>OX596223.1:8279269-8974428 GCA_951394215.1 Glyphodes perspectalis
AGGAGGTGATCTACTTCTGACGGGCGCCGCGCCCGCCGCGCCCGCCGCCCGCGCGCCCGCGCCGCTCCTGAGACTGCCGTCTGTCCTAAGCCGCCGCGCACCGGCCCCGCCGGCCCTACCGGCCCTACCAGCTCTACTAGCTTCACCAGCTCTGACAGTGCGTGAGTCAACTATATCGGTTTAATACAGCCATACTCAACTTTTTTTTATAAGAGCCACAAACACGTTACAGTCATGGTGTCGAGAGCCGCAAGCAAAAATTATCAAGGTCCTAATTAAAAAGTAATTCAATTAGAATAGTTTACAATACATCGTCGATAAAAACAGCACATGCATAGCTATCGCTTGTGAATTGGTAAAAAAAAAGTCAGTATTAAGACAATAATTGACTTACCCACTGTTAACTTAAAAAAAATGGAAAACGATTACGTACAAGCAGTGCGACAGCAACGGAGGCTTACGTTATAAGAATAGCCATTATGAATGTGGCTAACTTCATTTCGATAATGGATTACCACAGGGATACATTATTAGACCTACTTTTGATTAATATTCGGTAG
This sequence comes from Glyphodes perspectalis, assembly GCA_951394215.1. NCBI lineage: Eukaryota > Metazoa > Arthropoda > Insecta > Lepidoptera > Crambidae > Glyphodes > Glyphodes perspectalis. The sequence goes on from OX596223.1 coordinate 8,279,830, forward strand.
GTACTAAGGTCTCCTAACAGTTGGTGTTTGTAATGTAATCTTCTAAGTCTCCTGGCTATCGCGCTGCATTGACTTGTAAGAGGCGCTAGGGCGCCATTTAGGGTAGAGCGAGGGTGTCGCCCTGGGCGCCAAATGTAACGATTCAACAGCCGTTTAAGAGACGCGATTTGAACATATAAAGTGTTATTAATGTAAACCCTTTATACTTTGAAAGCTGTAGCTCGTCTCTGGTTGTTCGATGTTAACTCCCCATAACTATTTGATGCATAGAATACATACTGTCTCGCTCTACCCTGATTGAGGTGAACCGGCGCCGTGATTATACTGTAGACTCACGACACTTTTGCCAAAATAATATGATGTTTTCTTGTACGTACTAGAAGCATACTGCGTTATAAAGATAATAAGAATGATTTTTTTTCTCAACAAGTGAGAGGAAGTGTCTGCAAAGTGAATATATGAATTTGTTTGAGTTTAGCCACAAAAACAGCTTTAAAGGGATGCACCATCGCCCTAGCGGTCACAGTAACACAATATAGCAAAAGTTATAAACACAAAGAGTTGAGACTGTAAATGTCAAATCCTAGAAAAACAAATATGACAGCTTAGCGATACTTAGAAACGAAATATATTCGTAGCATTCAATTAACTTTGGCAGCTGAACTAATCACAAAGTTTACAAAAAATGGCAGCAACGATTTTTTGAAGGGTAACAGGATTTCCTAACCTAAAAAATGTATCACGTCCCCTTTTTTATTTGTCCAAACGTAGACTATGCAGATATGAACTATTTAAAAAATATATTTTAAGCCTGTTACGTCGGTATATTGGGTATCCATATTTAGACTTTGTAATGCAAGATGCCTGCTAAAAAGTTCGTGAAATATAAGTTCATTGATTTATTTAACTTATTTGACCGTTTTTGTACCACCGTGGCAAGTGTCGTGAGGTCTACCTATATGATTAGATATATGAGGAGGGGGTATAACGAGCCCATATGTGATTACCAAGCATTACCACCGCGGGAATCTAAAATAATAATCAAAAAGGTTTAAATTAGGTTTTAATAAAACCAGGATATTCTATGGTATTCACTTCAGACTTGTTGTATCCCTTCCTCACTGTTAGAAATGTGCACAAGCTGTAAAAAATAACGAGTATATGATATAGGTATATTACTCTTTAATATAATAAGCTTTAAAAAAAGGAGTTACTTATTAATTAAAAAAGAACCAGTCGAATTGAAAACCTCCTCCTTTTTTTTCGAAGTCGGTTAAAAATAGGCGTGTAATGAAATTTCGGCGGCTAAGGGCATGACTATAATTCTACACAGGGCGACTTATCTCTTGATATAATTACACACTATCTGACATTAGTAGTGAAAATATATGAACTTTAAATAGTTGTAGACAAAATGGATAATGTGTACTGTATATGTGATTAAGACTTAAAATACCAGATACTGTTTTAAGAAACAGTCTCAGGTGATAGTTTAAGAGTAAACTCCTGCTATTTCTATAATGTTGGGCGTTTTATAGAATGGTTCAGTAAAACATGGATACTGGATGTTTTACTGCAATAACTGTCTATAATTATACTGTTTTAGAATGGTATAACTGATAACCGAAAATAAGACATTTCTAACTAGTTGTTGTATAAATTGTGAATCTTTTTAAACAACTAGATTCAGATCAAGGGAATTTTTACCTAATTCGTTCAAGGTTTAGGTATAAATTCCAGTCTAAGCATCGATTTGTACGAATCTTGTGATTGTCATGAGATATGTCTCGATTGTCTTACGAGTGATTCTACAAATGACAAAAATCCTTATATATAAAAATATAAGTGTCACGTCACACAAACAATATTGAATATACATTGAAATACGATTTACTTAATAATTTTCTTGGGTAGAGTCATCTCTATTAAACAGACATTAACTTAATTTTAAAATAAACATAATTTTTTGCTGCATTTATATTCCAATAAATTAAATATATAAAAAATTTCAATATATAGTTAATATGTCAGTTGACTTTACGTGCCACTAAATATGGATAAAAAATCAAGAACGACAGAGTTTAATGAACAATTATTACAGTAAAGTTCAATAATAGTTAGGAGACAATATACAGTATAATAAAAAATATTTTTTCCAAAATTAAATTTAACATCTACTTATGACGTCTAGATTGATATATTATCTTGAATACTATTTTTATATTACGCTTTCGATGTATCTAGCAGAAAACTGATTGTCTGATATTTTTGAGGTTAAATTTTGTTAAAAAAGCAATATTTAGTAAATTTTACAAAGTTTTAAAGACAATTTTTATCGAAAACGCATTCCATATCAACCTATTCCACCTTTAAAGTACCTAATTTATTAATTGTACACTTAATTGATTCGCCTAATAATATATATTCCACAGGGGCCATATTCACACACTGAAAATATGTTACACTAACAATAATAAGTACAAACATTCGGTCAGAGCTTAGAAACAATATCAGAAATATAACATTCCTGTTAAAAACGAAAATGATCTCTATTACTAATATACCTAAAGTCTAGTTATACTTCCACGTGACAGTATTTTATGTGCAGCTATTGAAATTCAAAGGCATTTATTACTAAATCAATATTTCTTTTCTAATAACAGAAGCCTCGATGTTTATATTAGAAATACCTAAGCCAAACTTGTTAGGATAGAAAATGAAAGTTAGATTATAAATTAGTAAATCATGTATTGAAAAAAGTTAAAACGAATTATTAAATGAATAGAAAAGCGAGTGGGCGAAGTACTTAATAGTAATAAATAATGATAAGTTGGAAATTTTATTGTAGCAAAAGTCTACATTTTAGCGGTCTATAGACATAGAGGTTGTTAAAATAGATGTTTTTGGTATAAATCAAAATCTTGTTGTTGATATACATTGAAATTATGATAGGTGATTGTAGTCAACTGTTTGAAGAAATGAACTGTTGTTGTAAAACATTTTTTTATATAGTTCTTTGCTACGATACTTGTTATTAATTATTTTTTGCATTGAACACGTCGATAGAGAATATAGCATTATATTAAATTTTCATGTTAAGGCATACTACACGATAGAGGCCAAAGTTAAAGATTTAAGTGTAAAAATTGTGTTCAATGCAAAAAGTATCACGCTTTGATGATACTTATTATTCAGCTACTTACATAATAGCACGCTACATTTTATTTTACAATCAAAAACATCTAATTAAAATGCTTTAAATTTCTATGACATTGTTAAATTTGACAAAAATAAATTTAAAACACTAATTTTTATCTTTAAAACTGTTTGAAATGTAGGATTGCTATTAAGAATCGATTATTGTATAACTGTTATCAGTGTAAATATGTTGAAATGTTTATTATATGTAATAGAATGTTATATTCGCAAGTATCAAGTTATGTATATTAGCACATAAGCGAGAGTGGCAATTGCATGTTGAACATTATGTAAATGTTTATCTAACATTATTATGAGTATACGCTTATTATATACAATCAATGCTTCAGAAACGTCATCTGTCTAAATCGTAACAATATTAAAAATAAATTTCTCGAAATGCATCAGGTTTTAAAATACTAGTTATAACTGTCTTTAAAAAGTATATCTGCCTTTATCCACATGTCAATATTGGAAAGGAACATACAATTGCTAGTCTTCACAGCTGGTTTTACCCGTAACGCAAAATTAATATCATCAGAACCATGCTAACAGGTACTATCAGATATGCCTAACATTAAACTGCTCTACATGGCACTCAGATATACCCATAAGTGTAATCATATAGACGTGTTAATTTGACATACGGACTACTATGTTCATCTACAAGCATTTATTCTAGGTTTGTGTGCAGACATCATGTGCAATATACATTGAACGATTCGTTTATCTGGATGATATCTCTACCCGTTCCGTAAGTGAGCACGCGTTACGACACAATACAAGCATATACATATTCTTAGTCTGTATTCGTAAAATATCTGCACACAACAGTTGTTTAGCTCATTTAGAATACTGTTGTTACAAGAACTCATAAGACTATGTAACTATTTTTCGTGCATTTACTGTAATCCTTTTTACTATTTAGTATTTAGAGAAGGTGATATTTTAAAACTATTTTCTTGTTTAGGATACCTTTTCATACTATGTATTGTAAATATATTGACGTTGATGTTTGAATATATTGAGTGTAAGATAATCTTAAAACAAATGTATCTAATGAATTATTGAATTTATGAGATTTCTATTGTGAGACGGACATAATTTACCTTGCAATAAAATTTTGCATGAATAATTTAATATCGTCTAAATGAAGTCATTAAAATTTTGGGATTAGAAATTAAATGTTTTGAAGATATCGTGTTTGAAAATTGACGTCTTATTTTGTTGTTTGATCGAACGATCTTCAAAACATGATGACAATAAGTAAATAATGTATATTTTTCTGTATGTTTGAGAAACGGTACCATACAGTTACGAGTGAATTTTAAGTGTTTGATGCACTCTGTACATTGTACAGTTTCTTATTCTTCGCGTATGCACTTGTATTAAGGGCGAATCGATCGCGCCTCTCTTTATAATTTTCACTTCAATGTTTCTACTTCATAATTACTCGATTAATGGCCAGAGATAATGCATTTAAATACATGTTCCTTAAATAGAGTAACGTTTTCTTATTCATTGGGTATTTTTGCTATTTTAGATCTAAGCATAAAACTACTTTGCCCAATTGGGGACTGAATTTTCGCATCACAGTTTGTTCAGGTATTTGATGTGGTGTATGGAAGTCACGCTTAAGAGGGGGAGTGATATGATTGTGATATTAATGTTGCTAAATGGAGTTGTCGAATTGTACAGTAAAGGATACAGTTTCCGGGAATAAAATAAAATAGTGACTATAGTACCACCGCTTTGGAGCGATGGGGCGCGAAGTACTGGCATTGTATGGAGAATATAATTTCATAAAGTTGTTAAAAGTATAACAAATTCATTGTGAGAAAAATAGACGCGTTTGTATCTTACTTTGGATGAATGCGTTAAGTTTGAACTATTCATAGCCATCGCTTTTCGCGGTCGGGTTAAGTTTTGGACACTCTGATATTCGCGGTCATTCCTCAAATATTTCGTCGCTGTGTAAGTCTCTCAAAATTTTCGACTGAGTGATAGTTGCAGTGCTTTTTACTAAATTCTGAATCTATTGAGTGCATTTTCGAACATAGTTCTTTGAATGTACTGGAAGGATATGGGGTACTTAGAAACAGTTTTTTTTTTAATTTTAAAAATTATTATTTGATTTGTATTAGTATAAGTTCAAGCCTTTTGCTCTAACACATTTTAAGACATTACAGAAATTGGTTTCTAAAATGTTTAAAATGTAAATATTCTGTCAAAAATTTTGAAAGAGCTCTCTTACGCATTGAATTTTCGGTGTTATAGGTAGATAGTAAAAAGCACACTATTTTTTTTTCTCGACATTGCATACCGTACTCTCGACCTCCGTGCCTTCTAAGTATTACCTAAATTATTTAGTTTCCCTGCTTGAAGTCACTTCGTTCCATGTTTTACAATAACATTCGTATCACCATCAAAATAACTCATTAAGACTAGTGAGACCACCGATTTGTACCATAGATGTGCCCCCGTCATATGGAGTTAGGAAATAATTGGCTGTTTCTTTGAACTTGGCCGAAACACAGCCGTATTGCTCAAAAGTGCTTCCCTGAACATTTACCACTTTATTTACCAACACATGCCTATTGTTGTTATCGATACCAAACACTTGCATAAATGCAAAAACAATATAATGTTTTTTGAAATGAAGTAGAACGTCGAAATAGTTGTAAAATGAATGAGAAATGCAGATAAAGTTTGAATTCACAACCACGGGCACATCTATGGGTGTATAAATCAGAATATGTAAGTATCAGTCAGTATGTACTTAATTCTTAGCCCGTTATTGTAAGTTTTGTTCGTGGCAATATTTAATGATTATGTAAGTAAGCTTTAATCTATATTTATATTGTTTAGGTATTTAAACTTTGCGGATTCCCTCCACATTTTGTGTTTCATTATTTGTGGCAACGACAATACAATATTGTATTGCTCAAGTTATGCTCATTTTATTCCTTATACTTCTAGTGTTTCATTGATATTATTGTGTGTATAAATGTTTTGGTTATCGCTTGATTTCTAATGATTTAGGTATTATTTTGTCAACTTGATCTGTGACGTTAGCAGGCGACGCCTGTTGTACTTAGAATAGATGAATGAAATAAACATTTACTTAGTATCAATATGTTGTTGTTTTATTTCCCTTATAGTTCACTATAATTTGATGGTCTTAATTAAACAACCATAGCAAACTTTTAATAATTGCAGTGTCAACATCGTTAGGTAAAATTACGGACTAGTAAAAAAGGATTCCACGCTGTCATACTACAGGGTGAAGCCACCCTTATGCATGTGTGAGTAGAGTCCGATACCAGATAACGGAAATCTATTATGTATTTGGAGCGCTTATATCAATATGTGATGTTAGTTGCGTGTCAAGTTGAGCTCCGCAGGTGCCACGTCGTCTAGTTAGTAGCGCGAAGTCCTTTTATTTTACTAGTCCGTGGGTAAAATTAGACAATTTATAATAAAAAAACTTTATTGGAAGTCAAATAATGGGATTAGGTATGCAGACAATAGATCAGATAGGTTCCTAAAATAATTGAAAATGTTTGTATAGTCGGCCAGTAAAAATAGTTGGAAGTTAATATTGAATTACATTTCGGTTCTGCTATAGGTATATTGGCCCACTATACATTCATACGTATTACAAAGTATTAATATTTATAGGATGGACTAGGTAGATGAATCAACTACAAAATATGCCTAGTAGAGGTAAATTGGTGTTACACGCATTTTGGAATTGTTTAATAAAATACTTGAGTGCTAATATAATAGCACTAGACATTTAGCAGTTAGTCAGTCAGTCATCTTACTATTGTTAAAATATTTAAATCGGTCGTGAAACTCTTGATAACGTAAAAAAAAAAAAACAGTTCGGAATTCGAGTCATACCTATTTCACCAATTTATCCCCAATAAATTCGTGTTTGAAAACTACTTGCATTGGTGGAAAGATTCATAAACTCGTGTTAAGTTTACCAACTATTATTCGTAAGTCTAAAATACAAACAAGCAGTCTTATGATTTTAACGCAATTATTGAGATAAGACTAAAGGGTTCACGATCGCCACACCACATTTATCCACACTTGCATTGAATAATCAGAAAGTCATTTTCCTATGAACCAATTCGTGACATACTTGAATGGCAACTAAAAATACTTACTAAAGATTCCAGTTCGCAACATAGTAGCTAAACTCTTTGCCTTTCTTACAACCCGCCGCGAACCTGGCTTTATGACGTCATGCTTACGCGCTTACGTTGGTAACGGTACTGGATAGGCGAAAAAAAAAAAAAAAAAAAAATTCAGTCGAATTGAGAACCTCCTCCTTTTTTTTGAAGTCGGTTAAAAACGGGGGCGCGTGGAAGCGCATTCCAGCGAGGTTCGCAAATATTTCCGACGGCTTGTACTTATCTCGTTGATCATGCCAGTATGGCATTAGTTTACTATGCATCTTACTATTCAATAAGATCACAGGAACATTACTTTTTTTAATGTATATTTCATAAAAAATAGTACTCCAGAACTCGTATTAGCTCAAGACACCACAGGACGCAGTAGGTTCTGCTTTACTCTATTGGCGAATTTGTTATTACATGTCATCATATTGATAGATTGGCTTTGCCAATTTTTGGGTAGAAAAGTAAGAGAGTACTCCTTATTAACTTGAATAATCAAGTTTAATACATTTATGGATAAATGTGGACTAGGACGAATGTCATTATTCATAATTAGCTAACCACCCTCATGTTACAAGGCACAACTTTCCAACACTTCACATTAACAATCTCAACAATCCATAGCAATTCTTGGACAAATAATAGTATCAATTACATTTAACAAAACATAAATAAAGCTATATCATGATCCGCTAGCTTACAATTTATAATTCTAATATTTTACAGTAAGTCGAAGTTTTGCATAAAACTATCATATTATATATTAGTGTATTTCATATTAATAATAGCGACTGGCAAATATGCAATTGTAATGTATGAAACCAGGTAGGTATACAATACTTGTGTATTTGGGACTGAGTTAATTCATTTATTATTTAATATATTAACAATAAATAAATAAAAAAACTTAATCTAAATTTCAATATGGACATATGGGATCCAGCTCTGGGGCAGCTCTACCAAGAGTAATATTAACATAATACAGAGGCTCCAAAATGTCATCTTGAGGTCGATAGCAGGAATACCATGGTTTGTGTAACAAATTCAGAAATATACGAGGAATGTAGGATGAACACAGTGAAATACGCTCCAGCACAGAAAAATATAAGAAAAGGCTAACAATTCATCCCAATAAGCTTGTTACAGAATTGGTTACACAAAACCATATAAGACGCCTCGAGCGTAAAAATATACTTGAGCTGAACTGAGACAACGGGCTGGGAGCCTGTTTGTACCTTAATGTAGTGGCGATCTTTACTGGAAGGCGTACACCGCACGCCATGAAGCACTTTTCACATCCGCTTATAGTCAAAATAGACGGATTGCAGATAAAAAAAAAAATTTCAAATAGTTCATCTATTTGAAAATTTTTTTTTGCTGAATAATATTTTTGTACCAGGCCCTCACTGATCAAAGTTGCATACATTACTTCTGTTACAATACCAGTACATCATAATTAAGCATATATATTTCAAGTACTTTTTAAAAGCTATGCTGTGCTTATACTTTTATATTAAATATGTTTAATGGCAATCAAATCTGGCCTTACATAAAAAAGTAATATAATATGAAGAAATTTGCTTAAATAAGAAAGCAAGGGTTAAATGCTAGCATGTTTAAAGTATACAGCATATGCTGCCAATCAAAGTTGTATGTCTATATAACATATAAAATACCTATTGAAATAAATTGGATAACATATGTACTATTTTGATTTGGCTTAGTTAATAACACTTTATGCCACTTTGTTAGTTAATATTTTCAGAAAATTAGTATACATATTTATTATTTTCAAGTGCAAATCTTACTTCTTAATCTCATATTAGCATTAGATGATTTTTCACTAGCTATAACTTGCGAAATGCATTCAGACAACTTATAACAAGTAAGATTCTCCTTATATATTAATGAAATGAAATTCCTAAACAGGATTATAATACAACATATTATCAATTTTATTATTATCGTTTATGAATTTGTGCTATTACTTTATTGAAGTTTGTCTATATTGTAAGTAGAAATAGACAAAGGGCAGATAAGTTAATGGCTGAAAGCAAGTAAAGAATGTTTCTTTACTTGGTCAAGTAATATAACTTTTCCATATAAGTAAAAATATCAATTGAGTGGATTATTGTTATCTTATTGACCTAAAATGTTTATCAGTAATCATAATAAGAAAAACATATAAACTCACTTCTAATCTTTGTATCATGGTAACAACAATAGTTGTTTATACAAAGCGCAGATAGTTTTAAAATGGCCTCTCACTGTCAATCCTATATAATCTGACAAAATTTCACTTTTTAATACAGTAGACACTGTTCACAAGTTTTAATATTTTTAACTAAGAACTTGTAGTTCTATTAAAGCACCAATAAATTCACAGCATATCCCTGACATTTTCACTGGACGCCTTCTCCCAAATCTGTCCAGAAGTGTACAGCCTGTAAATTTTGTTGCTCACCAAACTTTGTCCAAACTTCAACATGGCACCTTCAAATTTATGCTGGAATACTTGCATCTGAGTTTCGTTGTACCCTATGCCGCTGGGGTGATACAACTTCGGGTCCCTACACTCTGTATACTTGTGTGCACCTAATATATCTAATGGTACAACTTTACTAGTAGAATTAAGATTAAAAATGTCATTAAAATTTGTCATGGCATCTAAATTCCTCACATACACAGTTCTCAATGACTGTGGTAATGTATAATAATGTGTCTTTTTCATTATATCTGGATACCCTAACTCTGCGTTATCATCATCATTCTGATTGAGGCAGAACAACAAAGGTGTAACTTGAATAGTCCTTAACTTTCTTGTAGGATCAAAATCATCTAGAATAGCTTTGATATTAATATGAATTCGAGGCACCAGAAATTCATCCCAGGACAATACCATGGCATGGCTGGCTTTGTTAGAGTCATCTTTATCATATCTGAAGTGTCGGAATAGACAATCAAGTTCAATAGCATTTCTGACAATTTCATAGGACTTGGCGAATATAAAAGGGTAGTTTAAAGGGAAAAATTGTATGCTCCATTGAGTAATGTCTGCGGGTAGTAAGTTCAGTCTTCTAATAATGTCTTCAGACATCATACTGTCATAGATTGTGAAAGAACTCACACCCATCATATGGTGGTAGACTAGGAACTCTATAAAAGCATCCCTGGACACTAGCGGCACCTGATTTGGAATAACACAGATGGCAGGTTCCACATTGTTAACAAATCTGATGCTACTCCTTTCTCTTGCCTTTCGCCTCGTATTAACTTGAATAACTCTGTTAATTGGTGCATGAATAGGATTTATATTGTAGTCATTCATATAAAAGCTGACACCTTTAGGTTTTCCTAAGTTTTTATTTAAAGAACATTGGAAAATGTAGAGGCGATAATTATTGACAGGTTCGGAGCTAATTTTGAAGGTGAATCTGCCTGATCTGGGTTTAGCAGAGTTTTCGAGCCAAATGTTGCATCGGAAGTTAGGCCGCACGTGAGCTTTGCCAATCACGATCGTATCTATGTTATGAGCATGTTCTTGAGCAAGTTTCTCATGTTTTTGATAAGATCTGAGAAATGAGGAGTATGAGTAAAAGTTATCGTCTATTTCTTGAAACAAAGGGGGTGTCTCACGAACCTCCATGGAAGAGTTGCGGAGGATCTCCGAGAGCATAGTGGCGTTGAACCCAGGCCCGCAGAATTCGATCTCCGAAAGACCGGGTTTGCCGAAAAAGTTGAGCACTTCAAGAACATAACGCAGTCTGTAATATTCGTGCCGGTATATGAGCAGCGTCACTATGCTGATGAAGCAGACGATAACGAGAATTAGCTGGTAATATTTCCTCATCGTTCCTGTAGTGTTTCTGGGATTCTTCATTTATCTGCCGGCATTCATCTGAAAGATAATAATTTTATACGAGTTAACGTCTAGTGCTTTGTATACTGCTATGAATTTTACTTAGTAAAAACACCCACTAAGCCTAGCAGTAAATGAAATATTAATATTTTATTATTTTACTGCACCATGAATGTGCATTCACATCTCGTCATTTTTATCGCTTTGAGTTTGACATTGACAATTAGTGTCAATATGACGGTTAGTTAAATTATGCACTATTTTAACGTTTAGTTCAGTAAGTATGTTAAAATAATTCTATGAATAGACAATATTTAATCAGATTCAAAGAATAGGCAAGCACTACTCTTTTGGTATAACAGTGTTGCCAACTAACGAAAACAAAACTAAAAGCAAGTCATCGGCATTTTCAAGACAAGGCATTTTTATTTAATTCGTCAAAAATAAAATATCTGCAAATAATATGTCAGCTAATAAAGACGAAACATTGCGGCAGTTTTGTGATGTGACTGGCGCCGATGAGACTCGAAGTAAATTCTTTTTAGAATCCTCAAATTGGCAACTGGAAGTAAGTATTGCATTCTCTTCTGTTTTCCACTTTTGCACAATGATTTTTTACTGTTGGAATCCAATTGATAAAGAGTAATTAAGTTTGCGTAATGATCTATTCCAATAACTTGCTTAAACAAAGTTTCGTACTGTTTTACCAACGCAACTATTGCTGTAATTATGTACCTTAAAATAAAAAATTAAAATCACATTATATAAAGATCTCCCCTTTTTGTTTATTTACTTTTTGCGCTTTAGATTCATATCGCGTCTTTATGAAGAATCGTACAGTTTTACATCAAAGATAAAACTTAATTAATATGATTATGTATGATTTGACACTTGAAGTTGTTTGATGATCTTGTTTTACATATTGGGGATTGCCCCGCTGCTTTGTATTATCGCAATATAGAAAACCCCCCACCTATTCTCAGGGGAGTACCTAAAATTGTGATAAATTATTTTACAGATAGCGTTATCAAGTTTTTATGAACATGGTGGTAATGTAGACGAGGTACCCACAAACCCAGTCGCTCGAGCATCGCCACCATCGCTGTCGGACAGTGACATGGAGTCCCCGCCCGAATCCCCGGCCCAGCCCCAAAAGAAAGATAAAAAGAAGGCTAGCTCAAAGTTTGCAACTCTGGATTCACTACAACAAGACAGTTCGAGCCAGGACGATGAAGGTGAGAGATATTTTAAAATATGTTGTATTTCGAAATGTTGCCTCTGAATCAGTAGTCACAATTTTATGATTATTTGTTTATACAAGATTTAACATGTGCTATATCTATCCTTAAACACTTCCTAATTCCATGCTTTATGCATTTAATTTTATATTCTGTGCTAGTCCAATATGTCTTATGAAAAATTGTACCCATTTAGCCATAAGTCCTGTATCATTAGACATACAAAAAATTCATGAACTTTTTCAAACCATTGATAAAATATACATCTTCAAAATGTTATGTGTACTCTTGACTCATTACAATAGTGGAAATTTTTGCACATTACATAGTGTTGAAACATACTCCTGTTGTAAATGAGCTGGAATATATAGTTCAAGAATTCTTTTGCCAAAAAGCAACATGTTCAAAAAAGGTTAAAGATGGTCAAAGCATTCCTGACGATGATGATAAAGATACAGAAATTTTGAATAAAGATGATGAAATTGATAGATTAAAAAGGGAAATTGAAAGGTTGAAAAATGAGAATTCTGAATTAAAGAGGGAGATAGCAAGATTAAATGGAAATGAAGGTCTGTGAAATATTTACCCCCACAACCATAGAAAAGTTAGTCATTTTCAATAGCAACTATTGATCATAATACTAAACAATGAAAGTCATGTACATGTTTAAATTGTATCATGCTTGTGAATGTTCATGCTAAAAATAAATATGAAAGAGTGAAGGCTATCTATACACATCACAGAATAGGTGCACGTTTGAACACATCATGCCCTGTTAGAAATATAACAATGAATGTTTGATTACAATATTAGGGAACTCACGCTGTAGAAAATAGTGGATAAAGCATATTATCATATAATGATAATATGAGCTACATTTTAGTTGTATATTGTAAAAAATAACTTAACAGCTTAGCCTTGTATAAGATTACATGATAGTGGTCAGCTGGGCAATACGAAATGTGCTGATTTGGCATAATATGAGATTAGGATAATTTAATGTAAAGTTAACATAATTGTTTCATATTCTTTCTTGATCTTTTTGGCTTGTCATTACTAGTAATCTTGGTCAATGGTAATAATTATAAATATAAAAAAAAATCTTTTAAAATATAATTAAAAATGATTTCTTTTTTTTAGGGCAAGCATTCTATGCAGGTGGTTCTGAAAGGTCCGGCCAACAGATACTGGGCCCAGGGAAGGGCAGAAAAGACTTTGTCACTGAGATGTTTAAAAGTGTGAGGGAGTAAGTCATATATTATTTTATTTGTTTTATTTTTTCTCATCTTCCGTTAAATATTGTTGTCCCTTTACTATCGAAAATGGACGATTCACCACCATTTTTTATTAATAACAATTAGCTTTTTAAATGTAATAAGTTTTTACATTAGCAATCTTCAAAATCATGAATGCTTCTTGCACTTGGTGTTTAAGTATAATAAAAAAAAATCTACTTTTTTATGGGATTTTACATTGAGAATGTCTGACTGATTTAATGTCAATACTTTATTTAAAAAGTGACAAGCCGCCACTCTACCTACCGCCGTGTTTGCTTCTACAAAACTTTAAGGCGGCCTTTCAGCACAGTACTTGAGGAACCTTTATCCTCATCATGTGGACCATATGCCAAAACATTAATGTTTACTCCTGGAAATACTTAAAAGCACCATTGTTGATGTACTCTATATTATATTGCAGAAAATAGTTTCAATCCAATTAAGACTTGGAAGAAAAGCCTTCGAAGGAAGGGTAGTGTTAATTCACCTGATGCTCATGTGTCTATTTTCAGAAGAGGTGCGGTGGCATTTGAGGACGAGGCGTCTCCGTCCGCGAGTCGGGGCCGCGGCGGCGTGTTCGCCGGCGTCGGGTACAGGCTTGGTGAGAGACAGCGTTATAGCATACTTACACATAGATTATGGTATATCGGCTTTTGGGTATGTGGTTGTGTAGGCAGGCGACAAGCTAGCCACTTGTAACTACTTTTTCACAATTTTCCAGAATGTGATTGATTAAAGAAGCCTGCTGCTCCTTTGACTCTGCCTACCCCTTCGTGGATTATGGGCGTGATATTATGTATGTATTACATACATACATACATAACATCACGCCCGTAATCCATATGGCATGAAATCCGATCTAATTAACAGCGGTATGCTGCAAAAGAAGCTTTCGCTCATTGAAATAGGGCATGATATGTCTAAAGATTTTGAACATGTTTTTTTAGTTTAATTTAAGGATTATCATGTATCTCATTGCAGGTCAAACAGCAGATGACCACGAACAAGTCACGCCTTCGTCAAACACACAGGGAGGACAGGTAAATGTCTTAAAAATGTCTCCTTCATGCTGAATATGCTATGGATATACATAGGGAGTTAGTTAGATAGACAGGTAAAGCGAGTGGAATAGAGAATGGAATAGTGTGTGCGTGTCAGAGAGTGAGAGTGTCAGGAAACGTTTATACATAAATATTAAAAATATTTAAATGCTCTATCTCTCACATAATGTCTTACGTTGAGTGAAAGAGAAAGAGCGCGTACATGTAAGAGTGAGTGTCAGAAAATGAGAGAGATTTTCTCTCTCTTTTTCTGAGGAGAGAGATAGAGTGTGTGATTGTGAAAGAGAGCGTTTGCGTGTGAGACAGAGAAAGTGTCAGTGTGAAAGAATGAAAAATTTTGAAAATGTGTGAATGAGAGTGGGATAGAATGACACCAGTACTTGATGCTAATTTGCATAACAGCGAGCAGAGTTGTGCTTAAATTCCAATTCACTAACCAGAACCCCTTTGAACTCTCAATTTACTGACCAAATTCCCTTTTATGAACTTCCAATTTACTGACCAAAATTCCATTCTTGAAATCCAAATTTACTGTCCAGAATGTCTTTTCTGAAGGCCCAATTCACTGAGCATATTGTCGGTTCGCCCAGGAGCAAGTAAGGTCAGTGCGCCTGCGGCTGTACCGCGAGGGGTTCACGGTGGACAGCGGCCCGCTGCGCCACTACACCGACCCTGAGAACGCCGAGTTCCTCAACTGCATACGGCGGGGGTGAGTTGGTTCATTCATTATTTAATAGGGATGTTGACTGGCAAGTCTATTGAGATGCTTTTTAAAAGCTGTAGAAACGCAATCATTACATCGATTTTTTATGCGCTTGTCAGTTTAAGACTTCACTAGTTTTTTTTTAATCTGTTTTAAATTAGGTTTTGCCACATACTGCGATACTTTCTTTTACGGAATTGATATCACAGAATTAAATAATATAAATGGCGTCAACATCCCTATTGTAATAGCTCAGCTCATTTAACTGCCTCGTTGGTCTGGTGGTAGCATGCGCCGCCTAAGGACCAAGCACCACAAATCCTCGGTCGGGTATTTCAATATTGAATTTACTCAGTAACAGCCCGGAGTTAGGAAGTTGGCGGTTTGATCACTCCCGTGCCTCGGAAAGCACATTAAGCCGTTGGTCCTGCGCCTGACCTCTCTCCGGTCATGTCGAATTGTCGTCTCACCGGACTATGAGAGTGAAGGAATAGAGAGTGCCACTGTGTTTGCGCACACACTTGTGCACTATAATATCCTGCACAGATGGCTAATCCTCGTTGTTATTGGCCGCCGTGACCCATATTGGATAGAAGAACATTATATTAGCTCAGGCTACAACATGAGTGCGCTCGCTTAATGGTAAGTCTCAATTTACATGTGTCTCATATAAGAGGAGTGCAGGTTCAAAACAGCACATACATCTAGATTTTTCGAATCTATGTGAGTACTAACCTTTGCCAGCGGCTTCGTCAGCGTGGCATTAGAAAGAGAATAGGCACATTGGGATCACCCTCCTATAGCAATAATATATTGTATGTAGTTGGATAAGTATATTTGATTGAAACAATTGTTATGACAGCTTTGTTGTTACAACTGTCTATTCAGAGTTATAAGACTTTTTATATATTAAAAAATATATGTTCGACTGGCCCGTTGGTCGAGTGGTCAGAGACCCTGGCCACGAAACCAAGGGTCGCGGGTTCGAATCCCGCTAGGGGCAAATATTTCGTGTGATGAACATGGATATTTGTACTCGAGTCATGGATGTTTATAAACGTATTTAAGTATGTCTATCCGTTCACCTAGTATCCATAGCACAAGCTTATAAGCTTAGTTTGGGACTAGGGAATTGGTGTGCCAGTCTGAAGAATTTATTATTTATTTATTTTATTATTATATTTTTATCGATGTTTTGCTTTTTCATTCCCATTAACGTCTGTCTTGATAAACACTGCATCGTTATGTCGCGTTCAGGTAGACACGGGGGCCTTAGGCTGCCTGTTCACCGGAGCAGAGCGGTGAGAGTTAAAAATCGGACAATAGAAAATATCCACTGCAGAGGTGCAGAGATTTTATGCAATTCTACTGGTTGATTTTTAACTCGCTTACCGCTACGTTGGACAGGCAGCCTTAGACTGTTGCGGAAAAAATACTTTAATACAGCTGCCTCAAGTTCTGGGAATTAAAAATTTCTACAGCTATTATAAACCACTTCTACTTACCCATACAAGGTAAGGTCAACACAGAAGATTTTTATGATCATATAAGATGCGAAGTTGACTCACCAAAGTTGTATATGTAGTTATGTAGAAAGAAAACGCCGGAGTTTCAGGTCTTATAAACTATGAACGGATAGTTGTAACAAAGTTGTTGTAACAATTGTTGTTTAAATTAAAATGATCTATCTAACGATATATATCTCATTGCTATTGCAGGGTGGACCCAGGTTGCATACATTTTTGCGCATTCTCTTTTGGGTAGCTTATTTTTAATGGGGATAAAATCTATTCTATATAATTTTCCACAACTGAACTTATCTAAAAGTAGTTAAGGAGCTTGCTGCCCTTTGGACTCTGCCTATCCCTCCAAGGACTTGACGAATGTGACGATGATGATGTTGTTGGTGATGATTATCATGATGATTATGATGATAAAAAATAGCGGTGGTAGCTCAATGGTAAGGACACGCGCCTCTTAACCGAGGAGTGCGGGTTCAAACCCGGGCACGTACCTCTGGATTTTTCAAGTCTATGTACGTATTTATACCACTAGCTCGAGGGTGAAGGAACACATCGTGATAAAATCTGCAAATTCAAACAACTTTTTGTAACCATGGTCCAAAAATTGTCTGGTTCCCTTATCTTAGGGTTACGAAGGTCAGATCGGCAGTCGCTTCAATGTAATTACCAGACTCGCTAAATCCTGGATCATGGTCTAAGCGGACCCCGTCTAAGCACGGGACATAACGCTAGGAAGATGATATGATGATAATGCTGATGACGATGGTAATGATGATGATGAAGACGTTTTTGTCGATGGTGATGATGATGTTATTGTTGTTGATAGTGATGATGATGATGTGGATGTTGTTAATGGTGATAATCTTGATCTTGATGATGACGGTGTTGTGTTCCAGCGAGATGCCGACGGAGTTGGCGGGCGAGGGTGGCGGCGTGCGCGTCAGCCTGGAGGACCGGTGGCACGAGCAGTACTCCAAGCAGCCCAGCAAGACGCACGCCTTCTCCGGCAAGGGACAGATGCTGGGCAGGTGAGTCTACTCGTGCACTCTATTCGGTGATGCAGAACGCATGATTTTAGTTGGTTTATGTTTTTTTTTACTATTATGTTTGGTCTAATGGCAGGGAGCGCCGCTTCAAGACCAAAAAGGATCCCGGGGCGATCCAAAAAAAAAAAAAAAACATTGATATTATTCAGTATTGGCCCAGAGTCAGGATTTCGGCGGTCGATCGGTGTCCGGGCGTACGAAAATAATTGACGATATGTTTGACGAGGGAGGGCTGGTTAGAAAGATGATTTGTTGTGCTGTGATGATGATGTTTTTTTGTGTCAGGAGTTAGCAGGGGTTATGTAATTAGTGTTTGCAGCCCGACGCCGACGACGGTGGGCGCGACGGGCGGCGTGGCGGCCGACCCCGGCGACCGCGCCGCTAACCTGCGCGCCGCGCAGCACGCCGTGCGCCTCGACGAGGCGCTGCCCACCACCACCATACAGGTACCTGACACAGTCTCAGGAACACCATCCTTGCCAGCCTTACCAGACCTACTTTATATGTCGTGTAAGGACTTCGATCCACGTCTCATTATGTTGCTATGCAAAAGTACCGATAGTCAAGATTATAGCTCCAGTAATATGTAAACAGATGACGTCGATCGAACATGCAGAAACGACATACAATCCTGCATCGCGCTGACGAAGTTATTCTCGCCGCTAAGTATATATACAATAGACACCGACGGTTAGTTGGGCCTAGGTCCCCGAGCAAGCAATACCTAGCTCGGCGGAAGTACTTCCATTTTTAGTGCGAGCGCGTAGTTCGCACAGAAAGATAATTTGTTCCGTCCGACATATACATACATAGGCAATGCAATCAATATCATTGATAGGTTTTTATAGTATAATCATAGATTTAGGATGTACAAGATACACAAAGACGGCTCGGAGACATGACCAAAATAAATTTAAGCATGTGTTGGTTGACGTCTATGTGTGAGTTCAAAATAGTGTTGTCAAAGACGCACTTTTACATTATCGACTGATTCAGTTGTATACCTACTAATAGTATAGGTATTTAAAACACTTTTTATACTTTTGATTAATTATTTATGGCATTGATGAAATCAGAAGTTGTTTATATTAGGTAAATCGGAATTAGTCGGTAAGAAATCACATTCCAAGCAGTTCTATAAACAATGAGATGGTAAAATGTATCCCTCGTATATTCAGCGTGTAAAAATTTAAAAAAATAGAAATATGTCCTATTTTTTATACCTATAAGACAATAAGACATGACTTTTGCTTTGACTGATGGAATGAAATGAAACAAATAATATATAAGCAACTTTTAATTTGGTGACATTTAGTTATTTAAAAATAATATGTAGTGCAACAAATTTTTTGTTGCCGTCATTTGCCGTCAAAATGTTTTCTGCAGATAGTGGAGTTCTTACTGGGAGTCCAATCTGGTCTGTCTATAGTCCGCATCCACTTTTTACACAATGCTGGGTTGCTTGGAAACCTAGAAAAATTATCAGTTACTTAACTAACAAATTTACGGAGATAATGAGTTCCCAATGTGAATATAATTATATTTCAACATAACTTGGCTAAATAACTTTGTATTCAAGTCATGATATCGCTAAAAGACGATTAAGTTTTTATCGATACTCGTGACGTCACCGCTTTGTCAAGCACTAGCGTAACCAAACTATTTACTATTTTACACAATATTTTCCTCAATTCTGTTTATAATCACGATGTTTAATTAGAAAGATTAATTATAATCAATATACTATTGTAAACATATTTTTCTAAACTGATTACTAGCAACAATTTGACAAAATATGGTTTGAAAAAATCTTATGATAAAATCGTATTTACCTGTGAAAAGTGTATTTATTCGGATTATTCCGTCGTGTAACCTCACAGTCACGTACAGAACAAGTCACCTTAATGGCACATTTAATATTCTCGATTATAATTCAATGTTTAATACATAAATGCACAAATTTCACTGCGACGCAGAATAGACCGGGACGCTATGGCCTCTTACTCGCAAAAATATTGACATATAGGTACTTCATTCGCTGTTTCTTTTTCTCTCGGGCGGTTTGAATTACAGCAGGATTTCTCGCTCCCACGCTTTATGTATCTTTTGCGTAGTCAAAAAATTCTAAATCTATGAGTATAATAGACCTTGGCACACGAGTTCCAGGGAGGCAGTCGCTCGTACGACCATTAAACTCACAATACCCTAAATATGTACTTCCGGTGTATGTATATGTCTTCCCTATAGTCAGATTTCTTTTTTTCCGTTAAATCCTGACAGCAGTAATTTTTTGACATATCAGAGTTTACAAACCTTTTTGGCCAGGCACATTTTTAATTAAATTCCAAATATCAATACGAGTCTTAAACATATTTTTGTAATTTATTAAATCCGCGGCTTCAAATCAAAAAGGGATTTACAGCGAGTAATACTTACGTCACTTTTCATCACGAACAGTTGAATAATTTAATCGATATAAAATATGATTTAACAAACATACAGATGGACAGACTAATCCTACTAACTACTAAACGCTTTGATTAAAAAGGTTTATTTTAAAGAAAACAAACCTGCCAACCTAAATATATAACTTTGTGTTAATTCGATATCAAAAAATTTCATAACATTTTAAATATATAATTAAGTTTAAAATGTATCTTTTTCTGGGTAAAACATAAAAATTCATCAAGAATTTGAATTATAATGGCCCTAAAGGGGTCCTTTAGAATTGGAGAGCTTTTTTTTTGTAGCAACACTTATGAAATGTCAGAATTCTACGGAATTAAAAATCAGACTTTAGTAGTATTGTAGTCGAATGCTGAAGACTACTAGTGAGGTAGCCGTTGTGGGTTGTCGGTTGTCGGTAATCGGTTGTCGGTTGTCGCAGTTCCGGCTGGCGGACGGCAGCCGGCTGACGGGGCGGTTCAACCACTCGCACACGGTGCGCGACCTGGCGGCGTACGTGGCGCGCGCGGAGCCGCTGTACCAGCTGCAGCGGTTCGCGCTGCTGGCGTCGTACCCGAGCCGCGAGCTGGCCGACCCGGCCGCCACGCTGGCCGACGCGGACCTGCTCAACACCACCGTGCTGCAGCGGCTCAACTAGGCCGCATGCGAACCACTAAACTATTTTATTTGGACGCCTGTGTTTTATTTAATACGACCCGACACTCACTGCCGTTGCTGCTCACTGATGCAGATCTTATTGGCCATGTCTTAATTTGTATAGCAGCGGTTTTACCCGTTTAGTTTCTTTAATTGGTAAAAGAATTTTTCAAATCGTTTCAGTAGTTTGGAGTATATTCAATGCAAACAAAATCCAGTTTTTCCTCATTATAATATTTTTCACTTCGTTCGTTCCCCATTGGCTAGAGACTTCTGATACCCTAATAATAAAGCGTTCCAGTAGTCACCAGGTGTGGAGGACAACGCGAATAACATGGTTTCTGCGTGTGCATCTGGATTGAGGGCCCAAATTTTAAATCTTTGCAAAACAAAATAAGATTTACATGGAATTTAGTTAAAATTTGGTAAAACTTAGGGTAATATGCCATACATTTCTTAAACGCGAAATAAAGCTGTTATGATGAAATAGCTAGGGCTCTCAATCCTGATGCCTGCATCAATGACATAGCCTGAATCTCAGAAAGTACTGCCCCTGGGCTGATAATTTTTATTTAAGGTTTTAGTTAAGAAATTCTTACAATTCTTAAGAAATTCTCAATTATGTAGAATACGCTATTACAGAGTTATTGCGGTTTAACAAGGGCCCTCAGTTCATAAATGTTTGTACTGAGGAATCAACAGAACATGGATTTGTCTAAAGAAATACTTAAATACGACTATAATATATTTTACTTAAGCACGTCTGTAAATTAGTAAAAAAGAAATAATGACGAAAAAGTTAATAGTTAAAATGTAAATGGAATTTGAATTTTCATAAAACGTCAGAACTGAGGGCCCAATATTTTCTGCAGTATTGACTAGGATAAGCCTTCTACGCTACCGCACATTATGGTAAGTATTTTAACCAATTTTTAATTGAAATCTAACAAAGCGTCTAGTCTTCTAAATCTCATACTTTAAGAGAAAATTGATTTAAAATTATATATGAGAAAAATTCTGTAGGGTAGATATGATTTTGTTACTTTTTTTAGACTAAACAGCTTATCTAATATACAATTTGTATTGGTGATGAAATTAGCACCTGTGTGTCATGTAAAGGTCAGGCGAATTCAAATTACGAACTTTCTAATTTAATCTCATTTGATTTAAACGGAACAGATAAAGTTAATTTAAAAGACATACCCGAAACAATAAATGTAAAAGGAAAATGTTTAAATTTATTAGGTTTTACTGAATTTGTCGCCGCGGTTGGTCTTGGTCATTACAAGGGACATGGTGTTGTGGACAGCCACATGATCTGTTATGACGATTTAATGCTTAGATTTGAGAAAAGTAGATAACAATCAATTTATATACACACTCTTTCATATGTTTTGGCTGATTCTAATTTTGAAGAATAACGTTTTTGGTAGGGCTATCATCGCCTTTTTTCGTATTATTATGATTTTAGTTCTTTAGTAATATTTGTGTTGTTTATCAGGCCATTGAATTTGTATATGAATTTTGTTTTATCATAAAAAAACAGACTACTATAAGTTACGATTCGATTAGGTGTGTGAAATAGGTAAGTTTCTTATATTTAACTCTATTTTGTTTTAACTAATTAAATTAACATCATTTATTTTTGTTTATTACCTATATCATTTATTCTCTGATGATACAGTCCATAAATACGATGACTTACTGGTCGATTACTTTGTTTTATTTTAGCTATATAGAGTTTATTGCAGCTAATATTTATAAATATATTAATTATCAATAATGTGTTACTTCAATTACCTACGTTTAATATTTCATTGATTATCGATACGTTTTATGTTACTTTTTCACGATACGTAGGTGCGGGCACAGCACTGCTAGTCGTATATAATTATATAAGTCTCTATCTGCGCTTTACGAAATATTACAAGAACACGTCGAACACTTTTTTATACTTACATAGAAAATTATGGTCACCCTACAGAATTTGTCTCATATATATTTTTTAAATCAATTATCTCTTAAAGTATGAGATTTAGAAGACTAGACGCTTTGTTAGATTTCAATTAAAAATTGGTTAAAATACTTACAATAATGTGCGGTAGCGTAGAAGGCTTATCCTAGCCAATACTGCAGAAAATATTGGGCCCTCAGTTCTGACGTTTTAGGAAAATTCAAATTCCATTTACATTTTAACTATTAACTTTTTCGTCATTATTTCTTTTTTACTAATTTACAGACGTGCTTAAGTAAAATATATTATAGTCGTATTTAAGTATTTCTTCAGACAAATCCATGTTCTGTTGATTCCTCAGTACAAACATTTTTGAACTGAGGGACCTTGTTAAACAGCAATAACTCGGTAATAGCGTATTCTACATATTTGAGAATTTCTTAAGAATTGTAAGAATTTCTTAACTAAAACCTTAAATAAAAATTATCAGCCCAGAGGCAGTACTTTCTGAGATTCAGGTTATGTCATTGATGCAGGCATCAGGATTGAGAGCCCTAGCTATTTCATCATAACAGCTTTATTTCGCGTTTAAGAAATGTATGGCATATTACCCTAAGTTTTACCAAATTTTAACTAAATTCCATGTAAATCTTATTTTGTTTTGCAAAGATTTAAAATTTGGGCCCTCAATCCAGATGCACACGGTTTCTGCATATGTTTCTTGTAACTGCTACGTTAATGTCTACTTACCTATGTAGGTAATTCTAATCCAAACAATGGGACATATGGCAACAAATAAAACAAGAGATTTAACAACGATAATGTATACTTTTATTAATAATAAACATTACAAAAATAATTTACACGAGCATTAACGTTCTAATCTACGTCTATGTTCGTATACTAGAATAATCTACGAAACATAATTTAAGTCATTAAAGTACACCATAGTTTAAATTAGCACATTCACCGAATTTTAGTAAATTCGTGCAAGTATCACAGAAATCATTTCGCGTCGAATGTATTCAACGACATATTACCATAAGCAGCCATTTTGACAAAACGGCTGCCGTGCAGATAATACGAAAACAACAATTTGACATCTAATATAAAGCATTTCACGTCAAATGTTTCAATCGTAGCGTTTGTAATGACGCCATTTTATCTTCGCTGGAATTTGGATCGTCGACAAGATGGCGGCTATGAGCAGCACTCCGCCTTCGGGAAGGTACACGCGCACGGATCTGTCGCTATGCACTGTGCTGGGCATGTGCAATCGCAGGCTGAAAATGAAAATTCCACTGACTGTACCACGCAAAGAAGGAGACATTGCTAGAAAAACGTATATTGATACGTAAAACAGTTCGAAGGGGATTCATTATGTCAGGTATGTCGTTACTCGACATCTCGGGGATGGCAGTTGACGCGAGTCTTTTTGCCTAGCATGAGTCTAATACTTAGGTAGGTATAGGTATTGTCGAAAGTCTGTAAGTATGTCCATACTTGGCAACATGGGAAGGCCAAACCTTAGTTGCCAGTACAAATAGAGTACGGTGACCGTTGACCATCACATCAGGCCGGCTGAACACTAGTTTGCTATCTTCGTGGTATAGTGTGTATAATAAAGTGTATATACTAACGCTTGCAATCGCCGTAGGAGCAGGGGTCCATATACTGTGTGCAGTCCTCGCCGGGCGGCAGGAACGACGATCGATAGATCGTGGTGCTCTCCAGCTGAAACATTATAGGTTAGAAGACAGCTGTAGCTAGCTACCTACATTGAAATACCTATTCAGTTTGTCTGTATTATTTGACTAACTGTTACGATTTAATTAACAATTTTCCAAATCAAAGCGGTCCATGACCAATTAGTGGAAGCCATTTCGCGACAGAACCGGAAATCACGCCTTCATAAGAATGTATAAAGCTGCTTTGTTTATATTTGCTCGGCGTACTGACCTATCTATGAATCATCTTCATAGTCTGTCTATAACTTGTTTCTCCGGGAAGCGGTTGGGTATAGCATATGAAACGATGTCTGCCCCTAGGTATTCTTGCTGTCACGTATGTTTTGTTTCATACATTTCCGATGAGTGCCGTGCACAGTAGCAAGTACGTGAAAGGGTTACTATAGGTACCTATGTCCTATTGTGCCCTATTCGTTACAAATAGGGAATTTGCTTGACTTTTATTTATGTACCTACCTACCTACTTATTAGTACCTAGTCATAAACTAGGTACTATAGCATTTGCAAATAATCGGAAAGATTTTATTTGTATCTTGATTGTTTACCAAGTTAGATCTCCGTCTAACTTGAGAAATCCGCCGATATGTTCCGTGACGTCGAATAAATAGAAAAAAATCGTTCCATTTTCGTAAGAACGAGAAATAACTGTTATAACTCGACGGTCTCAATCAATTTTGGTTTCATTTTTAGTACCATCTATTCTACTTTTTACAAATTGTATATAAATACGTTAAATTACTAAAATATTTTTCATGCATATTCCCTAATAGCATCGTACACATCTCTTGCAAGGTTCCTTTGAGGAGAGGAACAGACAGAGTTCAAAGAATCAACGCTAAATCTAGACCCACCCTCTGACAAGGCTTCTGGTATTGCCCCTTGCAGGCCCAGGGAGGCCGCTGCGGAGATGGCACGCACACAGGCTGGTACGACATCTTTTGTGTAGTAGAACTCTCCATTTTAGCTGAAAGTTGGTACAACATAGACACATTACGCTAAATGAATGTAGGTGTACCTTTATAATGTTGAGGGGGATCTATTGTCGGTCCCCGTCTATTGACGACTAAGTAGATATCTATCAGTGAAGCTGCGGCCCACCTGAAGGTTTTTCGTAGCACTTGTTGGGCGCGTAGGACTCCGGCGGCGGCACCCTGCCCGGGTTCAAGTACGACATGCGGTTCACCGTGCGGTCTAAATAATAACAGGAAATAATTAATTTTAATAAATAAATAAACGTATCACTCACGGCTTCAGTCATCGAAGAAAAAGAGATAGTTCGCCGCTTAAATAAACACAAACCCAAAATTCAGTTGGTAGGTAAACCATTTACTAAGTCCACGGCCTATCTACTATAGGGTCTACTATACTATATAGTATAGCTCAGGACCACGTTGAAGACAAAACGCTTATCTATCGACAGATGATTCCAGGTCACTAGGAATATTTGGAACCATTTTGGTTGGTATAAGTATGGTTTTAAAACAAAGATTATTTTGGTTGGTTTCTGAAGAAAATATTTCATATTCATGTTTTTCACCTAAATTTAATAAATTATCTAAGAAATGACGTAAAAAACTTATTTTATAAAAAAAAGCATTTTTTAACTAACTAACTAAACTTCACGCCACTTCCCTAGCGGGGTAGGCAGAGAGAACCGAACGCCTTAAGGCACGATCACACATCACTCGCCTCTTCAACATTCATAATTTTTTAAAAGTGAATTAACGTTTTTATTCGGTTTTATCTCAATCAGTCTAAATGATGCCTGTAGCGACATCTGTCTGTGTCAAGTCTATACGAATACTAAAATGTATGTGACTGACTAGACATGATACTAGTTAAATCAAAAGTGGTTCTGCCGGGAAGCAAGACGTCAAAATTAGCCTAGTAACAAATTACGTCGTCTATTCTAAGTAGGTATCTATTGTCTCGATACTCTGTTGAGACATAGGTAGGTAATGTACAATTAGCAACAGACTTAAAAGTTGGATAACAAATACATAACAAGTACTGATAAAACATGGTAAAGCTTAATTCGCACAATCTCAAGTAGGTAATTATTTATGATAAGGCTATCTTAATATGACAACATGGTGTAGGTACCGAGTAAGGACATGAGGACATGAGTAAGTACTGTAAATAGATAGTCTATTAGTAAATAGACGCGGTGCGGGTTCTTTCCCGTAAAAAATATCTAAAGAAATAGTGATACTACATATGTTAATTTTTTCTATTGGGCATGAACAATATTCCTACCTGCAATTAGTGTAAACTACCTGTTATACTTATTATGACTTCGTCCACTTATTTAAATTTTTTATCAATATATATAATTAATGATTCTTGTTATCGGTACCGGATATGCTTGCATGTGCATTTAGTAATAAGACGTTGCTTTGATATTACAAATCTGTATCAATATAGGACAATAAATTGGATTTGTATCTAATAAATCCATTGGATTATTAGATTGGTATGATAATTATATTTAGGCAGATTTATTCAAGAAATCATACGCGATAGATGTGGATTTATTACTACTTAGGTACTGTTAAAGGATAAATAAATTGCTATAATTACGCCACTGCCATTCGATATCAAGACATGATGGTTTTTCTGAATATAACTGATGTCGAAATTGTGTACGGTATTGTCAATCTAATCATTGGTACGTTTCTGGAACATTTGCATTAATCGTTAGAAAGGGTTGCGTCAAAAAAGAACTAGTAGTAACAGTGACAGCTTTGGAGCATGTTTAAGCTGTTAAAGACTCCAGGCACATTTGTAAATTTATTATTATATGTTTTCAGGTAATAATAATAATGTCGTAACCGATATCGGTCACGGCGGCCAGTCTCAACGAGGATTAGTCATCTGCGCAGGAGATGTTATAGTGCACAAGTGTGTGCGCTAACACAGGTGAACTCTATTCCTTCACTCTCATAGTCCGGTGAGACGGCAATGCGACATGACCGGTGAGCGGTCAGGCGCAGTACCAACGACTTAACGTGCTTTCCGAGGCACGGGGGTGATTAAACCGCTAACTTCCTGACTCTGGACTGTTCAGTAATTTCAATATTGAAATAACCAGCCACAAATTCTTGGTCCGACCCGGGATTTGAACCCGGGACCTCTTGGTCCTTAGGCGGCGCATGCTATAACCAATGAGTCAGTTTCCGGTAGGAAATATCCATTGGTATTCTGGTCACGGGGCCCTAGGCTCTAGAGATTGCAATACTGGATCTAGCAATCCAGCCGGGCCCAGCATCATTTTAGCTGTGCTGGATCTTGCGACATTGCTAGTTCAATGCCGCTGGATTTCATGTAACCATTGAGAAAGGGGTCTGCATGGGCGGTGCACTCACTCTCGAAGGGCTGTTCCACACTGTGGAACTTGGGAGGCGGCTTGCAGCTCTGCGTAGGTATGCACGGCTTGGGCACAAAGTCGTGCCGCTGGGTGGTCACGTTCTGCATGGGGCCCTGCCCCCACATGTCGTGGTGGCACGGCCGGATCGACTGCGTCACGCACACTGGGTTCGGCAGGAACGATAGCTGGTGGGGGAAATTTGTACCCATACAAATAAGTCTTACCTTACAGGAGATGTTTTAGTGTACAAGTGTGCACAAATGTAAGTGCACTCTGTTCCGTCACGCGCATAGTTACCGGTGAGACAGCAATCCGAAATGATCGGGGGCAGCTAGTTAATACATAATAATATATAGACATATTACATTGGTAAGTATATTATTAAAGGGGCGCCCCCCTTGGATGTTCTTATTTCTTATAAATGCAGGGTGGTAATCAAAAAAAGGTTGGGAACCTAATAGATGAACCGAATGTGATTAAAAGACCTATCACATTTTTGTACCTTGGTGAAGTATAAGAGGGATGTGTCACACTATCAGACACTTGTATACTTGTATATATTTGACATAGCAACCAGATAGGTATCTACCTATCTGGTTGCTATGACAAAATGTAGGTATCTTGTGTTCCTGTTGAAGTTTCTGTTGCAAGTTCCTGTTGTGTGAGGTGGTTACGACCTGTTATGTTAGTTTAAGTTTATGTACAGATAGCGCGCGAGTTGAATGCAGAGCTCACGTATGTCTCGTCTTAGGCCCCGACTGCATTCAACTCGCGGGCTATCTGTAGGTACCTATAGGTAGGTATTGTTGAAATACTGACGACGCTTAAAATTGTAAGGAATATGTATCATTTTGTCTAGGTATACAAATCGCTACTGACCTTATGTACAGTGTCTCCCTCCATTTGCGCGGTGGAAGGCACCAGGTTGGGGGACGGCTTCACAGGCTGCGGAATGGGCGCTTTGGCCGGCAGATAACTAAAATCGGAACACAAAACCTCAAAAAACATGCAGGAATTGTATAAAGCGCAGGATTTGCAGTTCATAAGTCACTGAGTTTGAATTAGAAGAACTGCATAGAAATGTACACTGATAGATTTCGGTCGGTCTGACGAAAATCCTCTCCTCAGAAACGATGCGGCAACCCTTACAACACAGTCCCAAATAACCCTCCCATCGTCGCGTTACGTTACGCATCATATATTTCACCGGTGTTTGGGGGTTGAACTGTTGATCTTAATAAAATACCTACTGTTGAGGTGTGACTGATTTTTATAGGGCTTGCCATATGCGTATTCATCGTTCTTAATTGAATTTTGAATTTACTATAAACATTCCTTTTTAAACTAATCTAAGTAATGAGTTTCTATTGAAATTATTGAGAATTACTTGTAAGGAGGTTGGTTGGAAAAAGGAAGAGGGTCCAATAAATTAAAGTCAAATACAAGACGTAGGGAACTGGACAAAAGGTACTCTACCTGTTCTTGTAGATGGTCTGCGTTTCAAATCTCTTGGACGCCGTGACGGGGTTAGTGCAGCTGTCCGGGAGGATGGCGCGGCGGCGGCAGTCACTCTTAGCGTCCAGGTAACTGGAGACGGCAGACATTAGTTTTCTAATAACTACATACATAATTCCCGGAGGGGTAGGAGGCGAAGGCAGAGTTTGATGCGCAATATACGCTAAAGCCGCCGGCCCACTGGCCTATATCGGCGGCTTTTTGCCGGCGGGCTAGTCGGCGGCTGCTCTTATTGCAGCGCGAGTGCCGCCGGGCAACTAAGCGCTTACGTAGGTACGTAAGCCGCCGACATGTCGCGAGGGCTCATGTCGCAGACATAATTATTTTAATTTATGCCACCAGGTTATGTTGGCAGGCGGCATTGATGTGTATTGCTCAAGGAGCAATGAGCTCTTTAAACCACATTCAGTCTTAATTTGAAGTTAATGGAAAATTGAGAATAATAATAATAATAAATATATAAGTATCACCGAAATATATATAATTTATATTTCGAGAGTACAAAACGTATTAAACAATAATAATAATTGTGACGAGTCGCAATAGGCAAAGATAGCTCGTTACCTACACAATAACAACTAGATACGTACCACATTAGTTACCTGTTACAAAATCCTAGGCAAGGAACACAGTTGGTACAATATTTCCGAGTTCCAGACCAACATGGATATTTTTTTTTGTATTGAATTTCATTCCGCTTAAAGGAAGATTTTGTCCTTCTCCTTTGACATTCAAAATTATATTTGATTTATGTTAAATTTGATCACTTGAGTTTTTGAATACTTACCTACTACCTACCTGTTTGATTTGATTTTAATAACCAACCTCATAGTGTATGTCGTGTTGCCTTCAAGCTTCTGGCAAGGCTTTTGGTACTGACCCTTGCATGCCCATGGTACTGGTTCTTTTGGTAATATCTGCAGAGAAAGCAATAAATAAATAATTCAAAGGTTTTTAGGTATAATAGCCATAGTTATTCCCAAAAGCGCAATACATATCAAAGCCGCCGACCCGCTGACACAACCCAGCGGGGCCTATATGAAAATAATCATGTCGGTGACATGAGCCCACGCGATATGTTAGCGGCATGTCGGCGGCTTGCGTACGACAACGCTCAGTTGCCCGGCGGCACTGAGTGAAGCTGCCGACTAGTCCGCCGACAAAAAGTTGCCAACATACGTCAACGGCTAGATACGTCTGGGCGTGTATTGTACCTACTTAAAATATACTGCAAAAGCAAGCGCCCATAACATATCTACCGACTACATAGTTGGTTCTTCAATTCCGATAAGCACTTACATCCATCACTGTATCGAGTTGTTATGATTGCAATCTTGCTTTATTTAGTGGTGGGATCAAAGATTAGATACAATAAATTTAAATAAATCGTGTCGTAATTTAATAGTCGACATTTTAGTATAAGGTCATTGTATTGAAGTTTACTTGATCTGGCTTGTAAGGACCAATTTTTATAATTGTGATTATTTATTGATTAATGTGTAACGGATACCAGAATCAACAGTTGTATTGCAAATACATACTTAAATAAATATCTTTAAATTAACATTAAGATACAGAACAAACACTATAGAACAGGGTAGGGAGCGCTATTGAGCCAGAATAACCTAGTTGAAATTCATTCAATTCATTTATAGTTCATTGTGATTACAAAAAATATTGCTTTTGTATTTTTTTCTTTTGTTCAGCAAACCAAGAATGTCGAAGATACAGCGCGGTAAAGTTTCGCGTGACGTCACTTGTTCCTGAAATTGTACGGAACAAGTGACGTCATGCGCCCCACTCCAGATCTTTGAAGCTCTGTATATCTTTCCGTCATTTTTTGAGTATTAGATAAAGCAAAAAACTTACGTACGTGCGGACTAAAAAATATTTGAGCCAACTAGCCTATTACTCATCTGTTGTAGTTTACAATGCGCCTAGCTCGGTTTTCACCTGATTGGGCATGAAGCTCATCTTATGCGTTGTGGTCCCCTCCATCTTGGCGGCTGGTTTCTCGTAGCATCGCTCTGGGGCGAAGGACTTCACCATTTCAAACTTCTCGGGAGCCAAGTATGATAGCTTGTTGATTGTGCGGTCTGAAAAGTATACCGGTGGCGGATTAGCCTAGAAACAGGAGGAAGCGAGTTA
The DNA here is from genome assembly GCA_951394215.1 of Glyphodes perspectalis. Taxonomy (NCBI): domain Eukaryota; kingdom Metazoa; phylum Arthropoda; class Insecta; order Lepidoptera; family Crambidae; genus Glyphodes; species Glyphodes perspectalis. The sequence continues at coordinate 8,311,762 of OX596223.1, forward strand.
CGAGTTACAGACTACTGACATGCCTGGAAGAACTAATTATCAAAAAAAGTTCTTTTAGTATCTGATATCTACTTAAACAATGATTAACGCAAATATCTTTGCCATGTTTATTGCACAAAATCACTTTATTGCACATTTGTACATAAAAATGATAGTAAATCTACTTATTACCATCTACTGGATGTATACTGCTGTATTTTACAATAACTCTGAATCTATATTTCAGTCATTTCGTTTATTTTCGAGATGCATGAAGAATGCATGAAATACTTGGTTAGTTCATCCACACTTCCTTGCCTTGCCGGTTAGGAGTGATAACTGGTAATACCTTAATGGTATACTGAGATCACCATTTCCATCTTATTACTTTAACAGTAGTTAAAGGTATCAATTGATTGGGACGGTTTTGGAAGAATAAAAAAATAATTTGTATTTTAAATGAATCACATTGTATTTAAACAATAACGAAGAATACAATTGGATGTTAACAGTAACAGTTGAAACTAAAGCCTTTCCTTTTGCAGGAAAATTGGATAAAATAGTGGTCTATACTAACGGTGTATTTCAGAATATTCATAATGTACGTTGCGTCAACAATCTTTGAATTGTTATTTTTTTTATTGATATTCAGCATGTGCGGGCAATATTCATGACAAAACCAGTGGCGTAGCGTGGACTAATATAGACGTAGGCGAAAGTCACATCAGCGAGGCCCCTTTTATTTCGTTCCCAAGATCTATCTACGTACGCCACTGCACAAAACTAAGGAATTTTGAACAAGCAAAAGGTACGATTCATGGAAGATGTGATCTCTGCCTATCACTATGGGAAAAGGTCGTTACGTAATGTACGATTTACTGCAGGTAGCAATACCAAAGAGCCTCACTCTCAAAGGGTTGCTCCACGCTGTGGAACTTGGGAGGCGGCTTGCAGCTCTCTCGAAGAACGCTTGGCTTGGGCACGTAGTCGTGCCGCTGGGTGGTCACGTTCTGCATGGGGCCCTGCCCCCACATGTCGTGGTGGCACGGCCGGATCGACTGCGTCACGCACACTGGGTTCGGCAGGAACGATAGCTGTGAAGACAAGGTGGTTCGGTCTACAGAAACAAATACTGGAATAGACAATTCATCTGTGCATTGCTAGGGGCTCTAGTCGACTATTAGGTAATTGGTCTTTTTATTTTTAAATATGAGAGACGGTGAAGGTAGGCCCATAGGCAACTGCAACATTCAACAGCCACTACCACCAGTGGCGTAGCTATACCGTTCGAGGCCCGTGGCAATTCCATCGGTTAGGGCACTCGCGACCCGTGGCATTTTGCTACTACTGCCACTCTATAGTTACGCCACTGACTACCACTAACACCACTAACATTGTTTTTTCCTGAACCTGTCTACCCGGATGGAACTCAAGGTACCTTCTGCACAGTGCAGCTCTCCATGGGTTCGCAGCTGGGAACGAGGTTAGGCGCGGGCTTCCTCGCGACGCCCCTCAGATTCTGGCATCCGTCCACCGGCAGGAAGGACATGTTGTACGTGGTGCCCGACTCGACGCGTGCCGTCGGCCGCATGTAGCAGCGACGAGGAGCGTACGAGTCCGGGATCTTTGGTTGCTTGTAGCACTGGAAAGAGTACACGCACAAAGTCAAAATCTTCTTGACATACTGGGTCTTGGTCCAGAACAGTTTTTGGTTTTATTTTTGACGCGGGCGATTCGTTATGCACCTTGCTTGGGAGTGCAAGAAGGTGTGTAGGACTCCCAGACGCCTCTGAGTTGGAGGCCCCCTCTTCTCTTGACTCCTATCCCCGTTACAGTCAAGTTTCTTCTCCTATGGCAGCCACGATACATTTAGAAGAAATTTTGTATACTTATTGTGAACATATTAGACTTTAGTAGACGGAAATTGGATCGACAGCTTACTGTTAACGCCATTTTAGTGAGTCTTAACTTGAGTCTGTACTTAGATTTGAAAAATCCAGAGGCACGTGTACAGGTTAGAACCAGCTTTAGTCAATCGCATTTGAGGCGTGGATCCTTACCATTTAGCAGCCATCGCTTTTCCTACACAGTTTTTTCAGTTTGACCCTCAAGGCCATTGTAGGGAAGAAATGTCTAACTTGAATTGCTATCACTCTAGGACTGATAAATAAAGGTTGAGCGTCGCCAAAGCTCTGTGCCAAGGAAAGGACTAGTACGAGTAAGCTGTTAACTAGTTTACACTGCACTGCGGGGAAAGTAATCGAAAGCACGAACAGATAAAATTTTAAACCAACAAATTTAAATCGTGTAGTGCTACCATGAAGGTGGATTTTAGGCCTAACGGAAGGATAATAGCTAATATAGTATTTTATCAGTACGACTGCAATCCACAAAAGGGGTTGGCAGAGTCCTAGGAGCTATGAGCTCCTTACACTTCCTTTAGTCAAAAATCGAGTTGGGTTAGAAAATTGTGAAAAGTGGCTAGCTCATCGCCTACGTAATCACAAACTTAAAACCTAATGCACCATTAGTTACCTTTTACGACATACTAGGAAAGGAAAACAGTTGGCACTTTTGACCTTGCTCCTTACTTCTGCTTACCGTTTCGGGGATTTCAGCCGTGATAATATTATGTAAGCAGAAGAACTTAACTGGTGGCTAAGGTGATGATACGTATGTATGTATGTATATAGAACTGAGCGAACTGAAGCGATGGCAGATAGTACAATCGGATGGGTGTGCACTAGGAATTGAAATCCAGCGGCATTTTTTGCTTGATCCAGCACGTGACACGCTGCATTCAGCACATCACAAATTGTGCTTGGCCAAGCTAGATTGCTGCATCTAGCATTGCAATCCTTGGTTTGCACGCACTCACCGGCTTGACGAGCGGTGGCTTCCCGCAGCAGCAGCTGCGGCAAGGGCAGGGCTGCTCCTGCTTGCCGTCCATCGGCTTGCCGTCCTGCGGGCCGCACTTCACCCCGGCGGTGGGAGCGCACGGGTCCATCGCTGGACATGGCACACACCTGCGTGTCACACCAGTGATAACACAGTCAAAGCCATGGTGCAAGTATCAAATTGATAAGGATAATACCCGTTGGAACAAAAGACAGGTCAAGAATTAAGTTTTATAGTGCACTGGTGCACGTCAAGGTCATTCAGAGATCAGACCTTCCAGGTGTAGGTCATTAAAGTTTCGGTGGTAAATATTTATTTGTATGTACTGACTAATTCTAAGTGCTTATTTAAGCTTACGTAAATAAAGATAATTTTATTTTATTCATTTAATTAATTGTCTAAGCTTTAAATTTTCAATTCAGACAGAGTTGATTTACGAACCTCCAGGGCCCGCATAATAATTTCTGACAGAAGACTTGATATTCGTTCAATATGTTTATTTTTCAGTTCATTCTAACGTATACATATTTCTTATTGTATTTAAAAATACGGGAGTATTGGTAAAGCGAAACGCTCAATTTAATTTAAAAAACATGAAAAATACTTACTCAGGCATGATTTAGAAATAACACCTAATTCTAAAAACTACACTGTATAAAAACATAAAATAAAACTAAAAACTAATAATAAAATGGACTGAAAAGATTTTATAAAATCATCTCTGCTAAAATGGATCTAACAAAATGACAGGTGTGAAAATTGGTTCATTTGTCTTTATTTATTTTTAAAATTTCGAGTTGGCTTTTACTCGTTTTATAAATGGCTGGTTTTTTGAAAGCGAGTGTCAACCTTTTTTGTCATGTTTTAGTATGGGATTTATTGTGGATACATACATACATACATAACATCACGCCCATAATCCCCGAAGGGGTAGGCAGAGTCAAAGAGGCAGCATGCCCTTCAACCACATTCAGCCAAAAATAAAGCCGGGCTGGGTTAGATGGAAAATTGTGTAAAAGCAGTGACAAGCGATGTGGATAGTTGAAAGATTTATTTAAAATAATATTATAAAGTTGAAAGATAAAATTTTTGTATTTTTGTGTATATGTATGTTTGTAATAAATAAACTCAAAAACTACTAGACCGATTTGAAATATTCTTTTACCAATAGAAAGCTACTTTATCAAGGAGTAACATAGGCTATATTTTATTCTCATATTCCCACGGGAACGGGAACTTTGCGGGTGAAACCGCGGGGCGCTGCTATCTATAATATAAAAATCAATCACTGAATGTGTCGCTAAGCGCAAATCTTGAGAACAGCTGAACCGATTTCGCTAACTCTTTTTTAGTTGTGTTTATTATTAACAGGTGAAGGTTCTTATAAAAGAAAAAAAAAAATTCACGGAAAAAAAAGGGTATTAAAATCCGAGAATGGGGCGTTACGAAGTGCGCCCGGTCAGATAGTTTATTAAACAAATTATTGCAAGACAATTATGTAAAACATATTTTATGTGTCACCACTGTAAAAACTCATTTTAAGTAAGATTTAATGTAACTTTCTTTGGTTGTCCTAATAAGTAAATAAATTATAATGATAGGCAGTTCATACAACATATTCATTCTGTCGTAGTTATAAATTGATTTTTACATACATATCTACCAGTAATAGGCCGAGTCCAAAGAGTAGGAAGTTCATTAAACCACATAAAGCCAAAAATAAAATAAACTAACTAAACTTCACGCCACTTCCCTAGCGGGGTAGGCAGAGAGAACCGAAGTTAAAATTAATTTGTGTTAATGTGGTTAAAAGGGCCTGCTGCCTCTTTGACTCTGCCTATCCCTTCAGGGATTATGGGCGTGATGTTATGTATGTATGTAAGTTGTCTTAGAGTCTTAGTTGTCTTAGTCGTCAGTTGGCACATTCTTTTGAGTCCCAGACCAACCTGGCACAATCTTAGTTATTATCAGCTGTTTGAACGTAATGCAATGTGTGATAAGAAAATTCTTGCCCTCCCACTATTCAAGGTCCTAATAATGTCCTTGACAGTTTGACCGTTTGCAATATTATTGAAAATAGATAAGATTAGGTTTAGATTAATAAAAATGCACGCCACGTGTGGCCGTGAAAACACTTTGAATATACATATAACGATTAAATTATCCAAATATATAAAATTGGTTGGTTGACCGAATGTGGCTTGCATTAACGTGATGTATGCACGTGACATGCAAGGCACATTCGGTCAACCAGTGGTTCCCAACCTTTCTCTTTTTCCATTAGCTTACTTTCCTGTTACAAAAGGTTGTTTGGAAGAGATTGCTTGATATTAGCGATAGGGCCGCCTATATTGTTTTTCGTGCAATAAAGAATATTTAATTATTTATCTTTTAGTGACTAAAGAGCGGTGGTAGCTCAATGGTAAGGACACGCGCTTCTTAACCGAGGAGTGCGGTTTCAAACCCGGGCACGTACCTCTAGATTTTTCAAGCCTATGTACGTATTTATACCAATAGCTCGACGGTGAGGGAAAACATCGTGATGAAACCTGCGAATTCAAACAAATTTGGATTTGTAACCATGATCCAAAAATTGTCTGGTTTCCCTATCTTAGGGTTACGAAGGTCAGATCGGCAGTCGCTTCAATGTAATTACCAGACTTGCTAAATCTTGGATCATGGTCTAAGCGGACCCCGTCTAAGCGCGGGACATAATGCTAGGAAGATGATGATTATCTTTTAGTGACTATGGACTACTTCAATTTCATAATCATAATTAAGTATACAATCATGCAAAACTGTGCCAATCTAAAAATAACACCCAATAAAGTGATTTTTTTAAATATTGTTTTTCAATTTACAAGTTAAAATAATGAGTGAATAAGGTATTAATGTGATGGCAATGGGTTTGAAACATTTTTAAATGTAAGCGTATGACATATCTTGATAAAACATTATTGGAGGGACCCGAATACTTTTGTATAATAAAAACAGCCTTAGTTACTTCTTGTAACACCTATATGCCGGCGAGTGAAATGATCTGAGAATACTCTAACTGGCAGACAGGTAGATGGATACACAGACACTAAAAAAAAAGTTTTTAGTTTATTATATACATTATAGGGCCGTGAATCCAGTAGTTAGCTATCGTTTTGACATAACAAACAGACACTGAAATATTTCATATCTGTCTGTATGGTGTGCTGGTAGGAAGTTTGATTACATTGACCTTTTTGATAAAACATTGAACTCATTCAATACAACTGCATCGCATAATCTACATTAAGTAATATTAAAAGCGGAAGAGTGTATTTTTTACATACAGACATATTTCATGTCGGGTTGCCGTCTCACCGGACTATGAGAGTGAAGGAACAAATAGTGCACCTGTGTTTGCGCAGACATTTGTGCACTATAATATCTCCTGCGTAGCTGGCTTATTCTGGCTAACCAGATTTAGCAGAAATTGAGCTGGATCGGTTAAGAAGGGTCCTTGCCATTGAGCTGCCTTTGCTCCTATTGTTTATGTACATAACATCACGCCTATAATCCCCGAAGGGTTAGGTAGAGTTAAAGGGTAGCACATTCAGCCAAAACTAAAACAGGGCTGGATTAGATAGAAAATTGTGAAAAAGTACTGACAAGTGGCTAGCTTGTCCCCTACACAATCACATACCCAAAACCCGATAAACCATTAGTTGTCTTTTACGACATGCTTGGCAAGAACCACAGTTGGCACATTATTTTTTAAGTCCCAAACCAACATGGGACAATGGGCTGGGTTAGATCGAAAAATAGTGAAAAAATAATGTCAAGTTATGTTATTATTATTACAAATTAATATATTAATTATTATGTAATAACTGATAACATGGATTTTAATATTTGTCTGTTTAAGCATTTTGCGGTTAGCTAAAAGCGCTATCTTTTAAATGGTTGGTTTATATAAATCAGGGTACATGCTTTATTAAATTCAAGGGTAATATCTTAATGGTTATGAGTCAATTAGTTATATTTAGTATGTAAAACCCATACCGTGATTATAACGAAACAATAACTATACTGGGTGATCATCTAATTAGTAATATGTGACATAATATAATTAACATTAATTAGACCAGACCCCTACTAAGTAAGGGCCATAAGTTATGTCCTTTATTAAGCATGAGACATAGTAGGTCTAAATAAGCACTGTATAAAATTTCAAACAATTTTTGACATATCGATATGGGGAATAATTATGAATTGTTAGTAAAATAGCGTATTTACAAAAAAAAAAATACTAGTGTTTTGCGTTAGATCATGTAGATACATAGTCTACCGTTTATTGCCTTGATTTGAATGACCAGTTTAGTTAAAAGTGGTTTGGCAGTGATGTGCCGATAGCCTAGCTTACATAGTCTCTAGATTTATTTATCTTAGGATGTAACTAAGGGTTAGTGGATGTATACTAATACATCCACTATTTTCAATACAGTTTAAATGAAGCAGCTTTATAATTAATTAGAAATTTCAATCGCTACAAGATGCGTGTATTATTAGTAGATTAGATTAGAATTGAAGACAACGCTAGGCATTTTGAGCGTTATGTAGACCGTTTGTCGCATCTTGGTCTGGGACTTGAAAATAATGTGCTAAGCATGTTCTTTGTCTTGTATGTCGTAATACGCGACTAACGTTATATTGAGTTTATGATTGTGTCAGCAACTGGGTAAATAAATGTCATTCTTTTACATAATTTATCATCTAACCCAGCTCAATGTTGAATTTTGTTAAAGAGCTCGTGGCTCCTTGCTCTCTTTCTCTCCCTCCGAGCATTACAAATTTCATATTATATCATGAATAAAAGTACTGTTTAGTAAAAGAATGCTGGAAATTTTACTGAAAAAGCATAGATACATGCTTATTATGAAGCTAGGGAATGAGTGTGAAGTCCATAGAATTTAATATTATTATTAAATATGATTTAACATACAGACATACTGTTTATCTCTCTAGATAGAGTTGCAATTATAATAAGCAACTGATCTGATCTTCGTAACTCTTTAAATGGGAAACTAGACAATTTTTATCATTGCTACAAATCCATAGTTGTTTAAATGTGCAGGTTTCATCACGATGTTTTCCGTTACCGCCGAGCTATAATATAAATATGTATATAAATTTGATTTCAGAAGAACGTGTCTGGGCTTGAACCCGTACTCCTCGGATATGAGGCGAAGTGATATTATCTAATATTTATTATAAATTTTTACTAACCCTGTATTAGTTTCGCGCTAACCCTTGGCAAGCTTAGTTTCAAGATAACAATGACATGAATCATCAATAAAATATCGCTACTTACGCTACTTGTTTTGTGTTGCCAGTTGTGATTCTCTTACTCTAGCGTGCGCACGCGTTTCAAGTCTGTGCAAATCAGTTTGACTGTCGCTTTTGAAGTAGGAGATTGCCACGAGGAAACACATTCGTTTTCCATCGCCGCAACTTCCGTAAGGTTGGTGATTTATTTTTAGCTGTGTAGTTTGTCCCATGTTTGTCCGGGTCTCTAAAATAATGTCCCGTTTTTCTTGCTTAGCATGGCGTCAAATGCGTTTAATGGTGATTTTTTTATTAAAAAAATAAATAGACAATATTAAATACAATAATCCGACACCGTCTTATGTAGTTATTATATTTTATATATAGGTATTCAAATTTAAATATTTTATTGCAACTAAGTGATATCAGAAAATTTTGTATTAATGTTTATTGGGTTTGTGATCATGTAGGCGACGACCTAACTTTTTAATACTTACATGTACATACATACATATCATCACGTCCGCAATCCCCGAAGGGGTAGGCAGTCAAAGGGACAGCCAGCCCCCTTAAATACTTTCAGCCGAGTTAAACTGGGCAGGGATAGGTGGAAAAATGCGATAAAGTAGTGACAGGTAACAACAGGTCGTCGCCTAGACAATCACACGCCCAAAACTCAAGACCTCTCGAGATAAAATGTGATGCATGTGTGCATCAATTTTTTTTTCCGTGTTTATGACCTATAATACTATAGTCCCATGTAGGTCTGGGACTTAAAAATAATGTGACAACTATGTTCTTTGGTTTGGTTACTAGTATATTGGGTTTTGGGTATGTTATAAATAATAATAATAAATATCCGACGACATCACATATTGATCTGACTCCGAGGTAAGTAGCTTAAGCACTTGTGTTACGGATATCAGAAACAACAGTGGTATTACAAATATATACTTAAATATTAGATATTAACACCCAGACACAGAACAAACATAAGTATTCATCATACGAATGATTGTCGTGGGTGGGGATCGAACTCACACTCTTGGCGCATGCGGCAGGGTCACTATAAATGCGCTATCGAGCCATTGTGTGATATGTGATTGTCTTTGCGACCAGTTATGATGTTGTAAATAAAAAAAAATATTAAATTATTTTTCTATATCATATATTTTTTTTATTCTAGTTAATCACTTTCAAAGAATAGGCAACAAGTGTCTAGCTCGATTCTTCTCGGTAGAAACAACATTCCGAACTGGGTGCTTAGCCAAATGCGCGTTAGCGATTCTATAACGAACTTCGCTATCGCTCGTATAGCGCCACAGACTTATTCGGGTGGACAAATCGGGAACTAACTCCGAGTTCCGCACTATGAGTTCTTACTAAACAAGTTTGTGGCGCGATACGAGCGGTAGCGAAGTTCGTTATGGAATCGCTGTCGCGAATTTGGCTAAACACCTAGGTGTGGCAGAATCTAATATATAATAGAATATTATATCATTTGTCTGATATATCCTTTAAATACACAAACGTTTATTTGGCACTAAAATACAATATTTTTATATGGAATTATTTTACAATTATTTAAACAATAAAAAATAATAATTCACTCTTATGTTATATAGCTTATTTACTTCGATATCCCTAACGTAATTGCTTAAGTTATTAAGTTCGAAATCAGATCAAAGTGTGTGATGTTTCTTATTATAAAACAAAAACATACAAAGCATGATTGGGATCCTCAGCCGGTCAATGTTCGTGATAGCGTCCTTAAAATGGTCACGGCCTTGAGATAAAGTTTTGCTAATCATACAAGATTAGTAAATGTTGCATACCTATACTTAGTATTGTATTGAGGTCATGTTGCGCGTCGTGCAATATGCTACAGTCAAAAGGTAAATGGCACGATCAATCTTTCGTCGTTTTAAAGGGCTATCAAAACGTAAAACTTCCTTATATTTTGTGTGGAAATAATAAACTGTGACGTAATAGCTTAGTGTATATACTCAGCTGTCTAAATACTAAATAGATATATACATACATAACATCACGCCCATAATCCCTGAAGGGGTAGGCAGAGTCAAAGGGGCAGCAAGTCCCTTTAACCACATTCAGCCAAAAACGAAAACTGGGCTTGGTTAGATGGAATACTAAATGTTTTGAACAAATAAAAAATCAAATGACACATATTAGTCTGAGTCTCAAAACTGTCTTTCATGCCTAGCATGTCGTAAAAGGTGACTGATCGCGTATCGGGTACTATATAAAGTTTACTATATAAGTTTGTGAATATGTATATGACGAGTGAGTTTCCATCAAAAAAAAAACCTTTTTTTTTTGTCTAAATGTAATTGAAGGACTCACTGAATGACATCCACAAATGAGTGACTTAATATTTTTTTGGTGAGTTAATGTAAAACTAAGCATTGAAAAATCAGCCCCTAATTAAAACAATCTTGTAACAATTATATTTTACTTGTTATGTTCCCATCCTTATTGTCGTACTTTTAATATCAATTGAAAAAAATACCTATGTAAGTATTATACAGGTGAATAAAACATATTTGATTATGATCACCGCATCAAATGAACAGTGTTTAGTAAGGACTGTTATGACATTTAAGGAGACCATTGCAGCCCCAATAGTTCGGGGTCTGATAAGGTGGTAGCTTCGTAAATCATCATCATGGTCACACATATGCAGATATATTCAAAATGTTGCCTTATAGCGGAGCTGATAGTATTATATAAATATACATGGATATATTATATCTGATTATATTCAATTCCTATAATCTATAAAAAGTAATAAATATTAGATGCTTGTCATTTTTATCTCTACACTAGAAAAAAATTCGATAAATTTAAATTAATTACTCAGTTTGAAACATTAAATATTCAAATAATAATAAATACTTAGTGTACAAGGTAAGTTTAAGTATATACGAAAACCGAAACACAGGTCTAATATTTTAATTTAAAGAAGCAATATAAAAAAATAAGATCTTATCTCAAAAAGTAACGAAGTTACAAACTTTTTGTGTCGGCTCGTTGTCTTCCGGCGCGTGCGGTTTTACGCTTATTACAGCGTTTGCGCTTGTTAGAAATCATACTAATGGGGCCAGACCGGTGGTAGCTCAATGGTAAGGACACGCGCCTCTTAACCGAGGAGTGCGGGTTCAAACTCGGGCACGTACCTCTGGATATTTGAGGTCTATGTACGTATTTATACCACTAGCTCGGCGGAGATGGAAAACATCGTGATGAAACCTGCAAATTCAAACAACTTTGGATTTGTAACCATGATCCAAAAATTGTCTGGTTCCCCTATCTTAGGGTTAAGAAGGTCAGGTCGGCAGTCGCTTCAATGTAATTACCAGACTCGCTAAATCCTGGATCATGGTCTAAGCGGACCCCGTCTAAACACGAGACATAACGCTAGGATGATGACTAATGGGACTAATCAACCTTGTGACCTTGTGACAAGCGATGCACACTAGCCATAAATAAATTAGTAGGAAAAAAGAAAATAATTTTTAATGTATACGAAACCTGAAAACTGTACAGAATCGTTATTTGAATCGATTGCAATAGTTTTCATACCATGTTAAATTTTGATCGAATAATTGTTTCTTTGCAAAACCTTATATAAGGTTTTAAGGTTTATTATATAAAGTGTAACTTTATATAAGGTTTTCAATCCCGCGGCATTTTTTGTTGGATCCAGCACGTGACGTTGGAACTAGTAGAGCTAAAATTGCTGCTGAATCCCAGTGGCGGACTAAGCCTGTTGTAGGCCCGGGGCGGCAAAGAGCTGTACGAGGTCCCTAGTAGGGATTCGAGCAGTTTTGCTGGGCCGAAATGGGGGGAAGGGGAGTGATGTTACACTGTTTCATTTTGGGATAATTACAGGAACTTTTTCCATGTTGGTCTGGGAATTGGCCCATGTGGACCTGGGACAAAAAAAACGGGTTAGCCGCTTGTCACTGCTTTTTTACAATTTTCTATCTAACCCAGCCCGGCTTTATTTTTGGCTGAATGTGTGAAGGGGCATGCTGCCCTTTCGACTCTGCCTACTCCTTCGGGGATTATGGGCGTGATGTATGTATGTACAGGAACTTGAAGATAATATGAGGCCCCAGGATATCCTGGGGCTTCATATTATCTTGCCTAGTAGGTATTGAAATCCAGCGCCATTGAATCGGCACATGTCGCTGGAACTACATAGCGCTGGGCCTTACTGAATTGTTGGATCCAGAATTGCAATCCCTAATACTACTCATCATTCTGCATTCCTCGAAAGGGTAGGCCGAGTTTAAGGGGCAGTAAACTTCATTAACCACTCGTTAACTTTAAGCCAAGCTAAATTAAGTTGGGTGATAGGAAAAGTAGTGACAAGTTGCTAACTCGTCGCCTTCGTAATAAAAAATGGTCATGTTGGATTGACTACGAAAGTAAAGGGACAGACACTTGTGCATTATAAAATACCCTGCGTTGGTTTATCTTTGTTAATATTGGTCACCGTAACCATGATTGTTTAGGACGACATTATCTATTATAATTATATTTGTTTATATCCGAACATACCTAAGTATATTTCTTGCTGAAAGGGGTAATTATAATCAATGATCGCCCACTGGTTGATTTCGACCACTATTAGTTAGTCTTTTTTTATTTATTTAAAGTATTGCTTATACATTATTTCTTGAAATATTAGGTTTCTGCACACCTTCTCCATATAAACTTAAACTGTGCCAAATCTCATACTTCTCCATCCGCGTAATTCTCATAAAAAGGGGTACACAGTTTTTTCTTCACGTATTAATTTGATATATAGATTACGAGCTTCTGATTACTATTAATGTTTAAATTACAGAGACAATGAGCTGCGATTGTGACTACATCTGCGAAGAGGGTGCAGTGGAGGAGCAGCATTACTCCAACTGCAATTCTATACGGCCACGGTAAGAGATTTTGAAAGTTACATGTACCTACAAAACATTAATCATTGCAAACTACGGAATCTTAGTTTGACTGGTTCGATGGCGCATTTGGCAGTGACCCTGACCCATGCGCCAAGAGTTGTGGGTTCGGTCCCCACCTAGGACAAGCATTCGTATGATGAATACTTGTGTTTGTCCTGTGTCTGGGTGTTAACATCCAACTTAATTGTAATACCACTATTGATACTGATATCTGTAACAAAGGTGCATAAGCTACTTACCTCGGAGTCAGATCAATATATGTGATGTAATTTAATATTTATAAATAAATAAATAAATAAAGTCTTCAGACTGGCACACCAATTCCCTAGTCCCAAACTAAGCTTAAGCTTGTGCTATGGATACTAGGTGAACGGATAGACATACTTAAATACGTTTATAAACATCCATGACTCGAGTACAAATATCCATGTTCATCACACGAAATATTTGCCCCTAGCGGGATTCGAACCCGCGACCCTTGGTTTCGTGGCCAGGGTCTCTGACCACTCGACCAACGGGCCAGTCTTTATTTATTAATTATTTAGTTAATTTGATTATCACTGGAAGATACATAAAACAATGATTACTAATATTTATAAATTTAAAAAGTATTTTTATTTAATATATTGTCTCTTTACAGCTCTGATGCAACGATTAATCTGACAAACATACATCTGAAGAAGTTGGATGCGGATTTCTTGTATCACTTAAATCTAAGTACGTCCATGGACCTGGAGAAACAATTTGGGGATGTAAAGGTGAGATTTTTGCTAATAAATATCAATATCTTCCTAGCGATATGTCCCTTGCTTAGTCAGGCTCTAAGCCTTAGCTTAGAACACCAGATTTAGGTAGTATGATCCAGTTATGATCCAGGATCTAAGAAGTCTGTTTACAGTGAAGCGAATGCCGATCTGACCTTCGTAACCCTTGGATGAGAAGGGAACCAGACAATTTCAATGAGGACTATCATTTTTTGTCTTACCAGGTGGCGCTACTGTAGAGTGGGGCCCTAGAGTACTGTTGTCAAGTTTGTTATTACGGGCGCTAATAACAAAATTTACATTTAAATCATATTTAATACCACAGTGTTGCGCAGTCCCGTTTAGCTCGGAAAAAAGGCGGACATACGTTTCCGAAAGTGCTGACAGCAGTGACAGCAGTTAGCAGTGGTTACACTCATAATAGCGATGCCGCCTCGGCTCCCTACCCGCAACGCAAACTATGATAGTGCGACGTTAGGAATGCAACACTTACTACCCGTATCAAGATAATGTTTATATAATCGTATTTATCCCATTTTAATTGAATATATTGTATTATGTATATGTAGATGTATAAAAAAGCAGGGCACTCATCCGTGGGCATCACTTGGCAGGGTACACTGAAAACCAGCGTCATGGCTTGTCAAGCTGGTCATGGCTTAAATGCTGAGTGAGGCCCGATTCCTTTCACATCACAAACCCGTGTCTGGTTATCGTAAATTCCGCGTAGCCAACCTACAAACAGTCACATTTGACCATCATTTAACATTTTCGGAGACCTCACTCTACACAAGCGCCCCTAACGGCGAATTTATACGCGATAGCCCTTATTATTGCACGTATTTGAATATGCAAGTGTCATCGCGATGTTTTCCCTCACTGTCAAACTGGTACATAATACGTACATTGATTTAAATATCCAGATATACATGTTTGAACTTGCCCTTCACGGATAAAGGCGCGTATTCGTACCATTTAGCTACCAACGTTTTTTTGCTCATAAATATGTTAGGAACTATACTCCTGTGCTCGTGTGGGACTCAAAAACAATGTACCAATTGTGTACCTTGCCCAGCGCGACGAGCTAGCCACTTATCACAAATTTTTCACATTCATTAAATCCAATTCAATTTTGTTTTTGGCTGATTGTGGTTTACGGAGTTTCTTTTCTCTTTGTACTTTGCATACCCCTTTGGGGATTGAAGGCGTGATGATGTCTTTAATAAAAACAGAAAAAGAAAGAACGATAGAGACTGATAAAGATACTTTTTCGATAGAAGAAGGAAGCACTAACAGATATAAGAAAAACAATTATAGTATAAGGGTTCTCTATTTCCTTTCAAAGTGAAAGTAGAAGAATTAAAGAAGAATATTATTGATATCAGTAAAGGTACCGTCACTAATATCATCTTTTTACCTACTTGTCTTTTAAGATACGTAAGTTTCAACACAGAAGTATTGGTAACAATCTGAAGGTACTTAGACTTAAAAAAATCTAAAACATGTTACCGCGAGTGGATTCCGAATAGTACAATATATTTTAGCAACCTATACGAAGTATAAGTACTTCAGATTGAAGGCAGATGTAAATTTTGTTTTGTTAAACCTCACGTGGATTCTAAAAA
This sequence comes from Glyphodes perspectalis, assembly GCA_951394215.1. Taxonomy (NCBI): domain Eukaryota; kingdom Metazoa; phylum Arthropoda; class Insecta; order Lepidoptera; family Crambidae; genus Glyphodes; species Glyphodes perspectalis. The sequence goes on from OX596223.1 coordinate 8,327,311, forward strand.
TCTAACATCAACATTTGTAAACGTGATACACTGTAAAACGAACTTAAGCATATTCCAGTATAATAAATAAAGTTCTGATTAACATGTTTATTACCTGGTTTAGAAAGAAACGTAAAAATTGGTACAGTGTATGTACTATACATACATACCTAACATTGACTGCGTCGTTGGTCTAGTGGTAGCATGCGCCGCCTGAGGACCAAGAGGTCCCGGGTTCAATGCCCGCGTCGGGCCAAAATTTGTGGCTGGGTATTACAATATTGAAATGACTCAGTATCAGTCCGGAGTCAGGAACTTGGCGGTTTAATCACTCCTGTGCCTCGGAAAGCATGTTAAACCCTTGTTCCTGCGCCTGACCTCTCTCCGGTCATGTCGAATTCCTGTCTCACCGGACCATGAGAGTAAAGGAACAAAGAGTGCACCTGTGTTTGCGCACATACTTGTGCACTATAATATCTCCTGCGCAGTTGGCTAATCCTAGTTGAGATTGGCCGCAGAGACCGATACCGGTTAGGAGGACATTATTATAATTACACACATAACATCACGCCCGTAATCTGCGAAGTGGTAGGGCGTATGTACTATGTATAGGACAAATAGGTGTACATAGGTACACGGATGGATATGGTCTAATTTGGGACCATAGAACGGAAATTGATTCTAATGAGATAAGAATCGGTGATCTATGATTTCGTCTACTAACTGATGCACCAAGCGGTCTACTGAATAATTTTAAATATTACTTACCATCATGCCTACATTCCCTGGGGCGGTAGGCGAGCTTGAGGAACGATAAACCTTAAACCAGTTTTAATCAAAAATAAAAGTGAGTTGGTTAGATGTGGCTATCACGTCGCCTACGCAATCAACAAATTCAACACTCCAATGCACTATTAGTCGCCTACATTTTTAGACTCCCAAACTAACATGAGACTACTATCACTATTCAATGGTTTGAATATACTATTGTGGCGTTCGATAAGGCTTAGCAGATATGAATTATATTAGAAGATAACAGCTTTTGTCATAAGCGGGGTCAAACTTATAGATAATGCCTTCGCTCCATAACCGTCGAGGTATGATGGTGGAGTAGTACGATTTTTTAATTAAAAGACAAAAAATAATTATAAATAAATATCCGACGACATCACACACATTGATCTGACTCCGAATTAAGTAGCAGTCGATGGCACATTCGGTAGTGACCCTGCCCCATGCGCCAAGAGTTGTGGGTTCGATCCCCACTTAGGACAAACATTCGTATGATGAATACTTGTGTTTGTTCTGTGTCTGGGTGTCAATATCTAATATTTACGTATATATTTGTAATACCACTGTTGATTCTAATATTCGTAACACAAGTGCTTAGCTCGGTGTCGGATCTATGTATGCGAGGTTGTCTGATATTTATTTATTTATTTATTTATTTATTTAAACATACCATAGTACCTATGAAATTCTTATAACTTAGCCTAATTGTCTAATATTATGTTTTCAGTTTGTGTGCCTTGGGGGCACCGACCATCGCATGCATGAGTTTGCCAAATACATGGCAAGGATTCTGAATACCGAGGTGGGCGACAACATAACAGCGTCTGGTCGGAGATACGCTATGTACAAAGTTGGACCGGTCCTCTCAGTCAGCGTAAGTATTGAAAGAAAGAAAGAAAGAAAAAAAAATAAGAAAGTAAGAGAGAAAGAAAGAAAAAAAGAAGGAAAAATAATTTATTTAGTGTCACAAAATGTTACAAATGCTCAGATCAACAGAAAAAGTTTTTCTGTTGATCTGAGTACGTTATTGAATAGGCTTTAGGGCGGGCCGGTCGCCGGAGGTGTTTTCGGCAGCGAAGGCTGTGCCGAGATCCCCGTAAACACCTCCACTCAGGCGATGAGGTGTACCGCGGAGTTTTAGTGGGTATACCCCGGCCACTACCATCTTGGTCGGAGCAGGGGACCCTTGTTCAAGGTCCCCCGTGAGTCCCACACACCACCGGTGACAGTGCGTAAAGCATTTCTTCGCGTTACAAAAAGGTATTTAATAGGCTTGTTGACTCAATATTTTCAGTCCGTACGTTACATTATAAAAAAATATTAAAAACGTATTTGTTGCTTTATCTAATACTCGAATGATAAAGATAAAAGTTCAAAGTTCTAAAATGGGGCGCTTTACGTCACTTGGACGGTAAAACTTTACGGAAATAGTGACGTCACGCGCTACATAGACGTGCTGTATCTTCATCGTGTTTGGTTTGCCGAAAAATAGGAAAAAAATACGCAAGCAATATTTTTTTTATAATCTTACTACTGGACTGTAAAAATTTGTTGAGACAACCTATTATGCATGTATGGTGGCATGTAAGATGAATAGTTGATGTATGACAGATACGTAGAACGGAATTATGTGAAGTGTGTAAGAAGGAACGTAGTAGATAGAGTAAGAGAGACGGAAGATATTTGAAAGTGGAATGTGAGACCAATGGCGGACGACAGTGGTTATTAATTATTTCCTTTGTGACGAATTTACAATAACCCGACGACGGATGGTGAAAGACGTGTGGAAGAAATATTTTATTGTTTAAAAGCTTAAAGAAGATTAAATCAAGTATAGTACCAGGAATCGTGATTCATTTACTATGAGTCAACCGCGGGGATATTCTGCACACTACATTTTGAACATATTACCAACTTCAAGTAGACATTTTTTTAATTCGCCAATAAAAAAACTTTACGAGTAGGAAAAATTATTTGGTTTAAAAATAAACGACATTGTTTAAAAATATATTGTATACTAGCTGTGCCAGCGGTGTCAACCGCGTTTATGGTTAATACAATGAAGACTATTGCCGTCATACATGATTTCTATGTAACTTTAACCATTAAGGCTGCACACGCGACGGAAGCTTAAAAAATGGAGTAACTTCTCCCGTTTTCCCAACATTTCCCTTCACTACTCTGTTCCTATTGATTGTAGCGTGATGAAAAGTATACTATAACCTGCCTAGGAGTATGAAGAATAATTGTACCAAGTTTCGTAAAAATCCGTCGAGTAGTTTTTGTTTCTATAAGGAACATACAGACAGACAGACAGATAGACAGACAGACAAAAATTTTACTGATTGCATTTTTGGTATCAGTATCGATCACTAATCACCCCCTGATAGTTATTTTGAAAATATATTTCATGTACAGAATTGACCTCTCTACAGATTTATTATAAGTAAAGATGAACTACCCCTTTGTAAGTATAATACATACGTACCATACAAAGGGGTAGACAGGAGGCCAAGGAGCTATGACCTTCTTAAACCACATTTAGTTAAAAATAGAATGGATCACTCTCATAAAGTGAAGAGTGCATATGCTTTTATGCAAACACTTGTGCACTATAATATCACATGCGTAGTTTCGTTGGAAAATCATTGTTGAAATTGGTTGCTGTGACCGGTGAGACGGCACTCCGACATGACCGGACGACTGTCGTCAGACGCAAGGCCAATGGCTTAACGCGCTTTTCGAGGCTTGGGAGAGATAAACCGCCAACTTTCTGATTCCGGGGTGGTATTGAGTATTTTCAATGTACAACACCCAGCCACAATTTTTTCCCCGACCCGGGATTTGAACCGAGGACCTCTTGGTCTTTCTATTGTTTTTTCTTTAATTTTCAGCACGGCATTGGCATACCTTCTATGACGACTGCCCTTCAAGAGGTGATCAAGTTGCTACACTACGCCAAGGCGAAGGACCCCATCTTCATCAGGATCGGGACGAGTGGCGGACTCACCATACCCGGAGGATCAGTGGTTGTCTCCACCAGTGGTCTTAGCGGGACTTTGAAGAAGGCTTATGAGCTTGTAAGTCCTTATATGATTTCATACGCGAAATAGTAAATAACACTAACTTACATTCCCTAAAGGGGTAGGCAGAGACAACCGAGCACCGTAAGACATAGTCCTTACGCACCTTACTCGCTTAAACATGCATAATCATATTTATACAAGCTCTATGGTTAAATGGCTCCTAACATCACCTTCTGTTAACATACGACCCGTATGTTTCGAATTGTATGTCAGGGTGCTTAGCCAAATGCGCACCGGCGATTCCACAGACTTATTCGGGTAGACAAATCTGGAACTAACTCCGAGTTCCGCACTATGAGTTCTTAGTAAACAAGTTTGTGGCGCGATACGAGCGATAGCGAATTTTGTTATGGAATCGCTGGCGTGCATTTGGTTATGCACCCTGTTTAGTCAATCTTTCGTCTTCCATTATTTCCATATATCTGAGCCACCGGAGGATACCTCTTTTTACCTTCATTCCGACACTGCTTGTCAGACTAACTGACTAGCTCGATGGAGCATTTGGTAGTTACCCTGCCACATGCGCTAAGAGTTGAGGTTCGATCCACACCCAGGACAAACATTCGTGTGATGAATACTTGTGTTTGTGCTGTGTGTGTTAATATTCAATATTAAGGTATATATTTGCAATACCATTGTTGCTTCTGATATCCGTAACACAAGTGCTTAGGCTTCATCTCAGAATCAGATCAATGTATGTGATGTAGCGCCGTATGACTGGCCCGTTGGTCTAGTGGTCAGAGACCCTGGCTACTAAACCAAGGGTCGCGGGTTCGAATCCTGCTAGGGGCAAATGTTTCGTGTGATGAACATGGATATTTGTACTCGAGTCATGGATGTTTATAAACGTATTTAAGTATGTTTATCCGTTCACCTAGTATCCATAGTACAAGCATAAGCTTAGTTTGGAACTAGGGAATTGGTGTGGCAGTCTAGAAAAATTATTTGAAATTATTAAAATTATATATATTTTCAGCCAGTGATGGGTAAAATGAGGTCGATCCCTTCGATACTGGACAAGAGGCTTGCTGAGGAAATACTCTTCCTCAACAAGGACACGGACTTCCAAACAGTCCTTGGAGTGACTATGGGGTCTGATGACTTTTATAGAGGTTTGTTTAAATCCATTTATGAATGAGTATAAGTAGCAGTCAGTGGAGGGGATAAGAGCCAAAGAGGATATGGTTTAGGGATTGCAATGCTTATCCAGCAACGCAGCTGGGACCTATACAATTTTAGCTGCGTTGGATCCAGTGACATGCGCTGGTTCAATGGCGCTGGATTTCAGTCCGTACTAGAAGATTGGAATGCTGGATCATTCAGTCCAGCTGGGTCTAGTACAATTTTAGCTCTGCTAAATCCAGCATCAAAAATACCGCGAGATTGCAATCCCTATTATGCTTGCATTGTGAGGAAGGAAGATGATAGACAAAGTCAAAGGTCAAAATATTCTATTTAACATACATAATACAATCATGATCATGCACACACATTGGGATTCGAACCCGCGACCTTCAATTTCATGACCAAGGTCTTTAACGTCATCAAGTGACTTAGATTGAAAATCTAACCTGGTTTTACTTGACTTAGGATGAAGGTGTGATCTTTTCTAATAATATTTATCCAGGTCAGGCAAGGTTGGATGGACCTTTTTGCGACTACACTGAAAAGGACAAGATGGATTTCCTCCGCACTCTGACGTCATTGGGAGTAAAGAACATTGAGATGGAGGCGACTGCCTTCTCGGCGATGACCGGGGAAGCCGGGGTGAGGTCCGCTATAGTGTGCGTGACGTTCTTGGATCGATTGAATGGTGACCAGGTATGTAACATGCAGCTGGTTTCAGCATAATTTTAGCGGTGCTCGATCCAGCAGTCTCGTCTCATGTTGGTCTGGGACTTGGCCCATGTTGATCCGGGACAAAAAAAAGAATATGCCACCTGTGATTCTTGCCTAGCATGTCGTAAAAGGCGACTAATGGTATATCGGGTTTTGGGTGATTGTTTGTGTAAGCGACAGGTTAGCCGCTTGTCACTGCTTCTTCACAATTTTCCATCTAACCCAGCCCGGCTTTATTTTTGGCTGAATGTGGTTGAAGGGGCATGCTACCTTTTTGTCTCTGCCTACGCCTTCGTGGATTATGGGCGTAATGTTATGTATGTATGCATGTATGTATGTCGATCCAGCAGCCTTTGCTGGATCAATGCCGCTGAATTTCAATCCCTACTAGATATTGGATGGCTGAAACCAGCTGGATTGCTGGTTTAAGCAGAGCTAAAATTGTCTGCTAGATCCAGCAGAAATTGTCGCCGGATTGCAATCCCTACTTGGTACCAAGCGTGGCCTAAAGACTGAAAGTAACTGGGTTCAAATCTCGGGTTGGATCAAAACATTTGCGTATTTGTTAAGATTGGCCACCGTAACAGAAATCGGTTAGAACGATAGCTATTACTAATATATTTTAGTGATTTGATATTTCCACCCTTTCCACAGTTAACAAGTAATTCATTGAAAAAAATGTTTTTTTTAGGTTACAACTCCGAAGGAGGATCTCTTAAAATGGGAAGAAAGGCCAATGCAAGTGGTCTCCAGCCTCATCAAGAGATATGTGCAAAGGCAGGCCTGATGATGAATTTTGGACATTCCAGCGGCATTGGAATAAAACTACAATATTGCATGTGAATGGCGATCCCGAATGCAATGGGCTATTTTTCCAAAAAAAAAATAATATCCTCCTATATGAGGACTAGATGAAGCGCGTTAAGAACCGCCTGATTTCTCTTGGTGTGTTTATAATAATTAATTTTCATATCTTTGAAGCGAACTTTGTAATTTTTCGAGTATCAGATAAAGCAATAAATACGTATTCAATATTTTTTGATAATCTAACTAACGGACTGAAATATGTTTTGACCCTATTATATAATTAATCTGTATCTAACTACACACCATTTTCCTAGTGGGAAAGCAAAGAGAACCGAGCGCTGTATGACACGGCCCTTACACATTTCGAATTCTTTTTATACACGCTCTACGTTTATTATGACTCCTAAAGACACCTTCTGTTAACATACAACCAATTTGGTCGTGGTAGGTGAGTTGATTTTCGCGATACCTGCAACCTTCCACTTTCGATATCTGTATCTGTATAAATATATAATGTTAATGTTAAAATAATAAAAATTTTCATTTTCTCACCACAATTTCAAGTTTTTTATATATAGAGGTACTATCGAGTTTCTGCCCTGATAAACGTAATCTGGTGGCAGATAAACTTAATTACTGTTATTATATTTTTTACTAGCTTCTGCCCGCGGCTTCGCTCTCGTGGTACATCGATGAAACATAGCATATATGTTATTCGGGTGTATGAGCTATATTATTCTAAAGTTTTATTAAAATCCGTTAAGTAGTTTTTTTGTGAAAGAGTAACAAACATCCATCCATCCATACATACAAACTTTCGCATTTATAATATAAGTAGGATTCTAGCTGACGATTTGTAAGTGCTTTTTCGAACAACAGATAATTATATTTCTTATTTACTTTTATAACTTAATATGACATAAATATTCTTTGAAGCAAGCAAATTTTTTTTTATTTAATTACCTCGTAACACATTTGCCATTTAATGATATAAATACAAATATTTACCCGTTTACTCAATACAATTATAACAAATATTGAGCAGGGATTGAATTATGAAAGTCAAACTGATATAGACTCCTGGGCAGGACACCCTTTAAAATATAGTCAATTGATATATACTTATAGACATTATATATAAATAAATAAATAAATATCCGAGGACATCACACACATTGATCTGACTCCGAGCTAAGCTTAAGCACTTGTGATACGGATATTAGGATCAACAGTGGTATTACAAATATATACTTAAATATTGGATATTAACACCCAGACACAGAATAAACACAAGTATTCATCAAACGAATGTTAGTCCTGGGTGGGGATCGAACCCACAACTCTTGGCACATGAGGCAGAGTCACTACCGAATGAGCCATCGAGCCAATCAAAATTCTCCAGACTGGCACACCAATTCCCTAGTGCCCAACTAGGCTTAAAGAGTGTTCTATGGATACTGGATGAACGGATAGAAATACTTAAATAGGTTTATAAACATCCAAGACTCGAATACAAATGTCCATGTTCATCACACGAAACATTTGCCCCTAGCGGGATTCGAACCCGTGACCCTTGGTTTCGTGGCCAACGAGCCTGTCAAATTTCATAGGCTTTATAGGTTATGTGTAGATTGAAAATAAAATTTCCGTGGCTGGAAAAAGAAATACACTTCAAATAAAATACACATATTTTCGTCTGCAGATGTCGTTAGTGTTATATTTTAACTATATTCATCTTATTATTATTGTCTCTCGGTACAATTACAGGACAAGACAAGACCTTTAAGACTTGCATGGGCACATGGCCCCTACCATTTGGAACTTAAACAATGTGTTATTACAAGTAAATAATTTCTTGAAATTATTTCAGTTTGGTATAAAATTGTTCGTTAAATCTTGTATATATATTTATACAATTCATATAGTTTATATAAATCAATAATATATAAATAAAATAATGATACTAATAGTCAAATATCCGTGCGTTTTTCCCACAGATCAGTGAAGGTACTTGCTACAGGGCATTCTATACGCAGGCTTCGTAACGCTCTCGTAACCGTGCGCAAATGATTTTCCCTCCAAATCGCGCTACGTCAGTCCGTAGCAGTCGCTCGTAGCGCCCGGACGCTGTCACGCGAGTCCAACCGTTTTGTTGCAAAAAACACAGTTTTCTCTATTAAAACCCCGCCTTAATTCCATATTATTACGTGCGTTGTGCAAATTTTACACGGGCCATTGTGTATTTTTACGGGTCGCACGAATATTTTCGTGCGTTCGTGCTGTGAAGTGTTAACGATAAAATAGGGGTTTGCGCTAATCACTGTGCGTGTGTGTGTTCCGGTGCAGTGTTGTGTTAATGTTCGGTGTATTTTGGACGATGGCGTGTGGACGTGAGTATATTTTTTGTTTGTTTTATTTGCAAATGTACGTTGGTACTATGAATGGTTGATAAGGACAGATAGGTATGAATTGGTTAACGTTTTGTTCGTGGAGACCAGACAAAGCATTCATAATATTTAGAAAATAAAAACAGTATTATTTTGAAGTGAAGAAAAATACTAGTAGAATCAAAAAATATAGCCGGTTACCATTCGCACAACACTAACATGTTATTTTCTATAGGGGTTGTGACATAAGGGGAGCTACAAGTAAAAAGAAAATAACATAATAAAAAATAAAAAAACTGTTATTAGATTATTGTCACACTGTCATCTTAATTAAACTATGTCAAAGTGACTGGTAATTGGGAAGGTCGTTATCCTGCACCTAATGGGAAATTATTTTTCTTTATTAGAAAAATGTCATTGTCTGGTAGGGTTGTTATAGTCTTCTTAAAAATAGATCAGATGCTCTGTATCACTTAAATATTGAAAACAGTTTAACAGTTGAAGATTGAATGCTAATATTCAGTATAATTGCAGTCAATGTATATTACATCAGACTCTCTAAATTTAAGTTCATATGAGCGGTGATAGCTCAATAGTAAGGGCACGCATGATTATGATGATGAACATGATCCAAAAATTGTCTGGTTCCCCTATCTTAGGGTTACGAAGGTCAGATCGGCAGTCGCTTCAATATAATTACCAGACTCGCTAAATCCTGGATCATGGTCTAAGGGGACCCCGTCTAAACACGGGACATAGACGCTAGGAAGATGATGATCTCTAAATTTAAGTTCATGGTCAAAGGCCAAGTGAGAGGCGCAAAGGCAAAGTCAAATAATTTTTGACATGTTGCCTTTATCGTCATAGCTTTTTTTTATATTGGCTCCGCTTAGTCCGATGGTAAGCGACAGACGAGCCCAAATCACCGTGACTTTAAAGTTTTTAAATAAACACGAATATATTACTCTTTAAGAAGATCTTTAAGGAGTTCAAACACAGTATTACTAGCGATAAACTTATAGTTAACAATATGATTCTACAAAGAAATACCCGACAAAAAACTCGGGAAAATTAAACTGTAGAATTTCATATCCAACTAATATTATAAACGCGAAAGTGTTTGAGGATGTATGGATGTTTGTTACCCTTAACGCAAAAACTACTGAATGGATTTTAATGAACTTTACAATAATATAGCTTATCATCAGAAAAACATATAGGCTATAATTTATAAATATATTGTCTCATGTTGGTCTGGGACTTGGCCCATGTTGATCTGGGATTGTGGGCGTGATGTTATGTTTGTATTCAATTAGTTTTTTTAACAAGGAACACAGAAGGTACATTGTTTTTAAGTCCCAGAACAATATGGGATATACACATTTTTGCAATTAATTCAGAATCTGCTCCTCTGGTGCAATAAATTAATAAATAATTTCTCCAGACTGACAAACCAGTTCCTTAGTTCCAAACTAAGCTTATAAGCTTGTGCTATGGATACTAGGTGAACGGATAGACATACTTAAATACGTTTATAAACAACCATGACTCGAGTACAAATGTGCATGTTCATCACACGAAACATTTGCCCCTAGCGGGGTTCGAACCGCGACCCTTGGTTTCGTGGCCAGGGTCTCTGACTACTCGACTAACGGCCCTGTCAATAGTAGATAGATAGTTGACAATGCAATACATGCTTTTATCCTATTACGTGAAGGGCAAATATGTATACTTCAAATGAGAAGTGTAGCTATCGACAACCTTTCTGTCACCTTTTATGCTCTTTATCTTGTAAGTACGGGAAAGGATTTGCGTTGGTATTGTCAACCTTATTCCGTCGTACGAAGGCTCAGTCTATTGTTCATTATCGTCAGATCTGTATAAAAGGATTTTTGATAGGTTCTAGAAAGGCATGTCTGCATGTAATGGAAGGTCTTTGTGTTCAGTTCATCACTGGCTGTTGAGAATTGAAGACTACTCTTTAAGTGCTCTGATTGTCTGTGATTATCGTCTTCATTGCTTTAATTTTATCCAAAGCGTGTTACTTAAATATTTGGTAAGTTTTAAGTAGAGGCAATTGGTAGGTAACGATGTTAATTCAAAATCTTAGTCTTTACTGTTGAGGTCCCATGTTGGTATTCAAAAATAATGTAGTTATCAACTCTGGTCCTTGTCTAGCATGTCGTAAAATTATAGAATCATTTTATATGCACTTGTTTTATATGTTTAGTTACAGATAAGACTTAAACTAATGTTAGTAAACATTAGTTTAAGTCTTATCTGTAACACACTGATCCAAATTGGTCGAAATAAATTAATTTTAATTTAATTTAATTTAAAAGGCGACTAATGGTGTATTAGCTAAAATGTAATTCTGAATTTTGCGTGGTACTTTAAAAAAAATTACAATCAATTATAAGTTACGATAATTTGGCAGACCCTTCCCACATCCTAACAAATATTTATTAAACCTTATTTACCGAGAATAATTACTAAAATACAATACAGCTTTCTGATCTTTGTTATGTTGGTGTGAAGTGTACGGAAGTAATTATCTTCCTGGCATTATTTCCCGTCCCTAGTCGGGGTCCGCTGTGACCATGATTCCAGATGTAGGAATGAGAATTCTTAAGTCAAATTATTAGCCGGGGTCCGAGGTAACAATGGTCCTGGATTCAGGAACCAGATTTTTTCTTCTGTTAAATATAAATATCATAGTCGGAGCCTACTATGACCATGAATCCAGATGTACAAATGAGACTTCATCTGTAATTTTTTTTGGCCTGGGGCGGCAAAGAGCTGCACGAGCTAGGGATACGAGCAGTTGGCGGTTTAATCACCTGCGTGCCTCGGAAAGCACGTTAAACCGTTGAGTTGCTACTATTTTACATACTTTATCCTTACTAATATATTAAATACCTAATTTTGTTCTTGCATTGTATGTACATACTATATACTATATATATATATATATATATATATATATATATATATATATATATATATATATATATATATATATATATATATATATATATATATATATATATATATTTTTTTTTTATGTGTATTTTGTACCTATATGTCTTTTGTTCTGTATTGGGGTCAATAAAGGTATTTTCTTTCTTTCTTCTTTTAACTCGTACGTATTGTTCGTGTGAAATTTAAAAAATAAATTTAATGTATTATGGTCGAATTTCGACCACTGGGCGACCACTAGGTAGATAAAATGTGATTTCTTGCTCAACGGAATTCTTAAGCGCCCATTCCCTTTAAATTAATGAGACAGTCTTAAGTTTTAATGCCGAAGTTTTTGGGACAAAGTAATAAAAATCCTTTGTCTTGTGAGGCAAGTCAGTGCAAAAGTTGTTGGAATAACTTGCATTTATTTAATAGCAGCGCTTCGTAGTTTCACCCACATAGTTCCCGTTCCCATAAGAATGAGGGGATAAAATATAAAGCCTATATTACTCGCTGATAATGTAGCTTTTCATTGACGAATTATTTTTTATAATCAGTTCAGTAATTTAGGCGTAAGAGTGTTACGCTTTACAAGCTTGGGTGAGTGGCTAAAGACCTGGCTTCGGAAACAAAAGGCTACGGGTACGAATCTAGCTAGGTGTAAACGTTCATCTGATGCTTATCATCATCATCATCATTTAATGTTAAGATAGAATCCACAACTTACAGTCTAATCCAGCCCCATTTTTATTTTTGGTTGAATGTAGTTAGGAAGTGTCCAAGTGGGCAGAGACCCTCCCTTCGGAAATTGCAAATGGAATGGTATGTAATTTTTAATGTAAATGTGGATAATACATATAACATAGTTATATAACATCACGCCCATAATCCCCAAAGGCGTAGGCAGAGTCAAAGAGGCAGCAAGCCCCCTAACTAAATAAATATAAATAAATAATAATAAATATCCGACTACATCACATACATTGATCTGACTCCGAGGCAAGTAGCTTAAGCACTTGTGTTACGGATATCAGAATCAACAGTGGTATTACAAATATAGTTATACTTACTTACTTATTGTTAAAATATTGGATATTAACACCCAGACACAGAACAAACACAAGTATTCATCATACGAATGTTTGTCCTGGGTGAAAATCGAACCCACATCTCTTGGCGCATGAGGCAGGGTCACTACCGAATGCGCCATCGAGCCAGTCTAAATTTAATGTTAAGGTATAATCCACAACTCACATTCTAATCCAGCCCAGTTTTATTTTTGGCTGAATGTAGTTAAGGGGGCTTACTGCACCTTTGACTCTGCCTACGCCTTAGGGGATTATGGGCGTGATGTTATATATGTTATATGTATAATCCACATTTACATTAAAAATTACATACCATTACATCTGCAATTCCCGAAGGGAGGGTCTCTGCCCACTTGGACTCTTCCAAGGAACGATAGGCTTCTTAAACTACATTCAGACAAAAATGTTATGGAACATTGTTTACATGTTTGTGTAGACGACGAGCTAGCCACTTGTCACCATATTTTTTCACAGTTTTCCGTCTAACCCAGCCCAGTTTTATTTTTGGCTGAATGTGATTAAAGGGCCTACTGTCCCTTTGACTTTGCCGACCCCTTCGGGGATTACGAGTGTGACGTTATGTAACTGCCCTAACAATGTTTATCTTGACACGTAGGTAGGAAAGTGCATATATACTTACATATTATACTCAGAATGTACGTTTATCACTCTCGAAGCAATCACAGGTTTACAGGCACGTAACGTTTACGACTGACGACCCAATCGTTATTACATTGGATTAATTTGTCACTGTTTACTTAGCTTTGCTTCGTGAATAAACGAATTTTGGTAAACAGCTATATACAGTTATATACGTTAGCCAAAACGTACCCCTTTTTACGATAAATACGGACGTATGCGGCTTGGCAAAGTGCGGAAAGCTAGTATTTTAATTAATAATGCCTTAGTAATATATGACTGGCTCGATGGCGCATTCGGTAGTGACCCTGCCTCATGCGCCAAGAGTTGTGGTTTGATCCCCACTCAGGACAAACATTCGTGTGATGAGTACTTGTGTTCGTTCTGTGTCTGGGTGTTAATATCCAATATTTAAGTATACATTTGTAATACCACTGTTGATTCTGATATATCCGTAACACAAGTGCTTAAAAGCTACTTACTTCAGTGTCAGAACAATGTATGTGATGTCGACAAATATTATTTATTATTTATTTAATAATAAATTAATTCATAAAAAAGAAATAAACGAATTATGGTCGAATTTTGACCAAAGGGTGACCACTAGTTATCGAGAGAAGAGGACTAAACAAATTTGTGAAATGCAAATACAACATTTTGGGACTAGAGATTTATTGAGTCCCCTGTATGGTCTCATCTCCCGTTGATTCAAATTACATGTATTTACCATTACCATTCGAATGATGAAGAGCCTCGTAGGATTGTGTGTGTGTGTGTATACCTAGCATGGGCAATTAAGTACCACATTTGGTGTTTCTGTTCTGGATGACGTTCAAGTGCCAAACTTATATAATATCTGGTCACATATAATTTTTTGGTTAGGTTAGGTTAGGTTAGGTCGTTAAGTTGGCCCCCCCCGCCGGGGTCCTCGGTTTGTCGTACCGGGGGGGCTTAGTAGGCCCTGACATGACAGGGCCGAAGCGAAGAAGGACCCCGAGGTGAGCCGCAACTGCACGACTTGCTACCGGGTAGTTGCGGCGGTCCGGCTGTGGCCCACTGCGGCCGGACCAGGGTTGCCGAGGAAGAGGAGGAGCTGAGTGTTGTCGTTGCTCGCCTCCCTATCCTCGGCAACCCGACAGGGGCGCGCTGGGTCGTGCTGTGGTGGGTCGCAGAGGGATTGAGCGTCTCGATGCTCTCCCTCTGCGACGACAGGGCTAAGCCCTCAATCTGGGTCGCCGGGAGGAAGGCGGCCCCTTCGACGAGGCGCTCTCCGCGTGCCCCTCTGGCTTAGCAGAGGGCACAGTGCGAGAGTGGGCCCACGACGCTGGTCACGGGGATGATCGGCGTCTGAATCCTGGGCGGAGTGGTTGAGACATGCTGGGTGGCCTGGCATGTCTCGACGCGCGCGCGTGCTCGGTGCTGTGCATCCGACGACTGTTGTCGTGGGCTGCACAGCATCGACCACCGCCGCGCGAGGTGGGCCGCGTAGCGCGGCACGCGCATCACCGGAGGAGCTGTCGTATAGTCCCGACGGTGGGGATACAGGCTCCTCCGGGACTGCGCCGCTGGAGGCCACGTTGGGGTTTTAGTCGGTTCGAGTCCGGCACACCGCCCTCTGCTTCCCCGAGTAGAGGGTGACGGCTCGTGGGAGTTTCCCCAACTAAAAAAAAAAAAAAAAAAAAAAAAAAAGTTCGTTAAGTTGGCACCGCGAGGTGTTCTGGGGGCGAGGTTGCCTCTCCCTCGAGATGGGCCGCATGGATCGGCAGCGGCGTAGACGTAGATTTCGCGTAGAGTCCCGAGTGGGGAGCCCGGAATCTGCGCCAACGCCCGAAGAATGACCACCGTGAGGTTTAGTCGGTAGTAGAGTGCTTTCCCGGCCTCTGAGCCCGACACATCCCTCGTAGGCCGAACCTAGGTTTACTTGGACGGTGCGTAAATGCATTCCTCACGTAAAAAAAAAAAAAAAAAAAAGGTCGTTAAGTTGGCTTAGAATTTTTATTTATACTTTTATCTTTTTTGCTATAAGGTACCTTGGCTAATAAGAAGGAATAACGAACCTTTGGTATGTGTGCCATATCATCATCTTCCTAGCGTTATGTCCCGTGTGACGGGGTCCGCTTAGACCATGTTCCAGGATTTAGCGAGTTTGGTAATTACATTAAAGCGACTGCCGGTCTGACCTTCGTAACCCTAAGATAGGGGAACCAGACAATTTTTGGATCATGGTTACAAATCCAAAGTTGTTTTTGAATTTGCAGGTTTCATCACGATGTTTTCCTTCACCGTCAAGTTAGTCGTACAAATACGTACCTACATAGATTTGAAAAATCCAGAGGTACGTGCCCGGGTTTGAACCCGCACTCCTCGGTTAAGAGGCGCATGTCTTTACCATTGAGCTACCACCGCTCCTTACGTGTACTAAATGGTACGTGTGCCATATGTGGCACATAAGAGAACTAAACACGGTTATTTCCACCGATATACATTTTTTTTACAACGATGGACAGTTTCACTTACGATAACTGTGGCCAGATTTAAAAAATTAATACCTACGTAATTTTTTTAATTAAAAGTTTCGCTTGTTAAAACAAGTTGGCTAGCCCTGCTCAAGATTGTTAAATAAAACAACTAGACTTTGCTTCACTAAGTTTCTAGTATAATTGTTATCAGGCCGATGAGGGATTATGATAAGTCTGACAAGAGACACGCTATTTGTAGTTCAATCACGGTGAATAATAAAATTGTGTTTTTTTGGGGACACTGAAGTGTATCCATCATTGCATAAATTGATGTCGTGTTTGATTGTATTGATTTTACCGATAGATAGTTATTTTTTAGATATATATATGTTGCTGTAATAGCTCGACCTATGGTAAATTTTAAGATTTTCCAGTAAAACCTAAGATTTACCAACTCTTAACGGTAAAAGTCCGAACAGGTGTACAATTCGAACTTTTACCACCATTTACTTAGTAAATCTTAGGATTCTTTACTTGGAAAATTTTACCTAACCAAACCTAACTAAGATTAGATTATATAATAGCTTAGGTTAGGTAAGGTATTTCTTTAATCAGGTTAATAAACCTAACCTAACTAACCCATAATATAATCTAACCTAGAAATGTTTACATTTACCAAGTCATGTCGGTAAATCCTAAGATTTACTAGTAAAACCTAAGATTGACCAATATACGGGCTTTTACAGTAACATATATACTATACATACTTATCACGTCTGCAATCATTGAAGGGGTAGGCAGAGTCAAAGGGGCTAGTCCTCTTAACATGCCTACATTGATGATTGGCTCGATGGCGCATTCGGTAGTGACCCTGCCCCATGCGCTAAGAGTTGTGGGTTCGATTCCCACTCAGGACAAACATTCGTATGGTGAATACGTGTGTTTGTTCTATGTCTGGGTGTTAATATCCAATATTCAAGTATATATTTGTAATATCACTGTTGATTCTGATATCCGTAACACAAGTGTTTAAGCTACTTACCTCGAAGTCAGATCAATGTATGTGATGTAGTCTGATATTTATTATATTTATTTATTATTTATTACTGAAACATAATTTAACTTACTTACACTTTAGTTAATGTTGTTGCTGCTGCTGTTGTTGAAACGAGTTACTACCAAGTTTCTCGCTGGATTCTTTTCAGTAGAAACAACATTCCGGACCGGTGGTAGAATCATATAGCTTTACCTGTATTTGACAATTTATAATTGTTTCTTTGAATCCTATATATATATAAATGAAGAATATTTTGACTTTGTCTTTAACATCATTTTTGGTTAGTTGGAATATTATGGAAAAGTAGTGACAAGTGGCTGGCTCGTCGCCTACATCGATTACAAATCCAATATACTATTAGTCGCCTTTTACGACATGCTAGGCAAGAAACCCAGTTGGCTCCTTTGGGTCCCAGAACATAATAGGATTGATTTTTATACATACATACAAGAACACAAGGACCAAGAAGCTTTATAAACCACGTTTAGTTTAAAATAGAGTAGGGTTAGATAGATTTTTTTACAATTTATAATTACCTTATTTCTGGAATATATTCCTGGTAGGTACTTGTTTATCATTAGCCAGCCACAGGGCTTTAGTCCTCAAAGAATACTACGTCTGTGAAAAAACTACCACCTTTCTTACGAAGGCGAATGTTCTTATAACTTCAAGGACATCTTTCCATTCAATTGTATTCCGTGAAAAACATTTTAATTCATTAAAACGAATGCGTCATTCGCTGCGACACGCCGCGTTTCGAATTAATTGCGGTTTTGGTGGCAATGGAAGTAAATGAATCAATGGAAAGATAATAGGCCAGTTGGCTCAAATATTTTTTAGTCCGTAACACAGACTAGTAAAAAAAGACGGACTCCGCGCTACTAACTAGACGTTGAAGCTCCGCAGGCGCTCCAACTTGACAGGCAACTTATATCATACATGGACATAAGAGCTCCAAATGTCCGATTTCCGATATCTGCTATCCACAAAAACCTCACTCACACATGTATAAAGGTGGCTTTACCCTGTAGTATGATGGCGCGGAGTCCTTCTTTTTTACTAGTCCGTGTAGTAACACTATACTTATATACAAAGGTATCTAATGGTACTCAATTTAGTGTTTAGAGCCAATCGCAACACTTGTCAGCGACCAGCCCATACAGACGTTAATAGCCAATATTCCACGTAGGGCTGCCACCACGCAGCGATGTAAACTGAAATCCTGGGAATCTAATTCAAAATTAAGTTCCAGATCAACATGGGACACCGTTACTTACAAATACTAGAAATCCCTTTTTAAGTAATGTTGGACTCAAAAATAATGTACCAACTGTGTTTCTCGATTAGCATGTCGTAAAACCGATTTTACCCAGTTTTCCATCTAATCAACTTAATTTTATTTAAATTTTGGTTAAGGAGCCGATTGCTTATTGCAAGTTAACAGTATTTAAATAATTGCAATGTTTGATACGCTTACAGTTGGAACCTGCGATAGGCAATTGGCTACTTTTTATACCGGAAAAAATCATAGCTTCTACCAGTACATACAATAGTCTCTGTAACAGATTAAATTGCTAGTGACGAAAAAAAATTATCTATACTTTTAACCGCCCAACGCGAGTTAACCCTACCGCCACCACGGTCACTGCGCACCGTCGATCATTTATTTGTTCAGCCAACAATTTTGTTTATTGGTTTGTCGTCAGTTTATAATGCCGGGTTGATTGAAAACGGTAGGTCACTTTTAAACGAGGTTTTTACGTTAAAAGATATACGACAGAATATTTAATACGGCATTTACGAGAAATGTAAATCCGAATGTTAGATCCCATTGTCCCTTGTTGGTCTGGGACTTAAAAAGAATGTGCCAACTGTGTTTCTTAGCATGTCGTAGAAGGCGACTAATAGTATATCGGGTTTTGGGTATGTGATTGTGTAGGCGACAAGCTACTTGTCACTACTTTTTCACAAATTTCCATCTAATCCAGCCCAGTTTTATTTTTAGCTGAATGTTGTTAAAGGGGCCTGCTGACCCTTTGACTCTGCCTACCCCTTCGGGGATTATGGGCGTGATGTTATGTAGATCCGAATGTTAGAATGTACAGTTGGCAACATGAGAACCTAACTAAGTGCATAATATATATATATATATATATATAAATACTAACTTATCAACCTGCTTTCCCATAAAGGGTAGACAGACTTCATGGAGCAATAAGCTCCTTAAACGAAACTAACTAACTAAATTACACACCATTTCCCTAGCGGCATTTTCCGAACGCCATGTGCCACGAACCTTACACACCTCACTCGCCTCTTCAACATTAATGATCCTTTTCATACAAGCTCTACGGATTTTATGACTCCTAACATCGCCTTCTGTTAATACACGACTAAACTAGCTTCTGCCCGCGGCTTTGCTCGCGTGGTACGTCGATAAAACATAGCCTATATGTTATTCGGGGGTATAAGCTATATTATACTAAAGTTTCATTAAAATTCATTCATTTTGCGTGAAAGAGTAACAAACATCTACACATATTCTTACATCCAAAAATATTCTTCGGCACTTATATTATTAGTAGGAAGTAGGATATGACACTACATCACATACATTGATCTGATTCCAAAGTAAGTAGCTTAAGCACTTAATAATAATAATGTTACGGATATCAGAAACAACAGTGGTATTACAAATATATACTTAAATATTGGATTTTAATACACAGAACAAACACAAGTATTCATCACACGAATGTTTTTTTTGAGTGGGGATCAAACCCACAACACTTGGCGCATGGGGCAGGGTCAGTAATACATAATTATTTTATAAATTTTAAATTCTATAATTACCTATTATCATAAATACATACTAAGTCCCCTTTTAGAATATGCCAGGTTAGAAACACAGTACATTCTTTAGTCTCTATCCAACTGATAGACTGACTGATCATTCTTATGACCTTAGTAATAAAGGCTAAATTGTTGAGTTATGTTTCTAAACATTTGACGTTTATATTTTAACTTTTCTTAGCAAATACTCGTAGCTCCGGGGAATAAGCGTACCGATGTGTACCGACTTTGAGAACCTTTTACTATAGTTTGTGTAAGTACTTGAGTATGCTTTTAAACTGCAGAGAGTGAAGCCGGCTTTATTCTTCTCTAGAGTTAGATAGATATTCTTTTTTGCACGAAAAAAAATAATACGGAAATAATGATACAGACAAATGCCAAAAAATTTAGGCGGTCTCAGCGTTAAATGCAATCTCTTTCGAACAACCTTCAGGTATAGGAATCTAAGGTACTGAAAATAAGTTATACGTATAATTCGGTGTCTAGAGACCACTTAATCTCTTTTAGATCTTTTTCATCATCTTCCTAGCGTTATGTCCCGTGCTTAGACGGGGTCCGCTTAGATCATGATCCAGGATTTAGCGAGTCTGGTAATTACATTGAAGCGACTGCCGATCTGACCTTCGTAACCCTAAGATAGGGGAACCAGACAATTTTTGGATCATGGTTACAAATCCAAAGTTGTTTGAATTTGCAAGTTTCATCACGATGTTTTCCTTCACCGTCGAGCTAGTGGTATAAATACGTACATAGACTTGAAAAATCCAGAGGTACGTGCCCGGGTTTGAACCCGCACTCCTCGGTTAAGAGGCACGTGTTCTTACCATTGAGCTACCACCGCTCTCTCTTTCTTTTAGATCTCTTTGCACGCTTTTTATTAGGTTTACAATTAAATATATTTTTTAATACTGGCTGGACTTTACCCGCGAGGAATTTTAACATATGGAGTTAATTTCACACGACAGAAGTCCTTATTTTTTTTTATGAAAGATTGTCTCTGTAACAAACACCACATATCTACCAATGAATGTTCCGTCAAAAGCGGTTCTGTCGTTTCGAGGTTACCCGAAATAAAGAGATGGATAAACAAACAGTTAACTTAGACTACTTTTATTTCAGATAGATAACTAGGTAACAATTTTTTTTTTCAATTAATCCCATCAAATTTTACAACATATACGAAAAATAAAAAAATATTATGTTAGCATGTTAGTCTCAGCAGTTAGGTCTGGGAGTCAAAAATACTAGTCAACAAAATTACAGTCTTTTTTTGCCACATAACAATTCAATACTTTTTTCTAATGATCAGTACCAGCTTAATACAATTATATTATAAACATTTTCCCATCACATCACATTTTTTTTCATTTGCCTAGAAACATTTGAATATCACGATTTTTGTTGATTTATTTAACAGCATATAGATTATTAAAATGTAAACATAATACATGCGATGGATAATCAGAATGCTGAAAATTTCAATGTACTTCGAATTAAGCTTCTACTATGATTCTATGCAAAGATATGTCTAGTTAAGCTTTACCATAATTTTTGCTTACATTCGAAGCAGCGCATTTTATATGGACGAATTCTTAATACCATTCTAATGCGAATATTTTGCGAGACATTAGTATAGCAATGTAATTTACACCGTTAATCAACAATTTGGGATTATTTCTTTCCACAAAAGACAATAGATATGAAAAATTTTGTATTTATGAATTGATTTATCAATACTGAAATCACACCTTAAACCCAATTTAAGTAACTTTGTTCTCTAATATCTCAAAAATGTGACCTGATGATCAAATTTGGATGACTGAATCTGAATCAGCTGTTATTGTTTTATCAAAAAGGCAATGAGTTGATAATGTGAAAAAAAAAATTTGATAATGTACCATCAGTGTTTCTTACTTACTTAGGACATGTGACAAAGAGAGTGATGAGTATGAATATTAGTGGATGGAGAGGAAAAGGAAGGCCAAATAAGAGATGGATGGATTGTGTGAAAGATGATATGAATAAAATCGAAGTGGATAGCTTGATGACGGCTGACCGGGACGTATGGAAGAAGAAGACATGCTGCGCCGACCCCAGATGAACTGGGAGAAGGGCAAGAGGATGAGTGTTTCTTACTTAGCATGTAGTAAAAGGTGGCTAATGGTGTATTGGGTTTGTGATTGTGTCGGCGATCAGCTAGCCACTCGTAAATTTTTTGTAAATTTTCCTTCTACCTAATCCAATGCAGTTTTATTTTTGGTTCAATGGCGTTAAAGGAGATTATCGCTCATAGGAATTGCCCATTTCTTCAGGGATTGCAGACGTAATGGTTTCTATGAATGGGTCTAAAATTATCCTGCGAAAGTGGAAGGCCCAGGCTCACCTACCACGACCAATTTGGTCGTGTATTAACAGAAGGTGATGTTAGGAGTCATAAAACCGTAGAGCTTGTATGAAAAGGATCATGAATTTTGAAGAGGCATGAGAGGTGTGTATAGATCGTGCTGTTATACCCTGCCTATGCTAGGAGGATGGCTGACTATATTCTTTATGCTGCTGCGCCAGCATCTTTAATTGTATATAGTCATTCTCTTATCAGACGCGCGAGTCAGTTCGATTTAATCTCTTTTTCAATTCTCTGTATTTAAGTTCTCTCAGTATCTACCATTTCAAATGTTCATATTGTTTTAATAAATATTAGTTATAGGTTAAAATTTTTTTTTTTAAAAAGACCTTTGAGGTATCTCGTATAACAGTGCCATATGGCGTTCGGTTTTCTCTGCCTACCCCGCCAGGGAAGTGGCGCGAAGTTTAGTTAGTTATTAACTAAACTTATTTATTATTACTAATTATTGAAGCTCGTTTCTGTTTTTTATATCTGTTAACGAGGGTTTTCTCGAAGGAGGCAAGTGGTGTATGGGGGAACTCTTGAAAATATCGATCGCCGTATCATTAGCAGTGCCAAGTTAAGACTTTTCTTAGTTACAGGCTGTTCGCTTTGTGCCCCCCTCTCACTTTAAGTTTCCGTTTTGCTTTTGTCGATTCTATTTTTCAAGTACTTAACTTACATTATGTAAGTACTTGACAACTTATAAAGTGTTATTAGGACGATAAAATGGCAATACACATCACAAACGAGAATTTAATTTTGTCAATATGCCTGTTATATGTTCACGATGAAACCACAGTTTGTTTTTTACCACAAATTTTGGAATCAGTGGTCAGACAGGACTCGTTGTCTTGATATGATGAAATCTAAGAAAGAATATTTTTATTCCGGGAAAATTGATAGATCCCGCAGGTTGTCAATATGATAACGTCTCTAACAGATATAATCCTACGTGGGCGAAGTCAGATGTAAAAGCTTGTTGGTAAAATGTTTTATACTTTTAGTCAACTGCCTATTGTTAAAAACTGTACATAATGAAACTACTGAAGAAAAAATAAGAAGAAGCGAAAGGCGTGTGCCGGGGTCGTAGCAAATTAAATGATGTGATTTCTACTTAAATACATACATACTCGTATCATCACGCCAGTAATCTCTGAAGGGGTAGGAGTCAAAGTGGCAGCTAACGCCTATTCCATCTGCCATGGGGGAGGCATGACAGTATTAAATTCCGTAATATCATAATTATATTACAAAGAGGAAATATTTTATTGTTAGTTTGTTTGAATTGAATTGGATCCGAAAATACTGGACCGATTTGAAAAATTCTATCACCAATAAAAAGCTACTTAATCAGCGAGTAACATATTCTATATTCTATTCCCGTATTCCCACGGGAACGGTAACTCCGCGGGTGAAATCACGGAACGCTAGTTATGTTATAAAAATATATTTAGTCTCTGGTTAAAGGCTATAAACTTAATCGTTATCAGTTCCTGTTATCAAGTGATTGGTGTTCAAAGCATCATTGCTTTATTATAAAGATTAAAACGAGCGAAGCGTAGTTGCATGTCTATGAATAAATTAATAGATGCGTTTATAAATGCATAATTTACTTTGTTTGATCAATATACTGATTACTGGGTTTGTGTTATTTTTTATATTCGTATTGTTACCTAGAAATTGTATATCTGTTTGATATAAAGGCAATTATATTGTGTATTTATAACCTCTGAAGTGTAGTAGTTAATGCCAAGTATTTTCCATGCAGTAAACAGATCGGTATTAAAATACAAGCATCTTCTCCCGAATTCGTTTGTGTAGAGCTCAAAATTGACCCCAAGGCAAATATTGTCCCGACCGAACATCGTCTCATTGGAATTTAGGTCACAGAGGAGAATATAGTATGTATATTCTTTATCTAGATTATTCAATATCAATACTGAACAGAATTAGCTAAAGTGCACATGTCCACTAAATTTCAGCTATTTCTGTTCAGTATTCGACAAGCTCGATGGCGCATTTGGTAGTGACCCTGCCCCATGCGCCAAGAGTTGTGGGTTCAATCCCCACTCAGGACAAACATTCGTTTGATGAATACTTGTGTTTGTTCTGTGTTTGGGTGTTAATATCTTTTTTTTTCTGATATCCGTAACACAAGTGCTTATGCTACTTACCTCGGAGTCATATCAATCTATGTGATGTACTGTTGTGTTCAGTAGATTTTGCGTTAAAGATAAAAAAAACAAATTGTCTCATTTTTAGACATAGTATGATTGTTTTTTATTCATTTCACGAGCACTCTACGCAACTAACTAGACGTTGAAGCTCCGCAGGTGCTCCAAATTGACACGCAACTGACGTCACACATTGAAGTGCTCCAAATTACAGATTTCCGATATCTGGAATCCGTGAGAATCTCACTCACACATGCGTAAACGTAGCTTTAAGCTGTAGTATGACAGCGTAGAGTACTTCTTTTTATACTAGTCCGTGTTTACGTGTTAATATCTGAAATTGTTCGGTTAGTGAAAATTACTGACGATAATAAATGTTTGTTAAATCAAATTATATTAGTCTTGATCGATATTATTAAAGACCCTGAATGAACGTTGGATAATATGCTTTTTCTATCTAATCAATGAGTCGAAAATATGTTAACGACCTTTTCCAAGCACTAATGTGATAAACGTTATCAAAATCCCTTTTACCCTTACCTTACCCTTTTTGTAAAAAAAAAGGAAAAGGTTCCTTATTCCTTTAGGCAACCCTAGTCACTCGTTAATATTCGAGACAATTTTGATTTACGAGTAATAAAGTTTAAGACCATTCTATTTTCATGATCAGTTTATTATTTTTCGAAAATTAGCCTCCTGCCATATATCCAGAAGTATTTCTAGAAGACGAATTAGGAAAAACTAGGTTTATCTTTGCAGATACTGACACCATATGCAACCGCTAAGCAGAAATTTGTGTGCTCAAGTTAATACATAGGTTTGTTGACCCAAATATTTTGGCAAGGAGCCTGTCCGGCATAGGATAAGAGACAATAAAAACGTCTGCAGGAGCGAGACAGATATATAATTTTAATGCTGTGTGCGATAGAGATGGTTTTCGTCGTACGTGCTTTGGCAAAGTCGTGAATTGATGGGGCTGACTTCGTGAAGAGTTAGGGTTTCTTTGGGTAAGTTAGGCCTGTATGGTAATTTGTTAATACATGTTCAAGTGATCTACGGGTTGGTTCTGAATTTAAACAGTGCAAATGTTAATGTATTGGATAACATGTTTTCGTTTATCGGAATAAAACATCTTTTGTATAAATTACCTTTTAATGTTTCATTTTTTCTATTATATTTCATTATCAACCGACTTCAAAAAGGAGTTTCTCAATTCGTCCGAATATATTTTTTTGACTGTAAATATTTTTACTATAATATGTTTACTGGCAAAAAAAACTCAAAGCCACCGTTTTAATAAAACATAATTATAGTGATAGATCTAAAGACTTATAAATTACTAAAATAAAAAAAGTTCATCGAAAATCTTCCTCTAATGTATTAAAATAGTCCAAACATAAGCCTGGTCATTTTGTTTGATCTCGTATAAAGTAAACCCTTGGTTTTTGTTCAGTATTTTCTTGTGAGATAAACACAACAGCTGACAAGAAAATGCCGAACAAGATAGTTACACAAGCTTTCATGTTGATGAAAGCATTGAGCTAAAAGACCGTCTTGTTTGCTTTTAATCACGGACGAGATAGTCCACCTGTGAAGACCTCAAAGTCACTTGCTTTCTAGACTGTATACAGCGGATATTAAAATTTAGAAATTTCCTGGCATTTAATTAAATATATCTTTGCTAGATTAACTCGTTAGTCGAGTCGGTGATCGAAGGTTTAATCTACCACTTTGAATAACTATAATAAAAAAAAAATGTCTGGAAAAATGCTTTCCCATGTTGGCCTGGGAAAGCATTCGATCTCAAAAAGAATAAGTCAACTGTTTCCCTTGCCTAGCATGTCGTAAAAGGTGACTAATGGTATATTGGGTTTTGGGTATGTGATGGTGTAGGTGACGAGCTAGCCACTTGTCGCTACTTTTTCACATTTTTTTATCTAGCTCAACCCAGTTTTGTTTTTAGCTGTATGTGGTTAAAGAGCTTGCTGTCCCTTGGGGATTTCGTGCATGATGAAATAAAAAATAATCACTGGAAAAATGGGTGGTTAAATTGACACCTACTCATGTTATCTGCACTAGTATAATGAAAGAATTAATTTTGCACATCATTTGCTTAAATCTCCTGACTAATGTAGACAGACACACACACATATAAACGTTATAATATATTAATTAATTAATTAATACACTATGTACCAAAACCATATTCATATCTTTTTAGATTTGACGTCATCAACTTTAACAGATGTATAAAATATTCTAAAGGGGGGCCGTTTTACCTTTATCTATACTTATAATAAATCTGTAAAGAGGATAATTCTGTACATGAAATATATTTTCAAAATAACTATCAGGGGGTGATTAGTGATCGATACTGATGCCAAAAATGCAATCAGTAAAATTTTTGTCTGTCTGTATGTTCCTTATAGAAACAAAAACTTCTCGACGGATTTTAACGAAACTTGGTACAATTATTCTTCATACTCCTGGGCAGGTTATAGTATACTTTTCATCACGCTACAATTAATAGGAGCAGAGTAGTGAAGGGAAATGTTAGGAAAACGGGAGAAGTTACTCCATTTTTTAAGCTTCCGTCGCGTGTGCAGCCTTAATGGTTAAAGTTACATAGAAATCATGTATGACGGAAATAGTCTTTATAATATTAACCATAAACGCGGGTGACACCGCTGGCACAGCTAGTATATACATATTTTTATAAGGATTGTATCAATAGATTGAAATGATTTTATTTTTTAATGATTCGCGTTTGTTCATAATTACGACCTTGTAAAAGGGGTTGTGGGTTGTAAAAGGTATTTGCAACATTTGTTTGCCCAGTTAACTACGTCCTTTGTACACAGACCCTTTGATGTTAGATAGCTGATGTAGATTGTAGGTATACATCTAGCAATCTGTATGGGAGTATAAAAATGTCTTATGACGTCATCTTGAAACGCTGTCATCTTGTTGCTTAGCTTGAAACTTGTCACATTTATCTTTATTAATATAATAGTTCCGTTGGAGAATTAATATTTATAAATGATAACATGTTGTCCCAAGTTTTTATGAGACTTAAAAAATGTGCCAACTGTGTTATGTACTGAGCATGTTGGAAACTAATAGTGTACTCTGGTAATATAATCCTTGCACTCTGGAGGATATTATTAAAATCTAAATATATCATTATTTTTTAAAGCGTTTAAATACACTCCTAGCTATCGCTAACGTTATCTTAAAATTTTAAGCATTTCAAATAAAAGTACTTCGATACATTGTGCATTTTTTTCACAGGTCTCATAAGGCTTGCTTGTCTCATTGCCTTGCCATTTATTGTCTGTCTGTCTACACTTGTACAGTGTGAAAGAAAAACGACAACACGTAAATAAGACAAGAAATACGACGCTTGCATATTCCTAGTAGTTTCCTCAGCTGTACGGGGTGGGAAAATATATTACGTCTAGTGTTGCGAGCCGATAGTCGAATATAGATAGTAAAACGATAGTCTGTCCATAGTTAAATATATAATCTATTCTCCAGACTGACAACCAATTCCCTAGTTCCAATATAAGCTTATATGCTTGTGCTATGGATACTAGGTGAACGGATAGACATACTTAAATATGTTTTAAAAACATCCATGACTCGAGTACAAATGTCCATGTTCATCATACGAAACATTTGCCCCTAGCAGGATTCGAACCACCACCATCAGGCCTGTCTCTGTCTCCTGTCAAGACGAGCTAGCCACTTGTCACTACTTTTTCACAATGTTCCATCTAACCCAGCCCAGTGTTATTTTTTGCTGAATGTGGTTAAAGGGGCCTACTGTCCCTTTGACTCTGCCTACCTCTTCGGGGATTATGGGCGTGATGTTATGTGTACTAATAGTGTTTACATAAATCACATGTCGATACTAATAAAACTATCGATGTTTCAGCAATACTAGTTACGTCACAACGATGCGGGGGCGGTGGTGTAAATAGGTGTACGATATTTTAAGCCAGAAAGAGTTATTGAAATAATGGAATAAGAAAACAACTTTAAAATAGTGGTTGTGTTGGTAAATATTCAGTGAAAGTGTCTTTAATTAACTAACTAACTAAACTGCATGCCACTTCATTTTAAATAACGCAAACATTTTATTTAATACTAGATAAGCAGGACCACACCCCACGGTGGCACAGATTGTTTTATTCGACGATATACTTCTAAGTATATGATCCTGACCTTCACAAGAGGGACCTTATGTGGTTTGAGTGATCATCACAGTTTCCCAATGACGATACGTACAATGGCTTATCTATGGGGTGCGGAAAACACACACCCAAATAATCTATATGTGTATTCTTTGAGAGTTCTATTTTTTGAATTTGCCTACCCCGGCAGTGACAGATGTGTCGCTGTTATTCATATTGTTTTTATCTATTTTAATTAATTTTTTGTTTAAAGTTATTACTTCTTGAGCTTGGCCTACTCCTTCAAAAGTTACACTATATATTTATATGTATTTAGATGAAAAATATACACGGTATATAGGGCGTTGGTTTAGCAATAGCAAGTGTTGAAAGATTGCGGGTACCATCTGCGGCAGATGTCCGTATGAGATTGGGTGCATTGGTAAATGGGTCGCCCGCAGTCCGAAAGTCGACGGCACACGTTCCGGTCCGATAGACCGAATGTCGTCTAATATTAATGTCTTGCGTCGAGGAATATAGATGCAACTTGGTAGGCTCGCTTACCAGTATAATAGGAATTTTACAGCGAGTAAAATTTTTCAGAAATCTAGTAACTTAAGCACTTGTGTTACGGATATCAGAAACAACAGTGGTATTGCAAATATATACTTAAATATTGAATATTAGAACAAACACAAGTATTCATCATACGAATATTTGTCCTGGGTGGGGATCGAACCTACGACTTTTGGCGCATGGGGCAGGGTCACTACCGATTCCGCCATCAAGCTTGTCAAAGATAGATATATTTTGACCGCCAAAAAATGAGAATTTAGAATTACGAATAACCAAATCTAATTCCATAAATAGGTAGTTATTATACATTGTTATCCACTTAGTTTAATATTTGAACGTACTTTGTCAATTCCTTTTTTACAGAAATGCTGCTTCAAAATTAAGACGAAAAGGGAAAACTTATCCTTATTCGCATGGGGTTTAAATCTACCAAGTTTGAGGTCATAATTCATTTGACATATCTTCGTTAAGCAGAAGTAGGTCACTACCTTCGAACGATCCCCTGTAAGAGGGGTTAGGAAATAAATTTTATGTTGAGTTTTATTACCGCTATGCGAAATGCTCTTTTACTGTTTTCATTTATGGCAAATAAATGATTTATTATTATTATTCTTCTATTCTATTATTATTTATTTTAGAGCAAATTTTTAATATTTGAAATTTAAATCAATAAAGTATTTTAGTAGGTAGATGTTAGGTACTTGGGATATCACCTCGATCAAAAAGATTTTTCCGATTTGAATCTCTGAAGGTTATCTAATGTTATTAGCCGGCCCTACAATTCTTATGCAAAATATCTCAATGCTTAAAAAACTTGAAGAAAAGACAGCTAAAAAAATAAAATAACTATTGATATATGAATCAATCTTAAGTTTTAATTTCTAACTATACCTTCAATGTAAACTGATGGAAGACAAATTCAAATACATTGAACCGTTTTGTAAATTACAGCAGCATTGATATAAATGAGACGGATTCTTTTATCTACTTTTAGCGGCTTGGAACCATTCGTCTTGTGTAAGCTTGATCGACCGGGAAAGTTTGGATTGCAATATCATTGCCATTAGGGTTTACGATCCTGGATCCAGGAGAGCTACAATTGTCTTGGGCTTAGCTGAATTGCTGGAGCTAGATACAGTCCCTAAATCTGATGCTTTGGAAATAATCGACTGACCCGTTGGTCGAGTGGTCAGACCCTGGCCACGAAACCAAAGGTCGCTGGTTCGAATCCCACTAGGGGCAAATGTTTCGTATGATGAACATGGATGTTTGTACTCGAGTCATGGATGTTTATAAACGTATTTAAGTATGTCTATCCGTTCGCCTAGTATGCATAGTACAAGCATAAGCTTAGTTTGGAACTAGGGAATCGGTGTGTCAGCCTGGAGAATTTATTTATTTATTATTTAATAGCTCCCTCCAAAATCATTTTCTATCATACAAAAGGTTACGGTATCACTGTACAAAATTATACATTTACGTTGATATTTCTACTTTTCATTTATGAAGCGAAGGTAATTTTAAGCTTCGCTTTGTAATTACCTGAGACACATGAGTATACTCAAGTTGGATTGATACTCGAATACACTCAAAGAGGCTTGACACTTGATTATACTCAATTCTTATTGCCAGCATTAAGAATATCTAAAAAAGCGAAAATGAATATTTTTCTTGCAGACTTGCTCATTTAACATTTTATTTTAATAGCGGCAATAAAATTAAACACTGTGGCACATAGATAAACAGATAAACAGCGGATCCTTAGTAATATTAGTAACTAGCTTCTGCCCGAGGCTCCGCTCGCGTGGTAAATCGATAAAACATAGCCTATACGTCATTTAGGTATATGAGCTATATTATTTCAAAGTTTCATTAAAATTCATTAATCGTTTTTGCGTGAAAGAGTGACAAACAGCCATACATCCACCCATACAAACATTCGCGTTTATAATATTAGTAGGATAGGCTCTTACTGGCATCCTTTATTTACTGAATCCTTATGGCATAGTACTGTCCATGACCTTCTCAAACGAAGCCAACCGATACTTGTACTCACTTCTAAATATAAAATGATTGGAGCTATTAAAATGATCCGTCTATAGCCAGTAATGACGGGAAAGGAGTGCTCATCTGACGTTTCATTACATATTAAATTTTTACATTTACAGTTGGTGTGATAATTCGCGTTTATATTCATCGTGATGATAAGGATTCGCGTAATTAATTCAAGTTGATTTGCTTTAACAACATAACGACTTAATAAAGTTCTTCAGTTTCACTGAATACGGTTGTTCAGTTATAAAATAAGTTAAGTAAAAGCATTATTGTAAAATAAGTAAAACCTCTTTTTGTTTATTGTCACACACGGCATAATATTTAGAATGCCTAATAAAATGTTCACAGCAAGGCTGTATAGGCATTGATGTCATAGAGTAAGTTATATTGTAAAAAAGTTAAAAATTACCAAATTACATTTCTTATGGTACGCCGTGGTCTCCGCTGTAGATATTATTTTAATTAATCCTCCCCGTCCGGCGTCAAACCTTATACATGGTCCTAGATACGAGCCGGATGCTATTTACGAGGATCAACAGTGAGAACCAGCAAAATATCTACGATTGAAAATAATTTGAGAAAATCGAGCGACGGCGTTGGGTGAAGACGAAGTTTGTTTTCCCGCCTTTTCAGAAAAACGCGCGAGTGAAAAACTATCGCTACTACGAAGTGGATATTTTATAATAATCATTTAATTTAGTTTTCCGTCAACCCAACACTCTCGGTAAAGTACATATATTCAGATATTTCGCATTAATTATAAGGTCAGTACCATAAAGTTACTACACTATTTTTGTTAAGATAAAACAGCCTACTTAATAATTGATTTTTACAAGTAATTACATCACAGATTCAACAATCATTCGCAAATTTTATTGATTGGAAGTCATTTGCGTGCCTTATTTTGCAGTGATATAAAATCTAAGTTGAATCATTAATTCGTTCAGTGTGTTGTAAAGTCTTGTAAGTAAAAAGGATATTTTACGAACTTGTCGTGAAATTAATGGTATTATTTTACATTTGTTATTAAGTAATAAATGAACCATTGTTATAAGTAGGTAGGTATTTCAGTGTGTGTACGTTTTACTTAATTTTATATTTTATATTGTTTATTTTTATTCTTTTTCACCGTTTATAAATATTTGTATATCTGCCGTGTAATCTATATTACAATAAGTTAGGTAGTTAGGAAGGTGCGGACTAATAAAAAAATAGCTTAATTATAATTATAGGGTAATAACCGTTTAGCTATATTTTTAATCATTTTATATAAATTCACTGAATCTAGGTTTCAGGTTTGAACGATCCTGCCTTCCAAAATGCCTAACAAGGGTGAGAAAGATAATCTTAAGGTTCGTGGTAGCTACAAGGGGCAGTTAGCGACATTCGCCGCGTACGTGAGTAAAATTAGCTCCGAAACTATGACGCAGAGCAACGCAGGTGAGTTGCAATTGCGCTTGACGAAAATGAGTTCCTTGTATGACCGCTACGATGAAGTGCAGTTGGCCATTGAATGCGATACCGAGGATATGGCAGCGCAGCTCAAAGATCGAATGGATTTCGAATCTTTGTATTACAAAACAATGTCTGCAGCGCAGCAGTTATTGTCTGACTTTAATAAAAACTATGATAGGGATGAAAGTGATAAGTCGTCAAGTGCAGGTACCGTGAAGGGCAAAGGCCACAATAATATTAGGTTGCCTACAATTCATTTGCCTAAGTTCAATGGGTCTTATAACCACTGGTTAGAGTTTCACGATACATTTTCGAGTTTAATTCATCATAATGATGATATTGAGGTAATAAATAAGTTTCATTATCTTAGGGCGTCCCTTGAGGGTTCAGCCGCTGTATTAGTTAAGTCAGTAGATTTTTCTAGTAGTAATTATTTAATTGCGTGGAACCTTCTTTGTGATCGCTTCGATAACAAAAGGATTCTTATACAGAATCATGTATCGGCGTTATTCAACATTCAACCGATTCACAAAGAGTGTTCTTCCGCTTTAAAGGGTCTTATTGATCAAGTAAATAAAAATCTAAATTCATTAGAGTCCCTAGGTGAACCTGTCAAAAATTGGGACACTTTATTAATATACATAATAACTCAGAATCTCGATTCTAAGACGTACCGTGAGTGGGAAGAACATAAAGGCAAGTTAAATAAAAATGAAACTACGACTTTTGAGTATTTTCAAACGTTTTTGCGAACTCGCGCAGATATAGTTGAAAATTTAGAGTTTTCTCGCCATACTGGTAACGCGCATGGCGCAATTAGTATACCTCACCAAGCGCATAAGGTAAATACTAAACTAAGAACCATGATGTCGATTCAATCGCCTTCAAAGGTATGCCCAAAGTGTGACAGTGATCACAAGCTTAATAATTGCACGCAATTTCTCTCATTATCGCCTGAAGAAAGGCTTAAGTTAGTACCTAATTATAAGTTATGTTTTAACTGCTTAGGTAGTGGTCACTTCTCTAACCACTGTAGGAAACCCGCCTGTAAAATCTGCAAACGTAGACATAATACACTACTCCATGTAGCAGATTTTAAATCAAGACAATCGGCAAAGAATCAATCATCATTAGACAAGCTGAAAGGTAACATAATGTCAACAATGCATACGCCAACTTCTGCTACGTCACACCATGCTGAAGTGTCTTTGACAGCGAACATGTCCACACATGATGAAACTAATAATACGGACATATTATTGTCAACCGCATTAGTTAAAGTTCGCGATTCAAGCGGCAAGGAGCACATCGCTCGCGTTATTTTAGACAGCGGAAGTACGTCTTGCTTGGTTACTGAAAATTTATACAATAAGTTAAACCTACCTGCTATTAATGTTAACAAAACTATAATGGGTATAAATAATGTTGCTTCTCAGATTAATAAGATGTGCAAGTTTGAGATAAAATCTATGGATAATAATTTCTCTACTAAGTTGCAATGTTTCGTTTTACCAACAATCACTGAAAACATTCCTAGTTATAAAATTGATTTATCTAGTTTGCACATCCCATCAAAGTACTGTTTGGCGGACCCTGAATTTCATGAGCCTGCAACCGTTGACATTATTCTAGGTGCTGGCGTCTTTTGGGACATTTTAGGGTCACAGCGGGTACAGCTAGGAAAAGGAAAGCCCATACTTTTTGAAACTAGGTTAGGTTGGGTTGTCTCTGGACCCATAAAGTGTAAATATTATAGTTATTCAAAAAATATCTGTAATTTCATTACAACTAATATGTGTAATGATAAAATAATAGGTCAGAATCATAAACGTATCCACAATTTATGATATTATTAATAATTTGCTTGAAACTCGAGCTAAAGTTTCTTTGAATATTACTGTAAATACTAGCGATCCTGATGACAGGATAATTAATTTGGAACGTTTTTAGTTTTAGCTACAACGTATTACTGTATATATTTAAGGTTTGTAAAGTCTTGCCGAAGGTTTAGATTATCAACTATAATAATTCTGTCAAATGACAAAATCAAGTCTGATGCTAACTTGTTAACTAAGCTAGTACAACAAGAGTCATTCTCAGAGTACATTACTTTTAATTTTATTACAGTCCACTTATCATATTATCACTAAAGTACTCTTTGAATTTGAGCATATTAATTTAATGCATGCAGGACCTCAGCTGCTTTTATATAGCATAAGAGAGACCTAATTGCCAATAGGAGGTCAACGTTTGGCTAAATTATGCTATCGAAAGTGTGTGCGATGTATTCGCTTTAAAGGTCGAACCGTTGCTCCCATAATGGGATCGCTTCCCAAGGATCGTGTCTCCCCCACTCACGGTGGCGTGTTCAACACCGTAGGTGTGGATTATGCCGGCCCATTGCAAGCTGCTAGCCGTTAGGGTAGAGGATGTCGATTAGTTGAGGTTTACATTTTAATTTTTGTTTGTTTTTGCACAAAAGCGGTTCATCTAGAACTTGTAGGTGACTTAAGTACAAACAACTATCTGCTAGCATTACGTCGATTTATTTCACGTCGTGGTAAACCTGTTCAAATCTACTCGGACAATGGCACTTCATTTGTTGGCGCTTATAATGAGCTTAATAAATTTCTCAAGCAAAGTTGCAACTTACTTGAGGAAGAGGTCGCTAAAAATGGGATTACTTTTAAATTCATTCCTGCATATTCACCGCACTTTGGTAGTCTTTGGGAGGCAGGTGTTCGTTCGACCAAATTTCATTTGCAAAGAGTGTTGGGCAATTGTCATCTTACGTATGAGGAGCTTAACTCTACCTTAATCCAAGTCGAAGCTATCTTGAACTCAAGACCTCTTACTCCGATGTCAAACAACCCCGAGGACCTGATGCCGCTAACGCCGGGACATTTCCTGATCGGCCGCCCTCTCACCTCCATACCATCTAGCAACTACCTGGACAGCAACACTATTTACTTGAACAGATACCAGCGCATCGAACAACTCAGGCAACACTTCTGGGCTCGATGGCATAAAGAATATGTATCGGAGTTGCAACAACGTCACAAATGGAAGACCAACTCTTATTCACTGAAGCTCAACATGCTGGTTATTTTGAAAGATGATAATCTTCCCCCGCTGAAATGGAAGCTGGGAAGAATAGTCGCTGTCTACCCTGGCACTGATGGGATCAATCGCGTTGCTGATGTAAGGACTTCGAATGGAGTGGTGCGGCGATCATTTTCAAAAATTTGTCCTCTTCTCGAACCTGATTCGGGGGTTGAAAGCAGTGCTTTCAACGCGCGGGGGCATGTTCAGTTATAAAATAAGTTAAGTAAAAGCATTATTGTAAAATAAGTAAAACCTCTTTTTGTTTATTGTCACACACGGCATAATATTTAGAATGCCTAATAAAATGTTCACAGCAAGGCTGTATAGGCATTGATGTCATAGAGTAAGTTATATTGTAAAAAAGTTAAAAATTACCAAATTACATTTCTAATGGTACGCCGTGGTCTCCGCTGTATTATTTTAATTAAATCCTCCCCGTCCGGCGTCAAACCTTATACAACGGTATTTGGGGAAAAATGGTAGGAAAACAACAATTCTGTATTTTGTGTGTTCGGATGAGTAAATGTTGAATTTATTACAAAAAAGAGGTTCAAAACTAAAATAAGACTGTATTAGTGTTAGCACTAGATACCTATATCTACAAAATCATTTTTGGATGACTGCACTGAACTATTAATATATACATAGGTACATAACATCATGCCCATAATCTCCGAAGGGGTAGGCAGAGTCAAAGGGGTAGCTAGCCTATTTAAACACATTAAGCTAAAAAAAAAATTGAGCTGGGTAAAATGGAAAGACAAGTAAAGACAAGTGGCTAGCTTGTCGCCTACACAATCACATACCCAAAACCCTATTTATGTACCATTAGTCGGCTTTTACGACATGCTAGGCTAGAAATGGTTCGGACATGTGGAAAGAATGGATGACGAAAGATTGACTAAACAGATATACAATGCGAAAGTGGACGGATGTAGGAGCCGCGGAAGGCCCAGGCTCACCTGCCATGACCAGATTGATCGTGTATTAAAAGAAGGTGATGTTAGGAGTCATAAAAACCGTACAGCTTGTATGAAAAGGATTATGAATGTTGAAGAGGCGAGTGAGGTGTGTAAGGATCGTGCCATATGGCGTTCGGTTCTCTCTGCCTACCCTGCTAGGGTAGTGGCGTGAAGTTTAGTTAGTTAGTTAGGCTAGAAACACAGTTGGCACATTCTTTTTAAGTCCTAGACCAACATGGGACATAAATATATATCCTTTAGCTTTTGGTATCACTATCTAATTGTAACTGATTCATCTGTTGCTTGCAAAACACAAATCTGTCGACGGACCAGTAACCCAGTCGGTTTGAAAGAAAGAACTTTTAAAGAGTAAGAGTTTATATTATAATCATAATCATAATAAAATTACACGGCAAATGTTTTAGGAACAAAGGAATTTTTTAACTAAATTCAAGCCAGACCTTGATAAGACTCTTAGGCAGTTTTAGCAAAATAAAATGGGCCTTGTTTTAGCGAAGTCACTTAAGGCAGGTTTTAATTATAAAAAGTAGTCTGTTGTAACGTAATTAGTTTTTAACATTTAAGATTCTAGAAATAAGTGTTATTTATTTGAGATTTAATCTTTGATATAAGTTTTAATTAGGCCATAATTTGGAAGAAACTTTTCTAGGTAATCATTATTTAAGGAAATTGGCATTTTTTGGTTTTTAATATAAAAATAAAGAGTGTTGGTAGTTGAATGATAAGGACCGCGAAATGTGTGAACATGTGAGGGATGGTACGTACCTCTGAATTCAATCTCATATATATTACACCATTTTCTCTGTGGCAAGGCCTCGGACAAGGCAAAACATTGTAACAAATCCTTTACACCCAAATAACTACTAATGAATGTGTAGTACCTAGTGTTATCGAAAAATCCAGAGTTTTGCAATCGATAGTTATCGGCCAAATTATCTTTACGATCGATTGGACAATTGATAGTATCGATGTCTATATTAGTGCAATACTATCGATAGTATCGATTGTTTCAATCGCTGCCAACCAATGAACTATCGATAGTATTGTTCTTCAATACCGAACAGACTTCAATATCGATAGTACAAAACTATCGATAGTATCGATAGTCTATACGATTTTGAAGAGCCATACTATCGATAGTATCGATAGTTTTTCTGTTCACTGATAGTTTTCATTATCGATACTATCTAGCTACCAATAGACAATCGATATTGGCCTATCGAACGGCAACACTAATGTGTAGCCATGATCATCTATCTGTTGACAAGCGCCTAAGGTAATCAATCATTCACATTACTATTATAATCGAAAACATTAAAGAATACAAAATAAAGTAAAACAAAAATCTTATGTCTCATTCTCTATATTTCCACGTTGACATCTTCGCCGATAAAAGTAGAGGATAATTGTCAGTACCACAATAAAAACAATGAAACAACTTACAAAATCAATCATAGAAGAACCTTTTTACTCATATGTAGATATATAAATATTTATTTAAAACCGTTGACAGTAAAATACTTTATATATGGCATTGATTTATTATAATTCATATAGAGCATTTAACATTTATAGTGACAGTTTGCTTCTAGCAAAAGAAACAGTTCATATTCAGCCTATACTAGAACCATTATGTTTTTACATACATACGTACATACATACATACCATGACGATTGCAATCCACGAAGGGGTAAACATAATCGCGTATTGTTTGTTTGAGTCTGCATTTTATTGACTAACTGGTCTCTAAGCGGACTAAGTCCCTTATTAGAGACGCCTATTAGGGACGCCTATTAAGGAGCTTACCCGAATTTAGAGATCCGGGGGGCATCCAGCGTATTAGATAATGTAGATATTATAAATACTGTTTAGAATTTGATCAAGGAAAGAACGAGGAGTTTGGAGAACCTTAGAACCATTACCTGGGTTAGTCCGGCTCTGCCCTCTTTCCTACATTTACCCTCATTTACCCATAACTACATTTAGAAAGTACACAGTCTGCAATTTCGCTAAATTGGAGTTTCTTGTTGGAAAACTTCGGTTGGGATCGCAGCACGATTTCACTCCCATTGAGTTCGGATTGTTTTAGGAAATGATTTACAAAAGGAAAGTGGGTTTAATTAAAACCGTTATGTTTCGAAGCTGAAACAAGGGCAACAAGTATGCCTTGTAACAATTGGCGTTGCGTAATTATGAGTATGACTGTTTGCCCTTGAGAAATAGTCTCAGTATCGAAAGACAGTCTGAAGGTAGTTGGTCAATATTTAGGGACCGCATTTATAGAAGTGTACTCTACTCATAATAAATATATATTTTAGATGGTTTAATAACTAAAGAATAAAGACGTAACGTGTGAGCTCTATATGCAAAGGGCCCCATAGATTTCCACCTAATAGGATAGGGCGAATCTAGGATTTCTAAAAATTTTGAATCTGGCATGTAATTTGAACCTGCAATAAAAATAGTCGTTATTTGGAGTTTTTACAATTAGAGTGATTTTTATTTTGAGAGCGATGGTGGCTTGATGGTAAGGACTTCTCTGTCTGTGTGGACTATTGGTCCAAACCCCAAACTTTGTTGTTTTTATTTAGATCTATGTACGGAATTATACCATTTGCTGGGCAGAGAAAAACATTGTGGGCAACAGGCTGGCCACTTGTCACTACTTTCTCACAATTTTCCACTTAACCCAGCCCAGTTTTGTTTCTGGCTGAATGTGCTTAAAGGGGCTTGCTGCCTTTTTGACTCTGCCTATCCCTTCGGGGATTATGGGCGTGAAGTTATGTTATGTTAGGAATAATATCGTGATGAAATTTTCACGTATACCTAATTATGCACACATATATATAAATTTTAATATCCATCCATATAGATAAATTTTATCATGGCTTCGCATCCATTCTGGTTATTGATCTAAGTTGTCTGGTTGCTTTATTTAGGATTGCAGAGGTCAAATAGGCAGTGACTAACCTTTTTTAAAGATTTTTTCACAGTTAGTTTTTCATTCGTTTCTCTCTGCTAGGGAAGTGGCGTGAAGTTTAGTTAGTTTATTTTATTTAATGTAGAATTTTTTGACTTACGCACCGTAACAACTTCACTGGCTACACAATATCTACGAATAGAACAATCTGTGACAATGTAGGGGAGTGGGTGGCTGTATAAACAGGCTCGTTTGTAGGCGGCCGCCATGTCATCTCACGAGCGCGCGAGCGAGCTGAGCTAAATGAGCGGTTGTTACTTGTTACGTTTGTTCTTGTCTTCGTGCAAACGTATATTATACGGGGATTGTTGTAAATGTTCAGTATTGTGGCTTCTATATGGCTTTATGCACTGTACGAGATGAAGCATAACGACTTAACTCATCATTAAACGTGAATCATTAATGTTAGTAAAAATCACGGATAAATTAAAAAAAAAACAAGTTATCTTATTTAACTAAGTATATGTAGTTTAATAAGATAACTATACTAATCAAAATAAAATAAAAAAAAATTAAATCGAATATATCTTGATTTATATTGCTGTCTCAGTTACGAAGGCTGGAATTACGAATACTAGACAACGGTTACAAATATATATTTGAATATTAACTTAAATGTATTCGGATATAGGAGCTAATTGGATTCCGTTCCCCGTTTCTTAGCCTCAAAGTCAAGCAAACCACTCAAACAAACTAATGTTGCCTCACGAAACAGCTGAGGAGAGAGCGGCGGACTTCAAACTCAGTTGGGAGGAGCGAGGAGGGCCCTTGTGACTCCGGCTGCGAGAGGGAAGCCTTCCCTTTGTGCTCCGGAGGGTTAAGGTTACCGGCTGTGCATTTGTGACCCGAACGGGGATTTTTGTCTATGGTATATTGTGACGCAATTGGGTTCTATTATTGTCTATGATGGGATAGTGAATTCTGACCTCTGAGTACTGAAACAAATATGGCGCCTTAGCGTAGTGTCATTCCACTTTATTTATTTACATACTAAGTCTCTGAACAATTTATTTATGACGATGTTTCTGAATGTTACAAGTTAGGTTATGTAACAATCACAAATTGTATCAATATTGCCACAATACACTGCAAATTCCACTGACATTGACAACTTAAAGCGAGAAACCAAAATGGTAAGCCGGCTTCACTTAAGTATTTCTATGACGTCACTTGATGATGTTACCGTAAATAGTTAAGTCAAATATATTGTTGTCTTTTTTTACGTGCAGTATTGTAGACTTGTTAAAAAGAGAAAGATAGAGGTTTATGAATACAATATCGTTATTAATCATATTTGTATAGCAGATTGTTCGTATATAACATTAAGTCGTCTCCATGTGTTTCAGTACTATTGGGGTGGGTTATTGTCTATGGTGTAGAGATGGGGCAGGGCTTTTGTTTTGTCGATGGGATTATGAAATTATCGATACTTGGGAGCTATTTGTACAGTGAGTCATGGTCCGATTTGCTTATGAACTGTAATCTAGAGCTTTTGATAAATAGAAACGATTACTATCGGGCGAATGGATGACTAAAGATTGACTAAACAGATATACAAAGGAAGGATGTAGGAGCCGCGGAAGGCCCATGCTCACCTACCACAACCAGATAAGGTACTGCGTGGTTTTAAATGAAACTTTACAATAGCTTATACATTAGAATAACACATATGCTATGTTTCATCGATGTACCACGCGAGCAAAGCCACGGGCAGATGCTAGTAATTAATAGAATATAACCACAGCAAGAACAATTTTAACATATATATTTTGTTATATCCTCCGAATATAACAAAAACTATCTTCACCTGAAGTCATGCGGAAAAATAACAACACAACCATCTTAGCTAGATCCCTAAAATCGATAAGATCTCATTCACAAACGCTGGGCTTAGGGGTCAAGTTAAATTGGATTATTAGGCAAACAGGGAACAAGAGGTTTTTTTTATGTAGGGTCGTAGGGATGGTTGTGTTTATATTGTATTTTCTGCTTATTAGAAGTGCGAGCGAAAACATGTTTGCGGTTTGAAGCGGAGCTGTGTTTATGTGTACATTTGAGATTTAAATTTATCTGGAGACTGGACGAATGTAAATAGAATATACGGTCAGAGGGAAGTATTGAATTATGTCTCGTTGGTAATGTTAAACATGTTTTTGGTATAAAACAGCAAATTATGACAATATTTTTTGAAAATTTTACGTAATTTCTATTATGTGTCGAGAGGTTTTCCCAGAGTTATAGAGCATGTGAGTACCTATAACAATATATGACTAAATCTGCTTTCTAGTGTTATGTCCCATACTTTGACGGGGTCCGCTTAGACCATGATCCAGGATTTAGCGAGTCTGGTAATAACATTAAAGCGACTGCCGATCTGACCTTCGTAACCCTAAGATAAGGGAACCAGATAATTTTTGCATCATGGTTACAAATTCAATGTTGTTTGAATATGCAGGTTTCATCACGATGTTTTTCCTCACCATCGAGTTAGTGGTATAAATATGTTTATAGATTTGAAAAATCTAAAAGTACATGCCTGGGTTTGAACCCACACTCCTCGGTTAAGAGGCACGTGTTCTTACCATTGAGCTACCACAGCTCATGGTATATTGTGTTTATTATGTTTATGTTTGTGTAAGTAGATTGTTTTCATAAAACAATTACTCATATTTCTCATATATTTAGTCACAATTCCATGCGTTTAGCAAAACATTGTTTTAACAAACGGCAGGAAGTGTTACACGCTTACATAGAATACATATTTATGAAGTTAGTTGAACGTAACTTCAGTATATAGGTAACGTTTTTGGCTCCACAGCCAACGCTCGGATTGTATTGTTAGACTTACACCGCAATGTATGGCGTAGGCAGTGTATGTAATTAAATAAGGTTACAAATGAACGTGCTGTAGTTGACCACAAGTGCTGTACCGCTTGTGTGGGATGATAAATCCGGCGGGGGAACTTTATCAAGCGGTTGTCAACATAACTGATATTTAGGTCTGATTTTTTAATAATCAGATTAATTAGAGATTTGTTTCATGTTTGTTGGTATGGGACCAACAAAACTGGGAAAGATAATAAATTAAAATAAAATAAAATATATATTTTTTCGGTAACATAGTTTAACTTATGTAGTAAGTGGATAACGTGCCAACAGTGTCCCTTGCCTAGCATGTCGTAAAAGGTGACTAATGGTATATGGGGTTTTGGGTGTGTGATTGTGTAGGTGACGAGCTAGCCACTTTTTACTACTTATTCACAATTTACCATCTGATCCAGCCCGGTTTTTATTTTTGGCTGAATGTTAAGGGCACGTACTGCTCCTTTGACTCTGCTTATCTCTGCGGGGATTATGGGCGTGATGTTATATTTGTTTTGTTTGTTTGTCAGATTAGACAACAGTCGAATAAATTACAATGTCAATAAGTACGGTTTAAACTAAGTATATCATGTTTGGGACACATGAAGAACGTAGCAACTGTTCCTTGCCTAGCATGTTGTAAAAGGCAAATGGTGTATTGGGTGATTACATAGGCAACTAGTTAGCCACTTGTCACTACTTTTTCACTTCTTCATGTCTGTCTACCCCTTCGGGGATTACAAGCGTGGTATGTATGTATTTTTTTTTTTTTTAATTCTGACTACTTCACATACATTGATCTGACTCCGTGGTAAGTAGCTTAAGCACTTGTGTTACAGATATCAGAAACAACAGTGGTATAACAAATATATACTTAAATACTGAATATTAACACCCAGACACAGAACAAACACAAGTATTCATCACACGAATATTTGTCCTGGTTGGGGATCGAATTCACAACTCTTGGCGCATGTGGCAGAATCACTACCGATGCGCCATCGAGCTTGTCAAACTTGTACTTGGTATGTATGATTTCAAAATGTCATAAACTGTTTACTGCGTAAAATATCAAATGATATCCATTAATAGGTGACTTTATGTTTTATCAGCTGGTAAACTTTTACCGACCATTAAAAATCCTAAATGATAAAACATTTTTCACGGTTGTTGTAACTATTTAAAATCCCATTTCTCGTTAAGTTCTCAACGCTGACTTTTACCTGTCCCTGGCGTACCTACCTGGCGCGGCACAGCTGACATGGTCCATCTTTAGTTTGTAGTATGACAAAGATTAATGTACTAGCGTTCTCTACGCTTTACCTAGGTAAGTAATACGACCATTAAGGTTGAATAATGTTTGAGCCTCTTAATACTTATGTACATAAATACCTATACCTTCATGCCCACAGTCCCCGAAACGGTAGGCAGAAGTTTGAGAAACATTAAGCTCAAGCTAAATGTGGTATAAGCAGTGGCTGATTTGCAATCTTGGCCGCTCTAGGCCCCAGGCAATAATTCTCAGTACTAAAGCGTTATCACTTAATTTTTATTACGATTGGCCGCCTCTAATATCTGGCCGCCCTAGGCCCGGGCCTACTGGGCCTTAGGGTAAATCCGCCACTGGGTATAAGGCCATATTTAGCCAAAAATAAAATTGAGTTGACGACATACTAAGGAAATTGACTTGCTTCTAGTACTTAGCTTTTATCTTCAATGATTGCAGGCATATGTACCTACTACAGATGCATGAGCTCGATTGAAAAAACATACGATTATACGACTAGCTGTGCCCGCGGTTTCAATCGCGTTTATGCTTTATATATAGCCTAAAGCCTCCTTCGATAAATGGGCTATCCAACACTGAAATATTTTTTCAAATCAGGCCAGTAATTCCTGAGATTAGCGCGTTCAAGCAAATAAACCAAGAAACCAACTCTTCAGCTTTATAATATCATCATCTTCCTAGCGTTATGTGCCGTGCTTAGACGGGGTCCGCTTAGATCATGATCCAGGATTTAGCGAATCTGATAATTACATTGAAGCGA
Source organism: Glyphodes perspectalis (assembly GCA_951394215.1). Taxonomy (NCBI): domain Eukaryota; kingdom Metazoa; phylum Arthropoda; class Insecta; order Lepidoptera; family Crambidae; genus Glyphodes; species Glyphodes perspectalis. Next base: position 8,372,061 of record OX596223.1, read on the forward strand.
CTGCCGACTGACCTTCGTAACTCTAAGATAGGGGAACCAGACAATTTTTGGATCATGGTTATAAGCCAAAGTTTTTTGAATTTGCAGGTTTCTTTACGATGTTTTCCCTCACTGTCGAGCTAGTGGTATAAATACGTACATAGATTTCAAAAATCCAGAGGTACGTGCCCGGGATTGAACCCGCACTGCTCGGTTAAGGGGCGCGTATCCTTACAATTAAGCTACCATCTCTCAATCGTAAGGACACGCGCTTCTCTCATCGCTACAGCTTTATAATATAAGTTGAGATAATTTTATATGGAAGCAAGTAAAAAACCATGTAACATTGGCAGGGAGTCAAAGTTAAGAACGTGCGGAACATGCCTGTTGCTTATACAAGGTTAGAAGCGTCGGGGGTTAAAGTTGCAGCGTCATTTTATTACAAAAAGTTTTTTGGTAACTTGACTTTAGATCGCTAGATTGCTGAGCGTGCAAGCTTTTGTTTCAAACGTGGTGAAAGTCAAGCTGAAGGGAAGTGTGACATTAATACATTTATACATTACTGGCACATTGGTCGAGTGGTCAGAGACTAGCCACGAAACCGAGGGTCGAGGGTTCGAATCCCGCAAAGGGCAAATGTTTCGTGTGATGAACATGGACATTTGTTCTCGAGTCATGGATGTTTATAAACATATTAAAGTAAGTCTATCCGTTCACCTAGTATCTATAGCACAAGTACAAGCTTAGTTTAGGACTAGGGAATTGGTGTGTCAGTCTGGAGAATTTATTATTATTATTATTATACAAAACATCACGCCCGTAATCCCTGAAGGTAGGCAGAGTCAAAGGGACAGCAAGCCTTTACCACATTTAGCCAAAAAATAAAACTGGGCTGGTTTAGATGAAAAGTTGTGAAAAATTAGACACATAAATATAGCATAAAATGTAAATGTGAAAGAGAATTTATATGTTTGTCTGTTATGTCACTACGCTTAACTGCTTAAGCGCTGCTTAAGCGACGTAAAGCACGTTTAAAATTTGAATTTTGTGAAAGCACTTGACTTATGGAAAAATAAATTGTTTCAATAAGACCCACCATAGAGTCTGTAATAATCCGAATTTCAAGCGAATGTAGTTTGAGGGCATGATTTAGTACGTAGCCCATAGATTTAGGGTAGTCAAAAAATTCTAAATCTATGACGTAGCCGCTTGAGTGAGACACACCGCAGTCGCGCACGTAGTAGACCGTAGCACCGTGTTTTTGTATGGGTTTACTAATTTCGCCGCGGCCGCTCACTGTCTGCTTGGTGTATTGGCACTAGACACCGGTTGAGATGCAGAGTACCGCTGGTTCGAATCTAGCGAGTGAATTAAAAGTTGCACTCACTGATATCGCCGAGTTGTTACATGCATTTCTAAACTAACTGTAAATGTAATTTTTTGCATCAGTATGATAATCAAAGCGGAGCGGTGGTAGCTGAATGGTAAGGACACGCGCCTCTTAACCGAGGAGTGCGGGTTCAAACCCGGGCACGTATGTACCTCTGGATTTTTGAAAGCTATGTACGTATTTATACCACTAGCTCGACAGTGAAGGAAAACATCGTGATGAAACCTGCAAATTCAAACAACTTTAGATTTGTAACCATGATCCAAAAATTGTCTGGTTCCCCTATCTTAGGATTACGAAGGTCAGACCGGCAGTCGCTTCAATGTAATTACTAGACTCACTAAATCCTGGATCATGGTCTAAGCGGACCCCGTCTAAACACGGAATATAACGCTAGGAAGATGATGAGTATGATAATCAAAACCATAGACGCAAATGCAAAGGTCAAATAGGTCATTGCCTCGTAAATTGTTTGATATTAAAGCAATTTAATAAAAAAAGCATAGTAGATTTCACGCAATTAATCATGTATCTAGAACGATTTTATTAAAGTAGCTTCGCCGAACAAATAAAAAGCATCTCAAGGTCCATTTCAGCCAATGTTATGTAACACTTATCCGACGGTTCGTCTCAAAGTTATCGCATTATTTCGTCATCAGTTCACGAATAACTTGGGGGTTGGAAGTTGCGAACTTGCTAACAGCTACTAGTCATTCGCGATTCGAAACTGAGTTATGCTCGCGGAAAATTAGTTGGCATTAACTTAGTTCGCTATTGAAGGTTCTGGCAGACAATATTGCTAAGATAGAAGTACAAGTCCTGTGTTGGTCTGAGACTTAAAAAGAATGTGCCAACTGTGTTCTTTGCCCAGCATGTCGTATACGGCGACTAAAGGTATACCGGGTTTTGGGTGTGTGATTGTGTGGGCGAGCTGGCCACTTGTCACAACTTTTTTGCAGTTTTCCATCTAACCCAGTCTACTTTTATTTTTTATATGAATGTGGTTAACAGAATCAAAGGGGCAGCTAGTCCCCTAGCTGCCCCTTTGATTCTGTCTACCTCTTTTAGGATTGCAAGCATGATAATATGTATGTATGTAGTACAATATTGAAGCGGTGCTAGCTCAATGGTAAAGATGCGCGCCAATACCGAATGAAATTTACAAGAGGAGAAGAGCGCTGGCAACCTCTGTATATTTAAAAATCTAAGTTCGTATAGATACCACTTGTTCTACGGTGAGGGATAATATCTCATGGATACTAAACGTTCAATATAACTATGGACGTGTAACCACCATCTTAGCTTGATCCTTTTCATATTGAATTCGAAGGACACATAAGCAGTCGATTTAATTTGGCGAATTGCCGTTATTACAAATTCAAATAAAAAATTGACCACCGTTTTATATTCTCGTACATTTCAATTAAAATACGCTGCGTTTACGATAATAGTTCAGTAAAGTATACATCACAGTCAGGGAGTAATACTCGGCTGAGTAATACGATCTCTCCATATTGGAGTAAACACAATATTACTCTCCCACATCGTGTGCCGAAGCACAGAGTTTCAAAGACTTGCGTGTTTGCCTAACATAGTGATATTCGCTGTACTCACTCCACTGGTTTATTTTCTCGTCAAATATCAATATAGAAATTGTTGAAACACGTTCGGTGAGAGAAAATATCACAGGGTTTGCATACGTCTCTTAAGTTGCAATAGAATAAATAAAGTGATTTTCAGCTTGTGTTTGTGTGCAAATTACGATTCCAAAAGAGAATGGTTAAATAAAGTTTGGTGTCAAATGGGGCTGAAATGTTAACCACGATCAACTTTTTAAGTAAAATCGAAAGTAAATTACCATTAATAGTAGGTACATCCTTACTTACCCTTAATAGTTTTGCGGTATTATAACTAATTAAGCTATGTATACAATATCTAGATACTTAGTATGTAAATACCTAAATGCAGACATTTTACGCAAACCCGCGGACAATATTCCGTATAAAATGCCTACATTTATTAGTTAAATTTATATTGTCGGCTTTTCCGGTTTATGTTATCCAGCGCTTCGTAATAAAAACGTAATGGACTTTCAAATGGCATTATTATTATGAGGAAAGGCGTGTCACGCACCAACCGTTTCGGCAAAGTAAAATTTTCAGTTCCATTAACATAATTAGAATTACCGTCGAAGGTGGGGTAATTGAATAAGTGGGGATGTGAACGGAACATTAATTAGGTATTTGTGTTGTGTGCTATTGAGAGGACAAAGGAAATATATCAAATGCAATTTCACTTCTTACGTGAATGTTTCAGGTAAAATCACATTAGAATGAAATGGAGATATCATTATTGATTTACTGAACCTGTGTTTTATCAGGTCAGATGTAAAAAAAAAAATTCTCTAAAAAAACAGAAATGGGAATTATCTAGAACAGCCAAAAAAAGCATCTCTTAGGAATGGCAAATAAAAATAATTAAATAAAAATATTATTGAGAGATACGTGAGAAATAGTGTCCTTTAGATATCGGCTAGACGTAAAATGGTATCTATACTTAAACTTGGAAGTGGCGTGAAGTTTATTTAGTTAGTTTATATTTAAACTAACGCCTTTCCATTATACAATTATATAAGGGCATTTGGATAAAAAAATCGGTAATAAGGAAAAATTATGGCTGAACAATATAATGAAATGAAAATTAATTCCTTCGTATATGTATGGTATAGAATGATCGGTGACAGCGTCCACGAATTATTGAAGTTAGATAATACTGGCGACCCGCCCCGGCTTCGCACGGTGAGCATAAAAAAATATGACATTATACATATAAACCTTCCTCTTGAATCGCTCTATCTATGGGTGAAAACTGCATCAAAATCCCTTGCGTAGTTCAAAAGATCTAAGCGAACAGAAAGAAGTGACGACATTTTTTGTACGTGTAAAAAAGTCTTAGATGGAAAGGGTTCCTGGATTGTGTTAATCAGTGGCGTAACCACAGACCACTGAAATACTACTATTGCGTGTCAGGACTACCAAGGGTTTTCAGGTTTTCACTTGGATGGGCCCCCAGATGCCTGTGAACACAAGGGACCCCTCTATGCTCTAGCATTGAAATCTAGTACTGTCACTATCAAGGATCTCTACCGATGTATTTGCCACCGGCCTCAACTAATCTAGGATCATTGGCAAGCAGACCCCTTAAGGAACTGATTAGGAATTCTTAATTAGAAACTAGCAAGTCAGATGCACAAGGACGAGAAGGAATGATAATAGAAGTTCAAATTTTTATTTTTATAAGTCCTTCAGCCTGCTTAAAGCGAATAAGCTCTTAAGTAAGATCTTAAAGAGCGTGATTACTTGCACTGTAAACATCCGGGCCTTTGATGTGGAGGGTAAATGAGCTACAATAATTAACACCGCGCTCATAGCCAGTTAAAAGCTTGAGGCTCACTGCGTGTGAACCTCACCGCTTGTTAGGGAAGACTTGCGTCAAGTTAAATATATGTTCTTTTGTATGATGAGACGACCTCTCATTGGGTTAAATGGGTGGAAATGAGTTTTTTATACAAAACACGGAACGACCCCGTAAACAAAACCTTTATAACCTCTTTGTTATTCTACCTCAGCTTTACAATCGTACAATATGAATTGATATAGAAATTATTATATTCAAATAAGTAGTTAGGTATTCAAATTGAAAAGTGAATTGAATAGTGCTTTTTCCTGCAAGTTCACTAGATTTAAGTATATTTTTGTTTGGAATAAGTTTATTTTAGTTATAGATGACTTTTTATGGCCTTTTCAGTACCTACTTGGCAAACGTGTATAAAAAATTACAATATGATCGCTATTATATGTACTTATAGTAATTAAGATTATAGTAATTAAGATGCAGAAGAATAACAAACGTATTTTTTTATTGTCTTAAGTATTTTGTTTTCAGCGTTTTATCCCATCTCTAGCAGGGCAATCTCTGGCTATAATCATAGATTTCGACTGTTTATTAAGTGGAAGCGGCAGGCCTGACCTCCGTAATCCTCAGACAGGGGTACTAGACAAATGGGATTAGATGATTCACCCAAAGTACCACGTGATAAACAGACTAGATTTGTTCACTGTTAATCCGTTTTATCTGCGACAATGTGTAGTAGATAGCTACTTTTTTATTAATTATGACTTACAGCCCTCGATTCACAACAAAAGCTTAACATTTTAATTAAATCCTTCGTACAAAAGGTTTACAAGCGCAGTCAATCCAGGTGTCAAAAGATCTGCCTCATTGCCGTTTTTAATCCTTAAGCCCATAAGATAGGGTTTCGAATTAAACAAAACACATTTAGTGACACTTATACGCGATTTTCAGACTTATTTTGTATGAAATAAGGATTAGTTAAATTTTTTCCTCACTTTCCATTGTTTAAAAACCTTTTATTAAGAGATTGGCTCAGTTAACCCTGTATTATGCTGTTTTGTTTAACTACCTATTATGCCATATTGCGTTCCAGTATATTCACGATGAATAATTATTTTGTGAGCAGTTGACTTATTTTATTTTAGAATATATTATTATATAAATTCAAAATATATTAGATATGTAAAGCTCTAACTAGACTTTTGAAGTAGGTACCTATTATGAAAGAGTTAAGTATTATCTTATGGTAATTTTGTACATTCGTAACATTTTAAAGGTAATATATATATATCCCATCTAACCCAGCCCATTGTCCCGTGTTGGACTGGGACTTAAAAATAATGTGCCAACTGTGTTTCTTACCTAGCATGTTGTAAAAGGCGACTAATGGTATATTAGGTTTTGGGTATGTGATTGTGTAGGCGACGAGCTAGCCACTTGTCACTACATTTTCACAATTTTCCATCTAACCCAGCTCAGTTTTATTTTTGGCTGAATGTGGTTAAAGGGGCCTGCTGTCCCTTTGACTCTGCCTACCCCTTTGGGGATTATGGGCGTGATGTTATGTTATGTATGTAGGTATATATATATTTTTTGGATATATACTCGTATGTACGAGCGGTGGTAGCTCAATGGTAAGGACACGCGCCTCTTAACCGAGGAGTGCGGGTTTAAGCCCGGGCACGTACCTCTGGATTTTTCAAATCTATGTATGTATTTTTACTACTATTTTGACTGTGGAAGATGAAAGAATGTGAAAAGAAGGAAATCGTGATGAAACCTGCAAATTCAAACAACTTTGGATTTGTAACCATGATCCAAAAATTGTCTGGTTCCCCTATCTTAGGGTTACGAAGGTCAGACCGGCAGTCGCTTCAATGTATAACCAGACTCGCTAAATCCTGGATTATGGTCTAAGCGGACCCTGTCTAAACACGGGACATAACGCTAGGAAGATGATACTCGTAAGTACACGGCTATGTATGTAGTGCCTGGACCTGCATATGTATTGGGTAAGTAAATAAACCTTTTGGTTATTGCTGATCATGTTACCTTTTAATCTTCATATCCCCAGGATTAAAAACGCTGCTCTAAACCAAACAGGTTGATATCACATTCACGTCATTTGATTCGCTCCCCAATCTAAGTTCCACGACACACCACCGACTTTTCAATGTTGCTATTTCGATTGTACGAAAACTGTGTCTCCGATATTTCCCGAATACAATTTTCAAGGCAGTCGCTTTTTACAATGTAAGTCTGTCGGTACGTGAGGTGAATTGCAGCGGAAATGTCCCAGTTTATTATATAGCTTTTGAACACGCTACCGTTTTGGAATTACTGTGATTACATGCCGCGGATATTAAGGCTTTGCATTGCACGGCTATAGGTAAGATTGCTAGGTGAAGTTAATTTTAATTAGTTTGTTAGTTAGATTAGCAAAAACATCATGCTTTTTGTTCAATCAAATACCGAAAAATTCTGAAGTGAATCTTAACTTCAATGTCAGTGTAGGACTAAAAAAAAACTGTATTTTTTTGGCCCATCTCTTGCGAGTCTGTCATTTGCAGATCTGTTGGAAATTTTTTGGACACGCTCCAATCCGCTTGCCGTCTATGTAATTGATATTCGCTGAAGTTTCAGTAAAATTATCGAGGAGTAAATATATTTTATCGCGTCATATCGTCTGTTTTATAAGTACTTACATTCACATTTGTAATAAACAAACACATAGAGAGAATCTACATAGGTTTCAAACGGATAACTGTAGTTTGTAATTTGAGTATTTCGTAGAAAATTGTTTTTGTGTGATATGAGTAAAAAAAATATATTTTTTTTTTCCTTTAACTGTCAATTACTCTTTATTTAGTTATTTTATATAAATACTAATAACTTTACGGTCTATTTGGTTATTTTCACCATACATTACTTACGTACAATGAGAATGCAAAGTCCGTCCTTTCTAACGATAGCTCAATGAAATCCAAACTATAAAATAGCGGTGTTGTTCCATAAGCTGAAGCGCTGAACGTCGGAAATGTCAGAGATAACCCGACGACGGAACAGCGCCGACTCTGATACGGCATAGAATATTGTACAGGTGTTTGTTTTGCGTGCAACAGTCAAAATACGTTAAATAGTGCTGATGAAAACTCAGGGCCGTTAAAACTTAAAGCAACGGTTCCAGTCGAAGGGCGTTGAGGAAACGACAAGTGTGAGTTACTTCAGTTGAGATATTGGAAGGATTAAGACAGGAACTAGGATAGTCCAAGACATTCGTTTTGTAAAATTAGAAAAATATTACAAAAATAACAGTTTAGAAGTTGTTACATAAGTGGATGAATTTAGCAGGTAGAAATTAAAGTTAATAAAGTATGTAATAAAATAATGTACTCCTAACCGATATCGGTTACGGCGGCCAATCTCAACGAGGATTAGCCATCTGCGCAGGAGATATTATAGTGCACAAGTGTGTGCGCTAACACAGGTGCACTCTCTATTCCTTCACTCTCATAGTCCGGTGAGACGGCAGTTCGACATGACCGGAGAGAGGTTAGGCGCAGGACCAACGGCTTAACGTGCTTTCCGAGGCACGGGGGTGATTAAAACCGCCAACTTCGGGCTGTTACTGAGTAATTTGGATATTGATATACCCAGCCACAAATTTTTGGCCCGACCCGGGATTTGTACCCGGGACCTCTTGGTCTTTAGGCGGCGCATGCTACCACTAGACCAACGAGGCAGACAAAAGTATGTAATAAAAGATCAATGAGGGTAATGATCTCTGTCCATGGACGTACGCAGCTTTTGGTCCGTGAGGGGGGGGGGGGGGTAAATACAATATTATTGATTATATAGACAATCGATACTGAAAACTATCGGTGGACAGCAATACTATCGATAGTATCGATTGCAATACTATCGATAGTATTGATTGCAAAACTATTGATTTTTCGGCAGCTCTATACTAAATTGTAAAACCAACCCCCCTGCCCCCTTGTTTACACCCGTCTCTCTGTATATTCCTAAGGAAGAAAGCGGGACGTATGAAAGTATGTATATCATGGATCGACGTTACCGTAACAGCGAAAGCTCGGTGAGATCCCAGCTATAAAATGGGGCCGCTTTACAGCAACAAACTTGTGCGCTGGGAATGGAAAATGTCGGAGATAACCAAAAGTAAGGACTTCTTTGTCCGTGGACGATGTTGTACAGGAGTCATGTTGCGTTCTGACTAAAATATGGTGAAGACAAATAATTACTTTTTTCATATAAACTAACTAACTAAACTTAACGCCACTTACCTTAACTTAACACCCCTAGCGGGGTAGGCAGAGAACCGAATAAATAAAATCAAAATATAAATAATAAATATAAAATGTAATTTTATATTTATTCATATACATTTTTTTGTATAATAAAATAGGGAAGTTTTCTGGGCAAAAAAGTTGATTATATAGTCAATTACATTAGCAAATATTATTGTACACGTATTATTTGCTATATCATCAAAGTTTGAGAAGTGCGATTTGACGTCACAAAATGTGTACGGTCACCTAGGATTTTGTCAGGTCTATTGAAATACGTGATGTGACTTCAGCATCTTTTTGTAATTTTAAATGCTTGTCTCGTCTATTCAAGTGTCTTTGTAGTGGCAAGGTCGTGTATGCCTTGTCAGAGATAACTCGGCGACGGAACTGATACGGGAATCTGCCCCACTAAATCGATTTAGTGGGGCAGTGGAAAGTTGATGCCAATAAGGTAGGAATTTTCGTTAAAAATAATCCTGACTTTTACTCACCTGAACATATGAATGTAAAAACAAAGAACTATGTAAGTATCGTATTGAGTTAGTTTCATGTCAATACAACTGCAATGGCACAATTTTTTCTAATAGGCACTTAGATTTTTTCCTTTGCAGCGAAGGATGATAATCTTACGGAGATTGTCGTATTTGTACACTCTAACACTGCGTATTATTTATAGCAATTTTTTTATAGTAAATTACAGGTACTAACTCAAAAAGCACATAAAAGCGAACGATTCGACCGTCTTCCAATGTTTTTGTACAAACGTGTGACCTCACTCGACGCCATATTGCCGAAGCAGGCGTTTTGACAGCTCAAATAATCAGTGTATTTTTAAATATTTTTTTTTAATATGAAATACTTAAAATAAATAAAAATAAATCTTGTTTCTAGAGTCCTTATATATCAGTAAATAATTTGCGATGGTTTTCAGAAATTAGTCAAATAGCCTATTGTGTAGGCGTCAATCTAGCCAATTGTCACAATTTTCCATCTAACTCATCTCAGCTTAATTTTTTTGGCTGAATGTGGTTAAGGGTTCCCTTTTGACTCATATGTATATATTTATTATATGTTGCATCAGACTAGTTATCGATATCGACCTACTATTTTCTTTCGTGTTCAAGTTCCAGATCAAAGTGATGTTTTACTGATATCAATATTATATTAATTTAGGCCCGATTTTTTAAAAGTCAGATAAGAATTAATCGACCTATAATATTATATGAAGTCACTAATTTGCGGATGTCGTATGGTAATTCACTTAGGAAACAGGCAATGACATTTCCTGTTTCCTAAGTGAATCCAAAATCATCCGGATTTTGATTTATTCGATTGTTATCTTTTATCTGACTGTTGTAAAATCAGCCCTAAGTTGTTTAGTATTATTTAAGATCGCAGGTATCAAGTCATTATTCAGTGTACCAATAATTGTAAGTATCTTAAGGTTAATATGCAGTAGCCTACTTACAATACCTAGGAGCTAATACAATAATATTTCACTCTAAATATAATTTGATTATATATTTAGCACTGAAGTACATCCCCAAGGATCCTTCCTTGAGTGAATTATAAATGTCACGGCGGCTTCCCCATAAGATCTTGGATATTCTCGTAGGAATTTATCGAATGGAACGGAATAGTGAAATAAATTTCCGTACGGTGTAAGAACACAGTATAGCAAATCTACAGTTAGACTGGCCCGTGGGTCGAGTGGTTAGAGACCCTGGCCACGAAACCAAGGGTTGCGGGTTCGAATCCCGCTAGGGGCAAATATTTCGTGTGATGAACATGGATATTTGTACTCGAGTCATGGATGTTTATAAACGTATTTAAGTATGTCTATTCGTTCACCTAGTATCCATAGCACAAGCTTATAAGCTTAGTTTGGGACGAAGGGATTGGTGTGTCAGTCTGAAGAATTTATTTATTTATTTACAGTACGTATTTATACCACTTGTTTGGCAGATAGAGGAGCGGTGGTAGCTCCATGGTAAAGACACGTGCCTCTAGATTTTCAAATCTATGTATATATTTATACCACTAGCTCGCCGGTGAGGGAAAAAATCGTGATGAAACCTGCAAATTCAAACAACTTTGGATTTGTAACCATGATCCAAAAATTGTCTGGTTCTCCTATATTAGGGTTACGAAAGTCAGATCGACAGTCGCTGCAATGTAATTACCAGACTCGCTAAATCCTGGACCATGGACTAAGCGGACCCCGACTAAGTATGGGACATATGATGCTTGGTAGATAAGGCAATCTCCACCTTCAATGAACTATGAGTGTAACCATCATTATGATCTTCCTAGTGGTATTTCCTGGGGTCCGTTTAGATCATGAGCCAGGATTTAGCAAGTCTGGTTATTATGTAAAAGCGACTGCCAGTCTCTTTGTTTCCCTAACCACTGATCAAGTGGTGATCAGTACTTAAATTTAAATATTACTCACGTTCGTTCATACATGGGTTCAAACCAGTACCTCCTTGCGTATGAGCGCATTACCATTACGGTAGTCTCCTCAATTTCGTAAAAGCTAGCCTGTACGCTAGATTTAACCCACTTTATCCCACAGGATAAAAAAACAGTTTCAATAACAGACTGGTTTTTTATCCTTTCTAAGAATTCAAACTTAAACAAGTTTAAACTTGCCAATCGTATAACCCAATCGGTTGAGGCGCGAAAATGCAACAAACAGACGTTACTGTCGCATTAATATATTATTATTCTTAAAATACATACATACATACATAACATCACGCCCATAATCCCCGAAGGGGTAGGCAGAGTTAAGGGGCAGCAGGCCCCTTTGACCACATTCAGCCAAAAATAAAACTAGGCTGGGTTCGTTGGAAAATTGTGAAAAAGTAGTGAGAAGTGGCTAACTTCGCTTAGACAATCACATACCCAAAACCTTGTTTACCATTAGTCGCCTTTTACAACATGCTGGATAAGAAACACAGTTGGCACATTCTTTTTAGGTTCCAATAAACATAGGATATTAAAATGGACTAGTTATTAAAAGTAAATAAATGACAGTTGAAGTCCGAACGCTTGCTGACTACTAGTATAAAATCAAATTGCAGTTTCCTCACTCACGTTCAACTCAGTGTGACAACGGGAGGCGTGAGGGTCGCGGTACCTGCGGATCTAAAATTAGATCAGCGAGAGGTAATGGTAAGCTCGGTTGTTAAGCCTGACCTCTTTCGGCTCCTCTCGCCGCAAATCTCTTTTTTTTATCTAGACTTTGGTCTAACCCTATTTTGCTGATGTGTTTTTACGAATGTCTATGTTATACATTAGCTTTTGGCTGTGGCTCTCATTACATATCAGATCGAATTGATCTGTTACGAAGGTCAGATCGGCAGTCGCTTTGTAATTACCACACTCGCTAAATCCTGGATCATGGTCTAAGCGGACCCCGTCTAAGCACGGGACATAACGTTAGGAAGATGATATTTTTTAAGGAATAAAGTCTATCTAAGACGTAATTATTCATATCTTGCCTCAGGATTTAAATTTTAGGTGCGCCAAAATTGATTCCATTTAGTATTCGGCGAGGAGACGCAAAAGACAGACAGACAAACATCAAAAAGATAGGTAGAGTTAGTTTGTCATATATAATATTAGTAAGAATAGTTTGGCTTTTGCTTTGTAAGAGATATAAAATAAGTCGAAGAGAAGAGATATAAAATATGACGAAATTAAATAAGTTATTATGTACTACGCTTGTAATTTCTTCCAAATGTGCTGGAGTATATGTTATACGTATATTTGGAAAAAAACCCGATAAAGTTTAAATAGAAAACATAGAGGATATGCTTCCCACTGGAATCATCTTGAATTTTAAGTAAATTTCCTTCTCTGAATATTCAAATCTGCATATTCTCATTGCTAATCAGCTCCTTTATTGCGCATAATTTGACAATATAATTTAACTAGCTCTGCCCGCAGTTTCTCTCGGGTCAATATATTTATATGCAAATGATGTAAAATCATTTTATACCGAGTTTTAGGGAATGTCATTTTTTATTTAATTTAAATAAATTATGTATTAATTCATTCTTAAAAGTTTAATGTAAAAGAACTTCTAATAATGATATTTTATATGTAATATCATTGTACTGGCTTATATGTATAAGTGATAGAAGAAAAAATGTTTTGCAATAAATATTTCAAGTTTCTAAATTTCAATAGTTTGAGCAATACGTTCTGGTATGGTAATAGATACATAAGTTTGATTCACTTGTTAAGGGTTTAATAAGAAAATCTTCTATTAATGCTTGCTCAATGATATTGTTATATGCGCACTCTGGTCTTCTGATCCTAGGGGGGCTTAAATGCCACTTATAACTGAATATCAGCTTAAACAGGCTTAAACCGTTTCACTTTTTATATATATTACAATTTTGTCCCCAGTGTTCCCTTTGGCGTGAACTGTTCCCGTCCAAACCCTGCGAAGGAGAAATCGGAGGAGCTGGCTCATCCACGCGAGCTCGATGATCACGTGCGTGCGCTGCGACAGCTGACATGAGCTGAACGAGATCATGTCCACCAAGAAACACTCCCCGCAACCGAGTAAGCAAACGCACTGTTCCCGCGCGGCAAATGTATTGTTCCCCCGAGGGAATCAACTAATGCCGCGCGGTCAATTGACTGTTCCTGTGGGGGCCCAAATATTTTTGTGCAAAGAAACATTTGCTATATTTATTTTGATACTTTTTAGATACTGTCAGTAATAAAAGTAACAACACATTGAAATCTTCATTTCTAGGACCATAAAAAAATATAAGTGGGTACCATACTTTTGTTGCGGATCGTACACAAAAGCAAAATTTCAGGTATTCTGATGATGATGATAAAGATTGTCTGTAGTATTATTATCATCAGACTATCCTTATTCACTGCCCGCCACTCAGTTGCAGATTCCGCCCATAATATCGCTATAAATCGTATAACATACAAACAAATCAAATACAAATCAAATCAAATATTTTAATTTCTACAGAATTGCACTTATGTATCTTATTTTTCTAGTCCCCACACTAGGCTAAGCCTGTCCTGTTGAGAAAGAGGAAGCGATTTTTAATACAACGTAATGGCGCTGGAGCGACGTATCTTAGAATAAGTATCTAACATACATATGTGTTAACTAACATTATAAACTAATAAGTCAAAGTCAAAGTCAAAATACTCATTATTTACATAGTTTTGAAACAAACACTTATAAATCGTCAGTTCAACAGGAAAATCATCTAATAATATGAATCTACCACCGGTTCGGAATGTTGCTTCTGCCGAGAAGAAACCGGCAAGAAATTCGGTAGTTACTCTTTTCAACAACATATTTTACAAGGGTGTATATATAGATCATATTTGCCTCTGAACCCTGTCATGAAGTCGGCTTGTCAGACATCAAAATATAAAATAACGATGTTTCCAAAATTTAAGCATAAATTAACCAGACCAGTGCAGATCAGTCCCCTAAGGTGGCACCAGTTCACAAACATGACTTAATCAACACATCAGCTTGCATATGATGACATTTTTAATAAGTTATAATTTCCAAATTTTTAATAGTTTTCAGAATATTACACCAAATTATGATATAAAACATTATGGTACATAAAATTGTTATATGTTGTAACCAACGCGTAGTTTCCATTTGACTGGCTCGACCATAGTGCAGACTTCAGGAAGGTTATTCGCAGAAGCATATATCGATTATAGACCCATAGAAAAAACAAAGTAAATTACAATCCACGTTTCGTTTAGAAACAACGTTTTCAAGTCAAAGTCAAAGTCAAAGTCAAAGTCAAAATATCTTTATTTACGTAGGCCTCAAAGAAGCACTTGTGAATCGTCAAGTAAGTACATAGTAGAACAATTTGAATCTACCACCGGTTCGGAATGTCGCATCTACCGAGAAGAAACCGGCAAGAAACTCGGTAGTTACTCTTTTCAATGCCAGATTGAATATAAAAATGTTATCTGCAATCTAACTACGTACGTGCCTCAACTACTTGCTTCTTTTGCGGCGTTTTTTTAACGACTATTACACATACATAACATCACACCCACAATCCCCGAAGGGGTAGGCAGAGTCAAACGGGCAGCATGCCCCTTCAACCACATTCAGCTAAAAACAAAGTCGGGCTGGGTTAGAAGGAAAATTGTGAAAAAGCAGTGACAAGCGGCTAACCTGTCGCCTACACAATCGTACACCCAAAACCCGATATACCATTAGTCGCCTTTTATGACATGCTAGGCAAGAACCACAGTTGGCATATTCTTTTTAAGTCCCAGGCCAACATAGGACAGTGGGCTAGGTTGGAAGGAAAGCTGTGTAAAAAGGAGTGACAAGTGGCTAGCTCGTCGCCTACTCAGTCACATACCCAAAAGCCCGTAAACCATTAGAAATAGAAACCAATAACCATTAAACGACTATTATATATTTAAAAAAATATATACTTGAGTTACTTTAAGGTACTATGTTGGTTAGGGACTTAAAAAGAAAATTACCAAGTACCAACCAACTAATGTTTGTTGCCTTGCATGTCAAAACAACCGATTAATAGTGTACTAGTTATGCAATTGGGTTTGTGATGAGGTAGCCTCTTGTGGCAACTTTTTCACGATTTTGTATATCTTAACTCAATTTATTTTTAGCTAAAACTGGTTAAAGGGGCGTACCTCTCCTTGGTCTCTCATTAACGTTTTGGAGATTGCGGGCGCAATAATTTATGTCTATGTATTAAGCAATTCTTCCGATTTTAACAAATAAAGAAAATTTCAGTGTTCATAATTTTTCGTCTAAAGAACAGTTTTATTTTTTGGCTGACCGTGGTTAAGGCAGCTAATTTAGCCTTTTACTCTGCCTATCCCTTCGGGGATTACAGGTACGTTGATATGAAATAATAGATGAAAGAAATTTTAAAATATATCTAATAACAATAGAGTAGGTCAAAATTACCCTGTTATATAATATGGTCGCCAACGAACATAAGTACATGAAAAGATTAATGAGTGTAAAAAGAACGAGAGACGTGAGCCGGGTACCTAACAAATGGAAGAATTTGGTCTTTCCCTACTTTTATGCGAAAAAGCTGTTATATCATCTGAGCGCAACGTGAGAGAAATCAACGAAACACCTTAGATTACCTTTTTTTTTGCAAGTTCGGTAATATTTAGAGTTGCAAAAGATTTTTATTTTGGATCGGTGGTAGCTCTATGGTATGGGCACGTGGCTTATTACCGAGTGGTGCGGGTTCGAACCCGAGTACGTACCTCTGGATTTTTCAAATCTATGTAAATATTTATACCATTAGCTTGGCGGTGAGGGAAAACATCGTGATGAAACCTGCAAATTCAAACAACTTGGGATTTGTAACCAATATCTAAAAATTGGCTGGTTCCCCTATCTTAGGATTACGAAGGTCAGATCGGCAGTCGCTTCAACATAATTACCAGACTCTCTTAATCCTGGATCAAGGTCTAAGCGGACCCCGTCTAAGCACGGGACATGACGCTGGGAAGATGAAAAGATTTTTACTTCGAGTTCGGTTGTAAAAGTGAGCATTTTACTAGTATAAGTAATGGCTACAGAGATCTGAATTCCTGCTATTAGAACTTACAATAGGTGGCTTAGATGTAGTAATAGGTACAACTGGTAAAGTACTGATAACTCCAAGTTTGTTCAGAGTTCTTAAACGCTAAGCACTAACCGGCTTTGAGCGTGGGACAACTAAGTTTCCCACTGCGACCGAGTTTAGAATCTATTTGTCAGTGCAACTTCAGTTTTAAACAAGCAAATGAGATAATAAACTTAGGACAACGGAATCTCTGTGTTACTGCCACAGTTGAGAAATTCGCCGTAGGAAAACTCTGCCTGGATATAATACTAACATTGTTATCATAGTATAGCATAGACTGTGATAATATGCTGTTTTTTCCAACGTAATTTCGTTACAACGTAATGAATGTATTTACGCGCCGTCCAAGTTAACCCTATGTATGGTCGGACTCAGAGCTTAGTTACATCACTCCACTGACGACTAAACCTTACGGTGTCATCCTTCGGGCGTGGCGCAGATCCCGGGCTCCGCTATATAGGACTTTTGACTTTGATCTTTGCGAAATCTACGCTAACCACCGCAGCTGATCCATGGCCCATACAGCTCGTCTCGAGGGTGAGGCATAGACCACAGTGTCACCCCATCTAATTTAGCGGACGATGATCTACGTGTCGTCGTCTTCTTCGGGGTTGCTTGAACGAAGTGAATGCGGGCTCCCCCGCAGACACTCCTCACTCCCAAACGCCCTTTTAGTTGCGGACAGGGATACAGGAGTATTCGGAGCCCCTCTATAGGGCGCAATTTAGTCGCAAATTATCACATCTGTGCCTATTTACACAGAAAGTTGTTTTCGCGTGTATAATGTTAGTTTTTATAGTGTATATATTATTATTAGTCAAAGTGTTTGATATTTTAAATGTATTTTTAGCAAAAGTACCAGAGCAAGAAAGAAAAAAAGCTTATAAAAAGCGAGATTTTTTTTTAACGAATTAAAATCTGTATAATCTCTTTATCCTTAGTCCAAATTAGTGTTATTTGTAGACCTTAAATTGTTAAATTTTAGTAAACGTAATTTACTATTTTTTTTAAATATTTTTTTTTCTCCTGTGGTGAGAACCACCTCGCAAATGGAAAGCTTTGTAAACTTGATTACCACTTCATTCTTGTCAGTGGTGATAACTCTTTTGTTTATAAATTATGTTATTAAATTAGCTTAGAGCGCAGGTAATTTTGATAACAAAAGCACTTTTGATTAAAGTCTTGGTTCAGTCTCAGAGCTTTTCTAGCCACCAACGTGGCTTATTTAACTGCAACTGCAAAGTGAAAGGTTGCATGAGAACTGTTGTAATTAATACTTTTATCTTATCAAATTTATTGCGTAGTGCGTATATATACAAAGATCGAAAATTGTGAAAAATATAGTGTCAAGTGGCTTTTCAATCAACCAAGCAAGACTTAAAAATGTACAGTTCAATTATTTCAGAACTGGTCAGAATGAATTCGAATATTTTTCATTTGGTGAGTTTTTTTGTTTGGTAAAGGTTTGGGATTTCAAACGCAAATTACTTTTGCGAGCTCCAGGGATTTAAAAAAAATATGGTGAATAAATTTTAGCAGAAGCATTGGTTTTAAGGTACTTAGGTATAAATTTGGTTTGACATTTTATACGCTCGTAAATAATTTAAACAGATAAATCTTTACTAATATTATGAAGCTGTACAGTTTGTTTGTTTGCTTGAACGCGCTAATCTCAGGATCTAATGGTTTGATTAAAAAAAATCATTCAGTGTTAGGTAGCTCATTTATAAAGGAAGGCTAAAGGCTATATAACATTAAAACGCGAGTGAAACCGTGGGCACAGCTAGTTATAAATAAATACGATCCTACCACATCCAGTCATAATAGAAGTTCAAGTAACCTATTTTCTCTTAACCATATAAAGACATACGCAGCATCCAATCCCGACTATAAATTATATTAACATTCGAGTTTATGGCTGCTCTAAGCACACTTCTATCTGCAATGAATTTGTCCCGATATTTATACAATTTTTTTTACATACATACATACACCCATACCATCACACCAATTTGATAAGTATATGGGGCAGTAACTTTTTACTTCTTCTGCATTTAATCTCTTCAAAACTAAAATTGATTTGTGTATTCTGACTACCCCTTCGGTAATCACGGGCATATTGTCATGTATATATGTAAAAAGTAGCTTAACGAGTGGTTAGATCGTCGCTTACGCATTCACAAATATACAATAGCCTATTTTTACTAAATTTTTTTATAGTCTACATGCTGACCCGGGGAACTTCGCTTCGCCTAGTCATTATAGAGCTAGGTACATAATCGGGCTTTGCTCTTGAAATCGTTTTTTTTTTATTGATGAATATCATATTTTAATACTTATTATCCTATTTCTGACGAAGAGAAATCCACAAAATCCACAAAAATCATAAAAATTGGTCCACCCGTTCTTGAGTTATAAATGGTGTAACTAAGACGACTTTGTTTTATTTATATAGATAATTGAGATTACAAAAAAATCATTTTTTTTTCAGCAAACCAAAAATTATAACGATACAGCGCGTTTAAGTACCATGTGACGTCACGTGCATGTGTAAAATTGGTGTGTAAAATTTTACCGTCCAAGTGACGTAAAGCGCCTCATTTCAGATTTTTTAAGCGTCTGTCTATGTTTTTCTTTCGAGGATTAGATAAAGCAATTTCATTATTTCTTGATAATGTAACTTATGGGCTACAATTTTTTTACAGTAAAATAGCCTATAACGTACATATCAGCCTCACAATACAAGGTAGACAGAGTCCTAGGAGCAATAAAATTCCTTAAACCGCATTTAGTCAAAAAAGAGTTGGGTTAGCCGGAAACTTGTTAAAAAAAAGGAGTGAAAAGTAGCCAGCTCGTGGACTACATAATTATGAAAATAAACGATTAATTAGCGTCTGCCCGCGGCTTTGCTCGCATGGTGCGTCGATAAAACATAGCCGTGTTATAACATAACATAGCTACATTATAATAAAACATAAGATAAACATAACATAACATGACGCCCATAATCCCGAAGGGGATTATAATAAAGATTAATTAAAATATATTCAGTAGTTTTTGCGTGAAAGAGTAACAAACATCCATACATCCAAACAAGCTTTCGCATTTATTATATTAGTAGGCTATAGGATAGTAGGGTGATGACTATGCAATTAGCAAGAACAAAAGTTTATTATGCAAGAGAGAACCCTTGGGTTCTTTCGGGCTCTCTTCTTTATCTAACTTGTTATCAGACCTTGGTTATCAGGGTCTCGAACCTTGATAACCGGATTGTAGACATTCAGATTGTGTTATCTAGACAAGACCTTATAAAGCTTCGTAATTATCGTACAACTAACATTAGAAAAATATAATGAACATTGATCACGGTTTAAAGTTTAATCATTCAAATGTTACTAAATGGGGAAATAGACATCAAAGACGTATAATGTATGACTATTTCTTTAAAAGTTAAACTACAAATTGACTTTAGAAATTAGTAACACGCAAATGACAACAGATATTAGACGACAGAGGTTATGTTAAGTATAAATTGAAATGCTATAGTAATAGTTAGAATTACTTGCATTTCACTAAGACCCACATATAACTTAAAAACCTATCGATGAAACTTATGTTGATTGATAGTGAGCGTCACAAAAAAGCTTGTGAAACATTTTACGTCGGACTTTGTAGCAAGTGACGTCATAGAGATTTCTATCTACCGTTATCTCATTAGTCATTAACGACGTCACGATGTCTACATCATGCTAATCGAGATATAAATTCCATTACCGTGTTGAATCGAAAGTTTCCACAATAGATATTTTTAGGAATTAAGTTTTTTTTTATTAACTGAAACCAGATCAACATCTAAGACATGTTCTAACGACATTTTACCGTAATATATTTCAATTTGCAGTTCAATCAATAATTTTAAAAACACTGTTTCCTTATAAAAGCTAATAGTTCAATTACGATACGAAACATATTGTATTCAGGATTCATCCTTTTACTAAACGCGATTTCTTGACCTTGATAAATTCAGACAGTCAGAATGCCTCGTTTCGAATTGCCTCAGACTAAGTGATGTATACTAAATACAGTCCTTAATTACATCCTGTCAGTTATTGCCAAAGTTAGCGGGGGCAGGAATCAATTCGTGTTCAGCGTATTGTCTCGTCCGATGACGAGGGTAAAATTAGATACGGCCAGGGACAAAAAGTCGTCTCGTATTATTAATCGATTTAGGTGTAAGATATTTGGGTCAAACGTCGATCACCGTTGAAGCTTCCATAAAGTTATGAAGATATGAAGTCATGTTAAGCTACTTAGCGATAATGGATAATGTATTTTAGACTAGGTATCTCAAACTGTGGTGCGCGGACCCAATGGGGGTTTATGCGGTGAAAAACAGAAAGACAATTTAATTTTGGCCCATGTTAGTCTGGGCTTTAAAAAAAATATGCCAACTTTGTTTCTTGCCTAGCATCAGGGCCGGACCGTGAGTTTAGGGGGCCCTGGGCTAATACTACTTAGGGGCCCACCAAATTACACAAAGTATAAGACTAGTTGAATTAAATGAATTAAATAGGATGGATAAATTATGGATTTTTTCGCATTATCGTCTATTTTTGACTTGACTTAGCTGGGAGGCCCTTAAATCCATGGGGCCCTGGGCTGAAGCCCGAAAAGCCATATGGTAGATCCGGCCCTTAGCTTGTCGTAAAAGGCGACTAATTGTATATGGGGTTTTGGGTATGTGATTATGTAGGCGACAAGCTAGGCACTTGTCACTACTTTTTACAATTTTCAATCTTAGCCAGTCCAGTTTGTTTTTGACTGGATGTGGTAAAAAGGGCCTGCTGCCCCTTTGACTCTACCGGAGTAAGTAGGCAGATTATGGGGATTATGGGCGTGATTATATGTATGTATGTATGTATGTAGGTACAATTTCATGATTATACTTGAAGAGATCGTCTACAATTATTTTATTTATTGTATTCACAAATTATGTAAAACACGTTATTTAGTAACCTCCGTAATTACCTTATAATAATGTCCCTGGGGATCCATTAATTCACATGAATGATCATTTAGGGGCTCATTAATAATAATTCAATAATAATTCAAACGTCCATTTCTGGTCTGAGACGGTGGGTTATCTATGTTCCTTGCCTGTTCCTGTTATATGTCATCTATACTTATAATAAATCTGTAGAGAGGTCAATTCTGTACATGAAATATATTTTTAAAATAACTATCAGGGGGTGATTAGTGATCGATACTGATACCAAAAATGCAATCAGTAAAATTTTTGTCTGTCTGTCTGTCTGTCTGACTGTCTGTCTGTCTGTATGTTCCTTATAGAAACAAAAACTACTCGACGGATTTTAACGAAACTTGGTACAATTATTCTTCATACTCCTGGGCAGGTTATAGTATACTTTTCATCACGCTACAATCAATAGGAGCAGAGTAGTGAAGGGAAATGTTTGGAAAACGGGAGAAGTTACTCCATTTTTTAAGCTTCCGTCGCGTGTGCAGCCTTAATGGTTAAAGTTACATAGAAATCATATATGACGGAAATAGTCTTTATAATATTAACCATAAACGCGGGTGACACCGCTGGCACAGCTAGTTAATAATAAATAAATAATAAATATCAGACTACATCACATACATTGATCTGACTCCGAGGTAAGTAGCTTAAGCACTTGTGTTATGGATATCAGAACCAACAGTGGTATTACAAATAAACACTTAAATATATTGGATATTAACATTCAGAAACAGAACAAATACAAGTATTCATCATATGAATGTTTGTCCTGATTGGGGATCGAACCCACAATTCTTGGCGCATGGCGCATAATTTTATTTATTTATCTATTTACCTCGTCATTGATTATGATATTTATTTATTTATCTCGTTCTCCTCATACGAGAATTTGAGCATATATTTTGGAAACACAGATGTAGGAATATGTACTTTAACAAATGTGGTATTTCTTTTATTCCCTATCATACTAATATTATAAAGAGGAAAGATTTGATTGTTTGTTTGTTTGTATTGAATAGGCTCCAAAACTACTAAACCGATTTGAAAAATTATTTCATCAATAAAAAGCTACTTTATCAGGGAGTAACATAGGTTATATTTTATCCCCGTATTCTCACGGGAAAGTGAACTACGCGGGCAAAACCGCGGGAGGCTACTAGATATTTATAAAAAAATAACAGTGCCTCGTGGTTGCACCCGCGTAGTTCCCGTTCTCGTGGGAATATGGGCTTACGTTATTACCGGGGCTAAAATATAAACATAATGACCGTGTCACTAACTATTCACATAAATACCATAGTCATTAAATATTCTAGTATATATGTACATGAACAATAATTAAAAAAAAGTTAGTTGGTTAGCTAAGTGTATTGCACGCGGAGTGTCGTTGTGCTATCACGTAATTAGCGGCCAGCACGTGATGTGCCGTGACCGGCGTGATTAAGCGTTGCATCCCGCACTGCACTCATTTAGCTAATTGTAGCACCTTTATTTATAGTTTGAGATCCGTTAGGTACTGGCATGATTCATCATTAGGAATTGCAATGCTGGATCGAGCAACTAGCTAGGCGCAGCATAATTTTAGGTGTGTTAGATCTACATGTGCTGGTTTATAACTGCTGGATTTCAACCCCAATTAGAAATTAGAATGCTGGATCAAGCAATCCAGCCGAGGCCAGCATTATTTTAGGTTAAAAAATGGTGCTGAGTTGCAAATCCTTATCATCATCTTCCTAGCGCTATGTCCCGTACTTAGACGGGGTCAGCTTAGACCAAGATCCAGGATTTACTGAGTCTGGATATTACATTGAAGCGACTGCCGATCTGTCCTTCGTAACCTTTCAATAGGGGAACCAGACAATTTTAGATCATGATAACACATCCATAGCTGTTGGAATGTGCAGGTTTCATCACGATATTTCCCCTCACCGCGGAGCTAGTGGTATAAATATGTACATACATAGATTTGAAAAATCCAGAGACACGTACCCGGGTTTGAAACCGGACCCCTCGGTTAAGAGGCGCGTGTCCGACCATTGAACTACCACCACCCACGGAAAGTTTATACATGTTTGAGTATATAAATACAAGAATATTCAAGATGGATAGTATTTCCATGACTCGAGTCCCGACCTACAAAATATATATAAAAATGGCCGTTTTCGCTACCGAGACTTTTATTTATTATGTTCTTTTATTTATGTCTTATCCATCTTCAGCTATTTTTGATTTTAACAAATGTTGTTGGTATTTTCTTTCACCTCTTTCAGTTAAATGATTAGATTGACTACTAAGCAATTTTCCTATTAATATATTTTGTCCTTCTGTTCAGATTCCTGATGTAATACTAGAAGTTTTAATAAATTAAGCTCACTGTAGAAACAGCTACTTCTCCGCAAGGAATTAGGCATTTCTGTTAACTTGAACCAAGGCTAACTTTCGAGTAACACTTTGATAAAGCTTCAAAGCTTCAAAATATATTTATTTATATGGGCTTCAAGAAAGCACTCATAAATAGTCAATATACATAAAAAAGGATAAGAAATAATACTACCACCGGTTCGGAAGGTAGACTCTGAGAAGAATCCGGCAAGAAACTCAATAAAAATAATCCATCCGGACTTAAACCGAAGCAACGTTACTAGCTTTGCAATAAACGCATTATAGCACACTGCACTGAACGTTCAGTTTACTTCATTCAAATAGAAATACACGCCTCGCGTGATAAACTTCCGAGGCGTGACTACATCCGACATTATTTATTCAAACCGCAAAAACCGGACGAGTAAGTGGTTAAAACACGTGGCTTTCCATAAATTAATTAGTAAATAAGACTAATCTCGGTAATTGTAAGGCTCGCGACGATCCCCGCATACTAATTAGGATAAGTTGGATTATCCACGGAGCTGTTTGTGAGACAGAAAGGTTTACACCTGTGTCTGGGGATTTTTGATGAATAGGCCTCATGGATATCCCCACCCAGGACAAATATTCGTATGATGAATACTTGTGTTTGTTCTGTGTTTGGCTGTTTTAGTTTGTAAGCAAATTTTGAAATGTGCCAAAGAAACATTTATTCTATTCTATTCTATTCTAAATATCCAATATTTAAGTAAAAAATTGTAATACCACTGTTGGTTTTCTGATATCCGTAACACAAGTGCTTAAGCTACTTACCTTGGAGTCAGATCAATGTATGTGATGTAGTCTGATATTTATTAATTTATTCATATTTATGTACTTACGTATTGCTGAAATGGAAAACATTTTGGACGGATTCTTAGTGCTGATATTTTTTAATATTTAAAAATACATACCTACTTTAGTAAAATAATTTAACAACCTCCGATTTATTTACCAAATGTAATAAACGGTTTTTAATGTACAAATAATTTGCAAGATTTATTTTTGAGAGACTTTTTTAGTAATTTGATGCACGTATGCAGACTAGACGAGTTTAACTTGTATTATATAGTTCTAAATACCAAATCCTGTGCTTTTATTGAAGCACAGGATTTGTGACATGCTTTAAATTACTATAGATTTTTCTCTTATATCTTGTTTGATATACTATGGCGGTATGAACCTATTTCTATTGGATTAGTAACCTCAATTACATTCATAAACAGCAATCAAGTAATTATTTTTTTAATTAGTCACGACAACTATCACTTATTATTTCGTGTTGTTGATTACCCGACATTGGCGTAGTCAATTGTGATTTTAAATATTGTTATATCTATTAGAACAAAATATGAAATAAAACACGTATATTTTTTAAATATTGGCAATTCCTTAACCTTAGAAGAAATATTTCATTTTAATTGAGATAGTGTTTACAACATTTAGTTATAATTTTATTATTCATATTATAAAGTTGAATTTAAAAAGTTAAACTTAAAAATGCAGAAAAAGCCTTAAAAGAAACAAAAGAAAACTTAAAAATATTCTCGCCTAAGAACAGCGACGACGCGAAAACCGAATGCAATTTAACCGGACCCAAGTTTCTAGACGTTTTACAGTTTTTTTAGACCACGACCCATTTAAGTTTAGTGCTAAAGTGTTCGGTGAGGTGGGAATTTGTTTGAACTTTCCTGGTTTGTCCATGGAATTTCCATCTAGATTTTATGTAGAGTTGAAGTCCGTCGTAAGTGCAAAGTTCACTCATATGGAACCTACGGAAGGCAACTCAGACCAGAGACTGATGTCAAAATAATATTATTTTATGCATTAAGCAGAAGCGCTATATTAGCTTTTTAATCGACATTTTATTGAAAAGTCAAGCAACTCTCCCTCGATTAAAACCTGGATGGCTAACCAACGAAAAATATGCCCCACATCGGTGATCTTTAAAAGGCAAGTTAAAAGATAACCCCTAAGCTTGTAGCTGCTGGCAGTTAGTCAAGTAAGCCACCTTAGAGGCTCTTAGAAGGTACATACCTATAAACTAACTTAGTTTACATATCTACATACATACATACAGCCCTCTTAACTACTTTCAGCCAAAAAATAAAACTGGGCTGTGATAGACGAAAAATGTTGTTAAAGTAGTTTTAAGTACGTTTTGGTAATTACAATTATTATTGAGCACACGACAAATAAAGAAAGGAAGCGTTTTTGTATGAAGTTCACTCGTGACATCGTTATAACATAACATCACGCCCGTAATCCATGAAGGGGTAGGCAAAGTCAAAGGGACAGCAGTCCCCTTTAACCACATTCAGCCAAAAATAAAACTGGGCTGGGTTAGATGGAGTGAAAAAGTGACAAGTGGCTAGCTTGTCGCCTACACAATACCCAAAACTATCGTTATGCTAAAGCTTTATGGGAAAGATATAGGCATATTAGCAGCTCAATTAAAGTAAATCTATCCGTTCAAAATGGAGACCCCAGTGCATAATTTGCTAATCCGCCCCAGTTCCGGCTGTAGCCACAGTATAGCGGAATCAGCTAGCAATTAAACTCGTAACTAACAGAGCCAATTAAATTACTAACAAGTTTAAACCACGGTCCAGTAGAGGTATAAGTAGTAATATTTAAATATTTTTCTCCATGTTTTAGCTTTTGATATAGGGAAATCCAGTAGAATATAACCTCTGCACTATTCAATGATTGTACGAGAGTAATATGCATAATACCATGATTCGAGTGTGAGAGAGTTTGTGATTCTATATTTGTTAGATAAATCAACTTCCTTAGCCACACAAAATCTTTCAAAGACAGGTATTTGAAAGCTTTCATATTTTTTATACTCTAATGTCTAATATTATAAACATACATAACATCACGCCTACAATACCCGAAGGGGTAGACTGATTCAATGGTACAGCAGGCCCGTTAACCACATTCAACCAAAGATAAAACTGGGCTGGGCTAGGTGGAAAATTGTGAAAAGTGGTGAAAACTAGCTAGCTCGTGCACATCCTTTTCAAGTCCCTGGCCAACACGGGAATATTTAGCTCTTTAGCTTCTCTGTCGTTCATCTCACTGGGCGAGGGCAGTCCATCAAACGTCCTTTATCGAAATAATTCAGTTCCGCAATGAATTACGGTCGGTCGGGTTCCTAGAGTACGTGGCATGTGTGTTTTCAGCAAATCTACGGACATGTCTGTGCATATAGAGTGAATTTGGTAGGCCGAGAAGAAAGTGATGACATAAGCCAGATGACGAAGTGAGAGATTTCCTAGTTTTTCGCCCAAAGGAACTTTAACGCTAGGGTCATATTTTTACTATCAGTTATAAAAGTTCTATATCAATCTGGGACTTAAAAAATGCATCTCAATGTGCCTAGCATAATGTAAAAGGCGACTAATGGTGTATTGGATTTGTAACTCAGGCGAAAGGCTGGCCATTTTTTTTCCATCTAACCCTTTTAATATTTTCTTTGTTACAAGAGGGCTAAAGGTGCTTGCTGCTCTAAATCTGCTTATACTATCGAGAATCGCGGACGTCATAGTATACATGCATGTTAATTTAACGTTCTAGGTTGTGAAGAAACATTAAATATGTATTGGTCTAGAACCATGAATCAATTTGCATTTGGCGTTACGATCTAAGCCTGACTAAACATTGATGTGGCAATCGCAGCGACTAGTTAGGGGTTAAAAAAGCCTTTCGTAAATTCTAATGTCTAATATTACATACATACATAACACCACGCCTGCAATACCCGTAGGGGTAGACTGAGTCAAAGGTACAGCAGATTTAATGTAATAAGCAGTTTAGCTAAATACTTATATACCTAATTAAAGTTAAGCAAATCCCGTCTACCAGCGTTACATAATAATAGGAAGATGACAATGTCTATTGGCCAGACAAAGCGGACTATTGCTGAGAGAATCAAAGAACATATTGCCGCAGTCAAAAATCGACAAACGAGCAAATCCGCGGTTGCTGAACATCTGCTGGACATGGGTGTCAACCACTGGATGGAGCTGCACGATCCAAAAATCCTCTCCACCAATCGTCACTATCACACCAGGATGGTACGTGAAGCGATTGAAATAAAAAAAACAAAAATTTCAATAGCTAATTTACTTTTATTATACGCTTTGTTCCATTCTCTGGATGTGGCCAAGCCAACGGAGTCTGTGAGCTTTGGTCTCCCTAAGTTTGGCTCGGCCACGAGTTCTTGAATTTCGGCGTTTTTCAATAACCTCATGCTTTCGTCAGGTCTTTGCACCATTCCTAGTATCCTTCGGAGGATCTTTCGCTCGGTGATCAGCAATCTGTTTTCTTCTTTCAGAGTTAGTGTCCAAGCATCACAGCCGTACATCAAAATGGGCCTTATGACGGTTTTGTAGATACGAATTTTAGTGTGTCTACTTATAAGCTTGGACACTAAAACCTTATGCAGGCCAGCACTGCATCGAAAGGCATTCTGGACGCGGATTTCACGGACGTTGGCTTGGCCACATCGAGAGAATGGAAGAGGATCGTTGCGTCAAAAGAGCCTATCTCGGTCGACCGACCGGTCGGCGACCTGTCGGTCGCCCTAGATATCGCTGGGGTGATGCAGTGCAGGCAGATCTCTGTGAATTGCAAGCCAACAACTGGCGAACCAGAGCTCAGGACCGAGATGGTTGGCGAAGTCTTGTATCGGAGGCCAAGACCCAATTTGGGTTGCTGAGCCATCGGAGTTAGTTAGGTAGGTACACTGTAATATCAATTTAGAATTTGGTTACTCCATATTAAACTGTAAATTACTTTGTCAAATATGGTTAGAATTGTTTAAAGTTAAATATATAAAAATCCGGTCGTATCGTAGCGATCTTTTGAACAGACGTAATGTAAATTAGAACATAATTTAGGTAAATAGGTTTTGGTTGATTTGAATATTAAAGCACATATTGTAGCATAGAAGAATTCATTTATTAATTCTAAACCAATCAAAACAAAACTCTATCATTAGGATATGCATACTAAATGACATCTAACTAAAAATTTATTTTTTGAATGTAAATATAAATGCACATTTTAAACCATTTCTCAATTTTCAATATTTTCGTCATTAAAATCTCTTGTATGTAACACGGACTAGTAAAAAAAGAAGGACTCCACGCTGTCGTACTATAGCGTGAAGCCAAGTATAAGCATGTGTGAGTGAGATACTATGGATACCAGATATCGGATATCTGTCATTTGAAGCGCTTATTATGCTTGTGTGGAGCTTCAACGTTTGGATAGTGGGGCGGAGTCCTTATTTTTTTACTAGTTCGTAGTATATAAAAATGAATTTGAAACTATTCTCTAGCAGTTAATATAAATAAACGTTTTCAACGGAGTATTCTAAATCAGAAATCAGCTGTTATTCCTCGTTCAGCAAGCTTAAGACCTGCTGTTAGGGTACTTACCTGGCCACTAATGTTTAGCGAACATCAGTGCCATTAATTACAAAAGTGTCTCGGCACAGAATTACTACCGTCCGTATTTTACCATATCGCTGACTTAACCGAACACATTTTCCTCCTAATAGTTACAGTAGTGTAGTACAGTTATCGATATCAAAGTATGTATCATGATTGGAATTTAGATGGTCACCCATTTATATCTATTCGAATAAGCAAAATATCTCTTGATTTAACTTTCATTGAGCTGTGATTATTTTTGACTAGATTTTTAATGGATAGAAATGAGAAGTTTTCGAGTATGTATTAAATATTAACTTTAGAATGTAGGTAATGTTATCTATATCGTGCCGAATATACACATAGCTAATTTACAGAATACATGTAAATTTCATTCGGATGAGAGGTTTTATTTCTTACTAGTATGCCAGCGGTGTCACCCGCGTTTATGGTTAATATTATAAAGACTATTTCCGTCATACATGATTTCTATGTAACTTTAACCATTAAGGCTGCACACGCGACGGAAGCTTAAAAAATGGAGTAACTTCTCCCGTTTTCCCAACATTTCCCTTCACTACTCTGCTCCTTTTTATTGTAGCGTGATGAAAAGTATACTATAACCTGTCCAGGAGTATGAAGAATAATTGTACCAAGTTTCGTTAAAATCCGTCGAGTAGTTTTTGTTTCTATAAGGAACATACAGACAGACAGACAGCCAAAAATTTTACTGATTGCATTTTTGGCATCAGTATCGATCACTAATCACCCCCTGATAGTAATTTTGAAAATATATTTCATGTACAGAATTGACCTCTCTACAGATTTATTATAAGTATAGATTATATTATATTACCTATCTGACTCCGCGCCACTAACTAGACTTTGAAGCTCCTCAGGTGCTCCAACTTGACACGCAACTTTCGTCACACATTGACATAATAAACGCTTCAAATTACTGATACCCGATATCTGGTATCCATAAGTATCACTCACACATGCATAAACGTGGTTATAGTATGACAGCGCGGAGTCCTTCTTTTTTTACTAGTCCGTGTACGTACATATAGTAATAAGAAAACCCAAGTGATTTTGTTCAACGTCCTGAGCAGGCTTCAGGCGCCTAGGGTTATGCAATCAATATTTATGGTCTGAGGAGCAAAGCGTTAGGTCAAGGTTTTTCTAGTTTAATATATTCTGGGCTAAGATAAGACCACAACATCTCGTCGCTTCTAAATAAATTCCAAGCATAATGGGTCTGTCACACACGCTGTGCGTGTGTCATCGTGACTTCGCTTATTCTTTGAGTTGTGTTGTGGTTCTTATTATGGTAGAAGGTTCTTATTAACTACATAATAGCTATTAAGTCTTGGCATTTAAAAGAGTAACTATCGAGTTTCTTGCCGGTTTCTTCTCGGTAGAATCTGCTGTTTGAACCGGTTTATATTTATATTTATTTTGTTCTGACGATTTATAAGTGCTTTTTGTAAGCCTATATAAATAAATATCATTTCATTTCATTTCATTTCATTTCATTTCATATGAAAGAAAAAAATAAAAAAGTTGCACGGTAAATAAAAAAATGGGTATTGAAAATCCGAGAACGGGGCGTTACGAAGTGCGCCGGGTCAGCTAGTTTAAGTATATATTTGTAACACCACTGTTGTTTCTGATATCCGTAACACAAGTTCTTAAGCTAATTTATATTTTATATTTATATAATATGCTTTTACAACTATTCGTTGAAATAAAAAGCTGTGTTGCTCTGAAATTAGAGAATATTTTATTTAATTACATTTATAAACCTAAAATAAAAACATGACTTCTATAATTAAACGAAAATAATCAAACTATACCTGAAATTAGAGAAACAACATTTTACGCTATTTTTTCAACGTAAATAAGAAAATTAGATATTTTAAATTAAACTGTAAAAATTGATGTTGTCTAGTCCGACATCTGTCAAATCTATACTTATAATAAATCTGTAGAGAGGTCAATTCTTTACATGAAATATATTTTCAAAATAACTATCAGGGGGTGATTAGTGATCGATACTGATGCCAAAAATGCAATCAGTAAAATTTTTGGCTGTCTGTCTGTCTGTCTGTATGTTCCTTATAGAAACAAAAACTACTCGACGGATTTTAACGAAACTTGGTACAATTATTCTTCATACTCCTGGGCAGGTTATAGTATACTTTTCACCACGCTACAATCAATAGGAGCAGAGTAGTGGAGAGAAATGTTGGGAAAACGGGAAAAGTTACTCCATTTTTTAAGCTTCCGTCGCGTGTGCAGCCTTAATGGTTAAACTTACATAGAAATCATGTATGACGGAAATAGTCTTTATAATATTAACCATAAACGCGGGTGACACCGCTGGCACAGCTAGTCATAAATAAAGATGCTTAAAAAGTTAAGCTGCCAATGAGGCTATATAGCCTCATTTACATTTATATTCTCATTTATCATAAATGCTTTTCCTCGATAATGTATCGGGTGTTTTGATGACGGTTCCCTCAAGCTATTACTCATATAATATCGGCGGGATATAAATAAAATATACCGGCAAATCATATTACGTTATCGTCAGATTGATGTCGGAACTTTTTTCGGGAATATCGGGTAGCGAGTAATGAAAACCTTTGTAGGTTTCTTTCTATTGCTGTTTGACGATAATGCTGCGAAACAATTGACAATCATTTTATCGAAATTCGATAAAATGATTGTCAATTGTTGAAAAATACAGAATTTGACTTAATAGATTAAAATTTGTTTTCTTAACTTTAAGGATGTTTTTTTTTGTTTGCCTTTGTAACAATATATTTGCTAATTACAAAGCTAACTAAGCTTCCCTTCTTATAACATTTTACAAATTTCCTTCTTCTCTTTTGAATTCTCCATACACGTGTGACTTCATCCATTTTATAAAGCATTCTTCTTTATAAAATGGATCTTCATCCATTTTATATTATGTGGTAGAAAAAAATACTAGCAATTTTAATTTACCTTTTAATAATCTTCTATTTAAGTAAGCTTGAATTTTAAATAAATGTTATTAAAAGAGTTAGTTGTTAACTCTTCTGATATTGTGGGCTTGATGGTACGTATGTGTGTTTAATACTTTAATTTTTACCACGATAATACTATTAAAGTTTAAAGTCAACTCTCGTTATAATAAAATAACTACTGTTACGTCTGCTATTTTAATGTTCCTATTAGTTTTATTATCTCTATTACATTCAAATGTAGTAGGTAAAAAGTATTAGAAAATTATTGAATCTTCCTCCATTTTAGAAACAAAAGCTCAGTGCGAGTTGACAATAATTCCTTAATACGGCATATTTAAAATGGTATATTGCTCCCTTATATTTTTATTAAACTCCACATTTTATACATATATGTTAAGTACAAATTCGGTTAAAGTTTATTACAGTGTGGGTTTTATATAGGTACTTAGTTTAATTTATTTGATGGGTCTTCTGGCTTTGGACATTACTGCCTAGAAGTTTTCCTAACGCGCCATTCACTCTATTCCCTGCATTCACTCTTCTTTCTATATCAGCGGAGTACTTTCCATCTCTGCTTAATGCAGATCTTAGATATACAGTTTCATTCACCTGTTCCAGCACTACACGATCAACCGTTAACCTTGTATCCTTGAATTTTATTTATTATATTTTCATCAATATTTTAATGATCCTGTTCAACTTATACAATATAATATTATTATTCCTGTCACACCTTTTTGTAGTTAATACAATCCTGGAATTGTTTGTATCTTACTATCATTAAATATTAGAAGCGAAAGATCTACTCAATTTTAAAAGTGCTATAAAAATCATCGATAAAAAGTTTCTATTTATACACGACCTCGCAACACTACACCCTTAATGCAAAAGTTTTATGTGAAACCTGAAACTTTCATTCCGAGTAGGAATGAACCGTGGCTTATTAATGTTGTTGAATAACTCTACAGAGCTCTACGTAGAGCTTCCTGCGTTATTTGTCGGAGTTTCACTTCGAGTAATTCTATAATTGGCAATTCCGTAGTACAATTCTGGCAATCTTTTGTTTTAAAAAGCGGTAATTGGACATCGCTTTTAAATTAAAGAATATCGACCCAGTATGTTAGAATTTTTATATTCTATAAAAAAAAATTATATCTATAATTTAAAAATGAATCGCTGAATGTGTTGCTAAGCGCAAATCTCGAGAACAGCTGAACCGGTTTCGCTAATTCTTATTTAGTTGTATTTGTTATTATCAGATGAAGGTTCTTATGAAAGAAAAAAATAAAAAAGTTGCACGGATAAAAAAAATGGGTATTGAAAATCCGAGAACGGGTCGTTACGGAGTGCGCCGGGTCAGCTAGTTTTGTAATAGATAACTGTTATCTAAGCGGACCTCGATTCAGAACGGAACATGGTGATAACGCTAGAAAGATGATGATAATAACTTTTATATAATTTATTTAATGAATTCAATAAAATAGTGAAATTGTCTATATAAGAATGTTTTTTTTTGGTATGTATTTATATAGGTATGTTCTTCTTTTCCACCTTCTTGATACTTAGAAAGGCATATATTGTGTTGATTTCTTAAATACATTTGTAAATACATTTTCATTTTGTAATTTCCGACTTGTCGGAGTTTTTAAATTTTGTCATATAAAACAACTTATTCAAATTCTCCGTCAAGGTTTAGAGAAGGATCAAGCTTGTCTTCACTTGTATCATAATGTTGAGGGTTAAAAAAGAGGTTATATAAAGGATCACAAATAGTTTACTTACATACATACATACATAAATAATGTTACGCCTTTTTCCCATTCGAGTAGGCAGAGATCACGTACTTCCATTTGCTACCATCCACAAGTAGTTTAATGATAAAAAAACACCATAAAGAAGAGTATAAATACAATTTCTCTTTTCCCTTCATTTAATAACGAACTGATAGCTTCTTTAATAATTAAACGAATGGATATTAGCAATTATGTGTTATGTTTGTTTGAAGTGGGCGACGCATGGAATATTTAACGGAAGCGAGGTGGACATTTAATCTGTTTAAATATTCTTTTAGTGTATATTTTATGTATATAATTAATTTCATTCAAGTAACAAGTTATTATTTTTCATATTGCTTCCATATATTATAATACATAATACAATTTCCTACAGTGCCATGCTTAACTTATAATACATATTACCAATTCCCGCGGTTTTGGACGCGTTTGTGGTTAATGTTACCCTATAGCCTTCCTCGATAAACGGTTAATCGATAAACGGTTCGATAAAACACAACAATTATTTTCAATTCGGATCAATATTTCGTGAAATCGAAAAACAAACTCCTTAGCTTTATATATTTCCAGCGGCCCGCCCCGGCTTCGCTCGGTTGGACATAATTTTTTCCGATGTTATCCTTAACATATCTAATAGACATTATTCCATCGCATCATTGTAATTGGAGCAGATTTTAAATATTTTCCATAGAAACTTTCAACCTCTATTTTGCACACTTAAGGGGTACATTCCAATAAACCATGAAACACGTATTCAATAAAATGTTTTCAAGAGCATGAATGTCAAATTTTATCCAAATTGTTGCTAATTTAAAGATTTTTATAATACAAACTTGCAAGCCCAACCGTTTAGGGTTAATTTTTTTTAATCTCTTCTTAGTGTGCGTCCGCATTTTGAATTTAAACGACTGTCCAAATTTCACGTTTCTACCGTTAGCGGTTACGGCTGTGCGTGCGTCTACTTATGTCAGTAGGAAATTCTCCTTTTATATTAAAAAGATTAGTACAGAGTATAGATTGACTATTTAGGCTATCAGTGTAATTTTAGTAATATATATATATATATATATATATATAAACTAATAGTATATATTATATAGTAGTTTAAATTCGTTTTTGCCAACAACTTTATGTGCGAAGTCGTTAGTGAATATTATTATAATGAAACCTTATGGGGAATATTATAATATACTTATATAGTTAGTTATATACTTAATGGACACACATTTTCAATATCGCCGATATAATACTAAGAGCATACATACTTTAAGTGTATCATAGGTACATGTTTAGTCTTATCAAACAAATATTTATACAACTTAAAAAAAAAATTGTGGTTGAAAAGAACGTCAATATAAAAAAGTTAAATTGATGGATAAAAGCAAAGCGTCAAATATTGAGTGATAGCGAAGATATTATATGCTTCCGGTATAAAACAGCACAAACTTAACAATTATGGCTCAAATAAACAAAATCTATAATAAAAAATAAATCGCTGAATGTGTTGGTAAGCGCAAATCTCGAGAACAGCTGAACCGACTTCGCAAAATTTTTTTAGTTGTATTTTTTTATTATCAGGTTAAGGTTCTTTTAGAAGAAAAAAAAAGTAGCGCGGAAAATTTTAAATAAATGGTTATTAAAAATCCGAGAACGGGTCGTTACGAAGTGCGCTGGTCAGCTAGTAAATAATAAAAAAGTATAACCTATAATCGTACATTTATTTTGGAGCTCTGGTTAATACTGACCTTTCGATTAAAGCCGTTTTTTTAACACTAATAGAGGCTTTCTCTTTCTAAACTCTTCCTTTAACTTCAAAACGTTCAGAGTAGAGTACAAGTTTTTAAGATATTATGAAAAAAACAAAACTCGACATAAAATTATCAGGCAGGGCAATGTCGGATGCGAGGTACGGTCGCTAGTGGCGACATCTACAATAAGCTTTGCGTATTGTTCCCCATTGATTGGAACTCTTAAATGTTTCGTTTGAATATCAGTTTAAAAAAGAAACCGAGATGAACCCGACTCGCGCTTGACAGATTTTCAAATCGGTTCTAAATGACATATGTAGGTGCTTTCACCGCTCTCCGGCGCACTCATCCATTATTACACATCACGCCATCGCTCCCCCTCGTTTTACGCTTTGAAGAGCCCATAAAAGGTTTTTTAGGGGTTCCCATGTAAGCCTCAATGTGTATATTTTGTACGGAGCTGAAGAACTTAAATTGATGTCTCGGTTCCATGCAATGTTTTTTTTAAAGTACACGAGTAATATAAGTACTTTCGCGTGTAAAAAATACATACATACATACAAAACATCACGCTCATAATCCCTGAAGGGGTAGGCAGAGTCAAAGGGCGCAGTATGTCCCTTCAACCACATTTAGCCAAAAATAAAGCCGGGCTGGGTTAGTTAAAAAATTGTGAAAAAGTAGTGACAAGCGGCTAACCTGTCGCCTACACAATCACACACCCAAAATCCGATATACCTACCATTAGTCGCCTTTTACGACATGCTAGGCAAGAACCACGTTTGGCATATTATTTTTAAGTCCCAGACCAACATAGGACAGTGGGCTGGGTTGGATGGAAAGCTGTAAAAAAGGAGTGACAAGTGGCTAGCTCGTCGCCTACTCAGACACATACCCAAAAGCCCGTAAACCATTAGTCGTCTTTTACGACATGCTAGGCAAGAACCACAGTTGGCAAATTATTATTTTTTTGTCCTAGATCAACATGGGCCAAGTCCCAGACCAACATGTAAAAAATACGAAGATCGTATAGC
Organism: Glyphodes perspectalis; assembly: GCA_951394215.1. Lineage (NCBI taxonomy): Eukaryota > Metazoa > Arthropoda > Insecta > Lepidoptera > Crambidae > Glyphodes > Glyphodes perspectalis. The sequence continues at coordinate 8,409,283 of OX596223.1, forward strand.
AGACGCTTCTATGACACATCCGAGAATCGATTTTGATATTTATATCATATTATACAAGGTCATTTTCAGTTTACGCGAAACTACTTACGGACTTATTTAACTCATTATTCTAAGGAATTAATTTAAATGACTTTAGAAAATGAATAATTTTTTTACTTTCCATACAAAAGTTAATCAGCCGATTGGCTATTTTGCATGAAAAGGAAAACTTTATTTTGCTAAAATTCTATAATCCGTTTCCTTAGATTAATGAATTTAATAAGTAGATAAGAGGTTTTACACATACTAAAAATAACCTTGTAACATTTTTAATCACGGTTCAAGCACGATCCGTCTAGAAACGGTGACATTATTACGACTTAATAACCGTGTGTACATTATACCACATCTCACCATCTACGTTTTATGTGAGAGCTGGGTATGAGGGTTAATTCCCATCCTCATGCTGCCTCATCCTCACCCTGCGCTCATATAAAACGTCAACGTTTCACGAGGGAATTCCTCCCACGTACGCTCAAACTGGGGAAAGAAATTTCTACCAAGGTTTGCTCTGGAGACTACAGCATGGGAGTTTTTAAAAAGGGTACGAGGCCCTGCTAGGTCGGCAACACGTTTATGACACTTCTGGTGTTGAAGAGTCAGAGAATCACGGCCGCAATCCCCGAAGTAGAGTCACAGGGGCAGCTGATCCCTTAACCACATTTGGCAAAAAATAAAACTGGGCTATAGAAAAATATGAAAAATGCAATCAGTAAAATTTTTGTCTGTCTGTCTGTCTGTATGTTCCTTATAGAAACAAAAACTACTCGACGGATTTTAACGAAACTTGGTACAATTATTCTACATACTCCTGGCCAGGTCATAGTATACTTTTCATCACGCTAAAATCAATAGGAGCAGAGTAGTGAAGGGAAATGTTGGTAAAACGTGAAAAGTTACTCCATTTTTTAAGCTTCCGTCGCGTGTGCAGCCTTAATGGTTAAAGTTACATAGAAATCATGTATGACGGAAATAGTCTTTATAATATTAACCATAAACGCGGGTGACACCGCTGGCACAGCTAGTAAAATAATATAATTTTATAATACTGATCCAGTTATAATGAGGGTCTTAATTTTAGATTTATCTTGTTTCACAACGCAGCCTTCTTCTAAACTTAAGACTATAGACAGATATACGAGAAATTTCCACTTTCGTTATCCGATACATAGTTGAAGAGTAACTTGGTACAATACGCATCGCTAAACTTAGCTACGCAGCTAAAGGGCTTCGCCAAAGTTTAGTCGCTATAAATAGCCCCGCTGTCCCTATTTATCCCATGAATAATACATTCAGTTTTATTTCCCCCACGGGGATATTTTCCCAACAAAACGCTAGTATGCAGAGTATATTTTGAAACTTTTCGAATACGTTCCTTGTTTCCCATTTAATCTTATTCGATTTTATTTTCGGCTGAATGTGGTTCGAAGAGCTTACTGCTTCTCTTCTGCTTGGAAGACTCTTTCTCCTGCCTATCCCTTCGGGTATTTCAGGCGTGACGGTATGTTTTTCGTTTTTATACTATATCCTGTTTCTGTAAGTATTTCCGTAACTATGTATGGATTTAGGATATCTATTACATTTTTTAAAAAAGAAAGTATTAATGATATTCTTTTGAGTTTCTAATTCATGTCCTTTAAGTTAAATTCTGTGAAAAAAGTATCTCAATGATAGTGTATCAATCGTAAAAAATTAATATCGTCCCATATTATGTAATCTCCATAGACGTTAGAATAAGTTAAGTATAGTCCATAATTATTAGATATTTTGTTTGTTTTACGTTTGCAGCCATTAACTGCTGTAAATCGTTCGATATTTTACCACGAAGTAAGTATAGCAAATTTCTTGAGATAAGTACTAGCAGCCGCCCGTGTCTTTGAATAGATATTTGGCCTTCATAAAAGTCCTCTTCTATTAATAAGCATTGAATACAAACATCAAACAAAATAACTTCTGCGATTGGCGGGCTTAAACGAAAAAAAAATCCTCCACTTATAAAATAAGCATAACGTAAGTATCTTATTCTATTTTTAAATCCTTATCCAAGTAGCCGGAGTAAATTAATATTCAGTAAAGAAACATGCAACAAATATTATTTGTAACTAAAACTTCATATACAATTATAAATTAAATATCATGGCTGCACCGACTGCATTTCGTGGAACTATGTTAATTACTGAAAGTTATTTCGCCAGACGCGAACATACAATTTACGAGAACTATGCTGGTATACCTACCATTTACCAATAATGCAACGCTCTTCAAAAGTATTTTTTGCCACGATCGTAGTTGAACTCATACGATTTAGTTACAGGCGAAGTCAGGGCCGAATTACGGTAATCTAGGATCTCATATCCCCACGGTAACGGGCGCTACGCGGGTGAAACCGCGGGGCGCTGCTAGTTCTATTTTTCATTCAAAAGTAACTCGGCCTGTCTGTTACTTCTTCTAACACAAAGGTTTGAAATTTGGCACGCCCAAAGTTTAAGCCAACAGAAAGGACAATGTTTCTTAAACCTTAAGTAAAATCGGCTCATTCTACGAAACGGAACGGATATGAGATAACGACTCTATAACAGACCGAATTCCACACAGACAGAGACAGACAATGGTTATAGCCATTGTAGCTTATAAAATTGAAGAGGTGGCCCTAAAACTACAATAGCAAAGCCTTCATTGCTCTGAGTCCGGCACTGAGTGGTCCTGCTACTAGTTGTATCATACACGCGATGTGTCGTGACTCGCCTCCAGCACATAACGTTCACGTAGTCTCATGTCGTTTATTGTTCACATTAGCACAATTGTATGTAAGGATCGTCCATCACGCTTATTAAGGAGATATTCGGTAATTCCATGTAAAGGTTTTGGGCTTTATTTCAGGCGTATGTAGGTTAAAACATTATTTTCTTCCTAACTTATATCAGGCCCGTTGATCGAGTGGTCAGAGATCCTGGCCACGAAACAGAGGGTCGAGGGTTCGAATCCCGCTAGGGGCAAATGTTTCGTGTGATGAACGTGGACATTTGTACTCGAGTCATGGATGTTTATAAACATATTTAAGTAGGTATGTCTATCCGTTCACCTGGTATCCATAGCACAAGAATTAGCTTAGTTTGGAGCTAGGGAATTGGTGTGTCAGTCTGGAGAATTTATTATTTATTATTATTATTATGTATCACACTTGGAGCATGAACCTAGATTAACCGAATTTGGTTATTACAGTGAAGGGTAACCATTTGATACTCGCAACCATTAAATAGGATAGCTAGACAAATTGCCTTATGGTTACATAACTATCATCATCATCATACTATCATGCTCGCAATCTCCGAAGGGGTAAGCAGAGTCAAAGAAAGCTTCTTTAACCACATTTAGCTAAAAACTGGGTTAGATGGAAAATTGTGAAAAAGAAGTGGCTAGCTCGTCGTCTACACATCCATAGTAATTTGAATGTTAAGGGTTCCTCGTAATCTCTTCTGTAACCAGCCGATTACGAGGTATAAATACGGATGTTTACCAGAAACATACATACATAATATAACGCCCACAATCCCCGAAGGGGTAGGCAGAGTCAAAGGGCTAGCAGGCCTAAAATAAAACTGGGCTGAATTAGATGGTAAAGTGTCAAAAAGTAGTGACAAGTGGCTAGCTCGTCGCCTACACAATCACACACCCAAACCCGATATAGGTACCATAAGTCGCCTTTTACGACATACTAGGCTAGAAATGGTTCGGACATGTGGAAAGAATGGAACAAGCAAGAAACACGGTTTGCACATTCTTTTTAAGTCTCAGACTAACATGAGACGAAACATTTAGAGATCTGTGCCTAAATTTCAACCAACACCCCAACACAGGGACGCATGTCCTACCACCGCTCTTTAAAGACTTGAATGCATAATCGAATTCTGGTTTCGTACAATGAAACTGTATAATACAGTTAAAATGAAATAAAACAAAAGCTTCTGTCGCTACCCCGGCAACACGCGACGTCGCGTGACAAACTCGTTATGACGCGCCGACACAGCTATCGTACTGCAAACGATACTGTATGAAAAAAATCAGTATAATCACGTAGGTATGTAAATAACACGTTTTCGCTGTAAGCCAGCAGTAGGCTGTTAATTGAAGTATGTGGCTCTTCGAAGTCTGGAAGTAGTTCTGGGAGGAAAAAATAATGTGACAACTGTGTTCCTCGACTAGCATGTCGTAAAAATGGTTGGTTATGTGTCTGTGCAAGCAACGAGTTACTTGCCAATGCTCAATTTGTTTGTACTAAAAGTAGTTAAGAAAGCTTAATGTCCCATGTTGGTCTGGGACTTAAAATCAATGTACCAACTGTGTTTCTTGCCTAGCATGTCGTAAAAGGCGATTAATGGTATATCGGGTTTTGAGTATGTGATTGTGTAGGCGACAAGCTAGTTACTTGTCACTACTTTTTCACAATTTTCTATCTAACCCAGCCCAGTTTTTTTTGGCTGAATGTGGTTAAAGAGGCTTTCTGCTCCTTTGCCCACCCCTGGTATTATGGGCGTGATATTATGTATGTTAGAAAGCGTACTACTTCTTGGACTCTGCCTACCCTTTTTGAGATTGCGGGTGTGATGATATATGTCGCCGTAAATCTACAATAAAAACGTGGTCTTTCTTTATTGTGTAGTAAAATGAAGCAAGGGGTTCTTCAAAAAGGGTTTACGAAGACTCCTGGCAGGGCAACGCACTTTGATACCTGGTTGTAAATGGCTGGAGTACGATGTCTGCTTATCGGGCTGGACATAAACCTGTTTGTCACCTTTAGTGGTATGATATTTTACCGACTTGTATTTTAAGAGGATATAGGAATAAAACTAATATCAAATTACCTCATGCTCCGGTCTGTCCGTTCAGATTCGGTTGATACCCCAGAAGAAATCGGATCCTATGTTGGTTCTATGTTGGTCTGGGGCTTAATAATAATGTACTAACTGTTTTCCCTCATGCTCCGATCAGTCCGTTCAGATTCGGTTGATCAAAGTCAAAGTCAAAGTCAAACAATTCTTTATTTATATAGGTTTCAAAGAAACACTTATAAATCACTTATACCCCAAAAGGAATCGGATCCTATGTTGGTTGGTTGGTTGATGGTTGGCTTAAAAATAATATACTGTTTTCCTTGCCTAGCATTTCGTAAAGGGCGACTAATGATGTACAGGCTACTGGGTAACTGGCAACTGGCAACTATACTGGGTTTGTTATTGCGTAAGCGATGGACTGGCCAATGAGGGGCTACTTTTTACCACGTTTTTACAATTTGCCATCTTTTCTTTTTTTTCACCCGGAGATGGTTATGTGGGGCTCCCAGGGACCACATCAGGAGACCCCCTCACCGGCCAAGATGGAAAGGTCCATTAAGCGCAAATCAGAACCCCCCGACCCTGACCCGCTTTACCATCCAGGAGAGACGTGCTAGGAACAATTTGCCATCTTACATCAAACTAATTTAATTTTGGCTGAATGTGGTGAAAGAAGCATGCTACTGTTTTAAAAATTTACATTAAATTACCAAAACTCTATCTAAGTTTGTCACTGTATTCTTTAGGGTTGTATAGACGTAGTGTCTTTACAACCCTAAAGAATACAGTGAGAATAATAAAATATGGTAGAAGAAACCTCCGTGCAAAGTTATAAACATTCAGATTCTAAAGTTTAACACAGGCGTGCAAATTGAATGAATCAGGAATTTTCTTTTTACATTTATAGACATTACCGAACCTCGTAAATAAAAAAAAATATTAAGTAAATAAATCCATAAAAATCTAATTCCAACAAACACGACTTTTACTACAAATAAACTCTATATTTACGACCGTAGATAAATCTGCACGGGGTCCAAATTTCTGAGTCGATACGAACTCTGTCACCTCAGTCAGTTCTCATTGGTTGCGGGAATACCGGGCTCACGATATAGCCTTGAGCTTACGAATTTTCAAATAGAAACTAGTTTTGGACAGAATGAAAAATACCCGGACTATCGAGTAACTTTTAGTATCGGAGCATATATGTTTAGAGCGACTCAGTCAAGGTGTTTTATTATCATTGGAGGTGGCACGTGTAGGAAAATATTATAATATATGCGAAGTTTTATCTAGTTAGCGCTTCTATGGCGTAGCCCTACCATCACAACATTATATATCTTTGTTTCTATTAGATTGTACTCGAGTCATGGATGTTTATAAACGTATTTAAGTATGTCTATCCGTTCACCTAGTATCCATAGCACTAGCATCTGTCAGTCTGAAAAATTGATTTTTATTTATTTATTTATTGTTAATTGATTGTTGTTTCCTCTACTCATAGTTCAAAATTTCTTACTTATTTCCGATACAAATAGATTATATTAGCACCGTCAGTCAAATTGGGCCACTGAGGCTGGTTTTAGAGTCACGCTGACCGTCCGCGCGGTTGGGAAGCGCATCTCGTAAGATCGTGTTTATATTATATATTGTAATCAGCGCGGGTGGTAAGACTGGTAAGCACGGGCAGCAGGCACACGAGACATTGGCTCTTGCGGGATTCAAACCCGCAACCCTCGGTTTCGTGGCCATCTCTCTGACCACTCGACCAACGGGGCTGTCAAATACAAACGGACAAAATAACAAATAATAGTGCAATAAATTACTGTCAAAGATAGCTAATATAAAAAATAGCATATTTCGGTTTTAAACATATTACAATTTTTTTTTTCCAAAACGAACAATCACTTATCTCAACCTTATATTGTCACCGAACTCCGGTATGATTGATTAACGCTTTAACGCTCAAAGTTTCAGCATCAATTTTATTTCAGTTCTGTGAAAGTACTGTGTAACAGTGACATTTACAAATTAGACTGTACTGTATGTTAAACCTTTGTAGAGAGAAAATATTTGAAATTATATTTGATTTTAATAGCGAAAGGGGTTGGTGCGAATTCGGACGGCTTCAAAAACTGGATTTAAGTACTAAAAGTTCATAGATACCTACCATTGTGTAACCAAAAAATGCACACTAATATAAGTACAATATGAAACCTAATGTAATAAATATACAATACATGATGCATATTAACGGTATGCATCCCTCTACCAAGCAGAATCAATTACTACAGTACGAATGACACTGTTTATCATGTATATATATTGCCTCTATATTGCCATATATATTGCCTCTGGCGGAATTCGAACCCACGCCTTTGGTTTCGCAGCTTCCAAATCATTGAACTAATTGGCCTGGCAAACTGCGGCGTAACATTTAGTTGATTACGTAACAGACCTTATCAAACACATGTAATTTTTCTGGCTAAAACTATCCTATGTCCTTTCCCGGAAATCTAACTGAAGGCATTTTTAGTTTTTGACTAACTAACTAACTAAAATCATTTAAATACCCTTGAAAGTCTCATAATCCATATATTAATACGTGAAGCATAATCTTTGTACCCCTTTTCACGAACATTCCGCAGACAGAGGAGTATGGAGAAAAATTACTGAAATATTTATTGAAAAATTTGATTATAATAATAAAAATATAAATAAATAAATCAGACTACATCACATACATTGATCTGACTCCGAGGTAAGTAGCTTAAGCACTTGTGTTACGGATATCAGAAACAACAGTGGTATTATAAATATATACTTAAATATTAGATATTAACACCCAGACACAGAACAAACACAAGTATTCATCATACGAATATTTGTCCTAGGTGGGGATCGAACCCACAACTCTTGGCGCATGGGGCAGGGTCACTACCGAATGCGCCATCGAGCTTGTCAGATATATTATGATGATATAAATGATATTTCAATAAATATTGCAATAGAAATTCATAAAAAAATTAAATTAATTATTGTCAAATTTTAACTACTGGGCGACCACTAGATCCTTATTATTTCACCGCACTTCTTTCATTACCGCGACATACATACATCTGTAACAAGTCAAATATATTATCTGTAAGTCCTTGTTCCCTTACATAATAAACAAAATACGCGTTATTAAAAGCCCTTTCATTTCCATTATCCTCATCCTGTTTCTCTTTAACTTGATATATGCCAGAAAGAGACGCGATATGACAAATGGGCTGTGGTTTCCCCAACACGGCATCTTTAGCGCGTGTGAAGAGCTGACCACATCGTTAAGGTCCTGTGGTTTGTGCGGTTTCAAACATTAATAACTAGGTAACATAATTCTGTAGGTACCTACTCATTGTTTTTTCTTGTAAGGATCGTGCCATATGGCGTTTAGTTCTCTCTGCCTACCCCGCTAGGCAAGTTACGTGAAGTTTAGTTAGTTAGTTACCTTTAACTATATAGATGTTATATGTCTCATGATGGTCTGGGACTTAAAAATAATGTACCAACCATGTTTCTTGTCTAGCATGAAGTGTCAGTTTGTAGTGTTAAAATAAAATTACTAAATGGAATTGAAAATATTTAAGTACGGTATTCAAAGACAAAATAAAAATTTTAACAGACTTTGTTGTCTATCTCTTCCGGCTGATCTCTGCATTAATTAAATCTTTTCGAATGAAACTTCACTTTGCAGACAGCTGGCAAATATTTAGAATACCTACCACGATAAAAAAAAACAATAAATTCCTCGTGGAACAAGTCGCAGGCAACGTATAGTTATAAAATTACTTTATCGATACTTAGAGGTACTATTGTTTTACAATCAAAATTTTGGTGTTCATTCATATCATCACGCCCCTAATCCCTAAAGGGGTAGGCAGCATTAAAGGGGCAGCTAGTCCCCTTTACCACATTTAGCAAAAAAAAATTGGTTTGGGTTAGATGGAAAATTGTTAAAAGTAGTGACAAGTTAGCTTGTCGCCTACATAATCACAAACCCAAAACCCGATATACCATTAGTCGCTTTTAAGACATGTTAGGCAAGGAACACAGTTAATAAATACATTATTTTTAAGTCCCAGACCAACATGGGACAAATTCCGGTGTAAACTATACTAATGCCATAAAGCAATAGAATTTGTTATGTATGTATAACTTTTTTTACACGTGCTAATCTAATGGACTGCCTGCCAAGATTTGACAAATGTTAATAATGGTTACATAACCATGCGGATGAAATGGCATAGAAAATATTACCATTTAATTTCATAGTCAACCACAAGAAACTAGTAGTTTAGTTTAATTATTGTGCGTAGGTGATAAACGTAGGTACACCAAATTTCCATTATAATCCGTATCGCCTAGGGAAATACAAATGTATATAATATGTAAGCAAATATACGTAAACCAAATACGCTAGATAAACAACGTTCCACAAATTATGATATTATTCCATTAAAGCCCTTATTACCCCGGGCGAATATAAAACAAGTCTATTATGATAAGCAAACAAACGCACATTTGACATAGCTAATGGTTGATGGTTTATTCAGAGAATATCACGCACTCGAAATCATCTAGCCCATGTTGCAGATAGATTAAGAAAATAGGCATTTGTTTACATGCCCAGGTTTCCAAAATGTACCTATTTACTTGTAGTAGGATTTACTCTCCTTAAAATATTTTTTTACTAGAAATTTGTAAGTAATTGGAATATAATTCTGTAAGTGTTTCTATTATCTACATATTTTTATCATACCATAGATACTTTTTAATTTGTCACCTATTCATTGAGATACAAAAAAAAAATTATGACGCACACAGACATTTTTTTCTACAAAAATATGTAAGCCACATAGTAATTCAGTCACTTCGTTTGATAATAAATTGATCTGAATTTTAATGAGCTAACTGACTACCTAGCTAGATAACCGGCACCGAAACAAGAATTCCATTTTTCGGTTTTAATTTTTTGATTTTAGATCAGCACCCATCCCTCTTTTATATTGCGATCCATCAATGAGTCACGACTCGTACTTTGGAAAATGCTGTTTTAGACAATAAAAAAAGCCAATTCGCATATTCACATCATCAGTATTACACGAATGTTGAAGACACCATTACATCTGTAATACGTTCGAGTTCCGCTAATAATACCTGGTGATTAAATGGTGTATTTATCCGAGGGGGTTGCCATATTAGCAAAATATAATTTCAGCACAGACTTCAATACAAAAGGCACATAATAAAGTTAAAACACAACTATGAATTTTTGTAAAGGAAATACCGTTTATTAAAGATTGTATGTACCTATCTGTGTAGATAACAGCATAGTTGAAGATGTTATACTAAAAGTGGCTTAGTCCATACGGGGTTTTTAAAGTGCAATTTCGATCGAAATTAATCAAAAATTTTTATCTTAAGAGTTACCCAAAAGAGTGTTGCAAATCAGTAAAACATATGACTCCTTGGAAGCTGAATAAAAAAAAAAAACAAAACATCGCCGACATATTTTTTCTTTTTTTGTAATAATGGCAACACTGCCTGGAAAGGACCGTTGAAAATACGCAATAAAGCATTTGAAACAGGGGGTACAATAAAAATGATTTTATATGCCATTTCATAAGAGCTTTGGCCACTTGGGAAAAGCTATGTACGTAAATTATAAATGAACGTACGCAGATGCGGTTGAACAAAGAATCGCACGTGAAATTTGACCTTAAAATGTGGTCTTAGAGTTCAAATTACCAAATCTTTAGTGTGTATGTGATATTTTGTCCCTTTTATATAGAGGTATGTAGAAAACTTATTAAGACAATGATCAATAGATAATACTTTCTGGTTGTTTACCAATTTAACACGTTCGCGTGAGCAACCACGTGTCCAAAATGTTGCATAACGGCGCAACCTTTTTTCCATACAAAATAAAGCAACGTGTGAAGACGTCGCGCCGTAAGACATACACCATGTAACCAAGCTACACGGCGCAACAAACTACAAAAATGGGATGTAATGCGGCGCAAAGGAGCAACGGTATATGAATTTACTCTTAAATTAGACGTAGGGCGACGTTCCGCCGAAATATCATAATCTTTAGGACGTCATAAGACGTTGTGCCGTTTCCTAAGCAAAAACTCACGACGTCGTGCGACGGAGCTCACGCGAACGTGTTAATGCACCAAATGCTAATAATAATACATAATATAATACAGTTTTGTCCCATGTTGTCTGGCTCTTATAATAATGTACCGACTACGTTTCGTGCCTAAAATGTCGTAAAAGACGACTAATCGTGTATAGGGTATTTGATTCTGTAAGCGACGAGCTAGCCACTTCTCACTGTTTGCTCACAAATTTCCAACTAATACAATTTAATTTTGATGGAAAATTGTGAAAAAAGTGACAAGTGGCTACTTAGCTCGTCGCCTACACAATTACAAACCCGGCATACCATTAGTCGCCTTTTACGACATGCAAGTCAAGGAATACAGTTAGTACATTATTTTTATATCCCATACCAACATAGGACAAATCAAAGTTAAATTAACGTTAAAGTCTTGTTAACAATTAACAATAGAGCCTAATTTTAATCTGCAAGCCAATTCGATCTTGTAGCAACATAAAAATCATGCTCCCGTTAATTCCGGCAAAGGTTAGCTATTAATTAAAGCCATTATTAAGGCGGAGTTTCGTTTTCATTACCGAGTTGATTGCTCAGAGGAATTTCCTATTTAACCACCAGACATGGGAGGAGGCGAGTTTTTACTCACTTTTTACAGAGGTTTTCAACCTCTTTTCAAAGCGTTTTATACTTGGTCTTTTTAGAGCGGTTTTCTTTCGTTTTTCAAGCGCCCTGGTTTTTTTTATTAGAATGGCTTTCGTCCACCTTTTAAGGCTTTAATGAGCCGAGGTTATTATGCAAAAATACGGTAAAGATGAGTTGTAAATAGTTATTACTATTAAATATACCCGGAACCCCCGAAGGGGTAGAAAAAGTTAAAGGGGCAGCACTTCCTTTTAAATATTTGTTGACAAGATATTTTTTTGTGTAATAATTTCGTTATTTTTAATGTTATAGTCTTTAAATTTTATAAGATATTAGCATTATTAGAAAAAATAGATTTTCAACTACAGACCCTAGTTTCGAAAATTAATAGGCAGTGAAATGTACCATGCCAAATTTTATCGCAATCGGTTTATTCGTTTATAATATTAATGTTAGGCAACCAATCCTTAGTAGTAATAACTCTTTGACAATAGAAACTCATTAGTGTATAATATACAAAATTGTAAGTTCAATTTTAAACATAGAACGATAGAATACGCTCACGGAGCTATTTAAGCTCTTTGGCAAGCCCAATAAAGTTAGTTACACTTCAAGCAGTATTTCATTTAGACCAACCAGTTCAATCGGTCAACCCCAAAACAATTAGCAAGATAAGGAAGGACGGTTAAACTAATCCGCCTCTGCTCTCATTCTACGCAGCTGACAATACAAATGGTCTGAATATATTCAGAGCTCGTATTTGTTCTAACTCTAAACTATTTATAAAGTTAAATAAACCACAAAGGCATGAGAGGCCCAGCGTTGGACATTTCTCTGAGTCCTTGCGTTACTATAGAGTTTTGAATACCTAACGGAATACATAATGTAAATATATATATATATATATATATATATATATATATATATATATATATATATATATATATAATATATTTATCACACTACATCACATACATTGATCTGACTCCGAGGTAAGTATCTTAAGCACTTGTGTTACGGATATCAGCAACAACAGTGGTATTATAAATATATACTTAAATATACAATATTACCACCCAGACACAGAACAAATACAAGTATTCATCATACCAATGTTTGTCCTGGGGATCGAACCCACAACTCTTGGGTCACTACCGAATGAGCCATCGAGCCAGTCGTATTATAATGGGTGTTTTATATGCATCGCCTAAGTATCCCTAAGACGTATTTTGTACTTTATTAAACACTTAAAACGAACAAATAGTGGACTTAATAGCGCGAGAGATTAAATTAGTCGAAGGTAAGGTCAGACGTAAAATCTAGACGTGGAACTATCTAGACTAGGGGTGAACATTTTTGGACTATGCAAATGAAATCATATGACATATCCCATATTGCGATTGTCTGTGATTAATGATTGCCCGTTGGTCGTGGTTAGAAACCCTGGCAGGGTCGCGGGTTCGAGTCTCGCTAGGGGCAAATGTTTCGTGTGTTGAACATGGACAATTGTACTCGAATCATGGATGTTTAAACGTATTTAAGTATGTCTATCCGTTCACCCAGTATCCATAGCACAACCTTAAGCTTAATTTGGAAACTAGGGAATTGGTGTCAGTCTGGAGAAAAAAAACATAAACATTCTGATATTGGCAAATGTTCTTTCCTGTTTTTTTACACTTTAAACTAGAATCCTATGTTGTAGGGACTTAAAAATGTGCCAACTGTGTTCCTTGCCTAACATATTGTAAAAAACTACTAATGGTGCATCGGGTTTTGGGTATGTGATTATATCTATATGCGACGAGCTAGCCACTTTTAACTACTAGTTTGAAGATTCATTATAAATTTCACTTCAGAAATGGATACACTTCTTAAATATACACAAAAGACTTAGATAATAATGCAAACGAGCTTAATTCTCTCGGTAAAGATATCCGTCATCTTTCCAAGAATTTGGTCTCGCCAAGAAACATTCCGTAACTTATTCCTCAATGAACGCGAGAAAGTTGAAAGTTAAATTTTGTACGACAGTTTAATTTGAAAACTTGTGAATTGGAAACGGGAATTATTTTTTTAATGAAGACCTTCTCTTAACATTTAAATGTCGTGGTTGATTTTTTTATATATTACCAACTGTGCCCGCTATATATAAAGCTGAAGAGTTTGTTTGTTTGTTTTGCACGCGCTAATCTCAGGAACTACTAGTCCGATTTGATAAATTCTTTCAGTGTTAGATAGCCCATTTATCGAAGGCTATATATTATATAACATTAACCATAAAAGCGGGTGAAACCGCGGGCACAGCTAGTTTACAATAAAAGGTAGACGTGACCTTTCAACGGTTTCTCATACGCAAATGAGATCACTCTCAGTCCATTTCATTTATCACTCGCTCCGCAGAAAATGTGTAATTTCAAAAGATGAATTCCTTTATTCAGCTCGGCAGCGTCTCAAAGAGATATAAACGTAAGGAAGTTTGAATGATATCATAACTTATGTAGTTAGATTTACAATGAAATAGCCGTACAATGAAATGGGATTCGTTGTTGCCACTTCTATCTTCTCTTTATGTATAATACGAATGGCTGACCCGGCAAAACTTAATACCGTTCCGTTCTCGAATTTTCCAATATTTAAGATTTGCATTTTTGTTTTTTACTAGCAGCGCCCCGCGGTTTTAACCAACGTTCTCGTTCCTGTAGGAATACGCGGATAAAATTAAGCCTATGTTACTTCCGGATAATGAAACTTTCCAATGATGAAATAATTTTTGAAATCGCCATAGTTGTTTTGAGTTTATTCACAAACACATATATATTAATTATATTAAACATATACACACACAAAAATACAAATCTTTCCTCTTTATAATATTAGTATCGATTTCTTTTAGACCTTGAATTTGTATTAAAAAAAAAAAACGATTTGGGCATGTTGTTTTCGAGTTTTAACGACACTAACGAAAAACAAGTAATTTTCATTTATGGTATCTGAGAAGTATCTTGAAGATATATGACGAGAAGTTTATAAATCAGCATAGATTGTTCTGAACTCAGAGTAACGTGTTTACACGTTCTGTTGTCGTTGGATTCCCTGGACCCAAGGCCCATGCAAGTTAGGTACAGAGTTGGTATTTATGACAGTGATAGGCGAGTGTTCAGCTACGCGCCTTATCACACTATCTTGTCACAGTATAACAATAAAAAATTGTGTACATACATTCTTACTTTCATAACATGTCATCATACTCATAATCCCCGAAGGGGTAGGCAGAGTCCAAGGGGCAGCAGGCCCCTCTAACCACATTCAGCCAAAAATATTGTTATACCTTGTTTTACTTATCCCTCTTGCCCTAATTTAATTTTTTGCTTTAAGTGTTAAAGGGGTTTTTGCTTCTTGTGCCCTCACTACTACTTCAGGGAATGCCCACGGGACAATATGATCTATGTATATAATACCACTTTTAGATTTATTTAATAGGTCTAGCCTATTAAATTAAACTAAAAAATTCTGTTTAGTCCGTCAGTTAGATTATAAAAAAATATTGAACACTTATTTGTCAAAAAAAACATTGACTTAGATACAATGCATTCAAGTTGCGCGTGACGTCACGCTTTCGTACTTTTTTTACAAAATGTGACGTCGCAAGCCCCCGCTCCAGAACTTTGATGCTCTATATCTTCGTGATTTTTTGTCCATTTGTTGAATTGAAAAATATGTGTCTAGTATTTTTGTATAATCTAACTGACGGACTAAATAGAATTAAGTTGTTTACTGCAGTCATCATCCCTATTGTTACTTGGTTCTAAAAGTTACAGTTCCAGATGATTTTCCTCGTAAAATGCGGAAAAGAATACATGAACAATTTAATAATATAATAATCATAGTGCGTAATTAGTTTGTAAAATATATAATTTTCATCACCGATAACGGAATACCAGATATAAAAACGCTCTGCTAAAATGATTCAATTAAAATAATAAAGTACCTACGCGATCTCCCTAGTGTTTTACTTTCAGCGGATGACTTACTGTTGCTCCATTTCATTTCTCTCGTTGAAAATAATTTTAAAAGTATTCATTTGTGAGGTGCAAAGGCCCAAGTTTTGAAAGAGATGTTTGTGGGATAGATTTAAATTTAAATGCTTTATTCTTATGAAGTAAGCTATGTCAAAAGAATTGCTTATTACTAAATTCATTTGAAAATATCACGTACACAATTCCTTTCAAAATTTAGTCTGTAGACTGTTTATCCAAGAAATCACTATAACGGCCCAATTTTGACAAAATCATCGATGGTGTCTTAAAACCTATCTTATAAACAGTATCTTAAGCTACTTTTATTTAGAATAAGCTTCTGCCCACGGCGTTTCTCGCGTGGTACGTCGAGAAATCATAGCCTATATGCTATTCAGGTGTATAAGCTATATTATTGTAAAGTTTCATTAAAATCCATTCAGTAGTTTTTGCGTGAAAGTGTAATAAACATCCATACATCCAAACAAACTTTCGCTTTTATAATATTAGTAGGATTCAGGGAATCGTGTAGTTTAAGTTCATATAAATCAATATATCCATAAATTAGGACTACAATTAATTATTGTCTTAATTGTATAATTTCAATCTAGAATGTTTTGAAACCTTGAAATATGCACCATCATTCTCAATCAATAAATACCACATGTATTAATTAGAACTTTACGAGCGAGGTAAAGGTTCAAGAACGAATTAAAATTAAACAGACATTCCCTTCTAATAATCTCCCATAGCTTTACTCGTATATCAATGGCTTTGTATATATGCTTGAAAAAAATGTTGTACCTTGAAATTGGATGTCTTTTTTCTTCTTTTTCCTTACTAACAAATAATTTCCTTTGAAGTCTTGCCTCATATTTTTTCGTGATACAAGAAATGGTAGACATTTTGCTTTGAACATGAGCCTCGGTAAGTATACTAATTTCCGAAAATACTTACAAAGCTTATATACAGAAGGCATGAATCTCATGTTTATTGAAGTTAAGTAATAAGACCTATGCGACGTACAAAGTAAGGTAAATTAGATGTTTTTTTGACAAAACGCTAATAGACCTATGGATCAGAAGACGGGCCTAAACGGGAGAGACTAACATCTGTCATTCAAAATCTGAATATGCCCTTAAAATACTTAGACATAGTACAGATTTATAAGTTATTCTACCTTTAACCTAGCGATGAGACAAAACATATAATTTAAGAACAAAAACTGGTTTTAGAAATTAAAGGGAGATGTAAGTATAGCTTTTTAACAACTAGGCAACTTCTGACTATTTTATTATCTCTATCTAAGAACACTCAACTTTATTTATGGCTAAGAGTAGTTCAATGAGTTTGGTGCTTGTTAGAGTCTTCCTACCGTTTCGGGTATTTCCGGTGTGATAAATAAATATCAGACTACATCACATACATTGATCTGACTCCGAGGTAAGTTAAGGTAGTTTAAGCAGTTGTGTTACGGATATCAAAGTCAAAGTCAAAGTCAAAGTCAAAATATTCTTTATTTATATAGGTTTCAAAGAAACACTTATAAATCGTCAAAAACAGTTGAAAGAGATATGATTCTACCACCGGTTCGGAATGTTGCATCTACCGAGAAGAATCCGGCAAGAAACTCGGTAGTTACTTTTTTCAACAACAGTATTAACAAAGTTATAAGAATCATATTTAACTTTGAACCATGTTTCAAAGTGGGCCTGGTGTGAAATAAGATAATAAAATTTTATAATTACTAAGAAAAAATAAAAATATGACCCGACCAGAGCAGAATCAACAGTGGTATTATTACAAATATACTTAAATATTGTATATAAATACCCAGACACAGAACAAACACAAGTATTCATCATACGAATATTTGTCCCGGGTGGGGATCGAACCCACAACTCTTGGCGCATGAGGCAGGGTCACTACCGAATGCGCCATTGAGCTTGTCAAGTCTGTCTTGATTGTATGTATGTTGGATGTACACTTTCAAAATTGCAGTCTTAACAATATTTTGTCAATGGCTCTAGCCAACACCAAAGTGGTTTTAAAATCTATAAATAAACTAGCTGACCTGGCGCACTTCGTAACGCCCCGTTTTCGGATTGTCAATACCCATTTTTTTTTATTTACCGCGCATCTTTTTTATTTTTTTTCTTTCATATGAATCTTTACTTGACAATAAAAAACACAACTAAAAAAGATTTAGCGAATTCTGTAAAGCCGTTCTCAAGTAATAGCTTTGGGGTGGACCACCCTTATCACTTAGGGGTATGAAAAATAGATAACAACCTATTCTCTGACCTACCAAGTCTACATATAAAATTTAATCAAAATCGCTTAAGCCGTTTCGGAGGAGTATGGCAACTAACACAGTGACACGATTTTTTTATATATATAAAAATATCCGCTACTACATGTCTTATTAGTTGATCGGTCGGTTCAATGATAATTACACTCAATCACGCATCACCTCTTATCAACAAATGCTCATCAATCGCCCTTCCAACGCGATCGCTGTCACATTCCTCGCATTTCTTTTCCGATTCCCTTTACCAAAGCAATAAGTGTCGTTGCGGCTTTATGTCTGACGCTAACACGATAACGTGATATGACGGCACATTCCAACCTGACCGCTTAGCTGCCTTGCTTTGTGCCAATACGCTTAAGGGATGTAGCGTAGTCAGTTACGCAAAACTACGATGTATTTAACAAATATCCTTCTAACCGATTTCGGTCATTGCGACTAATCTCAAAGAGGATTAGCACGCTACGCAGGAAATATTATAGGGCACAAGTGTCTGCGCAAACACAGGTGCGCTCTCTAATACTTTACTCTCATAGCCGGTGTGACAGCAATCCGATTAGAGGAGAGATATCAGGCGCAGATCAATACTTTAATGTGCTTTCTAAGGCACGGGGTTATTAAACCGCCAACTTCTTGACTCCGGGCTGTTACTGAGTAAATTCAATATAGAAATACTCAGGCACAAATTTTTGGCCCGACGCGGGATTTGAACCCAAGACCTCTTGGTTCCTATCGGCACATTCTACTAGACCAACGAGGCAGTCAACGTATCTCTATGTTCATTTTCTTTTTTAGTAATTTTTCCATAAGGAGCTATTAGCTATTTTCCATCTAACCCAGTCCAGTTTTGTTTCTGGCTGAATGTGGTTAAAGGGGCCTGCTGCCTTTTTGACTCTGCCTACCCCTTCGGGGATTATGGGCGTGATGTTAAGTATGAATGTATGTATGGGCTATCAGCCTCCCTTAAACCTTAATCCTGAATCCACTACTAATGTATACCATATCCCATCATATCACCTTGATCTTAGACCTTTTGTGTACAGCATATTTAATAAATTGATAGACCCGTTGGTCGAGTGGTTAGATACCCTGGCCACGAAACCAAGGATCGCGGGTTCGAATCCCGCTAAAAGCAAATGTTTCGTGTGATAAACATGGGCATTTGTGCTTGAGTCATTGATGTTTATAAACGTATTCATGTATGTCTATCAGTTCGCCTAGCATCCATAACATAAGCTTATAAGCTCAGCTTAGAACTAGGGAATTGGTGTGTCAGTCTAAAGAAATTATCTGATTTTTATTTACATATTTTCTTACTTTTTCATTGTAATATAATCGATTCGTACTATACCTCATAAATAAACGTATTTTCTCCCTTAATTTCACACCAAATTAACCTTACAGTAAATGGATATGCAATAGATGATTATGTACCCTGCCAGCCGGGCTAGCGTAAAATTGCGCACGTTTCAACCCCAACGGGAATGTATAACGTCATGAACGGAATACCGGACGGGCAGCTGAGGGGGTAGGACAGCTGAGGGTGGTGATTGGGTTCGATTACCGCCGTTGAGGCCGCGTCTCTTGGTGGCTGGGCTATGTTAATTTGATTGCAATTTGACCAGAACAGTGTAGAAAACATAATGGGACTGAGGATTACGTGCTAACAGAAATAAATACAATTACTTATTTGCGCTGTTATAGGTACTTTTATTCTTAGGTTTTCGATTCTCTCTGCCTACCATGTTAGGGAAGTAGTTTTAATAGTAGTAGTAGGTCTTAAGCATGGGGCATATGTAATTGGCTTAGACCTGGGTGTTTGTGATGTTTCATTGATTTTTTTTAACCATAATATATGTGTAAGCTATTTACTTTGGAATCAGATCAATTTATGTGATGTTGTCCAATTTTGGTAAATTGTAAAATTCTTGGTTATCTTCTTGCAGCTGTTTTGTAGGTACTGTATTTAACAACATACATACATATCACACCCGTAATCCCCGACGGCGTAGGCAGAGTCAAAGGGCAAGTCAAAGCTGCAAGTCACACATTCAGCCAAAAATAAAACTGGGCTGGGTTAGATAGAGAATTGTGAAGAAGCAGTGACAAGTGGCTAGCTTGTCGCCTACACAATAACATACCCTAAACCCAATTTACCATTAGCCTTTAACAACATGCTAGGCAAGAAACACAGTTGGCAAATTTTTTTTAAGTCCCAGGTTAACATGGGAAAAATGTCTGTTCCTAATTACTATTCCAGAGATTCCATTTAGTGAGTTCTATTAAAGATAAAAACATCTGTTTAGTTTTCCTGCTAAATGTCAAAAAGCTTTGATTGTTTGATCTGACTCGACAAATCTAGGGTCAAATTCAAAGCGGACTAAGGTCTATTCTTGCTTAGCGTTATAAAAAGAAGAACTAATCTATTACCTCGAAGCCAGACGTGTGTGGAATCAGAACACAAAATGATTCTGTGAGGATTTACCTGATTAAGCATTGTCATGAACATTGGAATCACGTCTCTCTGTGCCGAGAACAGTCTTTGATCAAGGTTTCTGACGTAACTTGTTAAATATTTCAACGTAGGCGTAAATGTTTTTGTGTAACAAGGTTTTCCTGTATAGTGAGTAAGCATTTTGTTGCGGAGATAAATTGAAATTTTGTTCTGAATTGGGACAATATTATGAATGAGCAATTCAACAACCGTCAATAAGACGGGTTTCAATGGGCGGATGATTTAAATATGAATACATATATATATTATAATAATAAAATGAACAAAAATTCGTCGGAGTCAAGGCAAGTAGAGGCATGCTCCGGTGGTTCGGACATGTGGAAAGAATAGATGACGAAATGTTGACTAAACTGAAAGGCCCACGCTCACCTACCACGACCAGATTTATTGTGTGTCAACAGAAGGTTATGAGCCACAAAAACGAAGAGCTTGTACGAAAAGGATCATGAATTAAAAAAGCAAGCGAGGTGTGTAAGGACCGCCATATGACGTAAGGTTCTCTCTGCCTACTCCGTAAGGAAAGTGGCGTGAGGTTTAGTTATCCCATGTCAGTCTGGGACTTAAAAAATTAACCACCTTTGTTCCTAGCCTAAGTATGTTGTAAAAGGCGACAAATATTGTATTGAGCATGTCCTTGGCACTATGTCACAACTGTCCATTAAACCCAACTAAATTTTATTCTTCGTTAAAAGAGCTTGCTAGTCTTTGAGCTTTGTCTACTCCTTTGGGGAACACGGGCGTGTTTGTATATACATATAAGAAAATGTAATGCTTTTTAACCTTAAGCTAAATCCCTACCTGTATTGTTACGTTGTTAGAAAAACGTGCAATATTTTTCAATGCCTGCGATGTTGGCAGCTAACTTATAAAGCAACAAAGGAACATAAATTATTTAATTCCTCGCGGACTGCACGGGAAATTTACGTACCGACCTATTTCTCGGTTTTATGTTTTTATGGCTCGCATATATAGCCTTACTAGCTGTTCGCCTGCGTAGACTAATATTTCTGTATCCTACAGAAACTGTGCATTTTTCCGGGATAAACAGTAGCCTATATGTCATTCCAGACTGTAATCTATCTCTGTGCCAAATTTCATCCATATCCGTTCTGCAGTTTTTGCGTGAAGAAGTAACAAACATACACACACACACACTCACAAACTTTCGCCTTTATAATATTAGTGTGATAAAAAAAGGTAGCAAGCCTGGATCTTTTACTACTGAGCAAGGATTTCAAAATTAAAAGTAATAGTAGTAGTCTCCACTAGGCTGAAGCGTAAGGTGCTATTCAATAATATATATATAATATATAAAAATAACGAGTCACGATGTTTGTTTTATGTGATGTGTGTATTTGTTTACAAAATCGCTGTCGCGTTGCAGTCGACGTACCAGTGCATCCTCGGCAGGCCCTATACAATGGACGGTGGACGATTGGTACATTGGCCATAGCACAAGTTCTACTTAAGCAATGTTAGGGACGAATATGTTTAAGATTGCATATTTATCAACAATAATATTGACAATAACAGCTCTCTCTGACGTTTTTGAAATACATTATAAAAACATAAAAAAAAACTGTCACGTGTTTTTTAAAAGGTTCGTTTCTGGCTTATACTTCTGGCCTATACCGACCGACAGCAAACAGCACGAAACTGACAAGCCCCATTAATTCCAGAACGGTCTGAAGCGCTGAGCGGGCGCCTGTCGAAGTCGGCGTCGGAGCTGTCGTGCGCGGCGCCCGCGCCGACGTCCCCGCCGCCGCGCGCGCGCTCCGCCCACCACCATGCGCCGCTCTCCGTGGTGCATCGGACGCACCATTTCTTCACCAACTTGAAAGTGAGTGTTGATGTTTGGTTTCCTTTAGTTGCAGTGTCATTTGTTGTCGCTTCAAAGCTTCAAACAGTCTCTTTCTGACCCGAACAATGTCACCAACTTGGCAAACCTTTTTTAACTTACAAAATTGTATACAAAATTTTAGTTTACAAAATTGTATAATTGGCATTTAAAAGAGTAACTATCGAGTTTCTTGCCGGTTTCTTCTCGATAGATTCTACCTTCCGAACCGGTGGTAGTATTATGTGTTCTTTTTTTTGTATATTGACTATTTATAAGTGCTTTCTTGAAGCCTATATAAATAAAGATATTTTGAATTTGAATTTGAATTTGAAACGAGGTATCCCTCTGTTTGCCTTAGGAGGAGCGAAACTGGATGTGTTTAACTTGCAGGGACTAAACGACCGAGGTAGTCCGCGATTAGCGCTTCGTTGAAGGACTCGGGAACCCCACCGTATGGAATTCGGCATTCGCATTTTGACATTAAAAAGCTAGTTATGATAGCTTTTAACACCACTTGAAGGTATATAAGTAGGCATTTTGAGATATGGTTTTCTCCAATTTTACCGTTACTTAGCATTTCCTACAAAGCGTCATAAATTTTTGACTCGAAGAAATGGCTCACGGCCAAGATATGGCACTATTTTCTTCCTATTAAGAGAAAGAGATAGTCTTATGCACACTCACACAGAAGATGGTTATGTGAGACAGAATTTTCCCCCGAGCTAACGAGCTTACCTATTAAAACTCCTGGGTGTTCCGCCAAATTGCTTCTGGGCCCTCTGGAATGCGTTTTCAACCATGAACTTACAAACAAACAACAGTAGTTAAGCTTCTGGCGATAAGCCTTAACGGAAGATGTGGCAGGGCGAAGGTGATTTATAACTATTGCCTTTGCTAAAGGACCGAAAGTGATTCTATACACCTTTATATATTTTTTTCAACCCGAAGAAATACGTTACGCACCACTCCGCCTCGGGGGGCGAAGTGGTTATGTGGGACTCCCAGGGGCCTCTGCAAGAGGAGACCCCCTCTCCGACCACGGTCGCGGGAGCCCCTATGGAAACGTCCGCTTGATTCTATAGCCCTACCGCAGATATACTCAGCAATTGCTTATAGCCCTCGACACTATGACTGAAACCTGTTTGTGGCACCTATAATAAAGATGAATATGGTTGACCTTACGTGTCTATGCCTATCTATGTCAGGGAACACAGGACAGATCCTTTGTTAAAGAAATAGCCTAAAATAGCCTTTGAACATTCTACTCGTTCTTTGCAACGCGTCCTTCTCATTATTTTCTGAACAAAAACAAACAAAGTGTTCATTCCTTTTACTCCCTATATATACATATATATGTCAACATAATTCAATCTGGAAAGACATCTGTCCGGCTGTCGACTAGATAGAAGAGCTTGTTCTGAATTCAGTTCATGTGATAGAGAAACGAAGCTCGTTTTTCTTTATCTGTGAAACTTGTAGGTATTGCATTACAGTTCATTTAATTAATACATATAGCATTTAATAAAAGATTTAGTAGAGATGTATGAATCCCAATTCCGAAACACACACCACGAACTTCATGTATATTGGTACTGATGGATTAAGGTCAATGACACCAGAAAATCCAGAGGAAATCCCTTCCCTTCACCCCGATTTATTTATAGCTGTCAATTTAAGGGATAACCACATACATATGTCATTGTTTCCAACAAAAACAATGCTTGACAGGCCCGTTGTTCGAATGGTCAAGAGTTCCTAGCCACGAACTAAGGGTTTGAATCCCGCTAGGGGCAAAAGTTTCGTGTGTTAAACATGGACATTTGTACTCGAGTCATGGATGTTTATAAACGTATTTAAGTATTTTTATCCGTTCGCCTGGTATCTATGGATACTAGCTTACGCTTAGTTTGGAACTAGGGAATTGGTGTGTCAGTCTGGAAAATGTAAAAAAAAACTAGAGTATTAGTGTGTCAGTCTGGCGAATTAATATAACGTTCGAAACAATAAATCGTATAAATACTAGTCCAGATACTCAAAATGTTGCCTCAAAAGTTCTGGACACGCCTTTTAAAACACCAGGGGAACCCGAAACAGTTTTGGGCGTGATAATAACAATTTATATCGATTCATTTACCGTTCTTGTAAGTGAAGTCAATACACGCGGGGACAAAGCACTACATTATTAGCGTTCCGACTTTGTAGTGATGCTGCTGCTATCGATAAACTATATCGATAATTCATTGATGGAAAATAATAATTTATCTGGCAAGGGTAGGGATATTTATTTTGCAAAGTGTGATAATCAATACTACTGTTATCTTCTAATTCTTGGTTTTGTAATATCGAAATATTTTCGCCCCTGGTGAATTAAATAAATTATCAGTACTATAATGGGATTACAGCCATTGTGCAGCACCTTAGATAGGTGTGAGTTGAAAGAGTAGCAGAGCTAAAAATTGCAGAGGAAATTAAATAATTAAAATAATTTAGAAGACATTAGAAGTACGTAAGTTTCCTAGAACATTATTTACTATTGACGATGTAGTTAGTAAATTTTATATACTCGTAGGTATACAATATGTCATGTTATAAATATAAACCTCTTAGTGATTACTATAACCAAAATTATAAAAATAAAATGCCACTTATAACCCATGTTTTGTCCCATGTTGGTCTGGAACTTAAAAAACAATGTGCCAACTGTGTTTCTTGCCTAGCATGTCGTAAAATACGACTAATGGTTTAGGGGGTGTTGGATATGTGATTGTGTAGGTGACGAGCTAGCCACTTGTCACTACTTGACGTGTTATAAAAGTACATACATAACATTCAATTAAATTATGTGTAATACTCGTATAAGTAATGAAAATAAAATAGTAAGTACATAGTACATTGTATCTAAAATTATTTATGGCGTTAAAAGTATGCCGGGATAAATTGGGATAAACCCTATTTATCCCTTTTCGCGTTTGTCGCAAAGCGATAGATCATTTTATCAGCGCCCATAAATTCTGGATGGCATGCGAATTATCCTGTTCTTCCCTGGCTAGTAAATAGTAAAGATTATGTGCAAACGATAGGCTTACCTATCGATATCGTTTACACATAATTTGTTCGAGTTCACAATTATTAAATTGTGAACTCTCGAACTTGTAATTTTAGAGATCGACAATTGGACATCACTAATTCTTTGGAAGAGCTTATAAATTATTGATTCATATGTACGTCATAACGTTTTGCATTTAGCTTGATACTGAATAGATAATATAAATTACCACTATAATATCTAAGCAATTATTTCAGTATCGAAATGTGATATCATATGTAATACTTATGTAGATCGATTTTCCACAGTGCTAACCATTAGTCGCCTATTACGACATGCTAAACAAGGAACACAGTTGACTCATTCTTATTAAGTCCAAGACCGTCATTGGACAAATAGTTGATGATGACAGTATTTAATGTCAATGCTAGACTGGCTCGATGGCGCATTCGGTAGTGACCCTGCTCCATGCGCCAAGAGTTGTGGGTTCGATCCCCACGCAGAACAAACATTCGTATGATGAATACTTGTGTTTGTTCTGTGTCTGGGTGTTAATATCCAATATTTAAGTATATATTTGTAAAACCACTGTTAATTCTGATATCCGTAACACGAGTGCTTAAGCTACTTATCTCGAGTATGTGATGTAGTTTGATATTTATTTATTATTATTTTTAACATCGGGTCCTATGGGCTCGGGAGGCCAAGTCGGGGGCCTTTTCTGAGCGGGGGCACACAACGGGATTGAAAGTGACCAGAGGTATCATACCCAAACAGATTCATTCAGTCTTTTATGATTCAGTCAGTATAGAAAGAGGCTAAAGTCACCTGAAGCCACCTTACCTCCGTTCTCACTATCAACACTGTTATCTTCCAGAGCCGATGGCAACGAAGCAGAAGTCGAGAGAGATGCCCGGCTGGCACCACCTTCTCCCTGGCCCCGGGTCCTGACAGCAGCGGCACGGAGTACGCGGCGGACCAGAGCTCGGAGCACAGCACGCCTGCCCATTCACCAAGGCATAAAGGGAGGAGAGGTAGGAAAAAAAGATAGATTTATCTATCTATTATATATTTTTTTCCCGTGTTGGTCTGGGACTTAAAAATAATGTGCCAACTGTGTTTCTTGCCTAGCATGTCGTAAAAGGCAACTAACGGCATATCGGGTTTTGGGTATGTAATAGTGTAGGCGACAAACTAGCCACTTTTCACAACTTTTCACAATTTACCATCTAAGCCAGCCCAGTTTTATTTTTGGCTGAATGTGGTTAAAGGGGCCAGCTGTCCCTTTGACTCTGTCTACCTCTTTGGGGATTATAGGCGTGATTTTATGTATGTATTTATCTGTAAAATATCCAGGCATATTAATATAGGAAGATTCCTAATAGAAGTGAGTAGATTTAGAAGATAGAAGTGCTTAGGAGAAATACAGGCAGGATATAAGTATAGAACCCCCCCGCCGGGGTCCTCGGTTTGTCGTACCGGGGGGGCTCAGTAGGCCCTGCCATGGCAGGGCTGAAGCGAAGAGGGACCCCGAGGTGAGCCGCGACTGCACAAATGGCATACGGGCAGTTGCGGCGGTCCGGCTGTAACCTCCGCAGCCGGACCAGGGTTGCCGAGGAAGAGGAGGAGCGGAGTGTTTTCGTTGCTCGCCTCCCTATCCTCGGCAACCCGACAGGGGCGCGCTGGGTCGCGTCGTGGTGGGTCGCGGAGGGATTGAGCGTCTCGATGCTCTCCCTCCGCGACGACAGGGCTCTGCCCTCAATTTGGGTCGCCGGGTGGAAGGCGGCCCCCTCTGGCGAGACGCTCTCCGCGTGCCCTCTGACTTAGCAGAGGGCACAGCGCGAGAGTGGGCCCACGACGCCGGTCTCGGGGACGATCGGCGTCTGAATCCTGGGCGGAGTAGTTGAGACATGCTGGGTGGCCTGGCATGTCTCGACGCGCGCGCGTGCTCGGTGCTGTGCATCCGACGACTGATGGCGTGGGCTGCACAGCATCGACCACCGCCGCGCGAGGTGAGCCGCGCAGCGCGGCACGCGCACTACCGGAGGAGTTGTTGTATAGTCCCGACAGTGGGGATACCGGCTCCTCCGGAACTGCGCCGATGGAGGCCACCTTGGGGTTTAGTCGGTTCGAGTCCGACACACCGCCCTCTGGATCCTCGTCCGGAGGGTGACGGCTCGTGGGAGTTCCCCAAGTAAAAAAAAAAAAAAAAAAAAAAAAAAAAGGATATAAGTATAGAAGCTTCATGATAGTTAAAGGTAGAATTTGAATCGTTTAAGATGTAAGTAGTGGTAGCATAATGTGATATAGCTTATATGAAATGATGTTAGACAGGCCCGTTGGTACAGTGGTCAGAGACCCTGGCCACAAAACCAAGGGTTGCGGGTTCGAATCCCGTTAGGGGCAAATGTTTCGTGTGATGAACATGGACATTTGTACTCGAGTCATGGATGTTTATAAACGTATTTAAGAATGTCTATCCGTTTACCTAGTATTCATAATACAAGCACAGTTTGGAAGCATAGCTTAGATTGGAACTAGGAAATTGGTGTGTCAGTCTGGAGAATTTATTTATAAAATTTATGTTATTTTTCTATAAAATAACTTGAGAGATTATTTTATTCTTTAAAAGTTTAATTTACATAAAACTTGCTCCAATAGACTTACTAAGTGTTTGTTTGTCTAATCTTGATCTTACAAAAGCTTCAAGAAGATTACGTAGCCAGATAAAATTATTTAGAAATGTTTAATCTTTCTCAGTGGAATATTCCTCGGAGTATCATAAAACCTAATTATGAGAAACGAAACAAAATATGTAGACATGTTATAAGTTTTAATAAAGACGTAAACTTTAGTGTTTTTCTTCAGGATAATATCTTAAAATTTATGAGCGTACGTGTAAGGAGCTAGCTTCTGAGGAGGTGGGTATGAGAAAAGGTTATATTAAAATGTTAAGTGAGAAACTGAATACGTGCCTACAGAAAATTCAACTGTAATATAGCGTTTTATTGACTTAAAATAAAATACTGTATATGCGTTTATTTGAGCGCTCATAACTTTTTTGAGAAAATTTATGATTTTAATCTAAACAAAAATGGGTGGGAAACACGTAATATTTTGAATATAAACTAAATTTTCATTAAGATATTTACAGTGGATGACATCTTAAACCTTATTTTAATTATAATAAAAGTTGGGTTCTTTAAACAACCCTTTTTCGGTTCTCTCTGCCTACCCCGCTAGGGAAGTGGCGTGAAGTTTAGTTAGTTATTTTAGTTTAAACGAAACCTGTTTTTTTTGTGTAGAATCATTAATACTGTTATTGCAATTGCAATATTGTAAACTATCTCAATCGCAATAATTTATACTTATAATAAATCTGTAGAGAGGTCAATTCTGTACATATAATATATTTTCAAAATAACTATCAGGGGGTGATTAGTGATCGATACTGATGCCAAAAATGCAATCAGTAAAATTTTTGTCTGTCTGTCTGTCTGTATGTTCCTTATAGAAACAAAAACTACTCGACGGATTTTAACGAAATTTGGTACAATTATTCTTCATACTCCTGGGCAGGTTATAGTATACTTTTCATCACGCTACAATCAATAGGAGCAGAGCAGTGAAGGGAAATGTTGGGAAAACGGGAGAAGTTACTCCATTTTTTAAGCTTCCGTCGCGTGTGCAGCCTTAATGGTTAAAGTTACATAGAAATCATGTATGACGGAAATAGTCTTTATAAGATTAACCATAAACGCGGGTGTCACCGCTGGCACAGCTAGTACAATAATACTACCGTTTACCAAAAACAAACGCAGGCAAATGTATTCTATAAATAAAGTGGTGTAATTAAGTTTAGATTGCTTTCGATTAAATTGCGATAAAAAAAGAAAAACGGCGAGACCCCAAGCTTCTTTCCTGAACGAAAGAGGTTCTCTCAGCGTAAAATAAAAAAAAAACGTTGCTTAACATTTTGAGTCAGCGTCGTCGGTTCATTAATAAACACGAGACGTATCTTCATCGTCCAGAGTTAATTAATACTGGGAAATTGAGATCAGCCTTTTAAAGCAATGTTTAAAAGGCTGATCTCATTAAGGATTTTATTTAAGCACTGGCATTTTTATGGATTAAGTTGAATTCGACGAAAACAAACAAATTATAAGATATTGTTTACGTGAATATTATTTCAATTAAAAATAATTAAAACGTTTAATGTAATTAGCTATAATCATATCATATTTGCGTTATAGGGACTTAATAACGGACGTAAATACTTAATTAGGTACCTTTACAAAATTCCATAATTTCAGTACAACCTTGAATATAAATAACATGTTGTTGACTGGCTTGTTGGTCGAGTTGTCAGTGACCAAGGGTCTCGGGATCGAATCCTGCTAGGGGCAAATGTTTCGTGTGATGAACATGGACATTTGTACTCGACTTGAGTGATGGATGTTAAACGTATTCAAGTCGGTATGTGTATCCGTTCGCCTAGTATCCCTAGCACAGGCATACTTGCTTAGTTTGGACCTAGGGAATTGGTGTGTCAGTCTGGAGAATTTATTATTATCATCTACATACTTACTTCTAACAGGATTCCACCTTCGGTTTCGTGACCAGCGTCTCTAACCAATCGACCGAGTGACTTGAAAAAGTTAATGAAAACAGAATAACATAATATGTGTTTGGATTTGAATTGGAACACCTTGTAGGCGGCGTATTCCGTGAGCTACCACTAATTATATGTAATTTCGAAAGTCGTAGAAATTAAATGCCAAGTACCTAAGCTAATATTAATTTATCACTTCCACGAAAACCTTCACTGTTCGTGTTATCGCCCGCGTAAAAATAGCTCGGTCTAATATTTCTATGAATTTCTGAAGTAGTAACTTAAATTTTAATAGAATTTCAAACTACTACGTCCGTACGTACTTGATATACACATATCTATGGATATACATATATGAAAGACAGCGTCGGAGTCGAAGTAAGAGAGGCATGCTCCGGTGGTTCGGACATGTGGAAAGAATGGATGACGAAAGATTGACTAAACAGATATACAATGCGAAAGTGGAAGGATGTAGGAGCCGCGGAAGGCCCAGGCTCACCTACCACGACCAGATTGGTCGTGTATTAACAAAGGTGATGTTAGGAGTCATAAAAAACGTAGAGCTTGTATGAAAAGGATCATGAATGTTGAAATGGCGAGTGAGGTGTGTAAGGATCGTGTCATATGGCGTTCGGTTCTCTCTGCCTACCGCGCTAGAGAAGTGGTGTGAAGTATAGTTTGTTAGTTAGAGTATAAGTTCTAAGCTAATTATTTTGAGCGAAATTTGTATTCCATAGTATAATTAACTTCATGCGATTGTATGCGAAAGCAGTCTATCTGTATGTTTCTTTTGTATGTTTTGACGCATAAATGTCTTGATAACTACTCAGGACTAACAATCGTTTGATGAATACTTGTTTGTTCTGTCTGGTGATTAGATATTGACAATATCTAATATTTAAAAATATTATATTTTTGATATTACTTAATTATGATATCCGTAATACTACCCTAGGTACTTAACTTGGAATCTGATCGTCGAATTATTTATGTATTGTTTATATTTTTGTAAATTTTCCATCTAACCCAGCCCATTGTCCCATATTGGTCTGGGGACTTGACTTGATAATGTGTCAACTGTGTTTCTTGCCTAGCATGTCGTAAAAGGCAACAAATGGTATATCGGGTTTAGGGTATGTGATTGTGTAGGCGACGAGCTAGACACTTGTCACTATTTTTTCACGATTTTCCATCTATTTTTATTTTTGTCGAAATGTGGTGAAAGTGCAGGCCTCTTTAAATATTACTATACCTTTAACCTGCCCCTTTGACTCTGCCTACCCCTTTAGGGATTTTGGGTGTGATGTTATGTATGTATATTGATTTAGATATATAACAAAGCAATTAGACTCGTAGCATTTTACGTCTCACATATAAAAGTCAGTCACATAAAGTCGTTTACGCGACCCAGAAATCTCTTTCACTCAGATGAAATATACGGCTCCATTAAAATTGCCTCAATAGCAAACGAACCCAGTCCGCTCCAGTGGTCTCATCAATCACTGGCTTATTGGATCTTGCTATAGATTGCTATGAGAGTTCGCAAACATACATATTTTGTCTCTAGAAATTTCCAACCCAGCCCACTGTCCCATGTTGGTCTGGGACTTAAAAAGAATATGCCAACTGTGGTTCTTGCCTAGCATGTCGTAAAAGGCGACTAATGGTATATCGGGTTTTGGGTGTGTGATTGTGTAGGCGACAGATTAGCCGCTTGTCACTGCTTTTTCACAATTTTCCATCTAACCCAGGCTTTATTTTTAGCTGAATGTGGTTGAAGGGGCTTGCTGTCCCTTCGATTCTG
Source organism: Glyphodes perspectalis (assembly GCA_951394215.1). NCBI lineage: Eukaryota > Metazoa > Arthropoda > Insecta > Lepidoptera > Crambidae > Glyphodes > Glyphodes perspectalis. The sequence goes on from OX596223.1 coordinate 8,441,103, forward strand.
CCTACCCCTTCGGGGATTATGGGCGTGATGTTATGTATGTATGTATGTATGTATGTAGAAATTTCCATGTCGATTTAAAGGTTTTGAGCCATGGGTTACCATATTACTAAACTGCTAGTTAATAGGTATGAACTGTAATCTTATGAATCGTGATAGACTTTCCGTATTTTTTTTTATATAAAGTGTATTATTATGACCTATAAAAAAATATAGGATTTAAAAGACCGCATTATATTTTTTTATAGAAAGAGAAAATATCCTTTAGAAGAAACGTTTTTTAACGAATGCAACATGCATTCGTTAAAAAACGTTAGCATGTAAATATATACCCATGAAATAATTAAAATACGCAAAGAATACACAAATAAATGCGTGTTCTTGAATGAGGAACTTTTATAACTATGGTTTGGCGTATAGACATACGTAGAGGGTTACGTCCCTATAATATAACTAACTAACTAACTAACTAAACTTCTCGCCACTTCCCTAGCAGGGATAAATATAATTCTACCTTGTGCCATTTACTTATTAAGCCAAATAAAGTACATTTACCGTATTTTTAAAAGCAAAGTGAAATTAATCACTCTTTAACTGAATTGAGTCGCGAGTTTTAATCTACTTAATTTCTCCGATTCAAGCGAGTCCCGAAAATCGATGCATCACTTAAGAACCTTATTGAATCTTCAGCGAAGTTAATTTAAAACGGGTAATTTGATAAAGAGATACTTTAACTTTAGATTGGCTATTTTAGAGCAAATTGCTAGAAACACGGACTAATAAAAAAAGAAAGACTCTCTGCCATTAACTGGACGTTGAGGCATTTTTGGAGCTTCGCTTGACATGCAACTTACATTACACATTCATATAAGCGGTCCAAATTTTCGTTATCTGGTACCCGCAAGTCTCACTCACATGCATAAGATTAGCTTCGCGCTATAGTATGGACAGTACGTAGTCCTTCTTTTTTTTAACTTCGTGGCAAATACAACGTTTTTTAGAATGGTCTATCTTATTTTTTTTAACAAATGTCGATATAATTGTTCGAAAAACGTCATATAAAATATTTTTTAAAGCTAAGTCGGAAAGCCATTCTTCCATGATAAATTTATATATCAATAATACATGTTTTTATTGTTTTTAGTGCGATTTAACTGTAAATATCCACACGACCGAGCTAAACCCTGGTTGCTTCTAAGTAGCTTTTTATTCATTGACCTTAGCCCTTCAGGGATCGTGGGCGGATAAATTAAAGGTTTATATATTAGAAGGATAACTATGATGTTATCAATATAAGGATGAAGCAATTGTTATTTAATCACTAAAATTTTCAAATATATAAAATATATCATAAAATAAATTACGATTTTCCGTTATCGCATAATTCTCTTTGAATTTTTATTGCATAATTCATGCTTCCCCCAAATTTTGATGCAATAGAGTTCACATTCCCGTCTAAAACCCAGTCAGTATGGACCGTGAAATTACACATTTGCAGTACATCCCAAAGCTCCAGCCAAACTGGTTTCGATATTCCGTTAATCGAAATTGACCTTTAAGGGCATATTTCAATAATTGGATTGGGAGTACTCGCCTGTTATTAATTAAAACGCAGTAATGGACGCGTTTGTAGTACAAATTAACTCTGCGACGAGCCCATAACGTTTCGCGAAATACCCATAACCTAATTACTAACGTTTATTTATAAGTATTCTCTCTGTATACAAAGTATCATAATTATGTTGATTCTGTTCGATTCATATGGATGTATCGACCAGATATGATGGATGGTATGGACCATCATGCCTGCAAATCCCGGAAATGTAGGCAGCGTCGGAACAACAAGTTCTTAAAACCACATTCAGACAAAAATAAAATTTACTTGGGTTGGTTGGAAAATTTAAGTACGGTCAAAAGCAGGTCAAATTACCCACTTGCAGTTCAATATTAGCGCTTATGCTTCCGACATAAGGGCGGTACAAGGTCCAAAGTGGATAGTCTGATGTGCTGTGTCTGTACATACTGACATGTGGCTAGCTCGTCGCCCACATAATTACAAACACAACACCCTAATTAAATAACTAAATATTTTTTTCAGACTGACACACCAATTCCCTAGTCACAAACTAAGCTTATGCTTCTGCTATGGATACTGGTGAACGGATAGACATACTTAAATACGTTTATAAACATCCATGACTCGAGTACAAATGTCTTTGTTCTTCACACGAAACATTTGCCCCTAGCTGGATTTGAACCCGCGACCACTCCACCAACGGGCCAGTCATAATTTAATAATAATTGGTCGCCTTGTACGGACAACTAGACAAGAAGCGCAGTTGATACATTGATAGCCACATGTCACTACTTGTACTTGTTCTCTGCCTACCCCCATGGGAAAAAGAGGTGACATTATATATGTATGTATGTATGTATATCACTATTCCACTTAACCTAATTCAGTTTTATTTTTTGCTAAAATCTTAGCCATTTTTTAAGACTGCTTGCCCCTTCGGAGACTGCGGGCGTAAAAATTGCAGGTATCTTATTCATAATTTTTTTGGCTGAATGTGGTTAAGAGGGCTATAAATAAATAAATAAATATCAGACTACATCACATACATTGATTTGACTCCGTGGTAAGTAGCTTAAGCACTTGTGTTACGGATATCAGAAACAACAGGGGTATTACAAATATATTCTTAAATATTGGATATTAACACCCAGACACAGAACAAGCACAAGTGTTCATCACACGAATGTTTGTCCTGGGTGGGGATCGAACCGACAACTCTTAACGAATAGGGCAGGGTCACTACCGAATGCGCCATCGAGCCAGTCAATGTATGTATGTATATTATTCATATCTAATACAACAATATAAATTAAACATAGAATAGCCAAAATCTTTTCCAATAATACCTGCCTGACCAATTTTACCTTCGATTTATATCCGGGCGACGAATGAATATTCAGTGAATACTGAAATCGAATGGCAAATTTTGAGTAAATACCAAGATAGAATTCCAGCTGATACATTAGCCGTAAAAATGTACAGTTATGAAATAAAGTTCATTCTGTAAATTTATTTAAGATGATAATATATAATTATAGTCATTTTAATGAAGTAGCTTTTGTCTAGTACCTCTCTGCGTAAATTGAAAGTTAGTTTAGTTATATGAAGATTGAAAATACAAACGGGACTACACGGGATTATTTCTAGTGTTAATGAAACGTGAATGTTTATTTAAAATTCTAAAATTTAAATTTTGACTAATTCCTATATTGATCTAGTGATATAATGTCCTTCTAACTGACATCGGTCCCAGCGACCAAACTCAACGAGGCTTAGCCATCTGCGCAGGAGATATTACAGTGCACAAGTGTTTGCGCAAACACAGGTGCACTCTATTCCTTCACTCTCATAGTCCGGTGAGAGGTCAGGAGCAGGATAAACGGCTTAACTTGCTTTACAAGCACAGGGGTGATTATACCGGCAAGTTCCCGACTCCGGTCGGTAACTGAGTAATCCCAATATTGACATAACCAGCCACAATTTTTTGGCCCGACCCGGGATTTGAACCCGGAACCTCGTGGTCCTTAGCGCATGCTACCGCTAGACCAACATCACACATAATGGAGCTGTAAAAGTAATTTGATGCAAATGTGACGAGAGTTTTCAAAATGTATTACTTACTATCAGGAACTTTAATAATCGTATCGGGGAATTGTTTTACTGCTTGTTTTTGATTTATTCGAGTAATGGCGGATTAAACTGGCACTCGTACAACAGTTTTACTCGCATGAATATGCCGAAAAATTTATAGTTTTGCAATCGATAGTTTAACGGCCAAATCATCTATACGATCGATAGGACAATTGATAGTATCGATTTCTCTGTTAGTGCAATACGATCGGTAAATAGCAATACTATTGCTATGGTAGTATCAATGAACTATCAATAGGTATCAATGAAATCAATGGTACTATCGATGGTATAGATTCTATTGATAGTACTGCTCTTCAATATCGTATAGACTATCGTGAAAAGAGTAGTACATGTGTGAGAATTTATTAAATATTCCTGAATTAATATGTATTAATATCATAATAAGGTATATTTTCATAAGTCATCTTTACGTCATCTCTCTACCTTCTTTTACTTTTTTTTTGCGAATATTGCGTCATGCGAGACGTTTTCCTTGATGTTCATTCACATGCCTATTTTTGAAGTCTCGTATTATTAATCTTTCATATTGCTACAATAAAGCCACTTAAAAACCCAATATTCAGTCAACATCAACCATATTATCAGATACCAATGCAAAAATAGACTAGAAAATAGCTCGCAGCGCAGAAGGAAGCTACGAAAATTGCTACGAATGTGGAATATTCAATTAGAACTACGAGAACCACTATGCTACGAGATGACATCCGTAGTGAGGCCCTTCTCGTAGCGTACTACTACCAGCGCCATCTTTGTAACGAGGTGACAACAAATACTTGGTTTAACGCCATCTGTATGCAAAGTGGTAAACTTCATGCCAAAATTCTCGACGTGAAAGTTCGTAAATATTGTGTTCGTATATCTTGTGAAATGGGTTCAAATAATTTGAGCTTTTTTTTATTACAGCTTATTTATAGACGGCACATTATATGTCAATTGTATGATTTCTTTATCCATTCTATTTCTAGTCATCTGTAATTGGATACCTAGTTAATAAGAGTTTACATCAAAATTAGCTGAAGATTCTTAAAAGGACTTATGTTCTTTGCTATTGATCTTATGATTCAACTATGTAGCTTCTGCCCGCGACGTTTTTCGTGGGTTACATTGACCAAAACATATTTTATGTGTTAATGTAATGTATATATGTATAAGCTATACTATTGCAAAGTTTCATTAAAATCCATGCAGTACTTTTTGCGTGAAAGAGTAACAAACATGCACACATCCATTCAAGTTGTTTGAAATAGCAAGTTTCATCACAATGTTTCCCTCACCGCCGAGCTTGTGGTATAAATACGTACATAGATTTGGAAAGTACGTGCTCAGATTTGAACCCGCACCCCTAGGCGTGTGTCCTTACTATTGAGCTACACCGCTTTTAGAAGAAGGCACCTCTCAAAATCTTTGCAACAAATACGCTTATAATATGTGAGGTGATTGCATCTACAATACTACAACTTATCCAAATATTTGTACACCACATCAATAAAATTCAGTAGTTTCCGTAGAAAAATTGCGGGTCCTAATGTACCTTTAGTTTACGACTCAATTAAGATCGAATCTCGCCGTTTACACGATAAAACTGTTTGCTTTCTAGCCAATGACACACGGCTGTTGGTGCCCAGAATATTACGTAATAGTTCATAATTTAAAGACATTAGGTAAAGGTTATAATGAGAAATTTAAGTTATTTTCTATTTATTATATCTACTGACAGTTGAGTTTACAAAAATTGCAAAGTCATTATAGTATTTTTCAATACGTGTGATTGTTAATTGTATCACACACACACACACATACACACACACGCACACGTACACACACACACACACACACACACACACACACATAACATCATGCCCATAATCCTTGACGGGATAGGCAGAGTCAAAGGGAAAGCCCCTTTAACCACATACAGCCGAAACAAAACTAAGCTGGGATGGAAAATTGTGAAAAAGTAGTGACAAGTGGCTAGCTTGTCACCTACACAATCACATACCCGAAACCCGATATACCATTAGTCGCCTCTTACGACATGCTAGACAAGAAACACAGTTGGCACATTCTTTTTAAGTCCCAGACCAACACGGGACAGCGACAATTTAATTATTTAATTAAAATTCGATTTACATTAACATACAATTAAGAGTTTAGAAAATATTGTCAGATCACTGACGAGGCGCTTAATTAAAACATTTACCAGAGCAAAGTATTAAAAATAGCTGTAGTGTGTAGGCGTATGATGTGAACATATTCTGTGCCATACTTTAAAAACTTCTTTTGTTTTCTGCCACTCTCTTTCACTAGTCATTACGGTCACCCATCCAACACTCGCCCAAGGCGTGTTTAGCTTAACTTCGGTATAGCTTACAAGCCGTTATCTTCACTGCTTTTGTAGATCCATAAAGGTTAAATTAGGTTGACCTTTATTTCAATCAAGATCCAGAACATTTCAATAAACCTGGAGGCAGGCATAAACATAGTGAAGACAGAATCAATATTTGACCTAGAAACTGGATTTGGGCGTCCCGGTTTAGACACTGTTCAGTGTGTATTCAATAAGTTGAAGAATAAGACTTAACAAGGAACAGAACTGAATGAAATAATTTATGTTTGCAAATAAATTCTCCTTGGAATGACAAACTCCTTGGCATGTCTAATTTTTTTTGCCACACCAACATGTAAATAAATGATCTGCTAAGAAGAGGCGCTGAGAAACATTACGTATTAAGTATTTGGACTATTTACTTATTTCTTAGCCTCAGCACTAGTTTACTTAAAAAAAACTAGTTTTTTTTTAATTTGTAGGTATGTGTGTATTAGTTTTAATTCAAATCCGAGCAGGGTTTTAATACCTCGACGTTATGCAAAAACATCGAGATGAAACCTGTACCTTTCAATAACTATGGGTGTGTAACCATAATCCAAATTGTCTGGCTCTCTATCTAAGGGGAACCAAAGCAGATAGGCAGTTGCTTCAATGTTACCAGACTCGTTAAATCCTGGATCATAGTCTAAGCGGACCCCGACTAAGCACGGGAAATAACGCTAGGAGGATGATGATACAGCGAAATATGGCTGTTATTTATCTAGTTACCCACACGGACTAGTAAAAAAAGAAGGACTCCGGTCCACTAACTAGTCATTGAAGCTCCTCAGGTTCTCCACCTTGACACGCAACTTACGTCACACATTGACATAATAAGTGTTCCCACTGACAGATATCTGAATATCAGGTATCCATATGTATCTCACCCACACATGCATGTCCTTCTTTTTTTACTAGTCCGTGGTTACCTAATAGTTTATAAACTTTTCTCATTGGAATTAATAAACTCTGAAGGAGTCCTGGCCGAATCATGTGGGCAGTAGTAATTGGCTAAATTAACCCACTAAAACGCATGGTTGAAAGAAGACTCAGTCGTCTTCTACACTAGACTTAACGCGGCGTTTTCTTTTGTTAATAATATTGTTTTTGTTTTTTTGGTGAAGTGAATATTATGGATATATTGCATTTTTAACTATAACCCTAAGAAGTGGGTTGACAGTTGAAAGATCTGTCCATGTAATACATCAAAAATAGATGATTTAAATCCCTTTTTTAATTTTTTGTTGTAAAATAATTATTTATTGCAAAGCGACCGTACAAGAGTATGACATACTGTGAGGTGACCATTCTTTAAACACTAATTTAGTGAATTCAGCGAGATATGGAGTTCATACAAGTTCTTTCCGATGCCATAGTTGGTGAGTTTGTATTCAATTATTAAGATTTACTGCAATCACTTGCAGACTAATTATACAAAGCTTTGATTTATTTCTATGTGATCCAGAATCTTAAATATAAAAATGAATTGTTGTTCGTTAGTCTCGCTAAAACTGGAGAATGGCTGGACCGATTTGACTGATTTTGGGTTTAAAATATTGGTAATCTTCTAGGGAAGGTTTGTACGATAAAAAAAATATGATATACTAGATGGCGCTGGTAGTATGTTAAAACGCACTAGTGAAATTTATTAATATTAATGAAAGTGTGAATGAAGGTGATGTGTGAAACAGAACTCTACCAAAGTATTGGCAGGTTGGTTTATTAAAATAAATCCATTACGACTTCACGCCTTCAAAAAACGGTTGCCATGAAATTTTCCTCGATTAAAATTTTAAGGACATCAATTATTTTATATCGATACTGTTTGCATCATGCGCCATATTAGGACACGAAAGTCTCTGTAATAGATCGAATTTCACGAAAACCTTATACATACCTATACATTCGTGTGATGAATACTTGTGTTTGTTCTGTGTCTGGGTGTTAATATTTAAGTATATATTTGTAATACTACTGTTGAATCTGATATCCGTAACACAAGTGCTTAAGCTACTTAGCTCGGAGTCAGATCAATGAATGTGATGTTGTGGGATATTTATTTATACACATAAAAAACTCGTGTCACGGCTTTTGTGATCGAACTCTCCGAAACGGCTCGACCAATTTAAATATATTTTTGTGTATTTATTATGTATGAAGATAGATCGTACAGTATTTTTCACCCTCTCCTTCTATCGTTATAGATACAGATTTAACTAACTAACTAGGTACATACAGACGTCAAACATTTTTTTTTTCAGGTTCGCTCATATTTCGTTCAAAAACAAGTGCTTTGCCGAACCTTTATTACAGGCCCCAGTTATTCGTGTATTTTTAAAATAATGGATTGTACGGTCCATCCGTCGGCCAGGCTCGGGTTTACAGCTGAAACTCACGCCGTTTGTTTCGCGTTATCTTTTTTTTATGTCGACCTAACCGTAGAACAATCTCATTTATAATACCCACAATTTCCCCTGTTGGTCTGGGATTTAAAAATGTGCCACCAACAATCTGTCATCAATGCGTAATTATTTTAACTGTCCATATACTATAACATACAACGACATGTATTTTAATTTCATCACCTTCCTATCGTTATGTCCCGTGTTTAGGCGGGGTCCGCTTAGACCATGATCCAGGACTTAGCGAGTCTGGTAATTACATTGAAGCGACTGCCGATCTGACCTTCGTAACCCTAAGATAGGGGAACCAGACAATTTTTGGATCATGATTACAAATCCAAAGTTGTTTGATTTTCAGGTTTCATCACGATGTTTTCACTTACCGTTAAGCTAGTGGTATAAATACGTACCTAGATTTGAAAAATCCAGAGGTACGTGCCCGGGTTTAAACCCGCATTCCTCGGTTAAGAGGCGTATGTCCTTACCATTGAGCTACCACCGCTACTCTCCTCCGCTATATCCGTTATGAGTCACCTACCTAATATTTTTTTCTTTTCTTGATTACAAGTCTAATAGTGTAAGGACACACAAAAAAAATAATACTGTTTCAGATGCTGGTTATAATCAGTCAATATCTTTTATCATACATTAGCCACCACTGGTCACCACTAATCCTAATAAATATAACAATAAAACTACAGCCCCAAAACTACCCCTTCACCAAATAATTGTGCTTAATTAATAAGTCGACTAAATTGTTCGCTACAAAGAAGGCCCTTATCGTCACTCTACTACTTAGGGCTGTCAAAAGTCAAAACTATCGAAAATACTACACAAATAATGTTGTTGCTCTCTGCCTACCCTGCTAGGGAAGTGGCGTGAAGTTTAGTTAGTTAGTTCGATAATATCAATATGTGTATTTTTACACATTTTTTTTAATGGCTTTCCATATAATTAAAATTGCTAAGGGAATCTGCTGCTCCTTGGACTCTGTCTATCCCTTAACGGATTGCCCGCGTGATAGGTTAGTATATGTGTAGGTATATGGATGTTTATCATTTAATCACGCGGGATACAAGAATGGTGAAAAATACTTTACCTAGTACTTACATACATACATAACATCTCGCCCATAATCCCCAAAGGGGTAGGCAGAGTCAAAATGGCAGCAAGCCCCATAAACCACATACAGCTAAAAATAAAACTGGGCTGGGAACCTATTCTCCTAATAAATACTTACAAAAAAAAATTAAATAAGTTAAGCCGTTTCGGAGAAGTTCCACCACAAACATGGTATTTTTATATGTTCTCATAACCGATACTGGTCACGGCAGCCAATCTCAACGAGGATTAGCCAACTGCGCAGGAGATATTACAGTGCACAAGTGTGTGCGCAAACACAGGTGCACTCTCTGTTCCGTCACTCTCATATTCCGGTGGGACGGCACCGACCTGACCTGATACAGGTTTATTTGGTTGAATTGTTTATTATAGTGAAAAAAAAAAAAATTATACAAGATAATTGTTAAGTTACCTTCCTCGCTTGCTGAATCCAATTCCTGGCTCCCCGGATCAGTGCATCGTCTGCAACCGAATGCAATTTGTATTAAACAGAAACGGAGGCTAAGTCTAATAACTGATCTTCGCAGACAATAAAATTGCCTATTTCATATTCACATAATCAAATCGGGGAGCGTCAATAAGTGCTCTATATCTATATCTATACTTATAATAAATCTGTAGAGAGGTCAATTCTATACATGAAATATATTTTCAAAATAACTGTCTGAGGGTGATTAGTGATCGATACTGATGCCAAAAATGCAATCAGTAAAATTTTTGTCTGTCTGTCTGTCTGTCTGTTCCTTATAGAAACAAAAACTACTCTACGGATTTTAACGAAACTTGGTAAATTTATTCTTTATACTCCTGGGCAGGTTATAATATACTTTTCATCACGCAACACTCAATAGGAGCAGAATAGTGAAGGGAAATGTTGGGAAAACGGGAGAAGTTACTCCATTTTTTAAGCTTACATCGCGTTGCAAACGGTTGCCTTAATGGTTAAATAGTCCAAGAAAATAGGCCTTTAAATACGAATTTGAGGTAAATACTTGAATTTTTGATATAAGTTACTTTGAAAGATTTAAAAACGAACTGTGTAAGTTTTTTGTAAAATCACCCCCGAGAACATTTGAAAAAAAAATAAAAAGTATTTGTTTTTGAAATTTTGGGAAAACGGTAAGTAGTAGAAAAAAAAGGTTCAAATAAAAGTTGTAGAGGATATGATAATTTTAATGTTAGCGAAAACATAAACAGGGCATTTCTTTATAAAATCTGATGCTCTACAACTTTTATTTGAACCTTTTTTTTCTACTACTTACCGTTTTCCCAAAATTTCAAAAACAAATACTTTTTATTTTTTTTTCAAAAGTTCTCGGGGGTGATTTTACAAAAAACTTACACAGTTAGCTTTTAAATCTTTCAAAGTAACTTATATCAAAAATTCAAGTATTTACCTCAAATTCGTATTTAAAGGCCTATTTTCTTGGACTATAAAGTTACATAGAAATCATGTGTGACGGAAATAGTCTTTATAATATTAACTATAAACGCGGGTGACACCGCTGGCACAGCTAGTTATAGCATAAGCTTATATGCTTTGTTTGGGACTAGAAAATTGGTGTGTCAGTCTGTAATTTTTTTTATTATTTATTATCTATCTACGCTATCGCCAAAGAATAGAATTGAATGAAAAAGTTGACCCAATATTTTTAGACCATCCAGTTAGATTACTAAAAAACATTGAACACGTATATTTTATTATATCCAGAAAACAAAAAATGATGATGATTACAGTGTATTAAACTTTGCGTTACGTCATTAAACCTTAAATGTTAGTATTTATGTAGTTAAATTAATAGCTATTATTTATTTTATTCACTTTGATTTTCTTTTTTTTTCAAAAGAAGATATAGACATAGTATAATTAGCTCCAAAAATTAATTATTTTGTATGGCGACCATATTTACAAAATTACAAAACTTAAAAAAAATACAAAATTCCGCCGATTTCAAATATTATTCAATTTTCTAATTCAAAGTTTCTCTAAGAAAAATCCTTGGCACAACATTTTCATTTTTCCAATAGTTCCGTAACCACTTTGTACTTGTCAATTCGCGAGCCGAGTTTGGAGTAAAGTCTAGTGAAATTTTAGCACATTTTTCGTCGCGGTTGATCAGTTTCAGCACTGAAAAATAAATATAAAGCGGGAATTTCCTGTTGTAGGAAACGTGCAGTGGACTTATTGTAACAGCTTTGATACATAGAAATGGCTGTCAGTGTAGCCTATAGCTTATAAAAGTCACAGTCTCCGTGAAATCCTAGAATTACACGAAGGCCGTGATTTTTCTATGACGGCTGTGTCTTTTCTTTTCATTTATAATTATTGTAAAAATAATATAATAGGTAGTTATTTTTTTATGGCTCTAGGCACTAATTAACTTTAAGTATTATATTTAGCGGAAAAGACACAAAAACTAGTTCTGAAAGCACCAAGTTCTTATTGCACACAATTTTGATGAAATCTTAACCCAAGAGAAACCTACCTTGACGACGTGCAAATAAAAAAGTAATGATTTCGGATGTCGAAACAAAAGTTAAACAAGTCGTCTTATTTTATTAGTACTACAAATAACACCCCAATTATGTTAACACGTAAGTTTTCTCTACCCGTTGGTAAAAATATACTGATGAGAGAGTATAGCTCGCTGTAATTCGTACTCAAACGAACTATCTAATAATAAACAATTTTAAACTCAACTGACAATTTCTGAAATTAGTACGATTCACGAACCAATAAACGAAAAATTTCTGCTGTATTATACTACATTAGATAATTAAGAGCTAGTCTTAAATGAGCCAACGAGATTTAATTAAATTCTCTCGTGGACGCTAACTGGCCGAGTTTCATTAGCATCCTTTACAAACTGTTTAGGCATATAGGTCAACTAACATAGGCCATAAAAATAATGGCTACCTATTTTTTTGTTACAGTAGTAATGTTAAGGGTTATCATAGCATTTTTACTACTCTCTGTTAATAGAGTAGTAAATAGTGCGTGTTAACTAAAAGTGAAACACACGAGTTTGTTCTACAGAAAGACAAGAAAAAAATTCAGAATGTGCTTGAAGGGGCCTGCTGCCCCTTTGACTCTGTCTACCCCTTCGGGGATTATGGGCGTGATGGTAAGTATGTATGTATGTATGTAAACGTAGGTACGTAATTTATTGTGCTGGTGAAATCACATATAAAGTATAGAGATGTTCTAATGTTATTGCAAGTCGCAATAACATCAGAATATCTCTAGATATTAATGCATATTTCTTTAAGATTAATTGATTCAAATATCAGTGACAACTGAATCAATTAGTTAGTAATTAGTATTAGTAGTTTAATTTTTTATCTGTTTTTAAAAGCTTCTATCTATTGACTATAAAATCCGGGAGTTCTGTTAAACTACAAATGAACGCATAAAACGCTAAATCTGGCAATAATACGTTTTTGTCTTCTATGCCAATTTGTGTTATAAGCCATAAAATTTAAAACTCGTAACATTTAAACATCTTTTATTTTCCACATTTTATATTTTATCGGGATTTTTTCCTGGGATTAAACGGATGGCTATGCTATATACATTACTATATAAACGGTACTAGTGTACATTTATTTCAAATTGTATTCTATTTGTAGGGTATTGGGTATGTGATTGTGTAGGCGACAAACTAGCCACTTATCAATACCTTTTCACAATATTCCATCTAACCCAGCCCAGTTTTATTTTTGGCTAAATGTGGTTAAGGGGGCTTGCTGCCCCTTTCACTCTGCCTACCCTTTCGAGGATTATGTGCGTGATGTTATGTTATATTTGTATTTTATTGCTAATCTATGCAGAAGGAAGAGGAAGCAATTATGAAAAAGACAAATTATAACAAAACAAATGACCTCAGCGGAATACAAAGAAAAGTCGACGTAGGTAATTTAATTCGTGCCCTGGGTAGCAGAACTTTTTGATAAACCGTCCGTATCTTGGGAACGATACAATTTACCCCAATATGTGCGCAAATATGAACTCTACCACATTGAGTTAAGGGTAACAGTTCAAGACGAACGAAGTTCCTTGTCAGCGTTTGTGTTATTTCTAGGAGTCAGCAGTTCGTAATGAGTGTCTTAAATATAATGAGTGCAATCTGTCAGCAGAGAATTTTGTACAAATAAGGGGATACGGAATTCGACCTATTTCTTGAAGGAGGTTATAATAGGGGTCTAGGGTTGCCAACTTTTTTTTTATAAGAAATAAAGTATATTCAGGTCTATGAAGAATATAAAACAGTACTTTAGAAAAATTAACAGTATATTATTTATTTATTGTTTTAAATAAGTACATATTTTTTAAAGCCTCTCGCACTACGTATAACACATAATAATGTTTTGTATTTTGATGCTGAAAACAGTATTTTGTATACTTTATTTTTGTTCAACAGTAAAAAGTATAATTTAGTGTAAAACAGTATAATACTGTTTAAAATAGTATAGTTGGCAACCCTATAGAGCAAACTATAAATGTAGGTCGTTATGGGTTGTTTAAGGTTGTGAGAAATAGTTGGTATTTTTATTCGTGGCGTTATCTCGTTAGCTTCCTTCGAAAATATTGAATATTTAGCAAGAATGATTTAAAATGACATACAATTAAAAATAAAACTAATTTGTAGGTAATGCTTGATACGATCACTTTCTCAGACAAAACCAGTGCATAAAAGCTTTAAAAAAAATAAGTACATCTTGAAAAATCAAAATATTTTTTTCGCCTCTGCAGCTTAAGAAATTTTTGCAACCCAAAAGATTTGCTGTATTTTTTATATTGAATGCTATAGACTCTTGAAATTCAAACAACCTTTATGAACAATGTTCAGAACCTCGGCAGATTTAAAATTCCACTGAAAATCTTTTATTATAAAAGAGGTCTTTTCTTCGTCATCATTTTATTGTGTTTATGTTTATAAGTGGGCTAGATTTTAGCAAAAATATTTTAAATTTAAATAATTCCTGCGAAAAATTTGCTTTTAATGACCTCAGTGGCGTACAAAAGGAAGCGGAGGTAATATGATATATTTTTTTAATTTAAATTACAAGTTTTACAGCCGTAGAATTGTAAGAGAAACTATTTCTTCCTTTTCATCATGTTTTATATCTACAAACTACATGAAGAATGTAATTCAAACAAATTCGAAATTATCATCATCAATACTTCTACCATCTGTTTTTCCATTGTGTCAAGTAGGTACTTACTTAACTTCAGCATTCATAACATGAGTAGGGATGATCGTTAGATTTTAATTTGAAATTAAATTAACGCAACCTATTCAATAAACACAACCAGATCTATTTAGTCAGAAGTAAACCCTAAGTCAACATTCTGTATCTAACAGCTATCAAGTTTTATTATTCTAGAATTTAAACCTATACCTAACAGCGACCGTCTCTGGAAACTATACCTGTCTGAAATTTATTTCATTTTATTGTATTCCATTCCAGTCTAAATAATATTCTATTCATTGGAGCAAATAAATTTCCATTTACCTATTATGTGGTATCAACACCTTTCAAGTAGTAGAATTGATAGCTCTGACGTGACTATATTGTTTTATACAGCCTAAACCAGGGATGGTAAACCATTGGCACGCGTGCCATATGTAGCACATTATACAAAATGGTGGGCACGCATTCATATTGATTTTTTAACGAACGGGCACTTAACGAACCATTTATATTGTTTTTTTTTTACTTTGGTACGTTTGCTTAAAAGGTTCGCCATCCCTGGCCTAAAACTATAAATAAACTCTTTGATATTATCCAAATTGGTTTAAAAGTTTATCTTAATTAGACTATTTATGTGTTTGACACTAACAATATTAATTACTGACGTTTGTGGGATTGGATGAATAAATTATGAAATAAATTTTCCATGCAGCCAAATTCATATTTAATATTGGCTGAATGTTGTTCAAGCAGTTTATTGCTCCTTGGAGTATGTCTACCCCTTCGGGGATTGCAGGCGAATTGGTACATGTGTATGTAACTAACTAACTAATTAAACTAGGAAAGTGGCGAGAAGTTTAGTTTTATGTGTATGTAGGAAGTAGGTCGGCCATACTGAATAAGAAGTTAGGGATCTCAGGATAAATCAAGCTTTTTAATGTCTAAATTAAGATTACTATTACTTTCCAGAACTAAATCCTTAATAATCCCAATACCCAATTATCTCTTGTGGTAAATACCGAGGGTTTTACCACAAGTGAATATTGTTTTATTAATTATAAATTGCCACAGGACACTTTTACAATTAACGATAATAATTAATTTAAATTAATAATTAATTTTAAATTAATTATCCGAGAGCGTCTAGGATAAGCTAGCTTAGTACAACCAGTGCACCGAGCAACGCCAGAGCCAAGACTGCCCGCTCCGCCGCTGCGCGGCCCCTTTATACCCGCTGCAAAACAAGTCGAGTAGAGCGGGCGGCGGGGAGCGCCCGGTGGCGCGATCGGTGCACGTGATCGGCGCACGTGGTGCCTTGCCACACCGGTGCACAATGACGTCGCTGTCCTGCCGACACGGCCATGCTGACATGCGGACGTCCTCGTACGCAGCAACCTCGCTGTAGTTCTAGAACTAAAAGCATCGCTCGATCATCCTGACAAAAAAAAAAAAAAATTACCAATCTTTACACATCGATATGCTCTAGTCTGGTCTTCAATGACCCTTCAGACAAATACAGCTCTGGTCCGGTCTTATCGACCCTTCAGACAAATACAGCTCTGGTCCGGTCATCGACCCTTCAGACAAATAGTATTGGACCGGTTCTTTTGAACCCTGCAACACTCAGTTTTGGTCCGGCTTATGCCCTTCAAAACCTTACTTTTTTATTTTTTTCTCTTTTTTTTGCTTTTTTTTTCGTTTTTTTTTTTCCTCTTTTTTTTTGCTGTTTTTTTTTTTCCTTTTTTTTTTAAACTATTATCATTGGACCGGCTAAGCCCTACAATGATAATTACAAGACACATCTTAAATGACTATCATCAAGTCTATGGACATCAGCTTGTGTTACTACAATTGTAGATTCAGAATAAACAGGTATGGCATTTTCAGAATCAATTAAAATCGTACGCGAGGTATTTTACTTGGGTTAAGAAATTCTGTCAGTTTGTACTTCTGTAAGGCAGGTAGCAGCACGCCCCTTAAGGGAGTGAGTTAGGGTAATAATAAGGTCAACACCTTCTATTTCCTCTTTTTTTTTCTATGATAATTTCGCGTAACGCGCACCAGTTGGTGATATCAGACTCGGGGACATCGGGATCAAAAGGCGCCAACACCGTCGGTATGGAAGATGATTGGCTTCCATTCCAGCGAAGAATGACATTGGTGGTTGCGCCTAGGGTTGCCATCTCCAAAATTTGGCAACCAGGACAAGACGCGTAAAAACCCCGGATTTTAGAGCCCAAAACCCGGACATGTCAACAGATTTTTTTAAACATAGTGTAATAAAATACTGTTGAAAATTATGAATTTAGCGGGTCGGTTAGTCGGTTGATTGCGGCGTGCGGGCACAGTGATTGTGTCTGGGTGGCCCAAGACTTTACATTTTTAAACCCGGACTAATAATGAAGCCCCGCCCAGACGCTCATCGGATGCCCTCTAAACTAGGACAAATCCGGGGAAACCCGGACGGATGGCAACCCTAGTTGTGCCAAGACATTAGGGAGTGGGAGTGGATCCGATCCCACTTCTGATGTAGGAAGTAGGTCGGCCATACTGAATAAGAAGTTAGGGATCTCAGGATAAATCAAGCTTTTTAATGTCTAAATTAAGATTACTATTACTTTCCAGAACTAAATCCTTAATAATCCCAATACTCAATTATCTCTTGTGGTAAATACCGAGGGTTTTACCACAAGTGAATATTGTTTTATTAATTATAAATCGCCACAGGACACTTTTACAATTAACGATAATAATTAATTTAAATTAATAATTAATTTTAAATTAATTATCCGAGAGCGTCTAGGATAAGCTAGCTTAGTACAACCAGTGCACCGAGCAACGCCAGAGCCAAGACTGCCCGCTCCGCCGCTGCGCGGCCCCTTTATACCCGCTGCAAAACAAGTCGAGTAGAGCGGGCGGCGGGGAGCGCCCGGTGGCGCGATCGGTGCACGTGATCGGCGCACGTGGTGCCTTGCCACACCGGTGCACAATGACGTCGCTGTCCTGCCGACATGTATGTATGTGTTGAATAAATAAATATCAGACAACATCAATCATATATCTAATACTCACCAAAATAAATAAAAGACTTGGCACTTAGGTTATGTAAACCAAAATCAACGAAGTTATCCTTATCACACACACCCAGATCCGAGACAAATACAACAACGTTTTTTTCGTTGGTTTCCGATCGCACCCCCTTTGCGTTCATCGCGTACTCTAAACCATTGCCCCAACGGTATAACGGTATAACAGTAAATAACGAACGTTTGTTTCCTTTACACAAAACCTACGTCACATGTTTAAACATTTGACATAGGACTGACCTTTGACCTGGATTATCATTTCTTTACCCGGGGTTCGGTTGGAATATGATCCTATGTTCAAAGCGATTCCCAAGCGATCCCGATTCGGGACGGATTTAACGACATTATTATATTGAGGAAACTTAGACAGGAGATCCAGGTAAATTGGATCATATATGTGTATGTGCTACAGTTCTGACAACTTTTGACAGCTTTATAAACAAACTAGCTGGGCCCCGCGATTTCACCCGCTTAGTTTACGTACCCGTAGGAATAGGGGGGTAAAACATAGCCTATGTTACTCGCTGATAAAATTGCTTTTCATTGGTGAAATACTTATTCAAATCTGTTCAGTAGTTTCCGAGCCTATTCAATACAAACAAACAATCAAACAATGTAATCTTTCCTTTTTATAATATCACTATAAATGAATGTTTTTGACTGATATTTCAGTTAGAAGAACCTTTGTGGCACGCCTGCTGTCCTAAGTATTTATGACTGATTTCGCCGGTCAAAATAACTTTTGACCGGCGAAATCAGTCATAAGCTATTTTGACCGCCGGTCAAAATTAAAGGTAAAATAAAACCGTTAAGTTAAGAATTTTGACTATAACATATTATGTGATATAATTGATACCTAACCATTTGAATGAGAAGGACGCCTCAGTATATCCTAGTTATATTCGGAGGAGTTCATAGTCTCGGCGGGGATATCAACCACCTTGGTTAAGTCGGTTCGTGTCCGACACCGTTCTATGTATCCTCGTGACAAAGCGAAAAAAAGCTTCCTTGTGAAATAAATCTATATTCAAATTATTAATACCACATACATAACATGACGTCCGTAATCTCCAAAGGGGTAGGCAGAATCAAAAGGGCAGCAGTCCCTTAACCACATTTACCCAAAAATAACACTGAGATGGGTTAGATGGTAAATTGTAAAAACATAGTGACTTAAGTATCCAAAAACTCGGGTTTTTGGATACTTAAGTCACTACGTTTTTACTATATCGGTATAGTATATACTATTACTCGCCTTTTACGATATGCTAGGCAAGGAACACAGTTAGTTGGCTTATTTCTTTAAGTCCCAGACTAACATGGGACTTGTACTTACATGTGCTGAAGCTTAGATATGAACTTAAATCCTTTGCATATGAGATGTATTTGACAAGCTCGATGGCGCATGCGGTAGTAACCCTGCCCTATGCGCCAAGAGTTGTGGGTTCGATCCCCACCCAGGACAAACATTCGTGTGATGAATACTTGTGTTTGTTCTGTGTCTGGGTGTTAATATCCAATATTTAAGTATATATTTGTAATACCACTGTTGATTCTGATATCCGTAACACAAGTGCTCAAGCTACTTATCTCGGAGTCAGATCAATGTATGTGATGTAGTCGGATATTTATATTTATTTATTTATTATTATTATTTACGTACAAGTATTCAGATTTTGATCTACGACTTCTTTTGACGTATATAACAACTGGACTATTTTTATTACAATATTTCTTAACCAAATTCTGGTCTTTACCATAGCAGAAATATGGCCCCGATGTAACGATGTCGACGCATAGTTATTTATGAATTATTTATACCATCATTATAACCATCGAATTTCTTGTTCTTTTCTTTCGTATTATAAACTAGCTTAGTGGGAGCAAGATACAGATAGATATGGAAAGTCGTAATGAAACTACTTACGGAAAATAATATTTCTTGTGTATCGTGGAAGTCAATCTTATTCTATTTAAGAGTTCCACTACGTTATGATAATATGACAAATCCTCAGTCGCTATATTTTTCTGTCTGCAAAATGACAACATAACTAACTAACTAACTAAACTTCACGCCACTTCCCTAGCGGGGTAGGCAGAGAGAACCGAACAAAAATGATAGCATTATTTAGCTAAACTATTCAAAATCACTACAGTCATTATTTTCGTTATAGATATTATACAAGTATATGTTCCAGTAGAAGTCTTTCAATAGCGTTACATTGTTGTGAACAGAATAATAATATTCATTACTATCTCGATGGCGCATTCGGTAGTGACCCTGTCGTATGCGCGAACAGTTGTATGTTCGATTCCCACCCAGAACAAACATTCGTGTGACGAACACTTGCAATTGTTCTGTGTCCGGGATATCTAAAATATTAATTATTGTGAAAGCACTGTTTTCACAATGTTCCATCTAACCCAGCCCATTGTCCCTTGTTGGTCTGGGACTGTGTTTCTTACCTAGCATGTCGTAAAAGGCCACTAATGGTATATCGGGTTTTGGGTATGTGATTGTGTAGGCGACAAGCTAGCCACTTGTCACTAATTTTCATAGTGTTCCATCTAACCCAGCCCAGTTTTATTTTTGGCTGAATGTGGTTAAAGGGGCTTGCTGCCCCTTTAACTCTGACTACCCCTTCGGGGACTATGGGCGTGATGTTATGTATGTATGTATGTACTGTTGATACTAAAGTCCATAAGCTATTTCATCAGATCAGGGTAGGTTACCTGATATTAAATATCAATCTAAAAAATCATTGGAATAGGCCACACGTTTATCAAAATGTCAGCAGTCATAACATAAATAATAATTAAATAAACCGTTGGCCCTAACTCCACGAAATTGCTGGACAATAGAAATGACCTTACGGGTTAAAGTACGATGACACAATAGGGTTCAGCCGGTAGATATCTGTCAACTTCATATTATCATGCTGTCAACCATAGGCTTCAAGTATTTGACCAATGTGACTGGGACTCATGGAATGTACCTACCAACTGTGTATTTGCCTAGCTTGTCGTGCAAGGTGACTAATAGGGATGATGACTGCATTAAAAAACTATGATTCTATTTAGTCCGTCATATCTGTCGGTCATATTCTAACGATTATACAAAAATACTAGACACATATTTTTAGCTTTAATAAATTTACAATAAATCACAAAGATAAAGAGCATCAAAGTTTTGGAGTAGGGGCTTGCGACGTCACTATTTAGTATAAATTTTACGAATGTGTGACGTCACGCGCAACTTGAATGCATTGTATCTTCGTCAATGTTTATTTGACAAATATAAAAAAATACGTATTCAATATTTTTATAATCTAAGGACTGTACAGTATTTTAGTGACGTGTTTTTTAATGTATCTAATAATTAATGTCATGCTAAATAAACTAATCCGTTTATTCATAGGTTTTTATTATCTTGGTTAATGGCAACCAGACCATCGGGGTTTATTTCATATGATGTACACTTTTTACACGGTTAGCAGTTAGTAACGACACGCATCTAATATACGCTGCTATTCTTCAGGAAAATATGCTCACGTCTCCCAAGAGAGACATTATTTTGCGTTCTATTCTATAAACTAGTTAAATTACATATATTATTCGGCGCCCATAGCCCCCGAAGGGGAAGGCAGAGTCTAAGAAACAGTAAGCTCTTTTAGTTACCTTTGTCCAAAACTCTAATTGACTTTTGACCGGCAAGTTGGTTAGTAGTCAGAAACCTTGGCCACGAAACCAAGGGTCGCGGCTTCCAATCCCGCTAGGGACAAATGTTTTCTGTGGTGAACATGAACATTTGTACTTGAGTCATGGATGTTTATAAACGTTTTTAAGTATGTCTATCCGTTCACCTAGTATCCATAGCACAAGCATACACCCTTAGTTTGGAACTAAGGAATCGGTATGTCAGTCTGGAGAATTTATTATAAATTTATTGACATATGTTAGATGGGAAATTATGAGAGACCAGTGACAAATGGCTAGCTCGTTGCCTACACAATCACAATCCCAATACCTAATAGGTACACCATTAATCGCCTTTTACGACATACTAGGCAAGAAACACAGTTGGTGCATTAATTTCAAGACCAACTGACAATCCAACTGCATTTGGACGTCGAAGATAAGACGATCGAACTAGTTTGAATTAGAAGTGTCACGTGCCCACGTAAAAAAAACTTTGTTACGAAACCGATAATAAAAGTAAAACGATCTGATCCTTATTCTAACGACAAACGGCATGGTATGATGGACATCCGACTAGCTTCATGGAACGTCAGAAGCCTGTACAGACCCGGCGCCATTTACCAGGTTGTTAAGGAACTGCACCGGTACAATATGGGTATAGCAGCCCTACAAGAAGTAAGATGGCCGGGTAATGGTGAATGTTTGCTTAATGACGGAGAAATGCTATTTTACAGCGGTACAGATAACGGCAAGCATGTATCCGGAACAGGCTTCATAGTTAATAAAATAATGCTCCCAAATGTAATTCGATTTAGCCCTGTGTCCGATAGAATCAGTGTGCTTAAAATCAAATGTAAATTTTTTAACATATCCCTTATAAACGCATATGCCCCCACCGAGTTAGCTGATGAGGACGCCAAAGACTTATTTTACGAAGAACTTGAAAACGTCTACGACAACATCCCAGAGTATGATGTTAAAATTCTTATTGGCGACTTAAACGCAAAGGTAGGAAGGGAGGAAATATTTATGCCAACAATAGGAAAGCATAGTAAACACCATACATCAAATAACAACGGCGTTAGACTCGTTAGTTTTGCATCCTCCAAAGCTATGGCTATCAGCAGCACAATGTTCCCTCACAAAGAAATACACAAAGGAACATGGAAATCCCCTGATGGCATAACTATTAATCAAATTGACCATGTCCTTGTTGACAATAGGCACAGGTCAATAGTTCAAAATGTAAGAACCTACAGAGGAGCTGACTGCGACAGCGACCACTATATGCTTGGGATTAAGCTTAAAGCTAAAATTAAAATGTTAAAAAAGAGACCTTCATTACAAGAAGATAGGGTTAATGTAGAACAACTTAAGTATCAGGAAAAACGGAAAATGTTTCAACTCGAACTCAAAAATAGATTCGAAAGCTTAAACCTATCAGAGAATATAGATGAAACCTGGACTATATTAAAGGAAACAATTAAGGAAGTGGGACTGAATACACTTGGGAAGGCAAAGAGAAAAAAGAGGAGGAGGTGGGTGACGGATGAATGTAAAAACTTGATAGAGGATAGGAGACGTCTCAAAATACTGGCTGAACAGGACCCTCAATGGGATGGAAAGTATAGGGAAAGTCGTACCACTGCAAAAAGAGTGATAAAAGCAGCAAAAAGAAAATATATGGAGTCAGTAGTAAATGAAATGGAAGCATTGTTCAAGTCTGGCAATAGCAGGAAATTTTACCATGAAATAAGGAGTGTGAAAAAAGGATACCAACCAACTTTGCAATTGCTAGAAGATAATGAGGGCAATCTTGTCACAGACCCTGTGAAAATAAAAGAAATGTGGAGAAACCATTTTCAAAAATTGCTGAACTGCCCCACACCTTCAGATGAAATGGACAGAACCTCTCAGACTAACATGGAAGAAGTGCCACCCCCTTCTTTTGAGGAAGTGCGTGAAGCTGCTATGCGACTGAAGAACCACAAAGCACCAGGAGTGGACAAGATATCGGGTGAACTTCTGAAGCACGGAGGCAGTGCCGTTTTTTCTAAACTATACGAACTAATGGTTTGCGTATGGAACCAGGAAAAGATACCAAAGGAGTGGAATATAGGAGTCATATGTCCGGTACATAAAAAAGGCCCCAGAAAAAAGTGTGTAAACTATCGAGGGATCGCTATGCTACCAACAGCATATAAGGTCTTGTCCTATGTGTTGCTCAGAAGATTGGAACCGTTTGCTGAGGCCATAATAGGCGATTACCAGTGTGGTTTCCGACGCAACCGAAGCACCGTAGATCAAATATTCCTCCTTAAGCAACTCATGGAGAAGAAATGGGAGTATGCGCAGAGCATCCACTCGCTGTTTGTGGATTTCGCTAAAGCGTACGATAGTGTAGACCGTGGCTCTCTTTACTGTATTCTGAGGAAGTTCAGCATACCCGATAAACTGGTTCGAATGGTAGAGGCCGCGACGAAAGCCAGTAGAGTGGTGGTACGGGTTGGTGGAGAAATGACTGACGACTTTGAGGTTATGACTGGGCTTAAGCAGGGAGATGCCCTGTCACCCATGCTTTTTAACTTCGCACTAGAACACGTCATAAGACAGGTCCTGGCACTCAACGGCGGAGTGCTACTAAACGGAAGGCATGCGGTGGTAGGCTACGCAGATGACCTCGCTTTGCTCGGAAACCATAAAGAGGAGGTGGTGATAGCGGCACAAACGCTGGAGACAGTAGCGAAAACAATCGGGCTCAAAGTGAACCATGACAAGACCGAGTATATCCATATGCGCCGCTATCAGAACACAAGAATACCTCGTAATGACCTCACTGTCGGGAACATCACGTATAAGGGAGTGAACAAGTTTAAATACTTGGGCTGCACAGTAACAGATACTAATACCAGGACAGAGGAAATTGAAATCCGGGTACAAAATACTCTTAGATGCTGTGCAGCCTTACATAAGGTGTTAGTGTCTAGGCTTCTCAGTTACAAAACCAAACTCCGAATCTATAAAACGGTTATAAGACCTATACTGATGTATGGATGTGAGACCTGGACGCTGACCCTAAAAGAGGAAAATAAACTGTTAATCACGGAGCGGAAAATTCTGCGCAAGATCTTTGGGCCAGTAAGGTTGGATGATGGCACTTGGAGAAGGAGGAAAAACGAGGAGATAGAGGATCTGATGGCTGAACCCAACATCATTGGCGAAGTGAAAGCGCACAGACTTCGCTGGATCGGCCATGTCGAAAGAATGGAAGAGGATCGCGCAGTGAAACGAGCGTACCTGGGACGACTGTGTGGCCGACGCCCTGTCGGACGTCCTAGATACCGCTGGAGTGACGAAGTGGAGAAGGATCTGCGCGAACTCCAAGTCGAGAACTGGCAGGAGATGGCGCGTGACAGACCAGGGTGGCGACATTTATTATCGGAGGCCAAGACTCACTTTGGGTCGCTGCGCCAGCATAGTAAGTAAGTAAGTAAGTAAGAAGTGTCAAGTGGAACACATAATGTTCTATGTTCTTGATCGGAATACGATCAGAATGGCATAGATCTTTCGAGGACTAGGAAATGTCACGCTTAATCTTCAATTCCAATTTAGGGAACGACCGTGATTCATGATATAAAATCGCCCACTCCAATCAGACCTTTAATTGTAATTACAAGTCTAGGTCTATTCTATCAGGACTTTGCGAAGTAAATGGGAAAATCGCCCAATACTAATTACATTCTGACAAATATTATAAATTAGATAGTATTTCTATCCATAATAATAATCGAGAGCACAAAACGTATAAAAAATAATAATATCAGACTACATCAATACATTGGTCTGACTCCGAGGTAAGTAGCATAAGCACTTGTGTTACGGACATCAGAATCAACAATGGTATTACAAATATATACTTAAATATTGGATATTAACACCCAGACACAGAACGAACGTAAGTATTTATCATACGAATGTTTGGCCTGGGTGATCGAACCCAAAACTCCCGGCGCATAGGACAGGGTCACTACCGAATGCGCTATCGAGCTAGTCAAAAATCTGTTTGTCTGTTACTTTACTATCACTCGGCTGGTAGATATAAATATTGACGCCTAATGTTTGAACCCGAACAAAGGTTTATAAGCTACTTATTTTGGAAAAAAATTAGCGTACCTACATTCCATATGTTCCACGATTATATCTGTGTAACAGACTGAATTCCTGGAAGGCAAAAGTTAGTATTTATTGTCAATGTCTGGGGTACACAAAAGGATATAGGGTACCTTTCATCCGGAAAAAGTAATATTCCCGAAGGATAGCGAAATAACTTTTAGACGGACGATCGGATTGACAAAATCGACAATCAACATTTCTATACATAGGTATACCATTATACCTGCAATCCTCGGAGGGGTAGGCAACATACAGGTCAATTCTTTATACGCCATTTAGCCAAAAATCGAATTGGCAACATTATGAAAAAGTAGTGACAACTGAGTTGCTCATCGTCAATATAATAACAAATTTAAAACCCAATACACCATTAATCACCTTTGACGAAATGCTAGGCAAAGAACACAGGTGTTAACCGAGACATTTATTTAGAGCATAATATGAGATATGGTAAGCTCAGTTAAAAATTTGACTGAAATATAATAATTTATTCCAACTAACTAACTAAACTTCGGATCTCGGACTGCAAGGAAAGTGGCGTTAAGTTTATTGATTCTAACTGATTATTAGATAGATATCAGTTAGAATTAAATTCTATGGTGGTGTATAACCTGATGTAAAAAACTATATTGTATGCATATAACAACAAAATAACACAAAAAATGGTTTATTGTCTTTTACATTAAAACACGTTTCTCAAAAGTAAAATACAAATTTGCAAAGACAAAAGGAAGATGTTCAGCTTATGCTGACTTGGAGCGAGGCTCCCAGTCCGCGCTGGTTTTCAACCACACATGGTTCTCTAGGATGAAGTTTGAGAGCTTAAGACCTTACCAATCTCGTTCCTTTTAATTTATAATAACGATTAAGTTGGTATTTAAATTTTTTTATTATATTTGATCATAAACAATTTTTTTTTATAGTTCGTACTGTGATATAAATTCTTTTCATTGTTAACATATTTATAAAATTCAGCTTAGCTTTTAGGTTAGGTTATATATATAGCTTTTCATTATAAAATTCAGTCTTCTAGTTTTATCCACAACGAAGTTACAGGGGGTCGAAAATGGCCTGAATTGCTTCGAGAAAAGGATGGTACGGCCGTGCCGCTTTTTTGCTCGACTTGGCGGGGGCACTGCCGTGCCCCCAGAAACGCAATCATACAAATATTCATGCGTGACCTACAAAAATGAATGTTTTTGTATTTAGTATATTTTTTATTATCATAATCAGGGCTGGGACGGAAACAGTGCATAATATCACAGTTTGTTAACAACAATAATAAGCTTCCAACGTAATACTGTTAAAACTTACTTGACTATACCACAATATAGTCAAAATAACACAGTAGAGAAAGCGCTAGAATATAGAGCGCATAATACGAGTATGTCTGACACTGCAGCATTTGAAACAAGAAGCAGTTTAAAACGTTAAGTTAGCTTGTAAATATTTATGTGGTGAGACCTTCTCCCGAAGTACAACTTTATAGACAGTTCTAAAAATAACAAATATATACCATTAATTTATATATCATTACACCAGAAATCCCAACCCCAAAAATAAAAGGTCTAAGGAGTAATAAAAATATTTAACCAAGCATATTTGGCCAGTAATAGAATCTACTTGTCGTTAATTTGTAACCTCAATACGCGAAATATTATTATAATGAGTTGACAAACTTGATTTTCCAGTTTACAAACGTAACTGTAATACAAACTGAGATGGTCAAACCAAGGTTATAGTAAACTTCCATACGTTTTCTCCCATTTCTTATTTTCAACCTACAGTTGGAAAATAATGCGAAATGCTCTAGATAATGCAAACCAATAGGCAAGTTGACTCAAAAAAAATAATTAGTCCATTATAGAGATTACAAAAAAATATTGCTCACGTATTTTTTCTTTTGTTCAGCAAACCAAAAATAACAAAGATACAGCGCTTCATAGATCTGGAGTGGGGCGCTTTTACATCACTTGTTCCTAAAATTCTACAGAACAAGTGACGTCACGCGCACCTTTAACGCGCTGTATCTTCGTAATTTTTGGTTTGCTGAACAAAAGAAAAAATACGTGAGCAATATTTTTTTGTAATCTCTATAATGGACTAATTATTTTTTTTGAGTCAACTTGCCTATTATATGGTCTAATTAAAAAGACCGCTAGAATAGCAGATATTAATAAATTTCATTTAATTAGTGTCCTCTCATCTTCACTTTGGACGCGTACACGTCATTGACTTTGACCTTTATAAACCCTTGATCTCTGTGCACATTAAACATGCAATCCTGCGCTGACTATGTAATTATTACATCAAATAGGTACATAGCTATATTAGCAGCTATGTATAAATAAAGGATAGAATAAAAAAAATACGTATGTATGCAGGTAATGTCAACGTTATCATCCTGGTATTATGTCCTGTTGCGATTCAGGGTCTGATGAGAGTACCTATATTTTAACAAATATATTTAA
This sequence comes from Glyphodes perspectalis, assembly GCA_951394215.1. Classification (NCBI taxonomy): domain Eukaryota; kingdom Metazoa; phylum Arthropoda; class Insecta; order Lepidoptera; family Crambidae; genus Glyphodes; species Glyphodes perspectalis. Next base: position 8,469,347 of record OX596223.1, read on the forward strand.
CTAAATTACTTATATTATGAGTTTATAGGAGCTGCGTGGTTATCCAAATGTTCCTTTGTTTACAAAGTTAACATCGATCGCAGCTAGCCCACATACACAGTGCTACAGGGTGGAAATCTTTCACTGTACTTTATTGTGCTGTAACTTTTACAATCCTGCTAGTAACCGGCCAGTGTGCGCCGCGACACCGCGCGTGAAGGTCGCATCATTTCCCAGCAGCCATTTTGTCTTTTTTCCCGCCTTTGCCGCGTTTCATAATCTGTCGCGCTTTATTTTTTATTTTATTTTTTTTATTTCGCCGCTTCCTAGCGCGCTTCGTGTAAAGTGACGTTTACTTTTTTAATAATTTGTAGCCTTGGCGAAACGGTTGGATGCAGTGAGTGTTTCGAAGTTGCGGCTTGTTCGAAGTGGGACGTGACTTGGTAGAGGTTTTTCGTAGGGCTATTCGTAAAATTTATGGCCCTTCATGAGGCTTAGCCTTCTGTCATTTGTTCAGGTCCTTAACCATTATGTTGATAGTCTTTAATAAACGAATAGGTAGGCGTTTGACCTCGACTTTTTACTTACGAACTTCGTAAATGGTTTGAAATTATCGTTGATTGTATTTACAATTCAATGGTGTTGGATGAATCGACCTTGTGACATGCGTTTAATACATGCATTTTCGAAAATGCAATTTTACTATTTCTGGTTTTATTTATATCTACCTACTTATAGCAAACGACGTTTGTTCATGTTGACTGAAAAATATAACGTGTTGAGAAATCATTCTAGAATTAAGTACTGATGCATCTGTAATTAAATACACCAATTGTGGTTCTTGCCTAGCATGTCGTAAAAGGCGACTAATGGTATATCGGGTTTTGGGTGTGTGATTGTGTAGGCGACAGGTTAGCCGCTTGTCACTGCTTTTTCACAATTTTCCATCTTACCCAGCCCAGCTTTATTTTTGGCTGAATGTGGTTGAAGAGGCTTGCTGCCCTGTCGAATCTGCCTACCTCTTTGGAGATTATGAGCGTGATGTTATGTATGTATGTTTGTATTACCTCTGATGTTAAAAATTCCCATATGGGCTATGACCGGTTACCACAGACTGTTTTTTGTCATCTTTACTGTTATAAAAATAGATATTTTCTGTGAAATAATCACTTGACGTAAATATGTGAAAGGATGGCACAAAAACTTTTAATCTATTAAATGTCATCAATCAAATTAATAATAAAATAAACTAATTTATTGTGAAACAAATGAAATAAATCTCCTTATTCCGACATAGAAATAACAATCATCATTAGGATGTGCCACTTATTTCCCGGCTGCTATAAATTGGATTGTTCCAAGCAAAGTTTTGAACATTAAATGTCTGGCTGTGACTGTTATTTTAGGGATGTTTGATTTAAGTTAGTTGCAGCTTAATTTGGGTAATCTCATGATTAAACATACATAATTATGTACCTACTGAAAAAGATTGCAATAATTGCACTTGCCGATTTAATAAATACAGTAATTTTGTTTTAAACGATATGTAATATGTCATTTTAGGTGTCCATATCTACATATTAGAATTATTAGAAGGGGTCTCCGACAGTCTCCGTCTGGAGACTACAGAGTATCAAGTTGTTTAAGCACTTTTATCTGATCAAATTAAAATGATAGAAGTTTATGGAACGTGACATACAGTTTTAGCTCATTGCTATATAATAAGAATGGTAAATTTATGGTTTTCAGTATTCAAGTTGTTAAATATTTTTGGTGTCATTAAAAATAGTTTGGATCTACATTTACCCATATTGCAATGTCAACATTGTGAAGAGTTTATCCATTAATAAGTAAAGTAATTGTGTCAACGTAGTTCAAATAGCTCCCTTGGTGTTAATGAAAATATCCTTTCCCAATCACAAGGTCTATAGGTCATTCTTTTTTATGGCTGCAAATTGATTCATTTCGTTTTTGGTGAACTGAATAGATCTACAACAAAAGTGTCGTTGGCAACGCGGCAAAGAGAGAGCTTAAGCATTTCATTGAAAGGAATCCGCAATTTCTGAAAAGGATTCGAGAAGAAATTTCATATAAAATGTAAGCTTGCAATCTGAAAGCAATTGGCTGCTCTGTTTAAATTTAACATTCGCCAAATGTTTTTATCGGGGACTGGCTCCTGTGGGACGGAATCCCTCGGGACAATTTGGTCGTTAGCTAGCATTCTCGCAATAGAACCAATTAGAAAATTCGTAGAGTTTACAATATAATGGGCTAAATCAGCATTTGATTTTAAATTGGACTTACTGTAATTAAACATTGTATTTTATTTGAAAGTAGCTATTGTACGCGTAGTAATTAATATAAATGTTTCTCATCCTACGTTTATTTAAGAAAAAAATAATAAGAGTTCTTTTTTTTTTTAATAAACCAACTCAAGTTGCTCCTAATAATACAAGCTATCTGCCACTGAAAGATCCGGCAACATTTAACAGATTTAGCACATTAAATGCATGCAATTTATTTTTGTTGTTAAAAGTGCTGCGTGTACTTTCATTCTAATTCATTAAACAGCTGTTATTCTGATATTACAAACAGACACATTTTTTTTTTTACTTGTATTTCTGTAATTCGTACCTTACGTTGATCCGTCAATTTCGCTTTCAGTTCTATCATCAAAGTGAATGTTTGCATTCGAACTCGCCCAGCTACAAGTGAGTCCACATCCTTAGCGTCTGAGTCAACATCACTCCAAAAACAAATGTAGTAATTAATCAAAAGCCGGTATAGATCAGTTTCATCTACATTTCGCGGAGTCTCACTCCTCTTTACATCGATTGCCCATTATCGATTGAACCACTAAAGCGAGGGTGGAGTCGTTGATGTAGGAAGACAAACAAGATAATAAGGGTGACTGCGAAGCGATTGGTTTGAATAAAAAAGTGGTCGTGGCGCCGAAGACTGTTATGTAGTCAGGTAGTTCAACTTTTAATGTGGATTGGTGAGGCGTGGCTGTCAGGCATCGTTGCAACGTTAATGGAAATTCTATACTTTTATTTTAAAACTGAATAGTTTGTTTGTTTGCTTGTACGCGCTAATCTCAGAAACTACTGGTCCGATTTGAAAAAAGCTTTCAGTGTTCGATAGCCCATTTTTTTCGAAGAAGTCTATAATATAACATTAACCATAAACGCGGGTAAAACCGCTAGTAGAACATAAATATTCTGGGGCGTGTTGAAGCAGTGATTTATTTTCATTGATATATTGCGCGGTAGTAATTCAAAATTTCCAAATAAAAATCCAAGTACTTATTTATACCACCTGCTCGGCGGGGGAACAGCAACGTGAGAAAATGTGCACTTAAAGAAACCACGGATTTGTACTATGAACTAATCGTAGGGTTCTCTAACTAACTAAACTTCATGCCACTTCCCTAGCGGGGTAGGCAGACCGCACTCGCCTCTTCAACATTCATGATCCTTTTCATACAAGCTCTACTTCATAATCTAAGGATTATGAAGGAGCAGGCACTTCTATAGTGATCAGACTAGCTAAATCCTCAGGGTACCAGGATCATGGTACTTTTATTACGAGCTTTTGAATCAGATAGTAATAGAAGTAGGTACTGATAGTCACAACCCCTAAATTATTTCTGCACCCCAGCGTGATTTAATTTGGTAAACATTAGTCTAGCTTCCAATTGCGAGTGTCTGATTGAATACTAGGCGTCTGTGTTTAGACAGTAAAAGGTTTTACAGAGATCGCAGGTTAGACGACCTTGTGTAATACAAACGTAATATCACGTACGAAATCCTGGAAAGGTTAGGCAGAGTCTATGGAGCAGTAAGGCCGAATATACATCTTTAGTCAGAAATAAAACAGATTTGGGCTCAGTGAAAATTGTGAAAAAGTAGTGACAAGCGGCTTACTCGTCGCTCTTACAATTACAAACATAATTAGCGTTGCAAACAATAGTATAAAATATCAATAGTCTATCGATACTATCGTGGCTATCTGTATCGGTATCAGTAGATACTAGCGTTGAAAAAGAGTCACAATATCAATAAAACTATCGATAGTACCTATCGACAGTATTTAAATTAGACACTATCGATAGTAGTGATAATATCGATAGTTTTTTTTATATTATATTATAATAGTACCGATACTTAGGAGCGGTGGTAGCTCAATGGTAAGGACACGCGCCTCTTAACCGAGGAGTGCGGGTTCAAACCCGGCACGTACATCTGGATTTTTTAACAATCTATGTACGTATTTATACCACTAGCTCGGCGGTGAGGGAAAACATCGTGATGAAACCTGCAAATTCAAACAACTTTGGATTTGTAACCATGATCCAAAATTTGTCTGGTTCCCCTATCATAGGGTTACGAAGGGCAGATCGGCAGTCGCTTCAATGTAATTACCAGACTCGCTAAATCCTGGATCATGGTCTAAGCGGACCCCGTCTAAACACGGGACATAACGCTAGGAAGATGAAGATGATGAGTACCGATACTATTGCTACTATTTGTATGAAGAATCTAATTTAGTTTTTGATCTAATTTACTAAACACTAGCATAGCTTCCATGTGCGTGTTTGATTTAATACTAGGCGTGTCTGGGGTTAGGCGTAAAAGCTTTTCAGGAGATACCAGGTTAGACGGCCTGTCTGGTGCAGTGAATCGAAATATTAGCTGAATCGCGTACGGCCCTCGGTTTTTATACTTATACTAGCTTTGCCCGCGGTTTTATTCGTGTTTATGGTTAATGATATACATATAATAGCCTTTCTCAATAAATTAACTATACAAAACTAAAATAATTTTTCAATTCGGACCAGTAGTTTCTGAGATAAACGCGTTTAAGTAAACAAACAAAGTCTTTAGCTTTATATGTATAAGTATATATATATTGATTTACTTATTGTATTTGGCGTGAACTTGGTGTTACATATTATCTATCTATACTTATAATAAATCTGTAGAGAAGTCAATTCTGTACATGAAATATATTTTCAAAATAACTATCAGGGGGTGATTAGTGATCGATACTGATGCCAAAAATGCAATCAGTAAAATTTTTGTCTGTCTGTCTGTCTGTCTGTATGTTCCTTATAGAAACAAAAACTACTTGACGGATTTTAACGAAACTTGGTACAATTATTCTTCATACTCCTGGGCAGGTTATAGTATACTTTTCATCACGCTACAATCAATAGGAGCAGAGTAGTGAAGGGAAATGTTGGGAAAACGAGAGAAGTTACTCCATTTTTTAAGCTTCCGTCGCGTGTTCAGCCTTAATGGTTAAAGTTACATAGAAATCATGTATGACGGAAATAGTCTTTATAATATTAACCATAAACGCGGGTGACACCGCTGGCACAGCTAGTTTACCATAAAAGTCATGGAGAAAAGCACCTTTTTAAGTATAATAATAGTAAGAATTCTTTTATATGTTTTTTATTTCATCTTATTAAAAATTTATCACCCAAGTATTTTAGCATGGTGATGTTATAAAAAAATAAAAAATATATATTTTTTTATTTCTGGAAAATGAGTTATTAGACATTTAATCATTTTTATGAACCGGTTTATGTCTAGGTTTCCTGCATCCCTAAGACACTAGATGATAAATAAATACTTAAATGAAAACTTTAAATTCGCAGATTGCGATTAACCAAAAGTATAAAAAGTAAATAATAATAATAAATAAATAAATTCTTTAGACTGACACACCAATTCCCTAGTCCCAAACTAAGCTTATGCTTGTGCTATAGATACTAGGTGAACGGATAAACATACTTAAATACGTTTATAAACATCCATAACACGAGTACAAATGTCCATGTTCATCACACGAAATATTTGCCTCTAGCGGGATTCGAACCCGCGACCCTTGGATTCGTGGCCAGGGTCTCTGACCACTCGTCCAACGGGACAGTCAAAAAAGTATGTTATGTTATGTGTTACGAAGTATATTCTATTGAGTCCTTCACCTTTGATGAACCAATAATAGCTCTGGCTTATATGTTAGTGTGTCAATATGTATTAATAGCAAGATATTATCGACAATCATATACTTTTTAATATTTATATTCTGAGCTATCTATCGTAGAATAAGTTGCGTTATTTTTGGTAGAATTCTTTAGACCTGTGATAGGAAGGAAGTAAAACTAGCATATAATTATAGATTTTGCGCGAGTGTTAGCTCAGAAGGCACCCACTTTACTAGATTTTCAATTCTAAGTACGTATTTAACACTTCTTTATTTATACTACTGGCTTGACGCAAACATTGTTAGGGAGTCTATATATTCTAATAACAAAGGCTGTTAAACTATGATTCAATGAGTCTGAATTCCCCTACCTAAAAGTAAGATAGTCGTTATTCAATCGCCCTAATGTAAACCGGAAACTAAAAACAGAATAATGGTCCAAAATGACCCCGCCGACTAAGATCTAAAAAACTGCCAACCCAACTTTCATTGGTGTTTCTCCTCAATAACCCACCACTTGTCAGTGGTGTCATTTTTTTTCACCAAACCATAATTTAGCCGCTTTGGTATATCTCACTGCTATGCAAAGGCCTCTTTCTGTAACTGCCACTCCTCTCTGGATTGTACCACTTATTCCCGCTAGGCAAGAAATGTCAAAATTTAAATGGCCTTATAAATAAATAAAATAACACAATAAGTCAGTGGCAATTTTCGCACTAAACAACAACATCTCAGTAGTGTTTTTGCTCAAAAACAACTTAGAATGCTCATTAGGTTAATTTAGTTGCAAACAAAGGACTAGCTCAGCATAATCTGATGTAAATAATTTATCCCACATTTCATTACCTGAGTCGTAAACACACGGAGCTGTGAATAATTCATTTCGAAGGCGTTGTCTTTTTTAAAACAAATCAATTATGTGCTCCTGAAAGAGAGGATGGTAGACATAAAAGTTTACTCAGACCCAAATGGAAATTTGGCGTAAATTGAAACTAGGGTTGCTAGTCAGTGGTGTCAGGAAAATAAATCACTCACCTACTTTAATACTTACACACGTTAATATTTTACGTTTAGAATAAGGTTATATACATGGCTTATTTGTGTTAAATTACATATGAAGAATTCACAAAAGGGTTATATATAAATGTATACTTACATAACATTTATACATTATCTTGACAATTGTTTTATTTAATTGACTGGCTCGATAGCGCATCCGGTAGTGACCCTGCCCCATGCGCCAAGAGTTGTGAGTTCGATCCCCACTCAGGACAAACATTCGTGTGACGAATACTTGTGTTTGTTCTGTGTCTCGGTGTTAATGTCCAATATTTAAGTTTAATATTTGTATTACCACTGTGGTTTCTGATATCCGTAACACAAGTGCTTAAGCTACTCGGAGTCAGATCTATGTATGTGATGTACTCTGATATTTATTTATGTTTAATGATCAAGAAGATCTAGAAATAGTAATACAATTTCTACAAATCATGGTATTCTATCAAGATGTTTTCAATCGACTACCATAATAGATGATGAAATATAACTATACTTAAAATAAAAATCTGTGCCTGTAAGACGATGTCCATCATACAAAAAGTACTAAAACTTTAATTTCATTTACATCTCTTCCCAAACTTTACAATACGTAGGTATTAACATAATATAATAACTAAAACACTAGAATATTTATCATCTTGACATACAAAACAGCAACTATTTCGATGTTTTATCTTTAAAATGTATTGTCTACATATTTCAACCCTAAGAACCACTCCTCTACATACGAAATGCAGTGGCGTTCTTGCATTTTCAAATGTCAGTTGCAGCGTACATTTAGCAGCACAACCACTTTAGCTGTTGTACATAGAACTTACATAATAGAAGCATAAATATTGTTTTTATTATTTTTGGGACATTGTTTCCATCTTACACACTAGAAAGTTTATTACAGAAAACCCCATGTTGAAATAATTAACACAAATATATCATCACGCCCACAACCCCTTAGGGGTAGGCAGACTACTTAAACCACATTTTAAGTAGCGTTAGATGGAAAATTATGAAAATGTAGTTATAATTGGCTAGCTCGTAGCCACAAAACCACAAACCACAGTACACCTTTAGTCGCCTTTTACTACTTGCAAGGCAAGGAACACAGTCGGCACATTATATTTTAGTCCCAGACCAACATGGGATAATTGATACATAAAAAAAAATCTTTACGTTTTTACCATGTACCTAAAGCTTAAAAAAAAATATATTAAACCGTTTTGTACCAACCCTGCCGCGGCTTACGTTATAATGTTTACAACATTTTTACGTGGTTCCCGTTATGAAAAGAAATTAATTTCTGCGGACCACAGAAAATTCAGTGGTTATTCGCTGAAAAGTTGTTAAAAATTTATCTTGACTTTTCTCGACACGAGGAAAAGGATTAGGGAGAAAATCAAAGTGCGATTAAATTTTTTTATAAGTTAAGTCATTTAATCTTGCTCTATTTAGTTATATCATCTAACCCAGCCCAGTTTAATTTTTGGCTGAATGTGGTTAAAGGGGCCTGCTGTCCCTTTGACTCTGCCCACCCCTTCGGGGTTTATGGGCGTGATGTTATGTATGTATGTATTTAGTTATACTTTTTTCTTTTACTTATCTCATAGACTTAACTAGTTTTCTTATTAGGTACATTAAAGCGAATGCTTTCAGTATTTGATATCTAATATACAAGGGAATAAAACTATTACATTTAAAAAATAAATAAATTTTCCAAACTGACACACCAATTTCCTAGTTCCAAACTAAGCTTATAAGCTTGTGGTATGGATACTAGGTAAACGGATAGACATACTTAAATACGTTTATAAACATCCATGACTCGAGTACAAATGTCCATGTTCATCACACGAAATATTTGCCCCTAGCGGGATTAGTTTCGTGGCCAGGGTCTCTAACCACTCGACCAACGGGGCAGTAAAATTTTTATATTTACAATTTAATCTAATTATGTATTTATCATCATCTTCCTAGCGTTATGACCCGTGTTTAGACGGGGTCCGCTTAGACCATGATCCAGGATTTAGCGAGTCTGGCAATTACATTGAAGCGATTACCGATCTGACCTTCGTAACCCTAAGATAGGGGAACCAGAAATTTATCACGGTTACAAATCCAAAGTTATTTGAATTTGCAGGTTTTGTCACGATGCTTTCCCTCACCGTCGAGCTAGTGGTATAAATACGTACATAGATTTGAAAATCTAGAGGTACGTGCCCGGGTTTGAACCCGCTCCTCCGAAACTCCTTGGTTGATAAGCGCGTGTCCTTACCATTGAGCTACCACCGCTCTGAATTATGTATTTATAATATACTTAAATACCATAATAAGTATCCCGCCCAAGGAGAATCGTCCCATCTTCTCTCTTCCCACTGTCACTATCTTCAAAGTAACAACTTAATTTAACATCAAATGCTTACTTCAAATGAAAGTTAACTAAGCGTAGAAGGTTACACAGAGTGTATTACATTTTATTGAGAAGTTTTACCCACTCTTGTTTGTGGCCTTGACTCGCCCAGGAACCGAAATCCGAACTCAGCGGTGTTCGCACGCATTCTGCCAACAAGGTTAAGGTCACCCAGTACGTGATGCCACAGTTAACATAATGTTATTCTAAGTTACTGGTCCTCAGACTTATCTAACTTTATATCGGGAAAATCGAAACTCAATTTATTTTCGGGGAGATTTATTTATTAGATATTAACTAGTTAGTAGATAGGCAGTAGGTAACTATTAGACTGGCACGATGGCTCATTCGGTAGTGACCCTGCCCCATGCACTAAGACTTGTGGGTTCGAGCCCCACCCAGGACAAACATTCGTATGATGAGTACTTGTGTTTGTTCTGTGTGAATAAATATTTGTAATACCACTGTTGATTCTGATATCCGTAAAACAAGTGCTTAAGCTACTTATCTCGGAGTCAGATCAATGTATGTGATGTAGTCTGATATTTATTCATTATCTTTGGAGCGGTAGCATCTCAATGGTAAGGATAGGCGCCTCTTAACAAAGGGTTGCGGTTTCAAAACCGGCAGTACCTCTGGATTTTTCGAATCTATGTACGCATTTATACCACTAGCTCCGCGGTGAGGGAAAACATCATGATGAAGCCTACACATTCCAACAGCTAAGTGTAACTATAATCTAAAAATTGTCTGGTTTTCCTATAAGGTCACGAAGGTCAGATCGGCAGTCGCTTCAATGTAATTATCAGTACTCGCTTAATCCTAGATCATGGTCTAAGTGGAACCCGGATAAGCACACAAGGTCATGATGATGATGAGATAGTAGGTAACTTTTGGAACGTTCTACTCTTTAAACATAATATTTGCCACTTGATTGGCGGTAAGGAAAATCGTCTCGAGGAAACAAATAACATACAAATAACTGCATGATTAATCATGATCCAATTCGTCTGGTCCCGCTACCTAAAGGTTAAAACGGTCAAATAAGCTGTTGCTTCAATGTAATAATAATCACTCGCTAAAAGAAGGCATAACGCTAAAGATTAACTAACTAAAACTAACTAAACTTCACGCCAGTTCCCTAGCGGGGTAGGCAGAGAGAACCGAACGCCAAATGGCACGATCCTTACACACCTCACTCGCCTCTTCAACATTCATGATCCTCTTCATACAAGTTCTACGGTTTTTATGACTCCTAACATGAAGATTAAATAATACATAAATCCTCCAGACTTACACCCCAATTGCCTAGTTCCAAACTAAGCATGTTTGCTTGTGCTATGGATACTAGGTGAACGGATAGACATACTTAAATACGTTTATAAACATGCATGACTCGAGTACAAATTTCCACGTTCATCACACGAAACATTTGCTTCTAGCGGGATTCGAACCCGCGGCCCTTAATTTCGTGGCCAGGGTCTCTGACCACTCGACCAACGGCCCAGTTTAGATACAACAATTAATTTTACTCCTGTGTTATAATCTTGTGTTGAACAAAACAGCGATGGTAGCTCAATGGTAAGGACACGCGCCTCTTAACCGAGAAGTACCTCTGGATTTTTCAAAACCATTTACGTTTTTATACTAGCTCAGCGGTGAGTGAAGACATCGTGATTAAACCTGCTCATCCAAATAGCTGTTGATGAACCATGATCCAAATTGTTTGGTTCCCCTATCAAATCGTTACAAAGGTATCGGCAGTCGCTTCTATGTAATTACCAGACTCGCTAAATCCCAGATCATGGTCCAAGCGGACCCCGTCTAAGCACGGGACATAACAGTAGAAGGATAATGATTATTGTTGAACACGTCTAGTTCAACTAAAGTTTGTATAGTAGTTAATTCGTGTACCGAACTAACTAGGTACTATTCAAACTCTGCTAAACCAATGAAACTGACTATGTAATGAATTACTAAGTTACGCCCAAGCTTGTAACTCAAACTGAATTTGGGAGCTGACATTACAGGGCCAAATAACTTTAAGCCAATGTGCCGTTACATATATTGATGAGTCAGAGTCGGGTGAGACATTTATTAGCTAACCGGGGCATGCGGGACCTGATTAATTGATTGAGAAGGGTTGATGCTGAAGATGGCTGTAATGATAACGATCAAGTAATTATCCATAGTCGGCCTCATTTCAATAATGACAACGTTTGCACTGTCTAAGAAATACATGTACGTAAGTAAATGTAGTATTTTTCTTTAGTTATAACATTTAAAATTGTTCGGCTATAGGTACTATTAATTGACAAGCTCGATGGCGCATTCGGTAGTGGCCTGCCCTATGCGCCAAGAGTTGTGGAGACGATCCCCACCCAGGACAAATAATCGTATGATGAATACTTATGTTTGTTCTGTGTCTGGGTGTTAATATCCAGTATTTAGGTATATATATGTAATACCACTGTTGTTTCTGATATCCGTACAAGTGCTTAAGCTACTTACTTCGGAGTCAGATCAATGTATGTGATGTAGTCTGATATTTATTATTATTAATTATTTACTTCAGAATTGGGTTTAAGCCAAGTAATATTTTTTGTTTGTCACATTTTTATATAGGAAAAAAAATAGTAACGGTTCCCTGCCCAGTACTTGCTTCATGCTATGTACGTGAAGGGCGACTAATGGCCCGTTAGATATAAAGTTTGTAATTATATAGGGCATGGGTTAGCCACTTGTCACAACTTTTTACAAATTTTCATCTAAGTCAGCTCGATTTAAATTTTGCATTTCCCCTCCGGGGATTCAGGGTATAACAGCATATATTACGTTAGTACTAAATTTCGATTTTATATTTGCGAAGCTATTTTTCAAACTAGATTATTAAAGCTTGCTGAAATTACATTTTCATACTCAAGAGTTGGTTTCCTTGACTCAAAAGCTTTAACTACGTTAACATTTTATCGTGAAATATTTGCACGCATTCAAACTTGTCTTAGATGAGAAGTTCCCACTAATAATGGGAGAGAAGATTAGCAAGTATTAACACACATTTACATGAGGGGTTCATAAATCACGTAAATCCTGAACAAGGGGGTGATATATCACGATAGATGACTATAGGCGCATAGGCTTATACTGTATCATCACTTACATCTAATATTAATACGTGAAGCAAAAATTTTGTACCCCTTTTTATGAGAATAACATTCGCCTAGGGCTCCATTAAAATGTTTCGTCGAGGGCGCTATCGAATCATTAAGAATTCCATTAAGAAATTTGCTTAAGGCACCATTGAAACTATTATACTGTGGTCTGTGATCAGCCCGAAACTTCCGCCATAGAAATGTTTTACCCAAGGAGCAGAATTTCACCAAGGGCGCAAACGTTGTTTATGCTAAAGAAAACGCAACTGGGGAGCACAGACCCCATAAAGAAAACCCAATAAGATAATCCGACGGTGCCCGTATCTGTCCCTCATTTGGGATTCTTCAATAGTTTTCCCGAGCCGTGCACTGAATACTAATAGAAAAGGACAGTTTTGGGACAGGATTGAATACCCCCTTTAGGTAATGACGTGTTACTGTGTTTACTTTGAACTGTTGGAACGTGGTAGATAAATCTTGGAACAAAATTAATGCTGTTTGGAACAAAGCGAATAAATTTTGGAACAAGCATATCTGTTGGAATGGACGACAGGCTGATATTTATCGCACAATAAAGCAGACATGATTATTTGTCACGGATTTTATTTAATTATCATAAAATACAAATGACTTGACGGACATTGTGGGCTTACCATCTCTCTTCATGTTTGTGGGTTCGCCTATTAATATTACTAGTATTATGTCTAGTTTGTTGGTTTCACTTGGAATTTAGAATCTAGTTGTCACAATGAGGAGACTGTCGTCTCACCTTCGTAAGTCTTAGATATTGGGACTGACGAGAATAAGAACTAACGCTACTTACAAGTGGAGGTACCATTGAGCCATAGATGTACAACACGCAACCCAAGTTAATACAAAATTGTTGGCAAATTCGTATATCCTGTCGTTTATTTATACTTTTCTATTTGTGTTCTTCGATTTTATTATATTTGTAAAGTAAACTATCATCTGCAGAAATAACAACTCCTTCGCAACACACGCCACTCGATCCCCCCGGCGCCGCACAGCTCCTCGCCGTCCCGACACGAATTATCTCGTTGCTTATTTACTTCAATTCTGCTGTGCAATACCTTATCTATTTATTATTTTGTAAAATAAAATGTAGTTTCTCTTCAAATTTACTAACTATTTATAAGTGTCTACTGAGGTGTAGGTACAGCATTCATCAAAAATAGGCTATCTATTACAAAGAGATATTTGCAAATATCGTTAGTTCCTGAGATTATCCGTTTAAACTAGCATCTCCACCACTTTATAGTATATAGTCTATACTAATCTATACTAATATTATAAAGAGGAAAGATTTGTATTTTTGTATTTTTGTGTGTGTGTGTGTATGTTTGTAATGAATAAACTCAAAAACTACTGTGCCGATTTCAAAAATTCTTTCACCAATGGAAAGCTACATTATCCGGAAGTAACATAGGCTATATTTTATTACCATATTTCTACAGGAACGGGAACAACGCGAGTAAAACCGCGGGGTGCTGCTAGTATTGTATAAACGTGCTTCAAAAATTTGTTTTATAATATCTCAGAGATACATAGAGATCATAATGCATTTTCCACCCAAGCGCCCATAGTATCTACTTATCCGATTTTTTTAAGTGATTTATTATTAAAAACCGGAAAAGATAAGAATAAAAATGATCATCTGATAATTTTTATTCTTATCTTTTCCGGATAGTAATTTCTCTAAATCGAGTCATAGTTTTGAAACTTTAGCCGTTTTTAAATATTCAGATAAAAATTTACAGAACTATAAAGCCAACAGTCATCAATTCGAGCACGCCATTCGGTATTTTGCTTACAATCATACGTATTGTAATTTGTTGGATTGTTACCTATTCTACCTTGTTATAAGTCTTAAATATTTTTGTCACTTGATATAATTCATTGACGCCAAAATTTATTGTAGGTATATTTTTTACGTTTGTTTTTACGAGCACCTTTCAATGAGGGTTTTTTGAATTAAAACATCAGATAGATGGCATAACTGTGACGTACGGTCTTGTCACCCTCCTCATTGGTTAGTTTTCAGAACAAACTGACATGCTGTCAACAAAGAGCCAATAGGGACAGTGATAAGACCACGAGACTCCCTCGTGCCATCTGGCGGTTTTTGTATTTGTAAAAACCGTCATTGAGTAATCATGAAAGTTAGCTCAGTTCTAATTTTGGTTGAAAGTGGTTAAAGAAGCTGTTCTTACAGAGTCTTTCAACTCTACCTAATCAGGAATTACGACCGTTATGAGATGTATGTATGTTTACGATATATTTTAACATAACATAACATCACGCCCATAATCCCCGAAGGGGTACACAGAGTCAAAGGAGCAGCTGGTCCCTTTAACCAAATTCAGCCAAAAACAAAACTGGGCTGGGTTAGATGGAATTGGAAAAAGTAGTGACAATAAAGTAGTGGCTAGCTTGTCGCCTACTATCTATTTTGGATAAACAAAAGATTTACTAGTAAGTCAAACCTTCATACATGAGCAATAACTTATTTTCAATAATATGTTTTGCCAAGTCTTTCAAAAAGGTAACCATATTTCATAGCAGGAAATGCTTAGATTCTAAGTCGTTACACGATTTTTCCTTTGAAACTTTCCACCGAAATTGAACCTGGTTTCAAAGATTGAGGTGAGAGGCTATTCACGGCACATACATAATTCACTGTAAAATGCAGAGTGAAATTGTACGGAACCAGTTCAATTCGGTACGGGATCGTCCAATTTCGGTCTCGGATCGTTCAATTTCGGTCCCCGTTCGGTGCTGTGGTAAGTTAACCGATTTGATGTGGAAAAGGTACCAGAAGTGGGGATTTCATTCATTTATTATAAAGTTTGAGGTCTCCTCTACGGATGTAAGACGGTAAATATGTAAATACGTAAGTCGTGGCGTAGCGCAAAGGACTTTGGTAAAACACACGAATATTTTTCTTTTTAGGATTCCGTACCCAAAGAGTAAAACGGGACCCTATTACTAAGACTCCGCTGTACGTCTGTCTGTCTGTATGTCCGTCTTTCACCAGGCTGTACCTCATGAACCGTACTAGTTAGACAGTTGAAATTTTCACAAATTATGTATTTACTGATGCCGCTATAACAACAAATACTTTATACATAAATATTGTTTACAGTCAATGGGAATCAGTACAAAAAATTGAGAAACCCTTCACTAGAATATTCGCTTTATTTTCTCAAATATTGTACAGATGGCAGCACATCAGGCTAAACATTTTTGTTGCGAAACAGCTCTTATCACAACGGAATAAAGATTCCGTAGTGTTTAGACTGAAGTGCTGTCGTGTGTATGTACTTTCGCTAGATCCAAGCAATCGCCTGCTACGCTCTTAGGAAAATGTCACTGCATTTGCAAAGTTCGAATATTGTTGAATTTTCTATTGAAATAAAAACACGAATATAAAATGATTTTTCTAAAAATGGTTTAAAAAATTATGAAGATCTTATTCAGTATTATTTCGAAAGAGTGAAAAGCTTCGGTAAATTGAAAAGAAGTGTAGCAAGTTAAGCTACCTATTTTTATCTTAGTAAATACGATGGGCAACTTACCTACTTTAAATTAACAGCCATCTCCGAACTAGAAGAGATTAACACATGTAATGAAAGTTCAGTACTTATAATGCGGTAGATATAAGACTATAAAAATACTTTCCTTTTGAGACCACTCGAATAACAACAACTAGTCAACAGCACAGCTTGGTGTCTTCATCCCACGTACTAGAGCTACGAAAAAAATTTACTCCACAGTATCCATATAATAGTAAAACGATGAAAATCCATATTTTTCATTAATTTTGCTGAAAATGATTAAACATAACATGAATAATCAGAGAAATCAACCAAAAAAAGATTAAAGTCCTAGCATGTCGTAAAAGGTGACTAATAGTATATCGGGTTTTGGGTGCATGATTTTGTAGGCGACGAACTAACCACTTATCACTACATTTTCACCATTTTCCATTTAACCCAGCCCAGTTTTATTTTTTGACTGAACTGTGTAAATTTAATATTACAGGCTCCACAACTTTTTTGTAGTAACCTATCTACTTTTTGATAGGTTTTGCGAAATGTATCTCCACGGTTACTGCTCCGCCCGTAAGTCGTAACAGAGTGGAAAATTCAAACTCAACTTAGCTGGGGAAGGCTTCCGACTACGTTGCACTTTCCGAGGAAGCATTTGCATATTCTACCATGTAAGATTTTGTGCGGGCGACGAGCTAGCAACTTACATACAAACATGCCATCACGCCCACAATCCCCGAAGGGGTAGGCAGAATTCAAGGAGCAGAAGGCTCCCTAAACTACATACATACATACATACATACCTAGACCTAAACTACATTTAGCCAAAATAATATTGAGTTGGGTTAGATGGAAAAGTAGGAAGCGTTAACCAAGAAAATAACACATTTATATAACGATAAAAATCCCCGAAGGGGTAAGCAGAATTCAAGCAGCTCTTTTTGTCAATTTTAGCCAAAAATACATACATAACATCACGCCCATTATAGCCGAAGGGGTAGGCAGAGTTGAAAGTGCAGCAGGCCCCTTTAAATGAAATGAAATAAATGTCTATCCGTACACCTAGTATCCATAGTACAAGCTCAAGCTTAGTTTGGAACTAAGGAACTCGTGTGTCAGTCTGAAGAATTTATTTATTATTACTTGAGACCACAAAATCTACAATATTTTACGCCTCCAAAGAATAAAATTTAACTAATTTCCAAATATCGACGCCATAGCTCATACAATAAACTGCAAAAGCTTTAAATTTAATTTTATTTTTGCGTAAGAGGACTGCAGTAGCCGTAAAACAGTCAGCAGTAAACGATTTTATTGCATTACCCGGCCGTCCCATCGAATTTTCTCCTTATACCCATAACCCATATTCATAGCAGCTTAATTGTATATATGTATCATCATCTTCCTAGCGTTATGTCCCGTGCTTAGACGGGGTCCGCTTAGACCATGATCCAGGATTTAGCGAGTCTGGTAATTACATTGAAGCGACTGCCGATCTGACCTTCGTAACCCTTACATAGGGGAACCAGACAATTTTTGGATCATGGTTACAAATTCAAAGTTGTTTTGAATTTGCAGGTTTCATCACGATGTTTTCCTTCACCGTCGAGCTAGTGGTATAAATACGTACATAGATTTGAAAAATCCAGAGGTACGTGCCCGGGTTTGAACCCGCACTCCTCGGTTAAGAGGCGCGTGTCCTTACCATTGAGCTACCACCGCTCCCTCCCATATATGTATATATTTATATATATTAACAATGTATATATTTTGATTCCAATAAAACCGTCAAAATTAAATTGAATTATTGTAGTAGGAAATGTTTAAATCTGGCCACGGGAGAATAGAATTTAGGCATATTGGTACCGATAATGAGACAAAGTTTAAACCCAGTCTAAATGGTGACTAATAATAATATATGTATATTACTATTATTTTATATTTGTATTTTCAGTATGCCTTTATACTAAAGAGCGGAAACGATAATATTGTAGGATAAAGAACTTATGCGCGATTTTACTATCTTATCTGCCACAATAATTGCATGGTTCAAATTATACAATTACGTTTTAAAAAGACAAACCGACAGATACAGGCAGCTTACATTCAGCTCGTGATTTAAAAATAAAAAGGTGCCATATTAATTTTTAATTCAATAAAAATATTCAAATATTTGACGTTAACGTTACATTCTCGTAATTACAAACTTACGTAAACGTACTTTTAAAAAAAAAGTGCTGCTATGGTAGCTATAATTATATTGTGGATCTCACGGCGTTTCCACTTTGGCGATGAAGGGCGCCGTAGGGTTTAATGGATACATCTTGGCCGGAGAGAGGTCCTCCGTTTTTGAGGACCCTGGGAGTCCCACGCACCACGTCGTCCCCTTTTTTTAATGCATTCTCTGCATTAAAAAAAAGGTATCTGTAAAACTAACTGCAAAATGAAATGAAAGCAGAGTTTAACCCTATCGTGACTACGTGAAGGCTAAAACAGACCGGATCAAATATTTACATGAGCCCGTTGCTACCTAAATGACCGCGAATGTCGGTATTGATTTATGCCATTTGGTTTAGATTGTGGCCAAAAATAGTGTCTTGGGGGCAAAAGCCGTCGTATATGAATGACGATGAAGAATTTTGCTAATATCGTTTCGTAGGATACTTGCAATTTCCTTAGCGTTGGATGCCATCAAACTATGACGCTTAATATTTTGCAAGTTTAATTTTATTTTAAAAACTCACCAAATTCGATCGATTTTAACCGGGATTCCTTGTTTCTCAAGTATTTAATGATTGAAAATTACAAACAAAATAACAAGCCAAATGGTAAGAGGTCGCCATACAATTATTCATCAATTACAATAATTCGTACAATTTTAAAATTGCTTCGAAAACATTCAACAGTGTGCTAAGCCGTTAACGTCGCACTCTCGAATTTCTATACAAAATCAACTCATAGAAAATATGTCAAGTGATTAATGGTGTCATTTTCCCTTTTGAATTAGCTTTCAGCAATAAAAGCTAATATCGCTCTTTGATGTTGAAGACTTGAAGTAGCCACTTCAAGCCGTTTAGCGGGTGAAGTGACGGAGTGAACAAAGAACAGTTTAAATTCAGTCAAGTGGTGGCTCTCTCTATTGCTATGACAACAGCTACGATGATAGACATTCAAATGCCAGATTTTAAAATCAAAATAACAACTTACACCCTTTTATACCCATTGCATAATACTTAATTAATTTAAGTAGATAGTATACACGGTGACTGCCTCATTGGTCTAGTGGTAGCATGCGCCACCTAAGGACCAAGAGGTCCCGGGTTCAAATCCCTGGTTCGGACAACATATGTGGCTGGGTATTTCAATATTGAAATTACTTAGTAACACCCCGGAGTCAGGAAATTGGCGGCTTAATTACCCCTGTGCCTCGGACAGCAAGTTAAGCCGTTGGTCCTGCGCCTGACCTCTCTCCGGTAATGTCGAATTGCCGTCTCACCGGACTATGAGAGTGAAGGAATAGAGAGTGCGCCTGTGTTTGCGCACACACTGCACTATAATATCTCCTGTCCGTAAATTTCTTACCGTAATTATAAATATACAAAAATTTTATCTCGCCATCGCCAATTTTATCTCGTAAAATTACATCTCGCCATTTACCGTCAGAATTCATCATAAAATCCATTAAAATTACTATAATGCACATCAAAGTGGCTAAATTAAATTCAGGTCTCTTGACGCTAATGTGGAAATACCAGAACATACTCGCACGAGCCGGGTCCGTTGAGACCAGACGATTACTAATGCAGAGAATGAGTGACATGCCGTGTTGGGAACCCCTGGAGATTATGACCATGGATGGGAAACAGTGCACGTTGTAGCCTTTATTTTTATAATAAAAACACTGTCCCCTGTTAGTTTATGGCTCAAATATAATGTATTATATGTGTTTCTTGTCTAACATGTCATAAAAGACAACTAATGGTACGTCGGGTTTTGGGTGTGTGATTGTGTAAGCAACAAGCTAGCCATTGTCACTAATGGCTAGCTTGTCGCCTACACATTCACATACCCAAAACCCGATATTAGTCGCCTTTTACGACATGTTAGGCAAGAACTACAGTCGGCACATTATTTTTTGGTCTTAGACCAACATAGAAAAATTGGCTGGGTTAGATGGAAAATTGTAAAAAAATAGTGACAAAAGTAGTCCATATAATACTTCATTTTATGGTTTGGCACGTCCAACTAAAAAGGTTTACCATCCATGTAAGCTGTGGTCGCAAGCGCGACGGTTGTGACCTTTGTTTAATAAACATAATTGCCCCATTTTATAATTTGCCACGGAAGGAAACCTTCCGTTTTTATGCCAACAAAATTACATTTAGGTATTTTTTTACACACTAGCACAGCAATAGCTAGCTTACAACTTATCATATATAAATACTTATGCCATGGATGACCTTCATACATACTGTTCCGCCCTCAATCCCCGAAGGGGTAGACAGAGTCAAAGAATCAGCTAGCTTTTGCAATAATTTTAGGAAAAAAAATATTAAATTGGGGTAAATGGAACAATGTCAAAAAATGTGCTTAGCCTTCACAATTACGCGAACCTAAAGATTAATTAACTCAATTATTAATTATGTTAATTAATCTTTAGGCTTAGGTTTAATTCTAATTATAATTGGCGTTGAACATATTTTTATTTCATTTTGGTAATCGTGTTCTTTCCTTTTATTGTAAACTAGCTGTGCCCGCGGTTTCGCCTGAATTTATGGTTATTGTGTCTTAATATCTTACTAATACTTATTATAAACGCGATAGTTTGTATGGATGAATGGATGGATGTGTGGATGTTTGTCACTCTATCACACAAAAAGCACTCCATTGATTTTAATAAAACTTTACAATGGTATAGCTTATACATTAGAATAACACATAAGCTATGTTTCATCGATGTACTACGCCGATAAAGCCGCAAACAGAAGCTATATCTTTTAGCCTTCCTCGATAAATAGACTATTCAACACAAAAATATTTTTTCAATTCGAAAGTAATTCCTGAGATTAGCGCGGTAAACCAACCAAACAAACTCTTCAAACTCTTCAGCTTTTTATATATGTAATAGATATAAGTAAGTATAGAAGTATATCTAGATTAAAGCACCATTAAAGTACCTGAAATACATACCATGAAATAAATTAACAAGCAAGTTACAACTCAAACTCAAACTCAAAAAATCTTTTTTTACGTAGGCGTCAAAAACTTGTAAATCGGCACTTGTAAATTCGAATCTACCACCAGTTCGGAATGTCGCATCTACCTAGAAGAAACCGGCAAGAAACTCGGTAGTTACTCTTTTCAATGCCAGAATAAACAATTTAAAATTTAAGGTAAGGCAACATCAGTGTCTTGTATACCTCAGGAACTGAAGCCTGACCTTTCTGTTGTCACAAACAAAGAGTAAACATACACCTTGTGTTTCACCAACCCTGACCGCAGGTACACTCAATTGATTTATTTTAAACTACCTTCTACCCGCAAATTTGTTCACGATATTGTCGCGTGGGAACAGAAATATCATTTAAAGTTATATATCAGCGATATGCAAGCGTGATACTATTTAGGTACAAAACATAATATCACGTTCACAATCTCCGAGGGATTTCTTCATTCTGAACCAGCCTCTGCCCGCGGTTTTGCTCGCGTAGTACATCGATGAAACGTAGCTTATGTGTTATTGTAATGTATAAGCTATATTATTGTAAAGTTTTATTAAAATCCATGCAGTACTTTTTGCGTGAAAGAGTCAAGGTAAGAAGAGGAAAGCTCCGGTGGTTCAGACGTGTGGAAAGAATGGATGACGAAAGATTGACTAAACAGATATACAATGCGAAAGTGGAAGGATGTAGGAGCTGCGGAAGGCCTAGGCTCACTACACGCTAGGTGTATTAACAGAAGGTGATGTTAGGAGTCATAAAAACCGTAGAGGTTGTATGAAAAGGATCATCGAAGAGGCGAGTGAGGTGTGTAAGGATCGTCTCATATGGTCAGTAGTTTAGTTTATTTTTTGGCTGAATGTGGTACTGGGCTTAGGAGGCTTACTTGCCCATCGACTCTGAATGCCCCTTCGGGAATTGCAGACGTGATGATATATATGCATGTAAAATACACTTTATCATTATTAAAGTAGTTATAGTTTAATAAGTAGAAACCAAGAGCTTATATGGATCATAAATGTTGATGAGGCGAGTGAGGTGTGTAAGGATCGCGCCATATGGCGTTCGGTTCTCTCTGCCTACCCCGCTAGGGAAGCGGCGTAAAGTTTAGTTAGTTAGTTAGAGTAACAAACATCCACACAAACTTTTACCTAGTAAGATATTGGTGTATAATATTGGTGCACTTCAAAAACTGAAACAAAACAATTGTTTCGTTTTTGAAGAGTTGCCTCTGAATAACTTGTAAAAGTTGTGTAGGATTTTGAGACATGTGTTGGTTGGACTTTCTATGGCAACTTTTAAGTGGTTTAATGAGCTTAGTAAATAGAAAATTGTGAAGGAGTTACAAGGGGCTAACTTGTCACCTATACAACTTTACGACCTAGGCAAAGAACATGTCGTAGTTATTACAAACATTTGCAGTCCTGGCTGACTATTATGACTGGCTCGATGGCGCATTCGGTAATGACCCAGCCCCATGCGCCAAGAGTCATAGGTTGAATCGATGGGACCGAACCTACAACTTAAAACAATCGTGTTGTGATGAATACTTGTGTTTATTCCGTGTCTGGGTGTAAATTACCAATATTTATACCACTGTTGATTCTGATATCCATAACACAAGTGCTTAAACTACTTACCTCGGAATCAAATTAATGAATGTGATGTCGTCGGAATTATTGGATATATGTAGGAATTTGTGAGATTGTTGAGTCAATATTTAATTTTGTGTGCAATTCCGGTAATTACGTTCATCCATTAAAATGAATTTGAGTAAGGAACATCCACAAAGCTTTCATTTATGCTGTTGGGATGGCATCCAGCATTCTATTATAGTTACCTGAATGTCCAGGCTTCGCATGATTCTAGATGTTTGTATTTAATTGAAGTCCCGAATCAACACGTCACTTTTTAATAAGTACCTCAATCGACTTGCCAGTCATCATCCCTATTGCCGTTTCCTCAATAATATTCACCAGCCCGACTTTGTTCTGAATGTCAGATATTAGCAATTTAATCAGTAGGTAGCAGACGTCGACGCCTACGAAATATTAAACAAGACTTTATTAAAACCTATATTTAAAGCGCTAAGTATATGCTACTAAATATTCAAGAGACAGTACGCAGCGATAGGACTTGCAATTCACGATTCAGTATTCATAGCTAAACATAGGTATTGTTTAGATCACACTTAGCTTGGACCCATGTTGGTCTGGGACTTGGAAAGGATGTGCCAACTGTGTTTCTTGCCTAGCATGTCGTAAAAGTTATAGGTGTGTTTGGCCTCCGCGGAATACCAGTGGTTGTGACGACGTTCTCTGTCGTCATTACCTAATACTGAGCGGTAACCTTTTTGACACCGATCTGTTTATTTTCTGGTTTCATTATTATTTGGGATAGGGTCCCATTTAATTATGTTATGTTTGTTAGTTAAGTTTATTTTGATGTTTTATTATTTTTTATTTTATTGTGGTGTCAAATAAATACTTTTTCTTTCTTTCTTTTATTTCAAAAGACGACTAATGGTAAATGGGTTTTTGTGATTGTGAAAACGACGAGCTAGCCACTTGTCACTAATTTTTCACAATTTTCCATCTAACCGAGGCCATTATCCCATGTTGGTCTGGGACTTGGAAAGGATGTGCCAACTGTGGTTCTTGCCTAGCATGTTGTAAAAGGCGGCTAATGGTATATCGGATTTTGGGTATGTGATTGTGTAGGCGACAAGCTAGCCAATTGTCACTACTTTTTCACAATACCCATCTAACCCAGCCCAGTTTCATTTTTGGTTGAATGTGGTTAAAGGGGCCTGCTGCCCCTTTGACTCTGCTTCAGGGATTATGGGCGTGTCGTTATGTATGTATGTATATATAGTTTAAAGGGAGTGGAAGGAAGCTAGGTAGTACCTTAAACCTAGATGAGACATCTTCACAATCAAAATCAAATCATAAATTCACCTTATAATAAACACCGCAAAAGACTTAGCTGTCTCTACTGTCTAATATCATAATCCTCGGCTAGTTAAGCGGCGCAAATCTCTTAATTATAAGTAGAGCTCGACGTAGTTTCATTCACAATATTGACTGGGATTACGCAAGCGGACGCGCCCTTCTCTACCGTAGAGCGTAGAGACGATAGGTACAGAAACAATTGAGTTGTCAGCTAAAGGTTTATATTTAACAGATTTCTGTCCGCAAAATAAATAAATAAATAATAAATACTTCATCACATACATTGATTGTACACCAAATTAAAAAACACCATACATTGATTGACACTTGTGTTACGGATATCAGAAACAACAGTTGTATTACAAATATATACTTAAATATTGGATATTAACACCCAGACACAGAACAAACACACGTATTTATCACACGAATATATTTTGTCCTGGGTGGGGATCGAACCCACAACTCTTGGCGCATAGGGAAGGGTCACTACCCAATGCGCCATCGAGCCAGTCGATGTGCCATGAGCCAAAATGTGTGTGATATTGTGGTTTAAAGCGATCTAGCTGTTGCCCTTGTCTTTACCTGCGTAAAAAGAGGTCTAAAAAATTAAGTTAGGTTAGATGGAAAAGTTGGAAAAAGTGCAAGTACGTCATCGCCTAAACAATCAAAAAATAGTTCCCAATACATACTTACATACATATGTACATTCATCAGACTGACACATCAATTTCCTAGTATAATACACCATAACTTTCCTTTCAAGGACATAAAGGGCCAGGAACGCAATTAGTACAATAGTATATCTGATTTTAGTCGGAGCGGTGGTAGCTCAATGGTAAGAATACTTTGGATTTGTAACCATGATCCAAAAATTATCTGGTTCCCCTATCTTAGGGTTACGAAGATCATATCTGCGGTCGCTTCGATGTAATTACCAGACTCGCTAAATCCTGTATTATGTTCTAAGCGGACCCCGTCTAAGCACGTCTACGCACGGGACATAACGCTAGGAAGATAATGATATCTGATTTTTAGTCCCGGAATTCCTTCAGCATCATCTTCAGACAGAACAAACGTACTAAGTCATATGATATAGTCGTCTCGCTTTATTGTGCGGTAGCGACCCTGGCCGGTAAACGAAATGTACTATAGCCAATTTTCCGAATAGTAAAATATATTGCGCCCCTGTGCGTAGGAGCGAAGGCAGGGAGAAATATTGAGAATCATTGAATGTTTCCCTACATTTCCAGAGAGACATCCTTTTCGACGTCACGTCATATAGAGCTCAAATAATGATAATACAAATTCTCACTTACGTGAATTAATATCCTATCCGAAAATACACTACGTTGGTCCTATGTTGGTTTGGGACTTTAAAAGAATGTACGACCTATGTTTCTTGCCTAGCATATCGTAACGAAAAAGCGACTAATGATTTAGCGGGATTTTGGTGTATGATTGTTTAAGCGACCAGCTAGCCACTTGTTATTACTTTTTTGCAGATTTCCGTTTATGCAGTTTAATTTATTTTTTGGCTGAATGTGGTACTGGGCTAAGAGGCTTACTTGCCCATTGACTCTGAATGCCCCTTCGGGAATTGCAGACGTGATGATATATATGCATGTAAAATACACTTTATCATTATTAAAGTAGTTATAGTTTAATAAGTAGAAACCAAGAGCTTATATGGATCATGAATGTTTAAGAGGCGAGTGAGGTGTGTAAGGATCGTGCCATATGGCGTTCGGTTTTCTCTGCCTACCCCGCTAGGGAAGTGGCGAGAAGTTTAGTTAGTTAGTACAGGATAGATACAGGATAGATTGGTCATAGATATCCTAAGACGTCCTACTTCTTTAAAAGTCTTTAAAGTCCTATACTCGCCCTAGTCAAACAGGATTAAAACTGCCTTAGTACATAAGGCGTCATAATAGGCATCCCAGCTTATACTCAACTTAGATTATGATCCCTAAAATCTCTTATGACCAAATATAGGACACCACCGTAAAAAGATCATGAAACCTTCCATCTCCTGTAACATGACGTGTTCATAAACGCAATACGTAAAAAAGTTACATCAAGCCCGTATTTCAGAGGAAATATCTTCGAGTTCTCCGGGATTATGTTAAGTACTCAATTAGAATGGTAATTGTCTGTTGTATTGCGTATTAACTGAGAATGTTGGTTAATAAAGTAAAGCATTCTACATTTCATTCTTCATTTCGGCAAGGAGAGCCGTTGACCTGTGCCGTAGTGGAAAAAACGGCAGTGAGACATCTCCATCTTAGGGCAATCTGACTATAAAATATTCAAATGAATCGTCCGAAAAATTTCTCATACAAGTACATGTAAATGTGTAACTTGGTTTTTTATTCACGCCACTTCCTTAGCGGGGTAGGCAGAGAGAACCGATCCTTACACACCTCACTTCCTTCTTCAACATTTATGGTCCTTTTCATACAAGCTCTACGATTTTTATGGCTCTTCACATCACCTTCTGTTAACACACGACCAATCGATATCTAATGTACGAAAATACATACATACATACATAATGTCACGCCTTTTTCCCATGGGGGTAGGCAGAGAGCAGAGATGTACGAAAATCCATATCAAAAATGTCTCATTAGTTTCCAGAAAATATATTTCCGTTGTCTTTACTTGTATTTCCCCTACACTATACTTAATCCAGAGATCTTTATTGTTGGAAGTGTCATGTCAACACCCCATCTGTCATAGTAATCTTGACGAAGGAGTTTGTATATTCCTCTTTCACAGAACTACTTGTTTGCATGAATGACGGAGCAAATATGTTGTTACAATATAGGTTTAGGATCACACTTCGTCCACTGCCCACAATTTCTGTAGATTGAATGAATGAATGAATGAATAAACGTTTATTTGGCGCTAAAATACAATAATTTGTAGAATTAAGCTTAATTTATTATTAACAATTTTATTGAAGACGTATTTTCTCAACATTATCCTACTCCTATCGTATTATATAACCCAGTTTGTATATTTTGGCTGAATGTGGTCGGGCTAGCTGTTGCCCCTTTGACTTCACCTACCTCTTTTGGGATTACGGGCGTGATGTTATGATGTAGGTATATACCTAAGTATCCTACAGGACCACAAAAAGAATATAGTCGTTGTGTGGTCAACTGAATTAACATTTATATGTTTGTGTGTGCACATTTTAACTTTTATTTTTTAGACCGTTGAGAGATGATTGAAAAAGCATTGAAATATTCATTTCACTATAAGCTGCGTACTATTACAATGGTTTTGATGATGTTGTCAATCAAAATTAAGACTTGATTAATTAAGATTAATAACTTAAGTAATCTTAATTAATTAAGATTATTAAATGGCCTGTATTTTCAGTTTTCAGGAAATGATTAAAGCAAAACATTTACCAAGGTTCCTATTCGCACGCTTGAAAATTGAGAAGGTCTTTAAGTTTTGGTGTATAATTATTGACATATGATAAATATTCTAAAGAAATAGGTGGTATTACTACAACTATTTTAGTAGAATAAGTGAGATGGACAAGGACTCATCTAACCCAGCTCGGCTTTATTTTTTGCGGAATTTGGTTGAAGGGGTATGCTGCCTTTGACTGTGCCTACCCCGTTGGGGATTATGGGCGTGATGTTATGTATGTAAGATTCAACTCCTAAACTACATAACTGATTTTCAAAAACAAATAAATAAAAATGTTCTATAAATCATAACAACATTTCTGGTGAGACAACTTCAGTAAGTAGTAAATAATAACAATTGATATAACGAATGTATACACGTGCTATGTAGGATACGGCTCGCATAATATTTTATTTCCACACAATTTACTTATATCAAACATTCTCGAAATTACGAACGTTATTTGCAGAAAAGCTTTAAATAATTCGACGAAACAGCGCAAAGGAACATTTGAATGTATGAAAAAGGCCCTTTTATATAATTTATGTCCCAAACTTTCCCAGTTACCGTCGAATACAGGGACGTAGTTGTTATAGGGCTAGATAACTGCATCGGGGCCCTTGGGTTTATGGAAGCCCTTGGGTTTATGGTTGTTCTTGGATTTATGGGGGCCCTTGGGTTTATGGGGGTCCTTGGGTTTATGGGGGCCCTTGGGTGTATGGGGGCCTTTGGGTTTATGGGGGCTATGAGTATATAGGGGCCCTTGAGTATATGGGTTCAATTCCCACCCAGGACAAATATTGGTATGATGAATAGTTGTGTTTGTTCTGTGTCTGGGTGCCAATCCAATATTAAAGTATATATTTGTAATACCACTATTGTTTCTGATATCTGTAACACAAGTTCTTCAGCTACTTACTTCGGAGTCAGTTCAATGTTTGTGATGTAGTCTGATATATATATTTATTCTACCTAGCTACGCCACTGGCGGAACCTCGCCCCTCCCACAGTCATAACTCTGAGTGACAGCGGTCAAGGCTTTTTGTCTTCTACTAACTACCAATGTTTTCTTATGATTTGGTAACCAACAGTTAGATTATGTGTATGTTGGTAACAAATAAACTCAAAAAGGAATGGACCGGTCTCAATTTTTATTACACCATTAGAATGCTACATTTTCCTTGAGAATGTTACTCAAACTACATTAATCCCAAAATATAATAATATAAATGTCCACCTGGGCCAAAGCCACTAGTAACGAACATAAATTTCATATAGTTTGATGCTAATTGCTTAACTTGAAAGTGGGTGAACCAGTTCCATGGTAGAAAGAGATCAATCGACTAATTTATCTTTAAGCCACGTTTTATATTAAATTAAAATTCTTAAGAGATCACAAATACAAAACCACCATAAGATCTTTACCATTAAAAAAAAATAACTTATACGTCATTGCTGTGAGACGCTAGATAAAGCTAGAAGCTAGAGAGTTAACCCAAGGCCGTGATAACTATTCCACATGCGTGCCTGACAAACGTTTACACAACGAACGAACGTTTTCAATAAAAGCGAACTTTTTCCATTTGCATAATGGCTGCACCGTTTTAGTGCCTATAATATTATGTTATACTTCGTTATCTAACTTATATTATTAAAGCAGCTTCGATACGATTTAGTTATCAACTCGTAAAGTGCAAAAAACATTCCAATTGGTTAAGCGTGTTTTCACCACACGTATTAGTCAAGTCTTAATTTTGTTTACATACATACATACATACATAATGTCACGCCTTTTTCCCATTGGCGTAGGCAGAGATCACGTACTTCCATTTGCTACGATCCTGACATACACCTTTCGCTTCTTCTTCTTCTTAATTTTGTTTCAGTTTGACGGCCATTGGTATAGTTAGTTTTAGATTTTTATTCCCTGTCTACTACCATCTTGATTTATTATTAGTGCTGTGTCTGGTAAGACCTAAGACACAAACACAAACAAAACAACTTTGTTGGGTGGATTGACTGGCCCGTTGGTCGAGTGGTTAGAGACCCTGGCCACGAAACCAAGGGTCGCGGGTTCGAATCCCGCTAGGGGCAAATGTTTCGTGTGATGAACATGGACATTTGTACTCGAGTCATGGATGTTTATAGACATACATGTCTATCCGTTCACCTAGTATCCATAGTACAAGCATATGCATAGTTTGGAACTAGGGAATTGGTGTGTCAGTCTGGAGAATTTATTTATTATTCCGAGTTCCGAATCGCGCGCGCTTAAGACATGTGCATATTATAGACGTGACAATATACCAGTATTAATTATCTAGTTTTGATTAATTTCATTTCAATCAGTATTTAAAATAAAATAAATAAAAAACTCGATTTAACTCTCCTAGAATTTTTTATCGAATTAAAAATAATCGAATGGGTATGTTATGGACGCATAACTATTAACGTCAAATTCAAAGTGTCATGGAACTCATCTTACATGCAATTGACTATACTCGTAGCACAGAGTAATAATATACATACTCTAGAAGGTTCGATGATTTAATTAGAAGAGGAATAGTTATATCAACACTGCGAAATATTTTCGGTTCAGAAACCAACTGTTAATCACAACTCAGATTCACTTGCTTAAATCTGCAGTGACGTTAATATTTGTAAACGTCCTAGCCGCCATATTTTGGGGTCCCATAAGACTGAATTGAACCTGTGCCAGACAACGGACAAGTCAAGGATGAACTGGGGAATTTAGTGCGACATTTTACTTTCCATATTATGTTTTCTCTTTGGATCAACCATGAACCAAAAATTGTCTGGTTCCCCTATCTTAGGGATACGAAGGTCAGATCGGTAGTCGCTTCAATGAACTTACCAGACTCGCTAAATCCTGGATCATGGTCTAAGCAGACCGCATCTAAGCATGAGACAACGTTTTTTTATGTTTTTTTTTTTTCAATATGCTTCTATTAAGTCAGGATTGACTTCGACCATGATCTTAAAAATGATGACCTGGAATATTTTTTACTCCGATCCAAAAAACTGCAGATTTAGGATCACATACTTAAACGTGTCGCTCATGTGGTCTCGCACACACTTTATTCATGAATCCATTTTATTCCAAAACCCGTGGAAGTTTCGTAATATCTTTAATACTAATCTAACTACGGCTATTCGTTCTTAAAATCTGGCAACCCTAGTCTATATACTTGTCGCGTTTCATAATAGTTGTACGTAGTATATTATGTTGAAGAGGCGAGTGAGGTGTGTAAGGATCGTGCCATATGGCGATCGGTTCTCTCTGCCTACCCCGCTAGGGAAGTGGCGTGAAGTTTAGTTAGTTAGTGAGTATATTATTACTTTGTGATAATAGGTAACTAGTGATCGCCCTCTGGTTGAAATCCGACCATTATTAGTTTGATTTTTATTTATATTTAAAGTATTGCTAATACATTATTTAATTAAATATAAGCTTTTTGCACTTCTTCTCCATATAAACTTTAACTGTGCCAAATCTCATACTCCTCCGTCCGCGTAATTCTTATAAAAAGGGGTACAAAGTTTTTGCTTTACGTATTAATAAATAGATATAAAAAGAATAGTAACAAAAAGTTATGAAGAACTTAACTATATAATCACACAAAAGTCTCTCATCGACACTTTAAGTCAAATGATAAACACAATAATCGCATTAACGTATTTTTAGGATTAGACCTTGCGCGAACAATCTTGTATTAGAGATAACAATATTGACATCGGATGTCCATTAATGTACATTAATGTACATGCGATAGTAAAAACTTACGATTGGTCATTAGTGGAATAGTGCCATATCTGTGTGTAGAACTTTGTTCAAAATATTCGCTATGATTGGGGCCCGTGTCATTTATCTATTTAAGTGTAATATTCCGTTCTTAGGCAGTGTCAGACCGTGTCATTATCAGTAGTGTAACTATAAGGTAGCTGGACTGGCAAAATAATAAATATCCAACGACATCACATACATTGATCTGACTCCAAACTAAGAAGCTAAAGCACTTGTGTTACGGATATCAGAATCAACAGTGTTATTACAAATATATACTTAAAAATTGGATATTAACACCCAGACACAGAACAAACACAAGCATCCATCACACGATTGTTTGTCCTGGGTGGGGATCGAACCCGAAACTCTTGGCATATAAGGCAGGGTCACTACGAAATGCGCCATCGTGCCAGTCATATTCTAAAGTAAGTTTTTTTATATGTACTCGTATTTAATTTATAAGTAATATATAAATCAATTGGCAACTTATGTACCACATATTTCGTAATTAGTTAATTATCATAAAACCCTTATATTAGTTATATTTGTACAAAAGTGATCACTTGTACTAAAGGACAAGTATGGCTTGTAATGAGGATCTCTAATGCGCTATCACAACAATATTTATATTTCATTTTACTGTAGCAACAGCGTCGTCCTTGACATCCGTTACGATAATTAGGGTTTCAGATAACGAAGCTCGGATTTGATAAGGGAGCAAAAATATGACAACAGGCTTAATTATACTTAACTATCTGTTCGTGCCTATCGTCGTCCGGGTATAAATATACAAAAATCATCATCATCTTCCTAGCGTTATGTCCCGTGCTTAGACGGGATCCGCTTAGACCATGATCCAGGATTTAGCGAGTCTAGTAATTACATTGAAGCGACTGCCGGATCTGACCTCCGTAACCCTAAGGTAGGGGAACCAGACAATTTTTGGATCATGGTTACAAATCCAACGTTGTTTGAATTTGCAGGTTTTATCACGATGTTTTATTTCACCGTCGAGCTAGAGGTGTAAATACGTACATAGACTTAAAAAATCCAGAGGTACGTGCTCGGGTTTGAACCCGCACTCCTCGGTTTAGAGGCGCGTGTTCTTACCATTGAGCTACCACCGCTATACAAAAATATCGCAAGATTTTTTCGGTTACTGTTCAATTATAAAATAAGTAGAATAAGTAAAACCTATTTTTGTTTTAACAACACTCATGACATTTAAAGATGAAGAGTTTGTTTGTTTGTCTGCTTGAACGCGATAATCTCAGGAACCACAGGTCCGATTTGAAAAAATCTTTCAGTGTTAGATCGGTCGGATATTTATTTATTAAATATCCCTATAATAATATTTTTCTTTTTGTACACTTAAAAATATCCTCTCATTATTGATCTATGTGAAAGTGATTGAGCTATGTAGAATCCAAATAACTAATGTTTAACCATGGGCGTACGCAAAGGGAGCAGGGGGTGACAGGCGGTCTGACTTTTTTTTTCATTATGTTTCTGCTTCATGGCAATCTGTTTTTCAACATTAAGCCACTTATTTATTTGATTTCTCAGTTTATGTTTCATTATGTTCTCCTCAAGAACCCTACTTACAAATTTCCAATTGTAATATCCGAACACATCCTCTAAGCATAAAGTCCAAAACCAAAAAAATCCTAGCACATTCTTCCACAAACGAGCAATAAACGCAACAATGGAAAAAGGAAACTAGAAGAAACTACCGCAAATACAAAGCGCTCATTGGAATAGACAAGCGAAGAGGGTCCGAGTTAATAGATTCATCAGGGTAGAAAACTTCTTTCGCACACCGAGGACGAAGTGAAAACTAATTTCATCAATCCTTTTTCGCATTTATTTGATGTCTACACTATGGTAAAACCGGAGTTAAATTAATCAGGCATTTGACACCATCATTTTAAACTATAGTCGCTAGGACCAGTAAATAAAAATATTTTTATATCATTGATGCTGGTTAATACTATTAGTCTTGTATCTATCTGAATTCATATTTCATTTTATAATGTAATTTAGCTAATGCCATAAACAATACTATTTATAGAATATACTGAGGAAGATTTTTATTCTTTGTGATTTACAAATAACGTTTTACACAATATGTACAAACACAAACATAAACATAACATCACGCCCATAATCCCCGAAGGGGTAGGCAGAGTCAAAGGGGCAGCATGCCCCTTCAACCACATTCAGCCAAAAATAAAGCCGGGCTGGGTTAGATGGAAAATTGTGAAAACGCAGTGACAAGCGGCTAACCTGTCGCCTACACAATCACACACCCAAAACTCGATATACCATTAGTCGCCTTTTACGACATGCTAGGCCAGAACCACAGTTATACTCGTTAATTCCATGGTTAAAGTGGACCTAAATGGGATCGGGAAATACCGCTAGAAAAAAAGATGTATTCGTAATTCCTTACGAGTTTTACTAAGAGAGATCGAGGTCAAACAACAATACCGTCAGAAGATATACATACATCAATGATTTTCAAAATGAGTTCCCTATGTAGATATATTATGTAGGTACGTTATTTTTTAACGGACAAAAAAAACGGAGGAGGTTCTCAAATCGACGCGTATATTTTTTACTAGCTGTGCCAGCGGTGTCACCCGCGTTTATGGTTAATATTATAAAGACTATTTCCGTCATACATGATTTCTATGTAACTTTAACCGTTAAGGCTGCACACGCGACGGAAGCTTAAAAAATGGAGTAACTTCTCCCGTTATCCCAACATTTCCCTTCACTACTCTGCTCCTATTGATTGTAGCGTGATGAAAAGTATACTATAACCTGCCTAGGAGTATGAAGAATAATTGTACCAAGTTTCGTTAAAATCCGTCGAGTAGTTTTTGTTTCTACAAGGAACATACAGACAGACAGACAGACAAAAATTTTAATGATTGCATTTTTGGCATCAGTATCGATCACTAATCATCCGCTGATAGTTATTTTGAAAATATATTTAATGTACAGAATTGATCTCTCTACAGATTTATTATAAGTATAGATTTTTTATATATGACCTCGCATAACTTTTTAAAGAGTTGATAATTCTTTTTTTATTAAAAAGGGTATACCTAATTCAAACTTGGTTCCATATTAATTCGGAAAAATAAGATCCTACACTAAGGGTAGTAAAACAGGGGATGATTGGTTGTTCTTTCGGCGTTTTAATTTTTTGCTAATTTAATCCGTATGGAATTTTAAATAAAATACTGCGGCTTTGATTTATTTGTACTGTAAATTTAGGCGATATAATTCATAAGTATTTTTATAGTGAGTGTATAATTTGAAAGTGCTTACCAAACCATCTAGATAGTTAGAGGAAGCTTAGTAGCTAGACTAACGTAATGATGGCAGGGGCCAGAGACAATCAGCACATAGACTGTAGACCATAGATGTGTTCAATATGGCGGCGAAGAATCGCAAGCGCATTCCTGAACTGCGTACTAATGAAGAAACTTAAGAGCGCCGTCAGGAAGTGGCGGAAAATGCGCCTCTTCCGGAAACAGGAGCAGGAGGGTGAGCCTCTGACGTCATCAGACATCATCAATCGTCATTCATCATCATTCTTCTATCATCATACACAGTATCTCTGATGATCTTTCTTACTTGTGGTACAGCTGACTAAACATACGTAAAAAATCTTCAATCAACTTCCTAAAGTTGCTTACAGTCTTTATTTTATAAATAAAAATTTAGGAACGGTTTTTGAAGTAGATAAATTTTATTTAGAATGCTGGTAATAAATTTTTTTTAGAATTAATTTTATTTCAATATATAAACAAGAGGACAAAATATAACATTGGTAGGTATCTATTCTGTTTCGTAATTCACACATTGCAATAATCAATATCATAGTCGATATAAATGGATTGAAAAAGCGTATAGTGGCTGCAGGGTCAAATTATGAACCTTTAATTCAATATTGATGGCAACACTTACTTGAGCAGATTATGGTGTACATAATATATAATACTAGCTGTAACGTTATGGCGAAGTTCTGCTAACCTTCCCTATTGTGAGTCTATATGCAATTTAATAAGTCCCAAATTACAAGTGTAACATTGTTTACAGATCTATCGATGACCCGTCAGGTGTCTACGGACCCCGCGCCCTCCACTTCGGGGACCCCCGCCCACCACTCGCGACCCCCACCTGCAGAGCTCCTACAGCTGGTAAGTCATCATCTTGCCTTACTTCTAGGTCACCTGTATATCTGAGTCAAAGAGCCAGCAAGCCTTTAACTCTTCATGTCGGTTTTGAACTTACATAAATACATATCATCACGCCCGTAATCCCCGAAGGGGTAGGCAGAGTTAAAGGGGCGGCTGGCCCACATTCAGTTAAAAAATAAAACTGGGTTAGATGTAAAATTGTATAAAAGTAGTGACAAATTACTAGCTCGTCACCCACACAATCACACATCCAAACCCCGATATACCATTAGTGGCCTTTTACGACATGGTTTGGAACATGAAAATAAGTAATGTACCTACCAACTGTGGTCCTCGCCTAGCATGTCGTAAAGGGCGACTAATGGTATATTGGGTTTACGATAATGTCGGCGACGAGCTAGTCTCGTCACTACTTTTCCACAATTTATATAGCGTCAGTAGTGTAAGGTCTAAAGAAGTCACTAAAGGACTAATGTAGCCACTAAAAAGTGATTACGACATAGGGTTAAAGGGGCTTGCTGCTCTTCTGACTCTGCTTACCCCTTCGGCGATTACGGGCGTTATGTTATAAAAAAAACCGTCATAACATTCCAGGGTGCTTAGCCAAATGCGCGCCAGCGATTCTATAACGAACTATCGCTCGTATCGTATATGCATAAGAACTCAAAGTGCGGAACTTGGAGTTAGTTCCCGATTTGTCCACCCAAATAAGTTTGTGGCGCGATACGAGCGATAGCGAAGTTCGTTATGGAATCGCTGGCGCGCATTTGGCTAAGCACCCTGGGCCGTCTTAAACCTATTGTACCTACCTACCTACTACTGCCCTGGGCACATTAATATGGGTTTACAAACCGACATGCAGATTTAAAGGGACTTTGATCTTACATTACTAACATCAAACAATGGCCATTACATTACTAGCCTATTCCACTCATTTGCGTAGAATTCTCAAGGGTGAACAACTTAATTCCACACCGAAGTAGTTTGGTTTTAATTATACGTCACACGGGCTGGGTTGCGAAGGCCCTTCATTAAGACGAATAGCATTGTCTTAGTTCAGGTAGCGTTTGTTTTTCTTTATAGTTTCCTTATACTTTCTTCCCTGGCCCACGTTTGGATCCTGCAAATGACCTATGCGCTAGTATGATGAAAATCGTTTAAGTTAGATAATAGTTACAAGTGGCTAGCCCGTCGCTTAGCATAATACCTGATACGCCATTAGTTGCTTATTGCAATATGCTAGACAAGCAAAACAATCATCATCATCTTCCTAGCGTTATGTCCCGTGCTTAGACGGGGTCCGCTTATACTTTGATACAAGATTTAGCGAGTCTGCTAATTAAATTGAAGCAATTTCCGATCTCACCTTCCTAACCCGTAGATAGGGGAACCAGACAATTTTTTGATCATGGTTACAAATCCAAAGTTGTTTGAAATTGCAGGTTTTATCACGATGGTTTCCCTCTACGTGCTTGGGTTTGAACCCGCACCCCTCGGCTATGAGGCGCGTGTCCTTACCATTGAGCTACCACCGCTACGCACAAGCAAAGCAATAGATACATTATTATGTCTCGAACCATTAAGGGACAAAAATTATATTTAACGCAATACCTTTTCCAACATGAAAATAACTTTGCTCATAAAATTTCTTTAGGCGTTATCTGTAGTAACAGTATACAGCCCTTTGACAAATGGACAATGCATTTATTATCTTGTTGGAAGCTATTAATTCGTATCTGAAACATTAATACTAAGAACAAATTATCATTTATTTTCATCAGGAGCCAGACGAAGGTCAAAGACTAAGGGAACAACAACTAAGGCAGTATGCCTTCTTTCAACTCAGGGTCCACCTTAAGAGGGGTCAGAACCTCGTCGCCATGGACAAGAACGGTAAGAGACGAGCACTCCACACACGACACTCCACTGACGTCACCACCACAAAAAGATGATGGGAGCAGAAGACTTGATCGATGCAAGACTCGGAACAGGCATATTGGTATAGGGTTAGCCAAAGGAACACAAATTGAGCTTATCGAGGTAGATATTTTAAAAAGTGTCAAAATGCCAATCTAAATAAAAACTAATAGCAATACGTATTATTTTTTGTGTTGTTTTTGTGTCGAAATTGCAAGGGCCTTGGTCATAACAGTTGCAACAGCATAAGTCACAACAGTTGCAACAGCATTGGTCACAACCGTTGCTACGGGCTTAACCGTTGCAACAGCCTTGGTTACAACCGTTGCAACAGCCTTGGTTAAACCGTTGCTACGGCCTTGGTCACAATCGTTGCAACGGCCTTGGTCATAACTGTTGCAACGGCCTTGGTCACAACCGTTGCAACATGATGATATGTTTTCTAATTATAATGCCAGGCAATGGTGTTATAGATTTTTTGGATTTTCCACATAACAAAGCTAATGGTAGGTTCTTATCTATACAGAACTTCCACCGTTTTCAAAACTTGCCTATTAATAATGGCTGTTACCCATTGGCAACCGGTGTTAGTTGATTTTTAGGATACAAGCTGACTATGTAAATATCAAAAATCAGATGCCTGTTTCGTACTTGTATTGAACCTGTCTTCTGGTACCGAATATTTTGGTCACTATGCTCTGCTGCACTCAGCTGCAAGCTTTATAATGTACAGGTTTATGCAAACGTGCACAAAGTCGACTGTCAACATATGTATCGTTTCAGCCATAAAATATATGAACATTGGAATCATCACGTTTATAAACTAGAATTTGACACGTTATAAATATTAGAATAAGTATTATTGATTCGAATAGCAAAGTACCTACTTATCTATTAATTTTTTGTAATTTTTATTATATTTATCGGTTTATTCAATGATATTTATTATATAAAAAAGATATTTTTATAGACACGTTTACTTGTCTAACAAATATATATTGATTAATAAAACAAAAGAAATACACCTCTCTAACCTGTCAACTAATTTATATAATTTTTTTTAAATATTGAAGGTATTAAATTAAGTCAGAAAGGACGTTATTGATAGCCATTAGTATTTAACAAAATTAAAAGTAAACTAAAAATTGTAAAACAGCTATTGAGCAGATAACAAGAAAGTATAGGTACTAATAACTTTTATCGCAACTAACAAACATTAAACTTAAAACTTAAGAGACCATTATGTCAACATAGCATTTTATAACCTCAAAATTCTAAGAAGGAATTTTGCAGTAAAGTACAGTTCCCACCTAGATAGTGGAGAATAAAGCTATCTACATTGCAAAAAGCTTCCATTCACTTTTGAACTGTCTTTGCATAAGTGTACAATAAAGGACTTAGTTCTACTAAATTTGACATTGTTTATTTAAAACATAATAAACGAATTCCAACTAAACATAAGACTATCAAATATGTTAGATAATTTGAAAAACACAAAGCTATCCTATGTATAAAATGCCCACGTTGTCACATTAAGTTACAATAATATATTATTATTATATTATTATTATAACTCCGTCTATGCAATACATCTTAATTCATACCGACACAAACGCAATCTTAGTTAAAATCATCAATAAAATCTATTTGAATAGGTAATAAAAAAATTCAAAATAAAAAATAAAACCCTTTGAGTTACGTCTGCTAAGTATATCTACAAATCGAATCACATTCAAGAGAACATAAGTATTATTTTTTAAGTTTTGTAAGAGGGTCTTACAACTTTCTACTTCTATATAGATATTCTCTAAAGTTGTTATTCTCTACAACTGTCTAAACATTATCCTCTTATCGTATGGAAACAGTATCTTCTTTTATCTGTAAATAGTTCTGTAACTATCTCGGGCAACGGATATGGAAAATTTCATAATGATCGGTTAACTACCTAATTAAGACACTAATCAAAATTCGACCATAATTCATAAAAAAAAAATTCTAACGCAATATTTATTAAAATATTTGCATCTGCACCCCTTCTCCATATAAACTTCAACTGTGCCAAATCTCATACTTCTCCAACTGCGGGATGTTCGTAAGGGGAACAAAGATTATGCTTCACGTATAATTAGATAAACGTAAACGAACAAGCTCACTTTGGATTTATAATAAATTAAGATTTCTAATATTTACATGCTTTGGTTTTGATTTTATTATTAAACTATGTCGAGACCTACTTATGTAGTATTTAATTATTTCATTACAGGAATCTCACTCACACAATCACACACACTATCTATTTATAAAAAAATATTATTAATTTTGTTTTGCATGTACAATTATTGTTTTAATTGCAAATTAATTAGTGCTTTTGCTTTTAATTTCATATACCATAGTTACTAACTCTTGAATTATGTCTAACTTTTATCTTTGACAATTTCATTCTTGTCTTTAGTTTACTGAATTTTTACATTTACAAAACAACATTGTAAAGTGAAGGCTAATACATTTATATTAGGTTAAATGTCTATTTTAAATGTATTAAAAGAAGAAAAATCATTGATAATATAAAACTAATTTGACAAAATTTTACGAAAATTTCTGGTGTATTTTAAACTGTTAAAATACATTAAAAAAAATTATTTGCTTCCAAGTTTTATACTTTTAGATAGTGAATAGTTTTATGAACATAATCAATTGTATTGTTCATCTATCATCTTTAAAATCTTCACTCTAAAATTATCGAATTTGAATTCAGAACAATAAAACAGTACAACTGAAAACCACCAACCCGCATCCAAATAAACCTTATTTACCCTAAACTAGACTTTATTTTGAAAACAGTAGCTTATAATTTCGATTTAACTTTATTTTCTGCTTCTTCCTCTTCTAACTTCGAACGTTTTGTGGGGTCCAAAACCAGGTTTGTTGTCAGGCACCAGTGACCCATACGTCAAGTTCAAGAATGGAGGGCGTCTGCTGCACAAGTCGCGGATCGTCTACCGGGATTTGAATCCAGTTTGGGATGAATGCTTCACGGTACCTATTGAAGATCCCTTTCAACCGGTGCAGATAAAGGTTGGTACCATTAACACCCTTCGTAGAATAAAATAAAAACATCTTTATCGTGTAGGCTATAAATATGAATATCTTCCTAACCGATTTCGGCCACAGCGGCCAATATCAACGAGGATTAGCCAACTACGCAGGATATATTATAATAATGCACAAGTATCTGCGCAAACACAGATACTCTCTCTGTTCCTTTACTCATATAGTCCGGTGAGACGGCAACCCGACATGACCGGAGAGAGGTTAGGCGCAGGACAAACCGCCAACATACTGACTCGGGGCTGTTACTGAGTAATTTCAATATTGCCACAAATTTTCAGCCCGACCCGGGATTTGAACCAGCGACCTCTTGGTCCTTAGGTGGCGCATACTACCGCTAGCCCAACGAGGCCGTCAGGCTTTATATACTTTAGTACTAATAGAGTTCAGCACACGACAAATGAATCAGCCTACAGATTCTTAAAGTAAGTTCTACCGAAAAGAACCAGCAAGAAACTTGGTAATTGGATTCCCGTTTAAATTCCAATTTTATTCTGAACTGTCGAGGTATATTATGATTCTTGAATATATTCGTTCTATCTACATGAGAATATTCATTTACAAAAAAAAAAATGTAGAAACATTCATCTTTTACATTAAAAATTTAACCCTTTCACTGCTCACCGATAATCGGCCAAAAGATCGCTACTCGACCGGTTAATCGGATTCGGTATACCGGTACCCTGACCGGTCTGAATTGTGGAAAATACCTATTTAAATTGCAAACCATTATCAACTCAATGAATTTACTCATGAGATTTATATTAGCATGGGCGGTTGAGATCGGATTAAAAGCTTACTATCCGTGTAAACGGATTTGTTTATTCCGGTCGAAAGGGTCGGATCCATGATGATACATCTGAGTGGAATCTAATTTGTCATAATTATAATATGCTCCTAACTAATCTCGGTTACGGAGACCAATCTCAACGATGATTAGCCAACTACGCAGGATATTATTATAGTGCACAAATCTGTGTGCAAATAAACACACTATCTGTTATGTTCCTTACCGAAAAGTTAATTGACTTTTTAAATCTACTGTAGTATGGTCGAATAAGTTTAACATTTGTTGTATTAATTCCAAATATTCCACAAACTATTCAAGAAGACAGTTATACCTATTAAACTTCTAATCCAAACCAACATGTTCTAAGTAAGAAAACGCACTTTATTTTCCCAACACAAAAGACAATTGTCTGTCAGTTTAGCCGGGAGTGGCGACCCATCTTACCCTTTTTGTGATGCTACCACCAAACGGGCTTGACCAACGCACATTAATTAGTGGGGTCATAATTACCCCATAAGGTGTTCGGAGGGTTAAACACGCCCGTATTTATTGCAGCCCGGATCACCGGAGCCGCACTTAAGGGTTGATTTGACCTATTTGTCCCGTACGGAAAAGTTTTTCTCATTTTAGTTGACACGATCAACTATAATGAGGGCACAGCAAATACTACTATTGCTTTTCTATTATTTACGAGTATGTATTTGAACGTGAAGAAACCAATATATCGCACCTATAGTAAAATACATACATACATAACATCACGCCCATAATACCCGAAAGGGTAGGCAGAGTCGAAGGGGCAGCAAGCCCCTTCAACCACATTCAGCCAAAAATAAAGCCGAGCTGGGTTAGATGGAATGGTGTGAAAAGGGAGTGACAAGTGGCTAGCTCGTCGCCTACTCAGTCACATACATAAAAGCCCGTAAACCATTAGTCGCCTCTTACTACATGCTAGGCAAGAACCACAGTTGGCATATTCT
Source organism: Glyphodes perspectalis (assembly GCA_951394215.1). Classification (NCBI taxonomy): domain Eukaryota; kingdom Metazoa; phylum Arthropoda; class Insecta; order Lepidoptera; family Crambidae; genus Glyphodes; species Glyphodes perspectalis. The sequence continues at coordinate 8,511,914 of OX596223.1, forward strand.
TTTTAAGTCACAGACCAACACGGGACAGTGAGCTGGGTTCGATGGAAAGCTCCGTCGCCTACTCAGTCACATACCCAAAAGCCCGTAAACCATTAGTCGCCTCTTACGACATGCTAGGCAAGAACCATAGTTGGCACATTCTTTTTTTTTGTCCCAGACCAACATGGGACAAAAAATATTGCAATACACTGGATTATTAGATTATATTATATACATTTTATAGATTATGGATTTTTAGGTTATAGCCCTTTCGTGACCTTCAAATGTCACGGACATTTGTATTGTGGAGTTTATTTATTTTTGATGACAGCAATGGAGCAGTTTTGGCAAATAGCCGAAGTGAGGCAATTCTAGGAATTCAGGAAATTAAACTTTCAAGATTGCCTTGGGTCTGGTTTCGTCGGCATCTGTTACTCATTGTATAGCTTTATTTTGAGTTTGAATGAAAAGGAGGTTTGACAATCTGCAAACTGATTACTGAAACCTGATTGTAGATTGACCTTGAGAGAAAAAAGATCCGTAAAAGATTATGATTGTTAGTTAAAGAAGCGAGTCAGGTGTGTAAGGACCACGCTGACTGTGTTCGGTTCTCTCTGCCTACCCCACTAGGGAGGTGGCGCGGAGCTAGGTAGCTGGCTTACCTAGGTTGGCGCACGACCCAAACTGAGTCTTAACCTCCGAGGCCTTTGGCGTGAACCAAGTATGGTTTTTACCACGCTTTTATTAGCTTGGATTGTATGTATGTATGTATGTATGTATATATGTATGTAATGGAATCTTTGAGCATAATTTTCACCAATTTCCAGAAGTTTTTATCAGAAACTCGCAGTTTGACCTTAAGATAAATAAAAAAGAAGATTCCTAGTTTACCTTTAAGATGATGTCCATGTGACAAACTCAATTAATCTGAGTTCTTGTTACTCTATTTATTTCTTCTTTAGACTCCAACATCTAAACCAATCTTAAATAAATGTTGCATGCACATAGCCTTTGACATGCAAAAGGGCTCAATATGCCGTTAATACTGCTTAAATTGTTGTGTGTCTATAATTGTTGTGGTAAATCTGTCCTCAAATTTGCAATACCTAAATGGTAACTGAGTTGTAAGTTCTTTTTATGTTAACACTTACTATGTACACTTAGTAAGCAAATAAATGTTTAATTTGATCTGATTTGAATATTAATCATACTTCTCTTTTAAACTTTAGGTAACATAATCTTTGCATAGTATCAAAGAAATCGCCGCTTCCGCCTATTCGCTTAAATCACTTTAACTGTTGACGGAGTTTACACCAGTAGCTCTTTTGTGATATATATTGTGACTAGCTGTGCCCGCGGTTTCACCCGTTTATATAGTTAATGTTATATAGCCTACCTCAAAATGGGCTGTCTAAGTCTGCAATATTTTTTTAAATTGAACCTGTATTTCCTGAGATTAGCGCATTCAAGCTAACAAACAAACTCTTCAGCTTTATTTATTGTTTCGTGCTCATCGTACGAAGCCGGGGCGAGTCGCTAGTATCATATATTTTATGATAAATTGGTGCTTTGCTTCCTAACCACGTATCCGGGAACAAGAACTTAGGGATCTGCCTAAAGTTTTTGAATTTAATGAACTTTCACGAAAACTTACCTGTTCCTAACTTTTTACCGGGTGTTAATAACTAATAACCCACAGCCCTAAAAAGTTCCAGTCTTTTCCCAGGAACTCCTGGGAAACTCAGAAACGGAACTAAGTTTTATCATAAAAAGCCTAGAATTACATGATTTTAAGTAATGTTTTAACGCTATTTTTAACAAAATGACATACCGTTTACCGTTTTTAAGAATAAACGCACGAGTTATTTTCAGATAGCAATGATATTTACCTACTTCTAAACAGACAAGCTCAATTGAGCACTTTACTTATTTACTTACCTATGAAAATCCATTATCATACATATATACATATCTACAAACTGGGCTGGGTTAGGTAAAAAATTGTTACAAGTGGCTAGCTCGTAGCCTGCTCAATTAGATACCAAAAACCCCATATACCGTCAGTCGTCTTTCACGGCATGCTAGACAAGAAACACAGCTGGCACATTATTTTTTTTGACGTTGACAAGCTCGATGGCGCATTAGGTAGTGACCCAGCCCCATGCGCCAAGAGTTGTGGGATCGATCCCCACCCAGGAAAATATTCGTATGATGAATACTTGTGTTTGTTCTGTGTCTGGGTGTTAATATCCAATATTTAAGTACCTATATATTTGTAATAATACCACTGTTGATCCTTATATTCGTAACACAAGTGCTTAAGCTACTAACCTCGGAGTCAGATCAATGTATGTGATGTAGTCTGATTTATTTATTATTTTTAAGGACAACCAACACAGGACATGGGACCCATTATCATCCTAATAGTTATTACGGGCTATTGCCCGTGCTTAGAACATTGAAGCTCACAGCTCGTCTTACATAGCTTGGTAAGCTTTAGATAGATAAACCAACCAAATAGGTGCACAAAACAGTACATAGTATGCAGAATGTAGAGTGTCAGGTTAGAACCTACACTCCTCGTACGTAAGACGCGAAATATTGTTTGTGATTTGTCACTGACAAAATGTCAACTAATGTCAAATCAACATCAAAGCTAATAAGTCTTGCTATAAGCCCCTGAGATAAAGTTATATGTAATTAGAGTGGTGAGGCTGCCGGTCTCATCGTTTCGCCGAAGTTTTTCCCAGACAACCTAAATCCCATTAGCTATTTGCTGGTTATTGGTTCTCTAGTAAATAATAAAACACCTATGTACTTACCATCACCCTCTTAAACCCCGATTGGATAGGCAGAGTCCAAGTAACAATAAAACTCCATAAATTATATTTAGTCAAAAATAAATTTACTTGGGTCCGATGGAAAATTGTAAAACGTTATGACAAGTGGCTAGCTCATCGCAAACCATCGCAAACAATACACCATTAGTCTCATTTTAAGACACGCTAGGCAAGAAACACAATTGGTACATTATTTTTGAGTTCCAAACCAACATGATACAATGTTTGTATGTTTCGCATTAAAGGCGTCGCATGTTATTCAAAATTGAAAATTCAAAATATCTTTATTATATGGCTTCAATAAATAGTAAATATAAAAAAAAGAAAATAAAAAATACTAGCATTATTAATGCATATTTCCTATTCGCAGGTATTCGACTACGATTGGGGCCTACAAGATGACTTCATGGGCTCCTGTCACTTGGACCTCACAGCTCTGGAGCTGGGCAGGACGCAGGACCTGGTCCTGTGTCTCCGGGACCCTAACAAGCCAACCCACGATATGGGAGAGATCGTGATCAATGTGACCTTGTGGCCGAAGACTCAGGAAGATAAGGAACAGGTGATTCACTTTTATTTTCTCTTATATTCGACCTAGAACTTTATAATATTGCTCAAAAATAGTTAGTTGGGGCCTACTATGATGGTAAGAGTCAGGAGCGGATCTTAAATGTGGGGGGCCCGGGGCTAATCCTATTTAGGGGTCTAAAATAGTTTGCGTCTATATGTATATCAGTGGGAACTTCTCCTTTTATTTAAACAGATAGATGGTTTTATAAAACTCAGAAAACAAGACATCGCACGTAAAGGTCACTTAGTTGTAAGTAAAATGACGTCATAGTGTATTTATTATCTAAAATATATAACGATTATGCCATAAATGTAGATAGTATATGGTTAAAGAATACTTTATTTCTCTAAAGAATTACAAATTCACTTATAGAGTAACTTAGATGCAATACTTAAATTATACACTTAACAAAACAAATGAGAATTATAGGACACACTTATGATTATATTATATACAACATAAACACCTTCTAAATAGAAACAAGGAGGTGTTAATTCTAATAAAGTACCTAAAAAATAACAAGTGAATGTCTGAAATTGTAGGTAGACAGAATATTAACGCGCACAATATGAATACTCGTACATATGAATGATTTAATACCTTAACTAATGAGTTACATTAAATAAATGATGTATTGAAATTACTTCTGTCCTTAAACAAAGTAATATCATACAATCATAAGGATTATGACTTGTCAATGGATTGCCTTATTGAGATATTGTGTCTATCTGTATAAATATACATTTGTGTATGTGCCTGCATTATTGTTATTGTTCAAATAATTAACTGTCATCGATGCGTCATCATTTTAACTGTCTAAAATTATACCCTAGATCAGGGTTTCCCAACCTTTTTACTTCGCCGAGTCACCTAATAATATTTCGTGCCGCCCTTACTTTGTCAACAAAACTAAGAAGCATACATTTTTATACCAACTAAATTATTTATTTGTACTGAATTTCTCATGTATCTATTACGCTGGTAATAAGTACCTATTACGCCTCCCCTGACCTTTCATTACGCCTCCCTAGGGGGGCGTGCCCCCCTGGTTAGGAAGTCCTGCCCTAGATACAAAAGGATGTGTATTTGTATCTACGTCTTTAGCCGCTGAGAACTTTGGAATTTGTTCCAGCCGTATATCATCGCCATAATGGATTTGAATTGTATAGTCACTGGTTATTAAAGAAATATAACATTGAACGTATTATCTGTCAAATTTGTAAAATTAAGCACAATAATATTAAATGTTTAAAAACAAAATAAAGGATACATTAACTATTGTTTTATATAAATTTTATAACCAGTGGCGTATTTTATACAATAAAAAAAAATTGTTATGTAGGCAGTTTATTCTACAGAAACTGTAAACTATTTTCAGTTCTTTAATCACGAGTAAAGTTAGGTAATACATTTTTATATTTGTTAATTTTAAATACATTTCCTAGGGAACGTTTAAAATTTCCGAATATTACAATTCTGGTAACATATTATATATTGAGCTAGATACAAAAGAAAATATTCGATACTTTTCGTAGCAAACAGTAATAAGTTCTAATTACAACGCCATAAGGGCCAATCTGGGGCGAGAATTTCCGCCATAATGGGATTTATGGCGCATACTATTTTGTCTCCGATGCCCAGTGACCTTGTTGTAAAAGAACTGCCTGTGAAGCTAATTTTGAACCAAGATTCCGTATATTTCTGAGCAGGGGAACCTGTTATATCTAAGACAATCAAAACTTTTCGAAAAATTCCGTTCTTACTGCGTAAAAATAATATTTTATATGACCGTCCAATTAGAAGAAACTATTTATAAGCGCGGGAGACTTTTAAAAAAAATTACTGTCGTCCTAGTTACAACACCGTCCAAGCTACAGCAGGTTCTCCTTATATGTATTTACTAATTTATTTGTTATCTATAAAATTTACGTACATGTATTATGTACCTATATTTTTCTTAACTAAGTTAATAAACATGCGATCAGATTTTATCATTTACATTATTATCTTTTAAATACTTAAGGACGATACGGATGACATAGAAGCAGAACACAAAGCAGACAATTTTTTTTATCTGTGGCAAACACTATTACATTTTAGGAGATTCCTTAAAAACAGGAATAAAAAGTTATCTACTTCTTTTGGTTTCTGCAATAAATAATATTGATCTATCTATTAAATGTATTCATGGTCTATGAACAAACCTTACACAAGGGATCCCTAAAAATTGACCAACAGTTCGTTCGGCATTTGCAAACAATGCAACTGACCGGTTTCTGCCTCACCGCTCACCGTCCGTAACTCCGTACCGACTACCGACTCACTCAGTCGCAGTGCACGCCTCAGCGCAAACGCGTTTGCGTGTTTTGTAAAAAAAAAACATAAACAAACGTGCTACATTCGATGTGGTGAAAAAAAAACGCCGCTTGTGTTCTGTTTCTAAATTTAACATCTACTTAAGTTTGTTCTAATCCGAGATATTGACAGAAGTTTTAGCGGGAAATGTGTTTTTTCGTGCAGTGAGCAAAGGAATTGATGTGAAAACGGCACAGAGCGTAAGAAGTGATAATAAACCCGTTTTGTTTTTGTTTGTACACTGGAATTTTTACGTTATTATCTTTGGCTGTGTTTAATTAAACGTGTTTCGATTATACTATTTATGGAATACTGTAGTATTCCTCATATGTTATAGAATACATACATTATTTATATAAGTACCTACCTACCTAATTATAGGCATATTTTTATAACGAAAACATTTTTTTTTAATATTATTGTGACACATATTGATAAAAAACGTTGTGACTAAAACGTTTATCGAAAACATATCAAAGGATTTTTATATTCATAATGAACTGCATAATTTCATTACTAACATCACACTGACTAACATTGGCCTACATTACATAACACTGTAAAATATAAAGGAACTATTAAGAAAAAACATTTTCTTCTTAGAAGCGTCACTGATGAGCTATGACCGTTATAGACAAAATGTCATCTTTTTTTTTAACAAGATTTGCATTTTCCTGTGTGAAATTCTGTCTGTAACATAGACCCTAGCATGCATACCGCAGGATCTGTCAATTTGTCTAGGATAGGTACAAAGACGTTGGCGTTCGGTTCTCTCTGCCTACCCCGCTAGGGAAGTGGTGTGAAGTTTAGTTAGTTAGTTAGATAGGTACAAAGATCTATGTCCTTTCATAAAAGTCTAACTTTTGCCGTTTCTGTGGAATTAGGTATGACATTTTTTGCGGAGTAAACGTCCGTTCGTTTGTTGTCAATTGTCGTGTTACTCTCTAATACTCCAGTTAGGTATTCCTGTGTTAGAATCAAGATGAACGTTATGAACAAACAAACACCTCATCTTCCTAGCGTTATGTCCCGTGTTTAGTCGGGGTCCGCTTAGACCATGATCCAGGATTTAGCGAGTCTGGTAATTACATTGAAGCGACTGCCGGTCTGACCTTCGTAACCCTAAGATAAGGGAACCAGACAATTTTTGGATCATGGTTACAAATCCAAAGGTGTTTGAATTTTCAGGTTTCATCACGATGTTTACCCTCACCGTCGAGTTAGTGGTATAAATACGTACATAGATTTGAAAAATCCAGAGGTACGTGCCTGGGTTTGAACCCGCACTCCTCGGTTAAGAGGCGCGTGTCCTTACCATTGTGCTACCACCGCTCTCATGAACAAACAAACACACTATCGCTTTAATGCATTAGTAAGGATAGTGGCTCTGTGTGAAGTTGGAGCAGATAAATCGATATAACTTTAACAATAAAACTCGGATGTTTCCACTTCTTTTGTTGTTTATGCAGGTAGAAACATGTCTAAGATCCCCTTGGGATCTTTGATACTTGCTACCTGACTAACGTGCCAAAAAATTCTTATATTGTTTGATAAAATAAATCGTGTCTTTCTTAATATAATATAAAATTCTTAATATAAAAACCCGCATAGTTCCCGTTCCTGTAGGAATATGGGGATAAATTATAGCCTATGTTACTTCCGGATAATGTAGCTTTCCAATGGTGAAAGAATTTTTGAAATCGGCACAGTGGTTTTTGAGTTTATTAATTACAAACATACACACACACACAAAAATACAAATCATTCCTCTTTATAATATTAGTATAGAAGGATGATACTAGTTTTGTAAACAAAAACTGGTATCATCCCTAAGATACTTCATAATGGCAATGTTTATTTATTTTGTACTTACTAAGCTTTAAAGATGATTTTTCATTCCATAGGTACAACATGTTCTTTATCAAACATTTCTGTTGTTTATGATATCGATATCACTATACAATTATTTTTATAGCTTATCAAAAAGTTTTATTTAAAGGCTACCTACTTATTTACATTAGTTTGAATCTATATAAATAATATTTTATTATTTAAATTGTTTGTCGTAATTACTGTATTCCTTAGGAGATTCTTTCGTATACCTTGTAAATTCTACACCACTGCTGTAATTTAGATTTAGGAGACCCAACTTTTTCCCTTTTCGGACTATATAATCGTATACCAATTGTGGTCACACATTCTCTAAAGTTGATCTTGCCATTGAACCTGAAAGTACATCAGTTCTAATTCTAGTCAATTAAAAAGATTAAATTGAACTGTCAAACTTGAGTCTCCAGAGTTCCAACTTGAACGCAAAGCTACCCTAGATACGTCAAACTGGGGGCAGCTGGCTGAAATGCGGATTTCCAGAGCCAGAAAGTAAAATAGCGGACTTAAAACTTGCAGCGAATTTCACCTTTATTTGTTAGTAAATAAATAAAATAATTATGTGAAACATATTAGGGAATGTCTGTTATCAGCTTCAAAACTTTCAGATCTTACTATACAACTAGAATTTTTAATCATGTTTCATGGCTTAATATAGCATGAATGATTTAACAATGATATATCCTTCATAGCAAATCATGTAAAGCATGATTTAAATATAAAAATATGCGTCTTTTTTTAGTTCTTAAATGTTTTGAAGCTATGGTAATTTATATTAAAATACTTTCCGTTTAGATTGCCAAGTCAAGTGATTTGTCTTTTTCTTTGGACTAAATTCCGTAATAAACTTACTGCTCTGTACAAAGAAGGTAGTCTTCAAGGAGTCATTGATACAAAAGATAAGACATTAAAATAAAACACCATGTCTTATTGATAAAGCTCAATAGTATATTAAGAGACATTGGCAGAAATAATAAAGACTTCTTGACATCACAAAAATAAACACGTACATAGGTACATATGTACATATCACCACGCCCGTAATCCCCAAGGGGGCTCCCATTAAAAATTCAGCCGAAAAAGTAAAACTGGGCTGGGTTAGAATAGAAAATTGTGAAAAAGTAGTGGCAAGTAGCTTGTCTCGTCGCCTACACAATCGCACACACCAAACCCGATATACCATTACACGACTTTTACGACATGTTAGGAGCATAGTTGGCTCATTATTTTTATGTCCCAGCCCAAAATGAGATAGAAAAAAAAATTATAGGCACTGTATTTTTCGGATCGGATACTCATGTTACACATGAACATAATGACTAATAATGGTCTCTAATAAAAATTTCGCGTTCGTTTCGATTAGCTTATATCAAGCTACGTAACTTCGTAATTAATACGCGATTGTAAACTGAGTAAGTAAACAAATACCGTCATTATTGTTAATTGATTGCCGATGCAAACATCTGCAGTTCCTGATTTAATAAATATGTTGTCTAAATATCTATTAAATCAGGAACTGTAGATGTTTGCATCACACGCATTGGTTTGATTACAGACTATTTATGTTACGGGAATCCGAAGAACATAAATCGCAAATGACGTAGAATTCCTTTATGACAAACTCAGCTATTAAAGGCCGATCTATTAGTAGTCAGATAAAAACTTCCGGTACTGATAACATTCGATATTTTACTCAGGAAACAGACGAAGATATCTGTGTAATTTTTTTTTTCGAGGAGGCGAAAATGGTTCCTGGGTCTCCGTTCGCTGTTGCGAGAACGGTGATGCCGGACTTTTACCGACTAAAACACACTCCTCGGTTGTTCCTTTCGTCCATATCTATGTAGATAAGACCTCGGGAATTTTGTTACAACCTTATTTTTTTTTTGTCGCGGGGAATGCCTTACGCACTGTCACCCTACCCGGGGGGGTAGGGTGGTGTGTGGGACTCCCGGGAACCTCTGGAATTGGAGGTCCCTGCTCCGGCCAAGGATGAAAGAATGGCCGGGGTATACCCACTAAAACCCCGCGGTACCCCTCATCGCTCGAGTGGAGGGACCTCATGGGTATAGTTGAACCTCACTACCATTACGCTCTCCAGCGACCGGTCCGCCCTACATGGCGGGCACCACATGCCCCCCCCCCCCCCCTGACAGGGAGGGCGACGGGAACAGCAGGGGGTACCGTACTATTCCCGTACGGCGGATGTTGTTACAACCTATTGTAGCACCATCAACGGTCTTACAGACACTCTTCCTTCATCTACGAAGAACGGAGCTTTTTTTAAATCCGTATTTCGCTACGGCACTAAGCGTTCACCCTCTTTGAAAAATAAGGCTTAAGAAAAATATTGTTAGATCCATCTCAAACTCAAACCTTTTTTGATACGAGGTCCGTTATGCACTGTCACGCCATCTAGGGGACGGGCCCTCTTTCCGGTCAAGATAAAGGTGAACGAGGATCTCCTAACCATTTAGGTCAAGTTGTACTTACAATTTGAAGGCATGCTAGCCACTTGTCACTAATTTTCACAACTCAAAGCCAAAGTAAAAATATTCTGTATTTATATAGGTTTCAAAGAAAACCTTACGAATATAAATCGTCAAATACAGATAAAGCTATAACTCTATTTTTATTACCATTATAGTAATTTACTATTAGTTAGTTATTAACTCTTCTGCCTACCCCGCTAGGGAAGTGCCGTGAAGTTTAGTTAGGTTAATTGTTAACTTTAATGGTTAAAGGACTTTACTGCTCCTAGACTGTGCCTACCCTAGGCAGTACAGGGATTTTAGGCATGACAGTATGTATGTATGTGTACGCTTTCTCTCTCTCTTTAATAAATAATTTATAAATCTCTTTAATGTTTACAAAGATCCTGACCTAACCTAAGCAGCGGGAAAAAAACTGAACTAAGTAAATTTGAATTGACTGTCTAGTTTGGACATCTTTAATTACCTATTATCAATACACCAAGTTGTTAATGTTTGAATGGTTCTAGTTCAATTAAATGGCGACATACGTACTCTTTCATCATCCGAGTGGTTGTGCTGTAAGATCTGTGTTAATAGCTTGTAGCAACACTACTTTAAACTGGGACCTCAATTTGGCAATAAAATCACGCGTTTTGATCAGCTATTTGTCTCTTCTGTGAAGATCATACTTATAAGGTAATCTTCTCTTGATGAGAAATCTGCAACCATTATTTCTTTTTCACTTTGTTTCTTACTAGCAGCGCCCCGCGGTTTCACCCACATAGTTCTCGTTCTCGTGGGAATACGAGAATAAAATATAGCCTATGTTACGCGCTGATAAAGTGGCTTTTCATTGCTGAAAGATTTTTTCTAATCAGTCCAGTAGTTTCGGAGTCTATGCAATTCAAACAAACAAATCATTTCAAATCTTTCTTGTATATAATATTAGTGTATAGTGTACATTGGCTAACAAGACGCTGCTTCTACACGTTTCATTTCTAGAATATTTCGTAACATATCGACAGTATTACGTCTAAAAAAATATTTTTGTGTTGCTTGGTTAGTTATCGCATTGTAATGAATGTTCATTATGACAATACGCGCACATTATATTTATAGATAACTACATTTATTCATATGCATTCTTACCCCTTTTGCCATATTAATATTTTAATTACAGTTGACAGGAAATGCAAATTCAAATTCAAATTCTTTATTGCAAGTCACATGATAAAAAATGTGCATAATAAATGCTGAACTCAAAGGTTACATCTTCACAAACATTAATTGTTTTAAGCCGTCAAATGTAAAATTGTCATAAAAGGAATTATTTGATTTGTCAATAGCTGTGCCCACGGTTTTACCCGCGTTTATGGTTAATGTTATATGCCTATCCTTCCTCGATAAATGGGCTATCTAACAATGAAATAATTTTTCCAATCGGACCAATAGTTCCCAAGATTGGCGCGTTCAAACAAACAAACAACCTCTTCAGTTTTATAATATTAGTATTGATTTATTGTCTGGTTTAAGAGAAATTGTTGTTTATAGCAACGAGTAAAATATTTAAAATTTTCGTCTTAATAACACGGCTAATAATATTACGACTGATGTCTACATATTCCAAGTACTATTCCAAGTATTATTCAATCTCCTAATGTAATAAGTTCCAAGACAAAATAAGAGGGATATTCCACAAATGAGCCAGGCTTTTTAACATAAATAAGATATTATTATCTTACTCTGTGGTCATATATAAAAAAAAAAACTTCAAAAGGAATGGTTTTAAAACGGTAAACTAATTTTTCTTTTTTTATATTTTTCCCATAAGTAAAGATAAGGAAAATTTGCCAAAAACATAACAAATTATGTAGCATGGAAAGTCGTTTATTCTGCTCGGTGACCATAGTATACGTGTAACGAGCGAACTACGTATTATAATGCTGGATCCAGAAATCCAGCTGGATGCAAAATTACAATGATAACAAATAATAATAATATATTCTCCAGACTGACACACCAATTTCCTAGTTCCAAACAAAGCTTATGCTTGTACTATGGATACTAGGTGAACGGATAGACATACTTAAATACGTTTATAAACATCCATGACTTAATCACAAATCTCCATGTTCATCACACGAAACATCTGCCCCAAACCCGCGACCCTTGGTTCTTCGTGGCCAGGATCTTGACCAATGGGCCAGTCAATGCGAATTTTTTAAACGTTATTATTAGGTAAGTAGTAGGTATAATTATTTATGACGCGGGTACATGGAACTGTATTCAATAAGACGTTCTATACTTTATTAACTAAAGTACACGGATACATGCGTAACATCACGTCCGTAATCCCCGAAGGGGTAGGCAGAGTCAAAGGGAGAGTCCTCTTTAACCACATTAAGCCAAAAATAAAACTGGGCTGGGTTAGATGGAAACTTTATTGAGAGACTTCACTTTTGCTCAGAATATAGACAATTATCTTTGAAGTGAAGTCACTTGAAGATGACACTTGTCTCTTTACTGAGCAAAAGTACATTCTAGTACCTCTCTACATTCAGTAGCAATAAAATATAAGTACTCATATTGAGACCAGAGTAGCGTGAAGGATACTCTAGTTACGCCACCTCACCGCAATCACGCGAAGTAGATTATCTATCTACCTACACGTTTATTTACTTTGTATGAAACGCACGGTCTCTTCGATCAAATATTTGATTGAAGCACGGACTAGTAAAAAAAGAAAGACTCCGCACCACTAGATATTGAGGTGCAGCTCCAACTCGACACACAACTTACACCATACATAGACATATGCGCTCCAATGCTCTCAAAAAATCTCACTCACACATGCATAGGCTTTACGATGTAGTATGACAGTGCGGGGTCCTTCTCTTTTTACTAGTCTGTGAAAACTAGAAACCTTTTCATGGCATTATTTATACGGCGCAACTAGCCAATTTGATTAATATAAGAGGCAGATTATCCCTTTATACATAAGAAAGAAAGTGATTACCTGATTCTTGTATACTTAAAGGATTGTATATTACAGATACAACTAGCCATTAAACCATAACATTAACAAGTGTATGATTGTACATAAGACGATAAATACGATAATATTAAGATGGCATGTAATGGGAAAGGTGAAGTCGCTCTATCAACATGCTAGGTAAATAACACAATTGGTGAATTACATACATTGAAATTCCAAATACAAATATGACTGCATCACATTTATAACTGAAGTGGAGGAAACATAACAAAAAGTTTGAGATAGGAGGGATAACAGTGGTATGTTAATCCTTTGTGCTTATGTGAAGGTCAAACCATAGTCTGCTGTTTTGTGTCTGGTTGAACCGTGAACGGCTAACTACAAAAACTAATGACGTCATAATATCATGTTTGTATTCATTATAACGTCCCTCTTTCGTCCCTTATTGAATTCACGGAACTTCGGAATAGATAGCGTATTACATCCATTCTGGTAACAATTCATAGCAATTCATCATCATCTCAGCCGAAAGACGTCCACTGCTGGACATAAGTCTCCCCCAAAGATCGCCAAAACGACCGGTCCTGCACTGCTTTCAAATCAATCATTCATATCCTTTAAAAATTAACTCTTAAACATACACATAACATCACATCTATAATCCCTGAAGGGATAGGCAGAGTCAAAGGCCTTTTTAACCACATTTAGGCAAAAATAAAACTGGGCTGGGCTAGATAGAAAATTGTAAAAAAGTAGTGACAAATGGCTAGCTCGTCGCCTACACAATCACATACCCAAAACCCCAAAATACCATTAGTCGCCTTTTTAACTCAAAGTTTTATAGATGCGAAGATATCTGTCAATCCCTCGATCAAATTATTACATCTTCATGCTTTAGATCCCTAAAAAAAGGATAATCAATATGTAAACCGAAAAATAATTATAGATCCTTTATGGAGACATAATTTTCTTTATAACAATACTTAATTAAGCAATCAAATCTATAAATATCGTACTTAGTACTCGTAAATGTGGAAAGTAAACAAATAACCGATGTATTCAACAGTAGCTGAACTGCGGAAAAATCTAGTTAATATATTTTAGTACAAATGAATGACATACATACCTTCAAGCCCTAATTAGTTATCTGCACCAAGGTCGCAGTACTATTACGGTTAAATGATAATGACTTTAAAACTAAAGGTGTGTCTCAAAGGTATCAGTTGTGTGCTAGTAAAGAGAATTAATATTTCACTAACTTGTAAATTATGAAGGACTTGTACAAAGACTGCAGATTCTACCGTCTATACGATATAAAGGCATTGTCTAATTACCCGGGATAAAATAAGCTTAAAATAGTAATTGTCGAATGTCGGTTTTGTGTCTTAATAATAATGTGAGGATCACATCTGGTGATCCTTGCCTAGCATGTCTTAAAAGTCTAGGTGCTAATGGTTTATCGGGTTTTAAGTTTGTCATTTTGTAGGCTAGCCACTTGCCATTACTTTTTTACAATTTTCTATCTAACCCAGCCCAGTTTTTATTTTTAACTGAATGTGGTTAAAGAGTGTGTGTCCCATGTTGGTCTGGGACTTGGCCTATGTTAATCTGGGACAAAAAAAAGAATGTGCCAACTGTGATTTTTGTCTAGCGTGTCGTAAGGGAACTAGCTGCCCCTTTGACTGTACCTAGCCCTTCGAGGACTACCCTCTACAGGCGTGAAGATATGTATGTATAAACGCGATTCAACAGATCGTTGCCTTGATATTTGATACATGTTCATTTCAGTTATCTGATGTTATATTTACTCATCTTCCTAGCGTTATGTCCTGTGTTTAGACGGGGTCCGCTTAGACCATGATCCAGGATTTAGCGAGTCTGGTATATACATTGAAGCGACTGCCGATCTGACCTTCGTAACCCTAAGATATGGGAACCAGACAATTTTAGGATCATGGTTATAAATCCAAAGTTGTTTAAATTTGCAGGTCTCATCACGATGTTTTTCTTTACCGTCGAGCTAGTGGTATATATATATATATACGTTCATAGACTTGAAAAATCCAGAGGTACGTGCCCGGGTTCGAAACCGCACTCCTCGGTTCATCTACCAATTCATCTACTTTCCTTTCTGGTAATCTCAGATTTATCGCTTAAATGCAATATGCAAACTCGCTAGTTTCAGGATCTAGGTCCGAGCGGACCCTGACAAGGAACGGGACGTAACGTTGGGATGATAATGATGATATAGTTTTGTGCCAAGCTGTACACGTGTGGCACTACGCGAGTTTCCACAGATAACATCTAAATAGCCAAACGTAATGCACTTTTAACCATCTTAATTGTCTATTTCACATTGATCGTAGAGTGTTGTACAATACGCCAACTACTAGGAATTAAAGTGAATGGAAAATACACATTATGTAGTATCCATTATGTAGTAGTACCCAGTAAAGTTTTATTTTTGGCTGAATGTGGTTAAAGGGGCATGATTTCCCTTTGACTCTGCCTATCCCTTCGGGTAATACAGGCATGATGTTATGTACGTATGTAAAGGTTTTCTTTTGAAAAAATATCTATTTCATTCCCGCAACTATATTTACATAGATTCCTTGTACTCTTCTCTGTAAACTGTTCACTGAAGACTAAAAATGTGCTTTTAATTTAACAAGCGTTTTATTAACACGCTGCAGCTTAAACGCTAGTGTAACAACGTTTTTGAAATAACTCCCACTGGATTTCTCAACTTAGTTATTTAAACAATAAGTGGGCGGACTAAAGCTGGGTACAGTCTGGTTTTAGCAGGCTCGCAAGCCGAACCTACATGAGATAACTTAATTAATTTAACAATGGGAAATGTTCGCTGTTGGAAGTTTAAGTGTACGTTCAAATGTGGGTCTCTGTTAGGAACGAGCAGAATACTTAGTACATATTTTTAGACGAGTGTGGTCTAAAATTTGGTGAAATCTGCGAAAAATACTTATGGAATGAAATAAGTATTTTCTGTCTGCGGTCAAGCTAAAAATAATGAATAAATTATACTATTTCCGGAGTATTATGTCACATTCCTTAGTCGGTGTCTGTTTAGACTATGATCCAGGATTTAGTGAGATTGGTAATTACTGACCTTCGTAACCCTTAGATAGGGAATACAGACAAATATTAAACAAAATAGATCTGGGTGTTTATGTAAAGATTGACATAGTTAAAACAAATTTCTAACGTCTTCAGAAATAAACCTTACAGGGACTGTGATAACCTTTGATAAGTTTAAAAAACGTTATTAAGAACTGCTCGTGTTTGTCGAAATTTTACGTCACAAAGTAGGTAGAATATAGTTATTACTTAGTTCTAACCATTAACTTCTAACGACTTCTATGTTTATAGTTGTAGTGTAACTTAAGAAACAATTTGTTATGATCTATTCATGGCAAAGACTGTCGTTAAGTAAAAAAAAAATATTTTCTGACTTGTTTCATTTATCGTTATAGTACCTAAGCCGGTCGAGTGGTTACATATCCTGACCATGAAACCGAAGGCTGCGGCTTCGTATCTCGGTAGGGGCATGTTTGCGTGATGAACACAGTCGTTGTGTCATGGATGTCATGAACAGAGATGTAGCCGTATCAATGATATGGGCCCCCTGCTCTATAGGGGCTCCTGCATTTGAAAGGTAAACATTCGTAAAAGTTGTCTACAAAGATAATATTGATGATAAAAAGGACTCGTCAATACATTTGATACGGGGCCCACGTAAGATTAGCTACGCCACTGGTCATGGGTACTTGTGTGACCTTGACCTCTCTCCGGTCATGTCGAATTGCCGTATCACCGGACTAGAGTGCACCTGTGTATGTGCACACACTTGTGCACTACAATATCTCCTGCGCAGATGGCTAATCCTCGTTGAGATTGGCCGTCGTGATCGATGTCGGTTAGGAGGATTTATATGTAAGCGAGCATTGAAATATAAAATTTATACCTACTTACCTAAAGGGGGAAAAATATGTACCTACCTAAATACCTACCTACTAAATAAATACCATTTCATCATATTTTTATCATACACAAGCATACGATCTTTTGCCCATACTAATTTCGTCAAAGTAACCCTATTACTTTAACATGTTTGAAACTTAGAAACTGCAAATACTCAGAGCACTAGATTCTGTGTGGGGTAGTTCCTAAGATGGCTGTGGAAATTCCTAACTCAAAGACTAGGTTTGTCCTTGGCTGTAATAGCTGTACTTAGTTAGTATGATAGCGCTGGCTGATATGACCTAAATTCTTCTTGTTTACGCAATCTAGCGGCTAAACCAATTACACTCAACCTTTATTTTCATAATATATACATTCGTACTTTTAACTGGCCCGTTGGTCGAGTGGTCAGAGACCCTGACCACGAAACTAAGGGTCGCTGGTTCAAATCCCGCTAGGGGCAAATGTTTCGTGTGATGAACATGGACATTTGTACTCGACTCATGGATGTTTGTAAACGTATTTAAGTATGTCTATCCGTTCACCTAGTATCCATAGTACAAACATAAGCTTAGTATGGAACTAGGGAATTGGTGTGTCAGTCTGGATAATTTATACTTATATAACTGAAAACTTTTGTATTCATGTATTTTGACAAGCTCGTTGGCGCATTCGGTAGTGACCCTGCCCCATGCCCCAAGAGTTGTGGGTTGTCGATCCCAGGACAAATATTCGTGTGATGAATTCTTGTGTTTGTTCTGTGTCTGAGTGTTAATATCCAATATTTAAGTATATATTTGTAATACCACTGTTGTCTTTGATATCCGTAACACAAGTGCTTAAGCTACTTATCTCGGAGTCAGTTCAATGTATGTGATGTAGTCTGATATTAAAAAAATATATATAAGAAAAAAAAAATCCATATAACCTAACCTTAAGTTAAAGTGGCTTGCTGCTCCTTTGACTCTACTATCCCTTCGTGGACTATGAGCGTGATGCTATGTATGTATGTATGTATGTATATTTAATACAGTTTACGTCTAGTGATAATCCACTAGATTTTTCACTCCTGCAATTCTTGAAAAGGTAGGCAGAGACCAAAGAGCGAATGTTTCTTGATCCACATTGAATATAAAATTAATTTGGGTAAAATAGAAAATTATACTTACATACCTACATACATAACATCACGCCGGTAAGCCCCGAAGGGGTAGGCACAGTCAAAGGGGCTGCAAGCCCTCTTAAACACATTTAGCAAACAAATTAAACTGGGCTGGTTTAGATTTGAAATTGTGTAAAAGTAGAATTCTCTAAACTTATAAATTGACACCATATTGCGGGCATCGTTGACAAGCAAACATTTCATAGAAAGAAAGGAAAATTTAAAGTTTGTGTATTTATTTTTATCACTTGAATGTTTGAGGATAACAGAATCAAGGTAATTATTAAACACAATATTCATGCGCATTAATAACTTGTTATTTTATATTAACATAGTTACATATAGATATACATAAAAGAAAGACATGCAACGGTTGACTTTCAACGTTGTATTATGTAACAGAGTTGTATTTTAATTAATATGTACCAACTTTCATGTAATTATGAGTGATAAGTGTCACTAACAATTTTTTACTATTTTTCCATCCAACCTAAACTTTACCCAGTTTTATGTTTAACCAAAATGTATTGTAAATGAGGGTTGTTCCATTGACTTTGCCTACCCCTTCGAGCATTTCGGCCTCGACTCAAATCTGAGAACTACAGTTTTCCTTATACCATTACTCGGAAGAACAGATCCAATAGGCAATTTTAAAAGCGATTTAAAGTACCTACCATTCCTGTTAAGCCTGTTTGTTATCACGTAACGCGCAGATACAGAGAATCTTAAGATAATGTTCATCCCAAAATAGCCCTAACGGCAGGCGAGACCGTATTTCATCCGTATGTCCAAACAAACTTGGATTAACGACAGTTGCGTCAAAAAATAATATCAACTTTGGCAAATGTGTTTTGAAGTTCTGCTTTATAATGATGGAAGACATATTAGCTATCAATTCATTGTACGATAAACATGATTATTGAAGCGATTTCAATTTAAAATGCGTAATATTACATACATACATAACATCACGCCTATAGTCCCCGAAGAGTCGGCAGCAAGCCCCTTCAACCACATTCAGCCAAAAATAAAGCCGGGCTGGGTTAGATGGAAAATTGTGAAAAAGCAGTGACAAGCGGCTAACCTGTCGCCTGCACAGTCACACACCCAAAACCCGATATACCATTAGTCACCTTTTACGACATGCTAGGCAAGAACCACAGTTGGCATATTCTTTTTAAGTCCCAGACCAACATGGGACAGTGGGCTCGGTTGGATGCGTAATATTAAAGTAAATATAGACATTTTAACACAAAACGTATGTTTTTGTTACGTGCCTACGAATTTATAATTATACAAGACCTTTAAAGAAAATATTTTAGCTCGCACGTGTGTATCTTTTGAGACTATTACATACGTAGATAAGTTACAAAATGCTCAAATAACAGTGTATTTTTAACCAACTTCAAAAAAAGAAGGAGGTTCTCAATTCGACTGTTTTTTTTTGTAAGTAGGTATGTTACTCGATATATGAGAATTGCAAACGATTTTCAAAATTATATAGCAAAATTATTTTCTTTATAATACTTATAAAGAAAAGAATTTTCCTTACAAAACACTTTTTTCCTCCAAAAGATAATGATGTACTCATATTTTCTATATTGCCTCATTTAATTTCGCCCTAATAATTACTGACATATCATAGATTTTAAACTATATGT
Organism: Glyphodes perspectalis; assembly: GCA_951394215.1. Classification (NCBI taxonomy): domain Eukaryota; kingdom Metazoa; phylum Arthropoda; class Insecta; order Lepidoptera; family Crambidae; genus Glyphodes; species Glyphodes perspectalis. The sequence continues at coordinate 8,531,816 of OX596223.1, forward strand.
CTTAAAGGTTGTCAGCAACGATCTGTGTTAAGACTATACAATAGCAATACAATTAAATATTGTATTTCATTTCATTACACCTAAAACAATGAAATAATACAATTAGCTGATAATAAAAAAAAACTGAAATCTATCCCTAACGTATTTTTTACAAATATATAATAACTACGGTAAAATTGCATTTGCCACAGATTACTAAATTTACGTACACTGCCGAACTAATCTAACCAATCCAAAATTAAACAGACTACTTCAAAAAACAGATGTAAGACTTTCAACCTCACTATACTTAAAATTAATACTACCTATTTCAAACAAAAACAAACGGGTTTTACTAGGAATTTACTATACAACGTACAACAAATGTTTTACCTCACGGGAATAGTCAGTAACTATTGAAAATTCAGTCCGAGAACACGTGTGCAAGAAGTATTACAATTCGAACATGGATAAAGATAACAAAATGGACCGATTGAAAAACCGCCTCATAAGGATACAAGGGAAGATTCAAGATAGAATGGAGGACTTTCAAGATCAGTTCCAGAATAAATACGAGAGATCGAAGTTTTCTAAATTCATATCGCATTTGTCTGAAGATCGGAGCTCTTACGAAGGGGAATCTAATGAAGAGAAGCAAGGTGATGACAACACATCAACCGATTCAGGGAAAGCGACTGATGATTACTGCAGACGGAATAGTTGTATACCATCAGTTGTCATCGACGAGCCAGTAGAAACTGAAAATGCTAAGGATGTATGTGAGAACTTTATTAATATTGAAAGGAACGGAGTCTTGTACAAGAGGAAGAGTTTGTCGGCCAACAATTTGGCGTTTGAAGACGACATGATGAGTGACAGTTCCAGTGAATCTTGCGTCTCCTGTTTGTCGTCCAGCGATGAAAGGTACGTTTATGGTGGTTTGATTGATGCAAATTGAATAAGTAATCAATCTTTTTAGTTATTTAATAATTATTAAATTAATTTTTTTGCGCAAATTGAATGGGCTAGTTGAATTAAAAAGCCTGTTATAGTAAAATATTAGTAAAATCATCATCTTCCTAGCGTTATTTCCCGTGCTTAGACGGGGTCCGCTTAAACTATGATCCAGGATTTAGCGAGTCTAGTAATTACATTGAAGCGACTGCCGATCTGACCTTCGAAACCCTAAGATAGGGGAACCAGATAATTTTTTGGATCATGGTTACAAATCCAAAGTTGTTTGAATTTGCAGGTTTCATCACGATGTTTTCCTTCACCGTCGAGCTAGTGGTATAAATACGTACATAGACTTAAAAAATCCAGAGGTACGTGCCTGGATTTGAACCCGCACTCCTCGGTTAAAGGCGCGTGTCCTTACCATTGAGCTACCACCGCAAGTAAAATATTAGTAAAATAAATAAAAAAATCATTTCGTATTTATTGTTTTGTTCAGAAAACCAAACGACGAAGATAGCGTACAGTGTTTAAGCGCCCCACTCCAGATCTTTGAAGCGCATATTATCTTCATCGTTGTTTGAGTATAGGTAAAGCAATAAACACTTATTAAATATATTTGATAACTCCAACTTACGGACAAATCAAAATATTTGAGTCAACTAGCCTTTTCATCATCCTAGCGTTATGTCCCGTTCTTAGACGGGGTCCGCTTAGACCAAGATCCAGGATTTAGCGAGTCTGGTAATTACATTGAAGCGACTGCCGATCTGACCTTCGTAACCCTAAGATAGGGGAACCAGACAATTTTTGGATCATGGTTACAAATCCAAAGTTGTTTGAATTTGCAGGTTTCATCACGATGTTTTCCTTCACCGTCGAGCTAGTGGTATAAATACGTACATAGACTTGAAAAATCCAGAGGTACGTGCCCGGGTTCGAACCCGCACTTCTCGGTTAAGAGGCACGTGTCCTAACCCTTGAGCTACCACCGCTTGAGTCAACTAGCCTTTTGTACGAATATAAGAAAACCTTGTTTCAGTCGTGCTGAACAAACGAAGCTAATATCAAAGACTTTACTTTTAAAAACATACTGCGCTGACCCCAGATGACCTGGAACCTGGGTTGAAAAGATGACGTATTAAATCTATGTCGATATAACAGACTTTTATTGTTAAATATATCTCGAATACTGTTTAGAATGTTTGTTTTAAACAGCATTATTTTTCCTTATACTTTATAAGGATCATAAACCACTGTTATCATTGAGTAATAATATTACCTGTTTCCCAACCTAAAATTATTAAAGTCAGGGTTCCTTTTAGCTAATATTCGGTGTACGGATCGCTAATTAAGTAATGAACAGATAGCTCCTTGCGTCGATCCGACCTCAACTTTGTTCGACCAATCCTCTTACCTTATTGAATTGCAGGGTTACTTTCTTTTCACTTTGTTAATCCAATCTGGCTTGGCACCTTTGCGTTTTGTCAGGAGCTAAGAAAGTACTTCTGCTTTATAGAAAATCATTAGAATTTTTATGGTTTATCTGCCGTTTCCACCTGGTTCTTTGTCAGTTTAATCTCAAAAATACATTTAATGTCCAAATTCAATTTATAGAACTGCCATTTGATGTTATTTTGACATAATTTTGAGTTCAAAGTTATTGTGATCGAATTAGGTATGTCTTAATAAACATAGCTATGTATTAGAATTGTACCAACAGCTTACTCTAAATCGAATAAGTTAATAGATTTTTCATAAAAAATGGTTTTACTTACGTCACTTAAAAAATAAACGTAATTTCTATTAACTATTGTTAGCTCTACGTCTTGGCGCGTATAATACACTCATTTTCGATTTACGTTTAAACGTTATTTTTGAGTCAAATGATTTTGAATTCGGCAATTCAATAATTTATTTATTTATGGATTGTTTAGCTATTTACAGCAAGTTGATCTTATGGCTTGGTATTTAAATTTGATAAGAAAAATTTATGCTATATAAATCAGGTACTCGCATCGTTCCGGTTGCATTTGAGAACATTGTCAATAGTCATCGTTCATTCATTTTATTTTATTTTTATTTCAACCTTTTTAGACCAGTAGAACCGCGTCCAAGAGCTGGCAGTCTACCACCAGGCCCGCATTTGGACCTCCCATCAGCATTCAACACATGCACAGACATTATAGAGAAGATCGGCAACAAATTCCCAGCGCTGAAGACCAGGGGCGACAGGATACATAGGGTACTGAATGGTGGTGGATATTACCTAATGACTAACAATACGGTTGTAGAATGGCTGCCATCTTGAATGTCACGGTGGAGTGGCGAGGCTGACGCGTGGTTTCGAAAACTTAGTTCTTTTTTTTAATACTAAAAAGGGTACGGCTAGGCTGATAGTAAGCGGTCATGTAGCCTATGTACATTTGCAACTTATTATCCATAAAAGGTGTAGCTTGTCGCAGTTTGTACTTTTATCATAGTACTCGCTCCAGGTTTGTGCGGATAGCAACTATGCTCTTGAATAACTTCGTCCGTTGGTGTAATATATTTGAAAATCCATTCCTTTTGATTTTGCGTTATCGCACTTAGACAGACTTATGCTAGTTTGTCTCCTCTTATTTAAAAAAAAAAAGGCAGTGACGGCTTTATTTTATACTATGTGATCTGGATGGATGTAAGATAGCCACTCACACTTCTTTAGAATTTTAATTAAATAATAATCACGTATTATTTCCTTTAATTATTCAGCTTCCTAAATTTTTAATAAAGCTAACTGTTCTACCATTTTTCTCCTCGGTATCTTAGTATGTCCCAAGTGGCACACTTTAAGTGTACTCAAGGATCAACGAGGACTCCAAAAGGGTCCTCAGTCGCCTCGACAGCAGCAAGATGGGTCGCCCTTGGAGATTTAACTGAAATAGACACAATGTTTCCCCATGATATCCATGGGCATTTCCCCAGGGATGGAAAAGGGCTACTGAAAAAGTATTTCCGAATCTCTAAATCCTTCAATTTAACTTAAAATTATGCGTGGTTCGCACAATCTGCTATCTTTAGTATTGTTTTGAGCTACAGACTAAGGCTTTGAAGTAAGGTTGCTTGCTAACCAACCATCCTGTTATCCCAGGACATATCCTGGTTTTAGTAAATGAAAAAATACCCTAGGAAGTCCTATATAGTTTCTAAGTCTGAGTTTAGTACTAGCCACACCGCCTAGACGTTTTTCGATATTTTTTTTTGGAAACTTCTTGATTGTTATTTACTGACAATATTAGCTGAATACAGTTTTGGATGTTAGTGGATGGAGAGGAAGAGGAAGGCCAAATAAGAGATGGATGGATTGTGTGAAAGATGATATGAGAGAAATGGGAGTGGATAGCTTGATGACGGCTGACCGGGACGTATGGAAAAGGAAGACATGCTGCGCCGCCCCCAGATGAACTGGGAGAAGGGCAAGAGGAAGATGATGATTAGCTGAATACAGTTTTACTAACATTTGGTGTTGTTTTTATTTTATAATATGAAAATATACCTTACAAGTGCTACTAACAAGATGGGAATGTGCTTTTAACAGTGTGGGTCATAAAAGGTGCATGTTGTTTTTTTTTTTTTTTTCTTCTTTGATTATACGTAAACTTTTCTACTAGGGCCGTGACTGAGTACTCACTCAGGAGTGTACTATAGGTATAGCGTTTAGCGACGTTAATATTATTTCTGTATATAGGTAATCTAAAGTCGAAAGTTTATCGTGTTCATGTAAGACTTATTCCAAAAACAGTGTGCAATAATAATAAATGTTCTTTCTTTAATTTTTTCCTTGACTGGTTTTATGGCTCATTCGGTAGTAACCCTGCCTCATACGCCAAAGAGTTGTGGGTTCGAGCCCCACCCAGGACAAACAATTGTATCATGAAAACTTGTGTTTGTTCTGTGTCTGTGTGTTAATATTAAATATTTAAGTAGCTGTAATAACAAATATATACTAAAATGATATGTTATGATACACTGTTGATAAAGAAAAATGTATACACTGTTGATTTTGATATCCGTAACACAAGTGCTTAAGCTACTTACCTCGGAGTCAGATGTATGTGATGTAGTCTGACGTTTATTTAGGGTAATCAAGGAGCAACATAATTTGTATTTTTAATGGAGAAGAAGAATCCATCTTCCCTAGTAAAACGAAGAAAGATAGATGGTAAACTTGTGATCCCAGTAATCTGTATTATTTTCGAGAGATTTTTGAGACGTAGATACAATATGTAGTATTTAGGATTCAACGGTCCCCTAGTCTAGTCTTAAATAATAAAGGTACCTTCCTAGGAACTGGGATATTTTCGGTCTTTTAAAGACACGAAACTAGAACAAAAACACCTGTTGATTAATTTCCTGAGAACTAGCTTGAGTAGGTACACTATGGATTCCGAAAGGCGATTTGTCGAATCCCGATACTGAAAAATAACAACCTTTTTTTAAGTCAGTTAAAAAATGCGTATCTCAACAAAATAACGAAGAGATTAACATCTCCTTCATCAGAATCGGACAAGCAGTTCGTACCCTTCGATGAATTACAATATATCTATGAACCATTTCAAGTACTTATTGTTGTTATGAATGTTGAAGAGGCGAGTGAGGTGTGTAAGGATCGTGCCATATGGCGTTCGGTTCTCTCTGCCTACCCCCCCAGCGAAGTGGCGTGAAGTTTAGTTAGATAGTTAGTTCATTTCAAGTATTGTTCAACATTTCACAAGTCTGCTTAGTAAATGTCCGTTTATGGAGTTGAGTAATTAAAAGGCCAAGTTTTATCAAGAAACACGTTCGCTTATCTATTCCCTTGCAAAAGCAAATATTTCCGTTTAGTACAAAGTGTCATCAAGACTTGTTTACTTTTCTATGACTTGGTTCGCTTAAAGCGTTATATGGTCAGCAAAAAGTGCCTGAACTGCTGTTGTACTTACATATAGAAATCCTAGCCGCGTATATAGGAACTAGGCTGTACTTTTAGTTGCGATCTTTCGATGACATCGTCGTAAATATCTTTACTATATTATACTTACTATATCACTAGTAAATAATATCTTCACTTATTGTAAATTAAATGATAATTTTTTAATGCCACAGGAAATTACGCCATTTGGGAGTTCCCTATTTAATAATATAATAATTAAATATCCGACAACATCACATACATTGATCTGCCTCCGAGGTAAGTAGCTTAAGCACTACGGATGTTGTGTTACGGATATTAGAATCAACAGTGGTACTACAAATATATACTTACTTAAATATTGGATATTAACACCCAGACACAGAATAAACACAAGTATTCATCACACGAATGTTTGTCCTGGGTAGGGATCAAACCCACAACTTTTGGCGCATAGGGCAGGGTCACCAGCAAATGCGCCATCGAGCCAGTCATTTATCAATTTAAGAAAGCGAAACTTTATTCCCCTCCTGGGTATTCAAGAAAATTTGCAAATTCTACTTCCTTTTTACTTTTTTGTTGATGATTATTTGGGGTCGGGAGTTCTACAAATCATAAGTTATATTGTCCTTTATAAATTAAAAAACACAAAAGGTCTTCGGTAGCGCATTTTCTTATGTCTTCAAATAAAAGAGATATGAACACAATTTTCTTACAGTAACAAAAAAAAATATTACGGTTTAACACCAGACTACTACTGTAGTCTGCTGTTAAATGCAATTTAAAAAGAATATTCGAGACCAGGGTGTAAGTCTCCCATGTCTGAATATCTATGATATAGTAGATAGGACCCTAAAGAATAGTATATCCTATTATTTGCTAAATTATCATAGACCTTCAAACTTATGATGGGTATCAGAACTAAGATTAGAGAGGATTCCTTAACATCAGCAGTCAATTGAGTCTGCACCTAGCTATGCCCCTATGTATATCAATGAGGAAGAGGATCTCTCTAAGGTAATAAAAATGCTTCCTTATCACGGCAGTATGCAAATACGATCCCATCTCAAAGAGACGTGTAAAGTTGTTCAGGGAAACTCCAATGGGCACACCAAAGGGTATTGAGTAATCATTCCGAAATTCAAACATCTCTTGACGTCACATGTCTGCAAATTCTGAATATCTGCCGCACAGTGAAATGGAACTGAGCAATCAACAAGCCCGACTCCTGCATAATTACGGTCAAGAATTTTTGTATACGTTGTTTATAATTTTTTTAAGCTTAAGCAATAGAGAGTGTAAATGTACGATTCATTTACTATTGCTTAAGCTTCAAAGAAGACTTTAAGTAAAGCGCAATACACACCAAAGCCGCCGACCCGCCGGCACTGCCGGCCGACACAACTAAAAATAATCATTGCGTACGCGATCGGTCAGTCGCCCGGAGACATTCGAGCTGCAATGAATGACGCCGCCGACAAAAAGTTGCCGACGCTGGCCGGCGGCTTTGGTTTGTAATACGCATTACGGATATAGATAAGAGTTCGACACCTTAATTAAGTAGGGGTAGAGTTTGTACATAATGACCCAAATACGCTCTCGGAGTAAAGTCAAAATATTTGCTCATATATTGCGACCAGTATTTGAAAAAAATTTACTTGTAAAAACGCCGAATGAATAAATGTGTTTAGGGGTAACGTCCTTGTTCTGTAATCTGAATGAATCAGAGTGTAGAAAACTCTTGAGCTCGTAAAAGTTACCTACTTAGTTCGTAAAGTTTTTAAGTACAATCGCTAAGACTTGAAAAACAGTCTGTCTGTAGGTATTTTGTAGATATATTTCATACATTATGCCGATCGACGGTTTTCTATCGATTTTCTAAGTACAAAGTTTTTAAGCAGATAAAATTTTGTAGAAATGTTTTAAGTACGTTTAGTAATAAGTCTTTTCTTTTGCTTTTCTCAAGAGTTCGTATTTAAAACTTTGGAATTTATGAGAATATCACGAAGCCTCATTCTGTTTTTAAAAAAAAATGTTTATATTCAAAAAGCGTCCATTATCTTGCATCTGCATGAAATTCACATTGTACTTAACACGAAAAATAAAAATAAAATATGTTTTTTTGGCCACGTGCCAATAACAAACGGGACCGATACCGCGATCCCAACGATTTGTTGCGTGTTGTTTTAATGTTTTACATTGTGTTTTGTTGTTGTTTGAAATCGGCGAGTTGTTGGGCCAGAACGTTTTTTTGTTTTGTTTCCAATTAATTTTGTAATTGGAATTCGTGTTTGTATGTTATTCGTAGTTTTTATTTTATTTATAATACTGTTCGCGGTAACCTGTAGGAAGGGGTTAAATGTATGTGAGATTTTACATAGCGCATGCATTCCTTTAGTAGGTTTTTCTTTTATTAGGAATTGATACAACAAAAGCGTTAACCTATATGTTTATATCATTGGTTGAAGTAAACCTTTGTGCTAATAAAAATGGAGAATTACATAGATAGTGTGTATTTCAAAAATATTTCTCAATTTAAATAATTATGAGGAATATACACTAAAGAGCCCATTAAACTAATACTGAAACATAATCGGAAAAGTAATCGAACAATTTATTTACCGATTTAAACCAAATACGAGCCCCGGACTGACAGAGGCCAAAAATGGTTTTCTATAATAATACCTTACGTAGGTAGGTACCTACTAACAAGAAAAAATACAAACCAATATCATCCTAACCTATTTCGGTTACGGCGGCCAATTAGGATTAGGAGAATTAACCAACTGTGCAGGATTGTAGGTATTACAGTGCACAAGTGTCAGCGCAAACATGAGTCCAGATCATTATTCCTAAACTATCTGACCGACCGTGAAAACTCCGAATAGTCATTTCGCCGATGATATTTTCTACGAATATTCGTTTCACCGCTAGTCGATTTGGCGATAGTATGAATCTACGAGCTATCTTTTCACCTATGGTCAATTTGCTTTTGAATCTATACAAATAGGTTTTATAAAGCTGAAGAGTTATAGGCTCAAATTTAAACCATTCATTTGCAAACTAAGTTGTGGTCTTAGAACTATGGAAGCACTTGAGACTTAGTCATCTTTTACAAGTATAGCAAATTTTTAATATTCCCACAACACTTGGCGCATGGGGCAGGGTCACTTACTACACGGTAATGATGGTACTTCCAGAATTCTATTCGATAGTCTTAGACAGAATATAGCTTTATTATACACAACCCTAACCTGCTGCCCAAAAAGGCTGATACCATACCTTGATATAAGACTGTTACATAATAGCATATTCCTCATTCCAGTACCTGCTGAAGAACACCCGTCTGAGCGACGTGAACAAGCGACTGAAAGCGCAGATCTGGAGCTCGGTGGTGACCATTGTACTGGTGGAGGCCAAGAACCTGCCCGCCATGGACGTTGACACGCGCTCCAGCGACCCTTACTGTAAGTTTAGGTGAGTAAATAAAATAAAATAATAAATTCTCCAAACTGACACACCAATTCCCTAGTTCCAAACTAAGCTTATGCTTGTGCTATGGAAACTAGGTAAACGGATAGACATACTTCAATACATTTATAAACATCCATGACTCGAGTACAAATGTCCATGTTCATCACACGAAACATTTGCCCCTAGCGGGATTCGAACCCGCGACCCATGGTTTCGTGGCCAGGGTCTCTAACCACTCGACCAACGGGCCAGTCAAAGTCAGAGTGAGCGCAACATGTTATGTACACAAAATAATAAACAAACATCACGCCCGCAATCCCCGAAGGGGTAGGCAGAGTCAAATGGGCAACAAACCGCTTTAACTACATTCAGCCAAAAACAAAATTGGGCTAGCCTAGTTGTAATGACAAGTGGCTAGCTCGTCGCTTACACGTTCACATACCCAAAACCCATATTCCATTAGTTGCCTTTTACGACATGCTAGGCAAGGAATACACTTGGCACATTCTTTTTAAGTCCCAGACCAACATGGGACAGCCATAATACATAATAAAAATATCCTCTTAACCGATTTCGGTCGTGGCGGCTAATCGCAACGAGGATTGGCTAATTACGCAGGATATAGTGCACAAGTGTCTGCGCAAACACTCTCTGTTTCTTTACTCTCATAGTTTGATCAGACGGCAGTTCGGCATGACCGGAAAGAGGTCGGGCGCAGGACCAATGGCTTAATATGCTTTCCGAGGCACGGGGGTGATTAAACCGCCAACTTTTAGACTCCGGACTGTTATTGAGTAATATCAACATTGAAATACCCAGTCACAAATTTAGGCCCGACCCGGGATTTGAACCCGGAATCTTGGGCTTTAGGCGGCGCATGCTATCACTAGACCTACGAGACAGTCAAATACAGAAATACATACACACTGTTATTCATACATTTTTCCCATGAAGGTAGGCAGAGCTCACATCCTTGCATTTGTTACTATCCTGAATTACCTGCACCTTCTGCCTTTTCTACATTGATTGTTGTCATGCTTGTCGGTCCAAGGTCCTCATTACCTTTCCTTTAATTGATATTTTATCTTTATTATTTTCTGAGGGTAGTAATTTCAACCAGATTACAATAAAGTGGAACCCTGTTTCCCAAACTAGTGAAAAATTGTATTTTAGGAGCCAGTATCTTCACAAAATAACATTGTTTTACCGTTAGCATATTACATTATTTTTAAGTCCCAGACAATGTTGAAATATGTTTCCTTTTTTTCCGTCATACTTCTTTATATTCCGATAGGTACCACTTTCCGCAATATCCACGTATTTAATGTTATTGTACAGACAGGTAACTCCCGTTACGTAGAATATAAATCTTAATTATACCTAGATAATTACCTGCTTCCTACATCGTTGGCGTCCGCGTAGTTGACATTATAAATACCTACATCTAGATTACCGTGGATGCTAAATAGATACCTTCAACATACCTAGGTACAAACCGCAGTCATGAAGATACATACGTTGTAGTAGCTAAGGTAAACATACAACATAACTATCTATCTAACTAGTACAAGTCTTAGTTAATCCTAAGAGATATCTATTATAATCCCTTGTGTTTTATTACGGTCATACAAGATGATCCAGCGATATTATGAGGTATGACGTTGCGTTAACGGTTTAATCATGGCAAGAGGGAGGGAGAGGGAAATAGATTATCATTGTACCTAGATTTGCCAGCAACCTAGAACCTAGAGCTGCAATTTTGAAAGCATTTTTTTTATACACGAATGTTATTAGATCCTCACATAGCTATTTTTCTCCAAAGATTGGGGAATGATGAGCACAGGGAAAAAATCTAGAAGCGACGCGCTTAACACCTCACAATAATACGGCGTTTCCCATCTTTGAAGCGCAATTTTGAATTAAATAAATAAATAAATTCTTCAGACTGACACATCAATTCCCAAACTATGCTTGTGCTCGTGTTATGGACACTAAGTAACCGGACTCGAGTACAAATGTCCATGTTCATCACAGGAAACATTTGCCCCTAGTGGGATTCGAATCCGCGAATATCGGTTTCGTGGCCAGGGTCTCTGACCACTCGACAAACGGGCCAGTCAATTACAAATTCATAATTCTAAGAGCCGGTAAAGTGAGCTATCCGTTTTACTAAGTTGGTGCTAAAAAATCTAAATTATTATTAGTTCTCGTTCTAACAAAATCCAATATTTTTTTGTTGCAGGTTAGGTAACGAAAAATACAAGAGTAAAGTGGTTTGGAAGTCCCTTCATCCGTCGTGGTTGGAACAATTTGATCTGCATTTATACGATGACCAAGAGCAAATATTAGAAGTAACGGTATGGGATAAAGATAAACAGACGAAAGACGATTATATTGGAAGGTAAATTAATATTAAGAATAATTTATTAAATTATTTACGAATGTCTCAATGACCGGATACCGGATTTACGCTTTTTAAATTGCAACACATTGACTCCCTGTCTTTTCAGTCAAGCACTGACAGGTTAGTGTTGCAAGTTAATTTGCTGGACGTTACCCATTTTTAAGGGAAGGTGATGTAACGATAAATTTTGGGGCGGTTAATTCTGTCGTAAATAAGTGAGATACATCATCTATTTGTGCAGTTTTTTATATTCAATATGATAATTTGATATAGTTTAATTTAGCAACATAAATTTTCAATCGTGTTTTACATTCTAGATGTGCAATAGATTTATCAAAATTAGAAAGAGAAAAGACGCACAATATTTGGCAAGATTTGGAAGATGGAAATGGTCAAATATTTTTATTATTAACAATCAGTGGAACCACGCAATCAGAAACCATTACGGACTTGGCTAGTTATAGGGAAAACCCGAGAGATATTGAAATTATTGAAAGAAGATATGTAAGTGAAAATAAATCAATAGACAAATAATACATAAATAAATGTGTATGTTATATTTTATATTTGACATTTTATTTCTTCAGGCGTGGTACCACTTAAACGAAAATGCAAGTGGAGTCGGGTGGCTTTGCGTCAAAGTGTACGGTGCTAAGGGCTTGGCAGCCGCGGATTTGGGTGGAAAATCCGATCCCTTCTGCGTATTAGAACTTGGAAATTCCAGGTTACAAACCCATACGGAATACAAGACGCTTACACCAAATTGGATGAAGATTTTTACGTTGTAAGTTTCTTATTATATTAAATAGCAGACTTAAACTTTCTTAAGCTTCTGAAATAGATTCATGTTCGTATTTATTTTAATAAAACTAATTTTATAGGTTTTAAAATAAATAATGGACCCAAAGAGCCCATTCAATTAATTATATTTAGTTAAATTAATAAATAATGTATTTTTTTCAGTACAGTTAAAGATATAAGTTCAATATTAGAATTAACAGTCTACGATGAGGATCACGACCATAAAGTAGAATTTTTAGGAAAATTAGCAGTACCCCTTTTGAGTATACGAAACGGAGAAAAACGTTGGTACGCCTTGAAGGACAAAAAGATGAGAGCGCGGGCTAAGGGAAACTATCCACAGATTCAGTTGGAGATGACAGTGATATGGAATCCGGTGAGTATTTTTGCAACTGACTATACAATTTCAGTTTTATTCCTCCAATATAAGGTTTAAGGAACTCAATGCTCTTTGGACTTTACCTATCCCTGCGGGATGTGAGTGTGCTGTTGTTAGGTATATGCAATGTATGTTACATACCAGCAAGTCATAATGTTTTTAATATTTGACGATGAATTTTGTCTGGATTGTTCTTATTTGGACTTCTTCAATGAATTTGTAAATTTTATGTGTATTATATTGGCATTTTTACTGTCTTTTTGGTTTCACTTTTTATAGTTAAAAGGAGCGATAAGAGCAGTAAATCCGATAGAGCCAAAATACATGCATCAAGAAGCAAAATTCAAAAGACAGCTATTCATAAGAAACGTGATGAGACTAAAAGCAATAATTATGTGGTTTATAGAAGTTGGCAAAATTTTACAGTAAGTACGTCTTGGCTTTCGTAATAAGCCTGTGGATTAATAAAAAAAATCTGCGGTTTTAACCAATTGTTGTAAGTATATTGTTTTAATTTTATTCATTTATTTTTGTAAATTTTTTCAGAGATTGTTTTGAGTGGGAATCAAGAGTGAGATCATTTTTTGGTCTGCTGGTTTGGCTTTCATTTTGTTATTATTATGAAATGTGGATGATGCCATTTCTGCTTCTGGTATTTTTTACCAGAAATTGGATGATATATAGACTTACAGGTAAATATTTTTGGTAATACAGGTATTATAGTTGTAACTTTAAGCAAATTATTTCTTTGTTTCATTTTGTAAATTATATTATTTCATTAATAAAATTATATTTTTTATTGTGATCTTTTATATTAAAGTTTTGCTTTTTCTTGTAGTTCTATTTAAGCCTATTCCCCGAAACGAACCCCCGCAGATTAGTATTTGGACGTACCTGTCTTTTTTTCGTAGTAAGTTAAAATGTAATGATCTCCTCAATATTGTGGGTTTTGTGATTGTTGTTTGTTTACTTTGACATGCAAAATTGAAAACATCCAAAATATAACTTACGTCTATTTATAGCACTATGAAGTTCATATAGTCAATGTTATCGGACGACTAAAGAATTTGACTATGTAGGTATAATAGTAATTATCGAGTCACGGAAACAAAAAGTCAATATTACTAAACTCTTAACCATTTGTTAGTTTTTGTTATCCCATTAAAATGTCATTCTTACAGTCGTCCGACTTTATTTATTCTTAAAGTAACAACATTTTGTTTTCATACTTTGGATGATCTGTTTTTATTATTTTGATTGTTGCTGTAGATAATCTAACTCTTGATGTTAATATTATAATATACACTTTTGATGGATTTGCATGACTGGAACAATCTTGAATACTTATTAACAGATTTGATTTAAAGTTTTTTTTCAAATTTTGGGTGGAAAAGTTGCTCACATTTGACATTACATATTTTTTATTACAGGAGGTAATCCTTTACTAATGCCTGTTGATGATGATGATTTATTAGCGGAAGAAGATGATGAAGATGAAGGTGATAAGGTAACTTTAAGAAATCTTAGTTTTATATAGCATTTTCATGTTTAATCCATGATTTAAAGTACTGACTTCGCCTCATTTTTTACAGGAGGAAAAGAAATCACTTAAAGAAAGATTACAAGCAATCCAAGAGGTGACACAAACGGTTCAAAATGCTATCGGCTACGTAGCATCGTTAGGTGAAGCTGTTAAGAAGTGAGTTTTATTGTTTTTTTTTTTTCATTCTATATACACAATATTCGACTCTCAATTTGCACTGAGCCCACATAATTTGTTGAACTAACTTCTTTTTTTTCAGTTTAATGAATTTCACGGTGCCATATCTGAGTTACATAGCAATAATAATGTTATTTGGAGCAATGTCAGTCTTATACGTGATTCCATTAAGATATCTTCTAATGGCATGGGGTAAGAACTAAATCATCTACAGTACAGTGCAAAAGTTTTTTTTTTTTTGAGTATCCAAAAATATGTTTTAACCTAATAATTAACATTGCATTACTTGCATTGCAGGTATTAATAAATTCACTAGGAAAATTTTGAGGCCTCACACCATTCCTAACAACGAAGTCCTAGATTTACTGTCAAGGGTTCCAGATGATGAAACACTGGTAAGCCGTTGAAGATTTTCAAAAGAGAATGAAAAAAAATCCTCAATATTAAGATACTTATAATAAAACAATATTATTTATGAAATTTCAGTTGGACTGCAGAGAACTAAAACCACATCCACCCAGTGAACACCGAAGAGACGCAAGAAAAAAACACAAAGCCTCGTAACAAAACCCTTCTTCGGTCCGACAGAGGATCAAACAGTATATCTCTAAAGTCACTAGTACTAAAAGTAACCAGGAATAGTGCGGTATTAGTATATCTATGAAAAATATTACTTCATCGAAAAGCTTCAAACTTTTAATATAGTGGAGATGTACAATCAAAATAAAATTTATCTCAAAATCTGTTGCACACACCTCATGCAAGCTAGTCCAACTGGGAAAACTGAATTCTTAAACCAAAATTCAAACTCCGTTCTGCAACTATGCGTGTTTTTTACCAACATCATAAATGCTATAAGTTCAGATTATAAATTAATTTAAAGTTTACATAACCTGATTTCACCTGTAATATTTACGTATAGTACGGATATATCAATAGAGTTTCATTATTCACTCGAAACATTATTTTTGTAAACTTTTGCTGCAAAAATATCATAATTTTAGCTTAGCGCTATGTGTCGCTTCTAATCGAGGCCTGTTTCGAACATAATATTATATTAGCTAGTCTGGTTATTACTTTGAAGAAACTGCGTAGCCCAGAAGATAGGGAAACTAGACAAATTGGATCATAGTTACTTAAATGAGCAGGTCTTATTTACGATAACTAGTATTAGTATGTGCTCAGATCTTAATACCCCCCTACGGGTTTTAACCAATGCTCCTGACACAGCTGCAGGTTAAACAGAAGCAATTCCTGACATGTGCGTGCAAAGCATTTTGCTGCTCAAAAGAACTAACTACACTGTCAAGGATAAAAGCAAGTAACTAACTTAGGACTATTATCAATAAGGAGTAGTGCTCGTTCTTATATTTTCTATCAAAATCAAGCGAAATAAATCAATTATTAAGCGAAGTAACAGTAATTTCATATGAGTTTTTACAACCTTACCTAAATAAGTTTGGAGTAATCATTTTTGGTTTATTTAGATAGTTAAGGATAACATTTTGTAAAGTAGAGCAGACAACTTCGTCGTGATTTTGTAGCAAAGTGGTATCGTACTGTGATTTTGCAAGATCTTTAGGACATATTGAAATGTTAATTCATGTAAGGTATTATCGACAAGAATGACATGACACCAATTACATATTATGTATTTAATAGTCTAAAACAAATGATTTCTATACTAGATAAATCGTTTAAGTTGTCATCATAATAAATATTTTTAACGTGGTTAAAAATATACTAATGACGTGTTGGCTATGAATATAGTGTGGATGAAAAAGGAAATAAGTTAAGTGACCACTGCTCCAAATAAATATCGTTGAATTTTGCATTTAAGTCCCAATTGTATAAAATTCCAATAGCATGATGTATAAAGTTTAGATTAGATAGGATTTTAATAATGCCATTTTTGTATTGAATGTTACATTTTTGTTGAGTTTTATATTGTAATGTTTGTATCATTTTAGTTAAAATTATTAACATTATTAATTATAAATGGAAATGTTAATGATAAATGGAAAATATAGTTTGGTTATTGACACGTCAACAATTTAATATTTAGGTCCACAAATAGAATAAGACTGAGACCAATCTCATCTCATTGATAAACTACCCAAAACTATCATGGAAAGAGTAATTTTATGTTATTTAGATAGAAAAAATGTTTATACATTTGAAAATTAAATAATGCAGCACGATTGAATCTAATCATTTTATTGTGTGTGCTGTTTTCATTCTATGTCTTATACATATTACAATAATATCAGAAAAACAATTCCATTTTTCTAATGCACAAAGTTTTCTACTTCTAGTCTTTAAATCTATAACTTGAAAATCACTTAACGGTATATTATTACTCAAGATTAATCAATGATGTTAAAAATGTGGTT
The DNA here is from genome assembly GCA_951394215.1 of Glyphodes perspectalis. Lineage (NCBI taxonomy): Eukaryota > Metazoa > Arthropoda > Insecta > Lepidoptera > Crambidae > Glyphodes > Glyphodes perspectalis. The sequence continues at coordinate 8,548,850 of OX596223.1, forward strand.
TGATTGTGTAAAACATTCCTTTAAAATGGTGAACAAGTATGGAATCAAATATTTTACTGTACTTAATAATCCTGTTTTTTCATCAATTACTTAATTTTAATATCTTTGTTATCTAACCAAATCAATTCAAACTTATTCAATCGTAGCCTTAAGCATTTAGACTCTAGTCAATTGCTTCGTCTTATAACTATGTTCCTGAAAAAGGTAGTATTATAGGCGGGATGTCGAGAGAATACTACGTTGTCCCCTCTATACTTGATAATGATATAATCTGATGATTCGTTGCTTATTACTACGACATACTGATTCGTTAATTATACATTATATCAAAATCAAAATGTTTCGTATATTTCTCTCGACAACTGAACATACATATTTTTTTTTCTATTATGCGCACAGCTTAGGAAGTCACTCTCTTTGTATTGTATGTTGCACATGCCATTATTAATAAAATAAATTAAGAGAAGCCGCGTAAAATGTGATATTTATAGATCATATGTTATTTTACAATAATATAGTCGTTGTAAATAAATACTATTTATTGTTACGAATATTTGTTGCTCTATCGCTCTTCCTGTAAATGATCATATATAAAATTTAACGTTTCAGTAAATATGTTTAAATGGGTGATAGTGATTATTTCCATTAGGTACTTTTAAAGTTCTGATTTAGTAATTTCCATTATTTTTATTTCTTTGTTTCTACTCATTATCAAGTATGCTGAATTTGGGAATAAAAACAATAACCTAATTATTATGGATTTGCATGCTTTTGTATGCTACCTGTATAAAACATTTTTAATTATTGTCATCATTTATAGATTCCAAAGTCTTCCCTAAAATAGCATTTTAAATCTTTCGCTTAAATCTATTTCAACTATAATAATCACTGTTTTAAAATGTCTATCTAATCTGTGAAATAAAAAGGACATATTCAATCCCGAAACATACTATTGGATAATACCAACAAAATATTACATATTTGCTTATGTTTAAGGAATGATATCTTAGCTGTTTGTCTAAGGTAACATATAATTACAAACAATTTTGAAATGTCGACCTGATATATAAATAAAATACCGAATAGTAATTCGGAGTATAACATCTAAACATTCTGGTTTTTATATGAGATCGAGGTAATTTACAAAGAACGGTAATTCACGTAAGGATATTATCAGGTACACAACGCAACGTAGGGTCTTTCTGCGTAGAACACTTAAAGTAATACTATTAAGTTTAAAGGTTTCGAAAAAATTTAAAAAAACGAATAATAGTTTACTTCACAAATATAAAATTGATGTCCAACAAATACCAAATACCATGGTCAGTGCAACTTGTTGTAACCAACGATTATAAATATTTTTTCATGTTACTTTTTTTTTAGCTATAAGCTCTCTGTAAAAGGATTTATGAGTATATTTTTATCTTGAATACGCTGTAATAAATAAAAATTCTATATATCTTTTTTCAAAAAATAAATTATGTATCTCTCCAAAAAATATTGAAAAGTGTTCTCTTCCAGTCCAATCTACTTGTTTTAGATAGATGAAATATAATAAAATTAATTTTATTAAGCACAAAAGTGATGAACAATGTTAAATGCTTTCATATTTTAAAGTATTAAAAGTGATGAGATTTTATATTGTGTATTATTTTTGCATTAAAACCAATCAACTAAATGCCTGTCTGCCTTTTTCCATAATATAATATGAGTAAGAGCAATAAATTGCAAAGCGATAAAAGCTGTACAAATACATGTACTAATTAGTACTTTTAACGCTGAAACAATAAGCAGATACTACTATTTATTGACAGTCAGGTTAGGCCAATAGGATATTTTCATTTAAATAATTTCCATTTTCAATAATAATATGAATCTGCCGCTTACTTTCCATCCCTTGCCTATGTTGTGAAAAACAATGGAAGGAATAGATTTATTTTATAATATCCGCCTACAGATTGCTTAGTTGTATTATTATTAAATTAAAAAGGCAAATTAAAATTGGAGTAAGCTCAATTAACGATAGTTTTTTTATTACATCTACTAGTTAGAAATCAGTACCAAAAATAATGGTACCACAACGAACTAAATCGCGCATTCCACTTTCATATAATCTTCCTCCTTGTAATTTTATTCTTGTCTTTGGTGTGTATTTTTATATTAATATGTATTATTCGTTTAAAAAAAAAAAAATGGGTAAAAATACAATACGGGTAATTCGCTTCACCACCTGGCAACATTATTAAAAAATCGAGGCGGCCATACTGTTCTGTCATTGTCTTGTCAACGAGTCGTGGCCGCGGGTGATCTGCCAAAGTGCCATTTACAATTCCAAAAAAAACCACCTAAACCAGCTAAAACAATGGGTTCCAAATTGCAAGAGTACAAAGACACCATAGAGCGCAGCCTAGTCGACAAAAGTAAACCGTGGACCAAATACTTCGACAAGGCTGAACAGAGAACCGGTGTGAACAGAGTTTACCTCTTCGTCGGTGAGAACGGGTGCATTTTTTTTTAACGTTTATTTATATCCTTAGCGGTCGGTTTGACGTTGGATTTCTTGTGCAGGTCTGGTCGCGTTCACCGGTTTATATTTAGTGTTCGGCTTCGGCGCGGAGTTGATATGCAACTCGATTGGATTCGTGTATCCCGCGTACATGTCAATGAAGGCGTTGGAGTCTCCCCAGAAGGATGACGACACGAAGTGGCTGACCTACTGGGTGGTGTACGCGTGTTTCTCTATCGTAGAGTACTTCTCCGACTTCATTGTGGGGTGGTTCCCGCTTTACTGGTTAATAAAGGTTAGTGGATGTCCATATCCATATGTTTCAGTTTCGCGTCCGGTTTACCCCACCTAGGACAATGTGGCCACATTTTAACATAAGATCCAACTCCTTATGCTTTAATGGAAGTAACACACAGGAAAACAATATCTTAAAAAATAACTAAACTGTCTGTTATTTTATATTTTATAAATTGTTTTATCCTACTAATAATATAAATGCGAAAGTTTGTATGTATGGATGGATGTTTGTTACTCTTACACTAAAAAACTACTGAATGGATGTTGACCAAAGACAAACTTTGATTCTTTAGATTTTAAAGAGTCAAAAAGAAAATTCCATACAATCTTAGTAGCAAAAAGCTACAGTATAAAAATTTGCCCCTATATTAGAGTAATTTTCCCTCTCAACTTACAATATTTTTTAATAAAAAATAATTGGACCTATACTTACTAACTAACTTCATGTGTTCTTTCCCTAGCGTGGTAGGCAGAGATAACTGAACAGCATATGGCATGATCCTTCACAAATCACTTGCTTCTTCAACCTTAATTTTATGATCCTTTCATACCAGCTCTATAGTTTTTATGGCTCCTAACATCACCTTCTGTCATTAGTTTATCATCTCCATTATCAATTATTAATCAAGCCTATTGGTTACAATGTTGATTACATCTACAACTAAAGTAATTTGTATGAGTAATTCACATGACAGTTTAGTCCAATCAAGACCTGTTTTGGTATTTATGCCACCAACATATACCTATTATAGTATAAGAATAAGCATAAAGTTCATAAATGCATAGTCATCAAAATTTCTACCCATGTACCTACTTCAATTGGTTACCAGTTTCTGCGATTCAATTCTATATCTTTAGATTGCAAATTCCAAATAGTATAACTCCTATATAATTTTCTATAAATAAGTAGGTTATCATATTAGGTATTAACTAAAATATATATATTTCAGTTCACCATAGTTGTAAGTTTGGTTTTTCAAATATGCTCTTTATTAATATATTTGATATTTTGAATGATATAATGATACTAATGTGATAAACCTATTTTTCAAGCTAAAATTACAGGATCAGTTTTTGAATTAACATTAGTATAGTACCTATCTACTTAAATCACACTTAGACATTGATTATTAAAGAGTATTAGTACTTGATTTAAACCCTAGACTGGGATCAAATCAAGTACTATCACACAATTATTCTATACTAATACATTTCCAATGATGTCCATATAAAATAATAATGACATACTTTTTAAAATTGATTGTTATTATTCAACTGATGGTAATAACATTCTTGTAACAAGGCCATATGTAAACAAATTTGCAGGAATGCACTAATATCTTATATTAGCTGTGGTTTCACCCATATTTATGGTTAATGTAAATGTTATATATTTTCCTTCCTTTATAAATGGGCTATCTAACACTGAAAGAATTTTTCAAATCGAACCATGAGTTCCTGAGATTAGCGCATTCAAACAAACAAACTGTTCAGCTTTATAATATTTAAGAAGTATATTATCAAGACATTGTTATAAATGTAAGTGACTCAAACTACAACATGTCAAAAGTGACTCAAAGATCAGTTTTATCAATTTAATTTTGATGATCCCTTTATATAAAACTTTATCAACTAGATAATGTATTATTTATTGTAGTTAAGTAGGTAGTTGACAAAGCCTAATCAGATATTTTATGTTTCTTATCCTATTAGGGTGCTCAATTATCGTATATATTAATATGAATTACTCATTGTGTCTAGTTCATGACCTTTGTCATGTAATTGTAGTTGATGTTTGTTAAATATAAGGAGATGTAAAAGGTATGTAGTAACTATTTATTACTCTGTGGTAAAAGTCAGAAACAATATCATATTTAATTGGCTAGGCACCCAGGACAAAACACTTTATCATGAATACTTATATGTATTTGTTCTGTGTCTGTGTGCTTATATCCAATATATAAATAATTATATATTTGTTATATCACTGTTGATTCTGATATCCGACTAGACTACATCACATACATTGATCTGACTCCGAGGTAAGTAGCTTAAGCACTTGTGTTACGGATATCAGAATCAACAGTGGTTACAAATATATACTTAAATATTCAATATTAACACCCAGACACAGAACAAAAAAAAGTATTCATCATATAAATGTTTGTCCTGAGTGGGGATCGAACCTACAACTCTTTGGCGCATGGGGCAGGGTCACTACCGAATGAGCCATCGAGCCAGTCTAAAGGTCAGTCAAGTAATGATAGAAAAAAAATGAACTTTATTTTCAACCTCTTATTTTTTCTATATAATATATTATGGTATATCAACTGAACAAATAAACAGCACTATTATTGTCATCACTGCACAACACTTATCTTTCAACACTATTATTGTAAAGAGGAAAGATTTGTATGTATGTAAAGAATAAACTCGAAACTACTGGACCTGTTTAAAAAATTCTTTCACCATTAGAATGCTACATTATCCCTGATTAATATAGGCTATAGAATATTATGAAAAAGTTACGTTAGGTCAGAAAATAATCAGTGGGGATACCGGCTCCTCCGGAATTGTGCCGCGGGAGGCCACGTTGGGGTTTTAGTCGGTTCGAGTCCGTCACACCGCCCTCTGCTTCCCCGAGCAGAGGGTGACGGCTCGTGGGAGTTTCCCCAACTAAAAAAAAAAAAGGTCAAAAAATAATGTCCACCCGCGCGAAGCCGAGGCGGGCTAATTTAGTATAATACAAAAAAAAAATACTAGGACCATTACTGTCTGTTATTATTTATATAGCATATTTTTTATCATTTCTAATTGTATAGATTTCTGTATTCAAAATGAAAAGTCAGTTAGTACTGACTTTTTCTATCATTTAGACAAATTATTTCATGCAATCACTCATTACAATCTAACTAACTAACTAAAACTTCAACTAACTAACAATCTAAACGAGGAAAATCCGTGCCAGTCACCTTATCAAGAGCAGTAACAATACAAACAAATATGGTGTAACCACGGACTAGTAAAAAAAGAAGGACTCCACGCTACCATACTATAGCGTGAAGCTACGTTTAAGCATGTGTGAGTAAGATAATTATGGATACCAGATGTAGGATATCTGTCATGTGGAGCATTTAATTTGTCAATGTGTGACGTAAGTTGCGTGTCAAGTGGCGCGGAGTCCTTCTTTTTTTACTAGTCCGTGGGTGTAACAAACAAGTGAAACATTATCATAGTAATATTTTAAAGAGAAAATGTATGATTGTTTGTTTACATTAGGCTCCGAAACTACTGGACCGATTTGAAAAATTCTTTCACCAATAGAAAGCTACTTTATCAGCGAGTAATATAGGCTATATTTTATCCCCGTATTCCCATGGGGACGGGAGCTACGCGGGTGAAACCGCGAGGCGCTGCTATCGTTAAATAAAATATTGTTTTGGTAATTAATTTTGATACCACCAAAACCGTCTTTAACAACGGAGAATTTCATTTCATTTCAAAATCAAAGAAGATACTGTTTGTCCATTGAACTATTATTACTAGTGTATGGAACCGACGCAGCGAACAAGTTTTTTGCGCCGTGCGTTGTTGCCGATCGGCAACAACTCATTTAGTCACTCGCCTACGTTCACGCGTAAGCGCCATGAAATTCACGGCATTTACGACGTTTTTGTCGCGAGAAAAATGTACTCTATGAGCGATCTAGCGCTGCGTGTTTTAATAGCTTAATTAGACGACAATTGTTAGTTTTAGCGCTGCAAATGCTGAAACACGCTCAGTCCATGCTTCGTGATAATATTTTTGTTTGACATAGCTTCTCTATACGTAGTAATAATAGCTCAATGTGTTAGTCCTTCATAATTGCAATTACATTAACAGGTTTTGCTAATTTGTAATTGTTTATGTTCTCTTAAGTGACGTGTCAGTTGATATTAATGCCGTATTTAAGCAAGACATACCTAATTTCTTCAAAAACTTCATGTTGTTTTGCATTTACATATTTTCTTGTTAAATTGTTTGTTCAAAATAATAACAGTCATGTTATGTTACAATGTATAATACTTTAAAAGTCATTGGGTTTATTTTTTTCTGATCAGTAAGTTGAGTATAATTATGGTGGGTTAGAAAAAACCAAGACGAAATATCTCGTGTTAAAATGGCGCAGTATTAATCTTGTGGAATAGAGCAGCTCTTTATAATGAGCGATAAGCTAGCTGACCAATTGGATCACAATAAAACCAACATCGAATTAAAAAAATATATCTCCTAGCGGGCTGCCCCGGCTTTGTCCGGGTACATAGCAAAATTGTAACGGGATCGTTACCGTGGAAGTGTTCAGCCCGGTCTTGGGTCTCTGAACTATAAACTACCTAACTATAACCTACCTACATACGAATAAAGGTACGTAATTAAAATTGTTTCTCTCCGGACTCCGCGCCGTCATACTATAGCGCGAAGCCACGTTTATGCATGTGTGAGTGAGATACTTATTACTTAATTTGACAAGCTCGAGTGCGCATTCGGTAGTGACCCTGCCCCATGCGCCAAGAGTTGTGGGTTCGATTCCCACCCAGAACATACATTCGTGTGATGAATACTTGTGTTTGTTCTGTGTCTGGGTGTTAATATCCATATTTAAGTATATATTTGTAATACCACTGTTGTTTCTGATATCCGTAACACAAGTGCTTTAGCTAGTTACTTCGGAGTCAGATCAATGTATGTGATGTCGTTGAATATTTATTTATTTATTTATTTACTTATGTCATTTGGAGCGTTTATAATGTCAATATGTTACGTAATTGGCGTGTCAAGTTGTAGCACTTGAGGAGCTTTCTAGTTAGTGGCGCGGAGTCCTTTTTGTACGCGTCCGTGAGATAGAACCTTTTGTCCGCGGCTCCGCCCTCGTGGCGCCTTAATTTTTTCCGACAAATATCATTATATTTTTAACCGACTTCAATAAGGAGGAGGTTCTCAATTCGACAGAATTTTTCTTTAGCCAATATATACAAAAACTTAATATACCTAAACCTTCCTCAAGAATCACCTATCGATTGGTAACAAACACATGAAATTCCATGCAGTAGTTTTAGACTTTATCGCGAACAGACAGACAGACGCAGCGAAGGACTTTGTTTAATAGTAGGTATGCAGTGATTTAAAACCTGACTTTATCACAGTCTATGTGTTCAAATGAGCATTAATATTCAGGTTGTAAAATAAGGTGAGTTTCAATTACATCAACCTTGCATCATTCGTCTGAGTAATTGTGGTGCAGGTTCATTGTTCTATTCTTCATATTAGGTTCAAGGTCACAAGACCAGCTAGCACGCGTATAGGTCTGCTTTATTTCCTACACACTAATGTTCACTACTAATTGAGTTATCAGTGCGCTTGTTAGCGAGTAGTATAGATATATGGTGCAATAGATTTAGAGATAAGTCGTCTGTATGCTAATGGGAGATTCCGCTGTGTGTGTGCGAGAATGCCAAGCGGGTGGAGATGGGTTTTGCCCCAACGCGTTTGTCTTCAAATAATACCTGTTAATATTCGAGTTTCTGTATGAAATCAAGCATTTGTCTGGGTTGAAACTCCAATTTCTGCCCTATTTTTGACGTCTGCCCATCTAGTAAAGGATTTTAAGAAGCATTTTTTTCAAGTTATTAACTTTACCACCACGTACAAAATCTCTTACACTTACTCGCAAGCATTTTTTACATACATCGCTTGAGCTCATCCCACATGTGTGTATTATTTACATATATCTCCCGTACAAGGCTGTCATACACGTTTCTCGCACCATCCCATCCATCTCTTCACCCGTCGCTTGCCCTCACTTCGGCACAAATCTAGCGTAGTTAGTTATTTTTCGTACCCATTTGTTCAGTAGACATATTTCTCGCATATTTTGTTTGTTTCATCTTGCACACTAGTCTGCGAATACTGGGTCAATAAACTATCATTCTTCAGTCCGTCAGTTAGATTAAACAAAAATACAAGACATATTTTTCGCTTTATCAACTTAACCAAAATTTACTAAGATAAAGAGCATCAAAGTTTTGGGGGCTTGTGACTTAACTTGCAAGTGAAAATTGCACCTAGGTGTGACGTCACGCGCAACTTGAATGCACTGTATACGAAGATTTTCGTCGGTGTTTGTTTACCAAATAAATGAAAAAATACGTGTTCAATATTTTTTTATATTTTAACTGACTGCCTAAACAGTTTTTTTTAGTCGGCTAGCCTATCGCTCAATGGTCACACGCATTTCTCGCAAATCTCCGCTCCGTTCACATTAGTGATCGCGGTTCGGGCAATCAAATGTCTCTGTTGGTGAATTTTTTATGTTCCAACCTATAAATCATTCCGTTACGCAAAATAACATTCGTTGCTACGTTGAAGAGATAAACTGAGAACAGACTCCGCATCTCATATATTAGCATTTCATAACTCATAATGTTGAAAAGGTGAAGTTTTGGATTGAATTGAAATTATGATTATATGTCATCCCCTCGTAAACGCTACTTAACGAATGATAACTTGATGTAAAGATTAATTATGAATTAACATTTTCCTAAGTAATGGAAGTGTTTAACACAATTCAAAGGGTATTTTAACCCAAGTCAATAATTGGTTATATGTTTCTAGGGCCACGATATAGCCAAGGACTGGTTACAATATAGGGACGGTAAACTGGGTGGTAGCTTCGTTTGGAGAGGAGGCCCCCGGAGGCCTTTAAGCTCAGCATATGGAGGAAGGACCCCCTATGGTCTAGCTTTGTAATCGAATTCCTACTGTAATTGAGCGAGGTCACGATAAAATTGCCACAGGCCTCAAACGATGGTTACCTACGCCACAGGTGACTGCTTATTATCGGCAGCATCATATGCTTCTTCGTTATTTTTATTTTTTACGATATCTTAAATAATATCGCTTGAATAATCTTATACATTGCCATCGATCTCTTTAGATTGCGCTAGACTTTGAAATTTTAAATTCTTGTGCAACTCGCGTAGATTACACGTAGGAGCAACTAAATGATACAAGCCACTTATCTGTTGGTTCTAGCAGCTTCCATACGTGGAGGTGAGTGGGTGCTGACGTCACTCGTTACGAGTATTACGTGTACAATGCAATGACAATAGGTACTTGTCTGGTTCAAAGTTTACAATGTGACTTGGGATTTAAAATGTTTTTTCAAACTTTGAACTTCGCGTTAGAGCGTCGATTTTTTGACATGGCATGGCATGTCTATATAGGGTACTTGTTTTAATTAATAAGTATACATGTTCGCAATGTAATTATTTTCTTTATATGTAGGCTGTCATTATTATCATCTACGTCAGCTATACTCAATGTGTGTTCCGCGGAACCCTGGGGTTCCGTGAAGCCTTTCTGGGGGTTCCACGAAAATTCACCGCACTGCCGCCCGCGCTTTTCTAGGGTCCCGTCAAATACTCCGCTTCCTAAAAGGGTTCCATAGCATAAAAAATTTGAGAAGCACTTGTCTACCTAGTGTTAATATTGTAACAAAATAACACTTATAATGCCTGATCATGATTTAGCAAGTCTGGTTCTTTGAATTTTACAATAATTTGGGTTTGAAAATGTGACGATATTTGGGTATAATTTAAAAATTTCATATGAACAGCAAAACATTACATATTGCAAATTAACGCTACGATGACACTTTCGTTTAATGGAATTTTATTGCGAAGCTTACTTCTGCTAATTAATACATATGGTACTATTGTGTATTAGCGACGATGTCATCACGAACGGTGAAGACATAGAGTTATCGTGTTTCTACAAAATGCATATGAAATTGTATGTATTTTCAACAAAACGAATTAAAAAAAAATTTGTTTCGTCTAACTGTCAATCTGTTCTGGTTTATCTCTGAATCGACTGAACCAATTTTGAAACGACTACCACTGGTTGTTGTTTCTTGGCTGACGTTTATTTTGGAGAAACAATTAGCGTTCTGCGCAAATTTATTTTTTGTTCACATTTCACGGACGACATGTAGTGAAATATCATCACACAGTTGTTCAGGGTTAGGTCATTGAATTTAACCCTCAACAACTGTATGACGTTTGATATCGAAATGCGTTGTAATTCCAGTGCATCTTCGTGATATGGTGCTACCTGCCGACCGATTACAACGGCTCCCTGGTGATCTACTACCGCATCATCCGCCCCTACTACCAGAAGCATCATGACCGCATTGACAACATGGCCAGCTCCGGTAAGACACATTCATCATGATTATTGTCAGCATCATCATACTTTTGTATCATCGGAAAATCTTCCAAAAATTCCTGATGCCCTTTGTTTGTTGTCATAACCTCCTAAAGCATTTTTTCCCACTTAAACCTCCCGGCCTGTCTGTACGCTTTGGGGCAAACTCCGGGTTCTTTGAGAATCAAGAGCCGGAGTTTTCCTACATCTGATTAAGTACGATATTATGTCTATAATAGATTATTCAAGTAGGTATTTGGTCAAATCACATTAGGTACGGTATGCTCTTTACGTAAGTTCTCAATATTGAATTAATTTAATTGATTTGCAACTCTCTTATAATTTGGATTTGGTTCAAGTTCAAATGTTAAATTAGGTGGACAGTAGGTGTGCACTTTACGTGCATAATCGATACAAAATTAATTTATTTAATTTTCAACTCTATTACCATTCCAATATAGAAATTTTATCGTAATGAGGTAGACCACAGACGTACTTCTCTGGTACGCAATCAGTTCAATTGATTATCGACTCTATTACGATTCCTATTTGGTTTAATTTTAGGATAAGTGTGTTCAACATCACACAATTTAAACATAAAAAGACCAGTTAATATAGGATTGTGAAAAGTAATGCTAGTACGTATATTTTTTTTGTAGAGATATGTCGACATCCGAGCAATATCGGAAGATCGCGCGATTGAAAGGAATGACAAGCTGTATCAAACTATCACATAATTGAAACACGTGTGTTCAAAACAGTCTTGTAATCGCTCTCCACTCTTGAATATTATTTAAATAAACGTTGCATAAGACACTATTGTGATTATTTATGTAGTCTAAAAATGCTGATTAAAAATGCAAAATAAATAAGCGGTAACTGTGGTTACTTTCAATTATAGTAGGCAGTTTTATATAAGCGATGATTTGGTTAATCGTGCCATATTTATACAATTACTAACTTTTACCTACGGCTCTGCCTGGGGACCATTAATTACGTGAGATGAGATAGTATTGTCAACTTTTCAATAACATGTGATATGCAATAATTATTTTGAATTTGTTTTGGATTACACAAACCCCTCCACAATCTTACGTGAGATGTTAAATTATTAAAATTGTTTATTTGACAAAAACACAGAAGCCAGTGTAATTCTATGACCCCACACTAGGCTGGGCCTGTATCGTGGGAGTCAGTACATTAAAGATAACATAACAATAGTGTGGCTATTAGTCGTCTACATATAAAAGAGACAGAAAAAACATAAAAAAATATATATATATATATATATATATATATATCAATAATAAAAACACAAAGAAACACAGTTAACACGGGAAAGGTAAATTGTGTAGGTAAAATGTATTTTTATTGTTTACCTACTATGTGGAGATCAACCGGTGTGCATTTATAGTGTTGAAATTTAATTTGGAAATTATGCCTAAATTAAATTTCTAAAGTGCATAAATTTAAATTTAAATTTCTAAGTGGTACCTGCTATTCTAATAGTACTGTAAAAATTTGAAAATAAAATTTGGTATAAAGAAACAAAATAGTACCAGTACCCATCATTTCCATAATGTGAGGGAAATACAACTCCCCCCTTCAAACGCCTCACGTAGTTAATGAACGCCCTTTAAGCATTTTTTTTATAAATATAGGTGATTCTGATGTATTGGAGGAGATTGTTAAAAATCTCAACAAGAACGTCGAAAGGACGATGAAAGATTTCCAGAAAACGCTCAAGGACTTAAACATGTATGTAGATGGGTGAACATGTTATATTGGTTGCCCCGGCTTTGCATTGCATTGCTTGCATATATACGCCAAAAATATGTAATCAATACACAAAATATATATATTGTTATGGCCCACTTTTGAAAAGATTTTGATATCAATGCAACTATCATTTTATATACACAAATAAAAATATATACCTACCATATTCATCATTCACAAAATATACTATATATTGATTGATATGACCTATGTATATATCAAAAGGCTTTGATATCGGTGCAAATAGCGTCAACTTGTATATTTGAAGTCATGTTATGCAAATGTTAGCCAATAAAATGTTTAATTGTTTACTTTTTTCTTTGTTCAGTTACACTGACTTCTCTATTTAAACACTTGCCGCTTATTAGGTGAGGTTTAAGGATAATATATTGCCAAGTAAAAACAATGTGAGTTTTCAAAATGTATTTTGCCATCATCAAAGACTAGTGGCGGTAAAATTACTTATTTATATTATGACTATTTATTCTATTTATGGTTTATATTTATTTTGTTCTGACGATTTATAAGTGCTTTTTTAAGCTTATATAAATAAAGATTTGATTTTATTTTATATTTCTATTTCTACATTCATACAGACTTGTTTACAAACATTTAGTCTGCTTTGGATCTCTTAATTTGACTTTATTTTATTGATTCATCCAACAAAGAATGTACGTACAAATCACCACGCTCATAATCCCTAAGGGGTAGGTTGAGTTAAAAGGGCTACTAGTCCCATTATATACATTTTGACGAGCTCGATGGCTCATTTAGTAGTGATTGCGCCAAGAGTTGTGGGTTCGATCCCCACCCAGGACAAACATTCGTATGATGAATACTTGTGTTTGTTCTGTGTTTGGGTCTTAATAGGCAATATTTAAGTATACATGTATTTGTAATACCACTGTTGTTTTTGATATCCGTAACACAAATGCTTAAGCTACTTACCTCGGAGTCAGATCAATGTATGTGATATAGTCTGATATATTAGGTATATTTATTTAAAAAAAATCATAAAATTTAAACTGGGCCGGATTAGATCGAAAATTGTGAAAAGGTAACGACTAGTGGCTAGCTTACACAATCACACACCCAAAACCAGATATATCATTAGTCGCTTTTTACGACATGCTAGACAAGGAACACAGTTGGCAAAGTCCAAGGCCGATATGGGATAAAATAATTTGAATAGCATTTATTTCAGGCAACTAATTTTATAAATAAATAAATTCAGACTACATCACATACATTGACCTGATTCCGTGGTAAGTAGCTTAAGCACTTCATCATCTTCCTAGCGTTATGTCCCGTGCTTAGACGGGGTCCGCTTAGACCATGATCCAGGATGTAGCGAGTCTGGTAATTACATTGAAGCGACTGCCGATCTGACCTTCGTAACCCTAAGATAGGGGAACCAGACAATTTTTTGGATCATGGTTACAAATCCAAAGTTATTTGAATTTGCAGGTTTCATCACCATGTTTTCCCTCACCGTCGAGCAAGTGGTATAAATACGTACATAGATTTGAAAAATCCAGAGGTACGTGCCTGGGTTTGAACCCGCACTCCTCGGTTAAGAGGCGCGTGTCCTTACCATTGAGCTACCACCGCTCTAAGTAGCTTAAGCACTTGTGTTACAGATATCAGAAACAACAGTGGTATTACAAATATATACTTAAATACTGAATATTAACACCCAGACACAGAACAAACACAAGTATTCATCACACGAATATTTGTCCTGGGTGGGGATCGAACCCACAACTCTTGGCGCATAGGGCAGGATCACTACCGAATGCGCCATCGAGCCAGTCAACTAATTATTAAAAAAACAATATTAGCTCATATAATATATACCTTAAGTCTAACATACATACATATATTATAAAATGGGTATTATGGGGATAATGTCTCATGATCTTGTCCGTCTGTATTGTCCGTTTGTTTGTTTGTTTGTTTAGTTTGATATTCAGGAGTTGGTGTGTCGGATTGGATTTGGTTAGTGGAATTATTCTTTCATGAAAGTGAAATGTGATATCAAATTCAGCAATGAATCGTAATTTTACTAGGGATAATATGTATGGCACGAGTTTGCCCGAAGTAATTACGAATATTGAAGTAAAATTTATAAGATCTCTCGTTTGGTCATAGAATTGAGCTGTCGCATACAAATCTGGTATGAAATACCGACTTCTTGAAACGACATAACGAATTTAAATTGCTTTAATTATTGTAAATGACGTCACCTCGCGTGACATTTGTGTAAATCTCACCGGATCACAATAGACCACAAATAAGGATGGGGAGATTAAGGGCAAAGGTGCCTAAAACTATATAATTAGTGATGTTACGAATGAGCACAAACAACCCCTTAATCGAAGGGACCAAACAAATCGAATTAATGTTAGACATTCGTACTTCTCGCATGCTATGCATCGGTTTTGTCAACCGATCAATATATATTCTAAATCGGTCATCTGTAACATATATTAACCTTTAAATAAGTTGTCAATACAAATATATTTTTAACCGACTTAAAAAAAATGAGGTGGTTCTCAATTCGACTGTTTTTTTTTTCACGTTTTATTTGAATTTAGAAGACGAGCGTTTGAACAAGAACATAAATTCTCTTTACTCGTTGTATTATTACGACTTATAATTAGTATGAATATATTACTGGTCTTTGTTTCTTTTTTCATAAGATATAAATATCCACGAGTTGGTGCAAGAAGCTAATTTGAAGATAGAGGTCTCAATGAAAAAGTTGACCGAATGACCTTTATGCATTGCTTTTCAAGATAATTAGCTTAGTGGAGTATGTTTGTTTTATTTCCTTTTGTAGATAGAACATCATACTATAGAAAACACATGTTATATACAGTAGATTGTAGCAATTGTAGTTATATACATACATACATAACATCCCATAATCTCCGAAGAGAAATACCGAGTTAAAATGGCAGCAGGCCCCTTTAATAAAATTCAGCTAAAAATAAAACTGGGCTGGGTTACATGGAAAATTGTGATAAGCAATTGTAGTTATATACATACATACATACATACATAACATCACGCCCATAATCTCCGAAGAGAAATACCGAGTTAAAATGGCAGCAGGCCCGTTTAACCACATTCAAATAAAACTGGGCTGGGTTAGATGGAAAATTGTGATAAAGTAGTGACAAATAGCTAGCTTGTCGCCTACCCAATCACATACTCAATACCAGATATATCATTAGTCGCCTTTTACGACATGCTAGGAAAGAACCACAGTTGGCACATTATTTTTGAGTCCCAGACCAACATGGGACAATGGGCTGGTAGTTTCATAAACTAATGAAAAACACACTGCTGTTAGTCAAAGGATACAAAATATAAGACTGAAAGGGTTAGTGATGGTATTAAGAGGCTATGTTGCCTTCGTAAGTCCTTTTTGAAGAACCATTAGATTCTTCTTCAAGTTTACAACCCATTCAAGTTACCACTTGTGTCGGAAATGTCTATAGGTCATAATGAATGCTTACCTTATGGTAAGTGGCGCTATGTTTCCCCTTAATAATTGGTGCGATTCTATTGGTACAGACGGTGGCACATCAGGCTATACATTTTTGTTGCGAAACAGCCCTTATTACAACGAAACAAGACTCCGCAGTGTTAGCCTGATGTGCTGTCGTGTGTACAACGTAATACGGAACCTGAAAACTGTTTGTACAGAATCGTGAATATAATCGATTGTTTTTATATGGTATAAATTATGGCTAAATTATTTTTTATCAACAAAATAATATCTACAAAAACTTCTAAAAGTATTAGACCCGTGTTTCGGTTTTTTATCGTTTTTCGGTTTTTTTATATATAAAAAACCGAAACACGGGTTTTTTTATATATTGTATATCATGTTATATGTATCATAATTATCATATTATATATGTATCCTTGCATTTACATCATTATAGGAATACAGGGGATAGCAAAATCTTCAGTTATCTCATTATATACAATACAATACAAAAAATCACGCCCATAATCCCCGAAGATACCGATCTCATTATATCTTTAATTATATGTCGATACATTTAATTATATTTGTTGCTGTTTTTTTATTTATATGTGATTTTAAAGAAGCCGGTATAAATTAAATAACTAAACGAAAAAAACAACAAAGAAGTTATGTCGTTTTGTTGTGAAATTCGTATTGTTTTGGTACTATAATTTTATGATAAGAGGTGTCAAAGATCAAACTCTGTAATAACATACACACATAGTTATTTTAAAATAGTTTTTACCGAAAAAATTACCTAATATGCTACTTTTAAGAAACAAGTATTATTTAATTTTACAAAGGTTGTATTTAAAATGCACACTCAATTAGCCTTTTTCCTCTGAAGGTTTTTAAAAAATCCACTAGAGGCAGCACTGGTGGGGGGTACAAATGATTTGATATACGTAATGGCAGCAACGTTAAATATTGTATTTTAATATCAATAAATCGAATAGAAACAATCAAAGACAAATTATCTTGTCTATTAAACATTGTGCATTCGCCATTGCACTGTTGACAGTCAATGCAAGCGATAGGATTCATTCATTCCATTTGTGCCGGCTCTTTTGAAATATGACATGTACGATACTATACATTCACTCATTCACATTCACTGATTGTAGGTAAAGCGGATTAGAGCAAATGTATTCAAAATTCAAACATTGGTAAGTGGAAGTATCGATAAAAAATACAGTATCTACTAACAATGCTTTTATGTGGCTATCTGGCAGGAAATGTTTAATGTAATGTGTACAGTAGTGTCGCCGCTCGATAGGCCAATATCGATTGTCTATCGATAGCCTATCGACAGTTGAAGACATTCGATAGTATCGATAGTCTTTCGATGCTAAAAATATCGGTGAACAGCAATACTAATGATAGTATTGATAGTTTCGATCGCTGCTAACCAATGAACTATCGATAGTATCGATACTATCGATAATATTGCCCTTCAATACCGAATATGCTATCGATAGTATCAATAATATCGATCGTGTAGATGGTTTGCCCGTTAAACTATCGATTGCAAAACTATCGATAGTTTTGCTGTTTACCGATAGTGATAGTATTGCACTAACAGAGACATCGATACCATCGATTGTCCTATCGATCGTATATATGATTTGGCCGTTAAACTATCGATTGCAAAACTATCGATAATTTTGCTGTTTACCGATAGTGATAGTATTGCACTAACAGAGACATCGATACCATCGATTGTCCTATCGATCGTATATATGATTTGGCCGTTAAACTATCGATTGCAAAACTATCGATTTTTCGGCAACACTAGTGTACAGTGTTCTCTTAACGCTTTGATGTATATATTCTAAACTCAATAAATATATGTATGATACAAAGATATGAATAAAAGTAGACTCACTGACTGACTGATCGGTTCAAATATGAACGCAACTTGTAGTTCTAGAAGATTAAAATGTTACACTAGGAAGAGGTACCCCAAAAAAAGGTACCCTTTGGGGTTAAAATTGGAGATGAACGTTCGACCACCACGCAGGCGAAGTCCCGGGAAAAAAATAGTTGTTACAATTGTAACGGCAGCTATTTCTCGCACCTGATTTGGGAAGATGCTGTTTCGACAGAATAAGTTTTTAAGTATCATATAATATATTTTCGGGCTTAAACTGTTCTCCTCATTCCAAATCCTTCTAAAACTATATGGTTTCCTATTTTCTTTTGTAATGTCGAGATTACATTATAATATGTTTGTGTAAAATTTATGTTGGAAAATATTTCCTTTAACACTTTTGTGCGTGGAAATTGGTATACTTCTGTCTTGTGGATTTGTCTTTAAATAGTATTAAATAATAAAAAGAAAATCTCCAGACTGACACACCAATTCCCTAGCCCCAAACTAAGCTTGTGCTTGTGCTATGGATACTAGGTGAATAGATAGACATACTTAAATATGTTAAATATACATCCATTACTCGAGTACAAATGTCCATGTTTATTACACGAAACATTTGCCCCAGGATTCGAACGCGCGACCCTCGGTTTCGTGGTCAGGGTTTCTGACCACTCGACCAACGGGCCAGTCAGTTAAAGAACAATAGTTTGTTATTCAATAATTTGATCAAGTTTAAACAGTTTAATAGATAAATAAGTAGCGCCTAAACCAATCATTTTAATTTCCAGTAATATATTTTGAAATATTTATTTGATATTAAAAATAATATTGTAAAAGCTGAATTCTACATAACTAAAACCGCGGTATATAAATTAGATTTTTACTAAAAAGGTTTAAAGATGTAATAAAATCATATGACTGTCCCACGAACTAGTAAAAAGAGAAGGACTCCACGCTGTCATACTATAGCGTGAAGCCACGTTTATGCATGTGTGAGTGAGATACTTATGGATACCAGATATCGGATATCTGTCAATGTGTGACGTAAGTTGCGTGTCAAGGTGGAGCACCTGAGGAGCTTCAATGTCTAGTTTGTGGCGCGGAGTAAAATAGATTTTGTGTAAAAAAAGGAGGACCTTTTTTTACCAGTCCGTGGACTGTCCTAAGAATAGTAATCTATAGCTAGTAGAGCATTTCAAAATCTAATAAACGTCTTACGATCTGCTTATGAATGTCAAAATTACCAGAACGCAGTGAACTCGTTGAGCAATGTATTTTAAACTAATGAACTGGTTATCGCGTGCATTATCTTAAAAAATAATAATGTGCTGTAGATAAACATTATCTTATGTCCCGCTTGTCCTTGTAACAATGGGGACTTGTTTCATTCATTGCAAGGTTATCTTATGCTTATCAGGTTTTATTGCAATATTAAGCATATGCTTATCAGGTACTAGCAGCGCTCTGCAGTTTCACCCGCGTAGCTCCCGTTCCCGTGGGAATATGGGGATAAAATGTAGCCTATGACACTCAGAAATAATGTGGCTTTCTATTAGTAAAAGAATTTTCGAAATCGGTTCAGTAGAACCAGAGATTCCTCTCTACCACAAACTCACATACTTTACCTCTTTATAATATTAGTATAGATTTAGTACCTAGTATATTTACATAGTGGTCTATAGCCAATGAATAGCCCGTTGCTCGAGTGGTCAGAAACCCTGGCCACGAAACCTAGGGTCGCGGGTTCGAATCCCACTATGGAAAAATGTTTCGTGTGATGGACATGGACATTTGTACTCGAATCATGGATGTTTATAAACGTATTTAAGTATGTCTATCCGTTCACCCCATAGCACAAGCATAAGCTTAGTTTGGAACTAGGGAATTGGTGTGTCAGTCTGGAAAATTTATTATTATCATGTCTCTCGGCACAATCCCGGGCTTTTAAGGCTTGCATGGGGACATGGGTCCAACATGTAGAGGCCTTTTGAGAGTTTGATCTAAATGTGTGATGGAACACCGGCCGGGTGTTGCCCTTAGTTGCAGTATAAAACATTCACCCACAGGCGACATCCGGCTGATGCAGGACTATTGTAAAAAGGAATACTAAAAACTGTAGCTATGGACATGAAATTGGGCTATGGAGTGAGAAACCGGACATCTGCCTCGAAAATTTCTCACAAATATTTTAAGTTGACCGACGGTGACTCGCCGCTTGTTAATCCAAATTGTGGGCCCCCTAACTAGCTGCCATACGGGCGGCAAGGGGGCAACACTAGAAAGCAGCTAAGTTGTGGAGAGGTGAGACTGCGGGGCGCAAGATCCTTATACAGTGAAGTGCCCCCGGCGTTATGACATTTTACACTTCCAACTTGGAGCACAGGTTGCGCTCTTGCGAATCCACTCTGGCAGGCCAGTCAAGGCAAGCGCAGAGACGGAGGGTGTGTAGTCTGTAAGTGTGTGTATCGCGCATGTCTGTATGGTCCCCTTGGAGACAGGGTCCGTGGTGTCGCCATCCACCATCGACTCGCCACAAGCTGCCCTGCGGAGACTGACTGCACTGACGGGAGTTGTTGCTCTTCATGGTGCGAAGCTCACCAACTCTCGCCAGCGGGCGATAGGGTCGTCACATCCCTACGCCTTTATTATTATTGATTATGTTTTTCAGACTAGTGTATGTTTTTCTAGAACCAACTAACGATCAATTCTCTAGTAACGAATAAATATACCAAAATAACTAACTAAACTTCACGCCACTTCCCTAGCGGGGTAGGCATACCAAAATGAATTTTATCGACATCTTTGGCTGGGTACAAGTGCACAGTTATGTATATTTCATCAGGAGGGATTCGCACCGGCGGCCAGCACTCATCTAATTTCGATCTCACTTTTCAATCGATATTGTAGTTCATTGATTATAGAAACCCAATGCTTCTATTGTATACATTTTAGAAGATAAAACATATATTTTTATTTGTATATGAAAAACTGTAGATTTAGTGACTTTCATATGCTATACTCGTATACTTAAATTAATTGCCTAGTTATTAATTGTGAACTGCACTAACCGTGGACATTTATTAAAGTATGATAACATCTAATATCAAATTATATTTCTGCCAGATAACGGTAAATGTTTATTTAAAAATATATACTTACTACCGTAAATAAAGCTGGATATCATTTATATGCTGAATATTACAATATGACTAATGCTATTTATATTTTTTAAGCAAAATATATGCGATAATGTTCATGTCTATATGTGCTCTTTCGTGTTACTAACAATTCTACATCGTATGTACTTAATAACAAAGTGGGGTTAGACTAGGGCCCTTAGACCTTATTTAGGGGCCCGTCGGGAATACTCGTAGCGTTTTATACAATTTGTACGTTATCATACACCATACCATTAAAGGGGATTCGATATCGTTGGGTATTTTAATTGATTCGACTATGTTTGTCTTAAAAATAAAGATAAACTCATATATTTAAATTTGATGGACATTGTTAAAATAGTTGAATTAATTGTAATCATACGAAAGGTCACCATGGACTAATTTCAATGTTATTATAATTAATTTGACTATGAATCTCTTATTCATGAGTGTAGTAGTTAGTTAATGATCTACCAGTATTTTTAATGTTGATGGAAATGTTAACATAGTTGAGTTAATTAAAATTGCACAAGGGCTTAATTCAACGTACTTATTTTCGTTATATCATTATTAATGAAGTCGTTTCTTTTTTCCAGCCACCCGCTTGGTAGCAGATGCTCTTAACAGGAAGACCAACTAAGCGTTACATTATTTGGGAGCGAAAGTACAAAATGGTTTTCCGCACCCGCTTAAATAGCTTCGTAGCACTACAACTGGCCTTAAAATTGTACATTTAACGTACCAATTCATAGTCGGATGACGTAATTGTGCATTGAAATTTATTAAAAGTCCGCAGAGTATCCGCACTTGTAATGTGGAATGTTATGTAACTGTTTGCGCACTGATTTGTAATTTTGATAACACTGTTATATAACTGGTATCTCATTGCTCTTATAACTATGTAGTTAATATAACTTCTAACAGTGTGCAACAGTCGTTTAACATTGCACAGCGCGGATATTTCTTTTATATGATTCTTGCCTGGCCTGTTGATTATAAGTCAATTAAAATGACATTACTGGTATGAAATAATTGGTTGTTCTAGTAGTAACAGTTGTATTAGGAGTAATTTGTTTTGAAATTTATATCGACTGGCTGTATGCACAGATTTCATACTGACCACGTCCCATTTTCAAAGATTGAGTTTTTTTTTATATATAACGAAAACCATGTATTATTACTTATTAAGTTGTTTTTTGTATAATCGTGACACAATTTTTACATTTATCTCTTTAGTTTTTAAAATTTTTAGTTGAGTCTTTCTTTTTTGGCTGGTAAGATCTTTTAGGGATTAGAAATTAAGTAAATACATCAGTTAGTTTTTTTTATTTCCCTATCGTAAGATCTCTTAGTGAAACAATGAATTTCTTGTTTTGATTCCAATAAAGGATTTGCTCAAGGAATGTTAGATTATCTGTTGTTTAAGTTTTTTAGGTTGGATAAAGTTAGTTTTTTAGTCCTGTGTTACCTGTGCAAAATAAGACCCCGAATGTTGCCAACTTAAAATTTCTGTATTCTACTAAAAGACTTATGAAATGCATATTTTTGTACAACTAAAGCCTAAATAAATGTACGCTTGAGCACAATCGTTTGAAGTGTTGCCACGTTTTTGCTTGTAAAACAATGTTACCAGTGTTATGTGCCTTTGTTGTCTCGGCTGTACGCATCAATATTTGTATTCATGGATGGAATTGTTATCTTGTCGTTTTTTCACGTAATAAAAGGAATTCATTGTAATTAGGCGAGTTTTATTTTTTTTCCTGTATGTAGAATAACTAAAGAGTAACTATTGATATCAAACATCTATTTTTACTTACTAAGTTTACTTAATAGGTGTTAAAACTGCGTTCTACCATAATATTAAAATACATCAACTCTGCATATGTTACATGCGCCTCTTAACCGAGGAGTGCGGGTTCAAACCCGGGCACGTACCTGTGGATTTTTCAAATCTATGTACGTATTTGTACCAATAGCTCGACGGTGAGGGAAAACATCGTGATGAAATCTGCAAATTCAAACAACTTTGGATTTGTAACCATGATCCAAAAATTGTCTGGTTCCCCTATCTTAGGGTTACGAAGGTCAGATCGGCAGTCGCTTCAATGTAATTACCAGACGTCGCTAAATCCTGGATCATGGTCTAAGCGGACCCCGTCTAAGCACGGGACATAACGCTAAGATGATGAACTCTGCATATGTTCATTAGGTTTGACAAAAACAATTTTATAATTAACTTCACTATTTGATGCTTACTGAATGTCCTTTCTTGTTATCTATGCTGGGGTCATGTATTAGTTGGTTATCATATACAAAAAAAATATGTTCTAAGGCAAATATTAAAAGCAAGCTTCCATTTTTCAAAACATTTATTTCACTAATAATATACACTATACTATAATACTAAACTAGATTAATTTAAGCCGAAGCTACTTTTGCTTTCTCCTCTTCCTGTTTGGCCAGGGTCTCCTGTTCCACTCGTCTATTCCTCCAGGCAGTCATGTAGGTTCGGGGATGAATTGGGAAGAAGCCAGACAAACCTATGAAAACAAATTCATATAATGTGTATATTACTGGTAATATAAAATATTTGGTAAATGCTGGCATTTTGTAACACCATTTTTGGTAGTAAAATTCTATTCTATTCTATTTGATAGACTTATGATATTTTTTATGTAGTAGAACATTGATTGGCTATGGTACAATTGCAGATCTAAAGCCAATGCAAATTTTTCTTTAAAAAAAACCGACCAACTGCGAGTCAGACTTATGCACTAAGGGTTCCATACTATTATCTTTACAACATTCGACAATAAATAAACAACTAAATATTCTGTGAATATTTATATGTGGTGTCGTTTTCACCTCTTGGGTACAGAACCTTAGAAAAGGCTACTGCAATAATACACTGAAACTATTGGAATACACTTTTTTATTTGGGTGTAAAACTAATAGAATACTCTAATATTTAAATTAAGATTTATTTCATTTAAGTAATACATAAATGCACAGTTTTATTGGGTAATTGCTTAATGCTGTTAATACCAGTCAACAGTGTTTATTTTATGGTTTAAATTAAAACTGGAAATATATAAAAAATTTGCTTACCAAATAACTCAGACACAGGTGTGGTAACATGAGCACCTTTACCCAGCCAATACTTTATCCTCTCCAAGTTCAATGCAACCAATTTCTCATTGTTAACATTAGGCATAGGGTCGTACGAGCCAAGCTGTTCAATCACTGCCTGACTGTTGAGTCTCCTTCGCTGCAAAATAAAAACGAAAGGAGTTATTTTCTGTTTTTTTTACTTTTTCTAAAGATTATATATTATTAGATATAAAAACCTTGACATATCAACGAGTTTTTAATGTCTACAAATTAATAAAGGATATTAATAAGGTTGTTTAAAATGTTGTACTGCCTTTGTAAAAATAGTAGTAAATGCACAGAGGGTAATATGTATAACTCAGTGTTTTAGAAATTTTAATATAATCAACAAAAAAAACGCAAACATATTTACTTAGTACACACAGTAAAGATGAATTAATGCTTTAAATATATTTTTTCGATGGCAGAAGTGAACCCATTCGTAGTACTTTTAACACTGATTGAGGAATTGAATAAAGAGTACAGTAATGGTAATTAGACTACCTAAGACTAAATAAATAAAAGCTACTCTATAAAATTTGTCGAAAATTTAAAAAACCGAACGAGTTGATAAACTTACGTGAGTAACTGAAATGTGGAAAAATGGCCTGTTCGTACATCCCTGTCGAATTAAACGAATAGATTTGGCTGCTCTTGCAAAATATCTACCAGTGCCACTCGCCGGAGGCAACGACATTTTTAGTTTTATTAAAAAATATTGTTTCGTTAAAGAACTAACCAAAATACAGAAATAACCTCACTTTGATAAAAGACAGCTGTCAAAAGTGTCAAATGGGTGTTTCCTTCCGTCCAGAAATCTTAATTAAAAATGTTTTAATACAAATTATTAAATCGATAACAATGGATTTTATTTCAAATAGGTACTTAAATAAGCTAGATTACTATTTTAAATTTTTTCTTTAAGTTTTCCTAACTTTTCTCGCGTTTTTGTCCGTGTAGATTCAACCAAAAAAGTTTAGCTAGGTACTACATACTTATTATCAGTTGGTATTATAAAAATGGAATAAAAATTATATCCTTTCTGCAAAATCAGTAAAATTAATAGCTGTATCCGCCAACATTTAAGCGTGATTGAGTAAAATAAATCCAAATCTGAGCACTTTAACGTTTTTTACAGTACGAGTAGTAGTCAGATAAAGAAAATTGCATGGAGAAATATTGTAGGAGCTTTTTAAATTTACCATTATGTTTTAGTTTGAACCTAATAATAATAAAAAATATTGTTATTGATGGGCTGATATTATGATTACAAATATTTATGTACCAAATACTTACTCGATTTTAGTTAACGTCAATTGAAATTCTGAATACGAAAATGTTACTTTCTTTTATCGCAAATTACTCTAAAACGAGAACGCAGAATAGAATTCCTACGTGCCTTTTGCGGTGAACTAAAAATAAACTACTAACAATGTTACAATTTAGTACGATTTCTGCGTAGCCTACGGTTTCTGCTTTCAAAATATGCGGAAAAATTTAATAAAAAACTGGTGGTAGTGTTTGAAGTTTTGCTCTGACTCAAAAACAAGACCCCGTTTTAAATTGTAAGATTTTGATTGTCATAAGCATTTTTGCATTGTTTGATGTAATTTGCTTAGTATTTGACCAGTTTAATAGTACCTATAAAAAATAGAAAATAGAAAAAAAATTCATCTAACCCATCCCAATTTTATATTTGGCATAACGTGGTTAAAGGGGCTTTCTGCTCCTTTAACTCTGCCTACCCATTCCGGGATTACAGGTGTGATGTTATGTATGTATGTATCTAAAATACCATTTTTTTTCAATCGGGGATCGAACGCAAAACCGACTAAGTATAGCCCATTAATCACACAGTTACTTCCCAATTCCCTATTGGGCGGCCAGAAATCTAATAAAAATGATTGGACAAGACAACCTATTTATACAGCCATGAATAATGGAACATCATTTTAAAACGAAACAAACGCTCCCAAAAACCGTCAGCGTAATTTCATTCCGAGCTACCCCAACGCGTTATGTAAACGTTATCGATTTAACCTCATAATTACGCGACACATTTTTACGGCGTATCGATGTACCAGGGCCGCATAAATCGGCGGAGCTCTGTACGGAACTAATCCGCAGGTGGCGCCGCCCGTGGCGGACTGCTGTAATGCTTTACGAGGCGCGTTGGCGATTCTCCGCTTTTCATTCATCGTTCGAGCTCTTGGTAGTGATGTGTGGTGTTGGGAAAGTGCCATTGTCGATAGTTGCACTATTACTATTGGATGATCGCTAAAAAAAAATTACATTAATTTTTGTATTACTTTATCTATTTACTTTTTTTCATGGTCATAGACCAGGCCAGGCCTAAAAAAAAAAAAATTATAAATTGTCATAATTTTTATAAAAAATAACAATGTCTACTACCGCTTCGGAATATCGATTCTACCGAGAAGAATCCGACAAAAACTTAGTTATTCTTATTTAACTTAGATATAGCCAGTTTGCTCAAATCCGATCACTCTTTAAGTGTATGAATATTTTGATATAAGCAATAAAGGTAATGAATACATGCAAAGAATTCGATGCATCTGTTGATAAATATAGAACTTCCAAGCGAATAAACGCCACTACCACGCCCCGAAGGTCATTAACCTGAAACTAGTTTTCTTTGTTACCCCACCCCCAAAGAAAATTTATCGATAAATTTCCGAAATGCATCACTATGCTCTTCCCGATCACTACCAACGTCTCTGACCGACATAGCTCGACCTTACTATAGACAGGGACACCGACACCTACGATTCCTGAGCTAGACAAAGACAGCTGATACAACTAGGTCACGGGATAAGAGTCGTCTTGTAGCTCCCGCTTGAAGGAAAGAAAGCGCTTTATCGCTGGAAAATCTGGAAGCGGGGAATTGGTCGCTGAAAAAGTCTAAAAATAGAAACCAGCCTCTTTGGGGGACCTACGTGATTAACGGTAAAATAAAAAAGTTTTGATGGGCGCTTGTTTTTTCTTTTTGGCCAGTGGCTATAAGTGGGCGGGCTGTGTGGCCTATTTTTCTTTGCTTCGTATATTCTGGGACAGGCAAATAATTAGTTCGAACAATAAAAGTAATTAATTCGTGATATCCAGTTTTTTTAGTTTTATTCAAAAACGTTTTGAATAGAAATCTTTTAAAATTATTTAATGAACGAGATCGGCATAAAATTTTTTAGTGTAGGTAAATAAATGAATACAAATATCGGTAGTGCGTTTACAAATAAATAGGAAAGTTACGAGGGGTGTGAAAAGAGAAGTTCCCCAAACGATTTCTATGGATAAAACTGCTTGACCATAAAAAACTTTATAATAGGGATGAAGACTGGGTCAAAAACTATCGTTCTATTTAGTCCGTCAGTAAGATAATACAAAAATACAAGACACATATTTTTTGCTTTATCAAGTTAACAAAAATGCAAAGTTAAAGAGCATCAAAGTTCTGGAGTGGGGCCTGCAGCGTCACTATTAGGTAAAAATTGTACCTAGGTGTGACATCACGCGCAACCGAATACACTGATCTTCGTCAGTGTTTGAAAAATAAATGAAAAAATACGGGTTTAGTATTTTTTTATAATTTAATTGACGGACTAAACATATTTTTTTAGTCGCCTAGCCTATTGACACAATTAACTAACCTTCGCTCAAAAAAACCTCTTTCATCTCTAAATTCTATTTTCAATATACTATAATAAATAAATAAAAAATATATTAAAATTGCGTCCGTAAACCGATGCACGTAAGCGGTTCTAAAAGCGCCGGCTTCGCTTCCCGGTCCAGCGACGCATGCGCCCGGCCCGTACGATCGATGCTACGGCAGCGCTCAGTGCTCGCGCGCCCGTAGCCCACCGCGCCCGCTAGCCGCACGATGAGACCGCAGTGACGTGCCACAAGCCAAGCTGTATCTCCGGGAGTACGCCGGCGAGGATGAGCGGCCTCCGTGCCGGGAGGATTGGCGGCGGCAGGACTGGGCCGGCGCGCGAGGCCGCCTCCCCCAGGTGGACCGCAGCCCCTCCCGAAGGAGTCCCTACCTCACCAGGGATGACGAGCCCTCGCCGGCGCCAGACGAGCGCGGCCGCTCGGCCTCCGCTGGCGCCCACCACCGCGCTCGCCCCAGACCCCTCCGGTACCAGTCCCTGGAACGGGATTACGATCGGTCCTATGCCCCGCCCCCGCCCCCCGAGGATGATTACTACCGGAGGGAGCCGCCACCCCTATTTTTGGGGGAGTTGCAGTCCCAGAATTCTGATCTGCAAAGGGAGCTGGGGAACCTTAAAAAGGAATTGGAACTGACGAACCAGAAGCTGGGCTCCAGTATGCATAGCATAAAGACCTTTTGGAGCCCAGAGCTTAAGAAGGAGAGGGCGCTGAGGAAGGAGGAGAGTGCGAAGTACAGCCTGATCAATGACCAACTCAAACTGCTCAACCAAGAAAACCAGGTAAGTCGGACTCGTAAAATTAATCAAAGTTTAACCTTTAAAATTTATAGCAACTGCAGTACTGCATTTATCGACCTGCCGATTATGATTTGACACTTTAAAAAAAAATATGAATTATAAACATACTTTATGGTTTCATAAAACCAGAACGTTTTATATGTAAATATACATTTAATGCTTCCAGGTAAAAAAAATGCGACATTTTTCTCTAAAATTCTATCTGCAGTAATTATTAAGTCACATTGTTTGCCTCGTAATGATCTTCTTTTTTATTTATTCAAAAAAGACATGAAAGTACGTAGAGTACATATAACTCCGGAACTATGTTTATTTAACACAATCTATCTCATTCTGACCACGGCCGCTACGTGAGCTTTTCTCCTTCATTATTTTTTAATCTTCTATCTAGTAAATTGACAGGAGTGATTCGTAGTAAAGGGATAGAATGTAAGTGATCCAATCGCTTTTCTCTTTTTAACCAATAGTAAAATAGTGAACCTAGTTTAGTAGTACTTTCTATTTCTGTCTCTCATTTCTTTACTAGCCATCCACAATAAAAGGTGGAAATCTATTGAGTTATTCTTAAATTGCTTTTATGTTTGAAGACTTAAGAAAAAAGGTATTATTCTCGTATCTATGCTTGGATTAAAAATTATAAAATGATAAAAAAAGTGGTTGCATTTGGCATTTAATTTTTTTTATTTTTTTATATAAAAATTGTCTTTATGTTTTTGTACTGTATTGCTACATAATGTAGGTACATTATTATTTTTAATTGTATGCAAAACTCTAAAAATGTTAATATTATAGTTTCTAGAGTTATCTGTTTAAATCAATACCTCCTAACTCCATTCCTTAAATCGATGCGAAAATAACTTTACGTCTAATAACATGATTAAAAAATTCACGAAATAAATAGAATTAGAATTTGGCATATTGTCACTTTAGCGTAGATATGCAGGCTTGTATGAGTAACTTCAGTATACCAGGTTATTTTTAGTGTATGTGAAACCTCTTACCTAATTATTTAACTCATTATTCTAAGTAAATATATATAATTTTAGGAAATGCGCAAATAAATTTTCGTAGACGAAAAATTACACACACAATACAATAAATAAATATACAATAAAATACAAACAAAATAGTCAATCAGCTGAACATCTTATGTGTGAAAAGTAAAAAAAGAGGTATTATTTTCTAAAATCCTTTATATTAGTCCCTTAGAATTCGCAATCCCAAAATGGGTAGGCAGAGTCAAAGCGGCAGCAGGCCCCTTTAACTATATTCAGTCAAAAATTAAACTGGGCTGGGTTAGATGGAAAATTATGAAAAAGTGACAAGTGGCTAGCTCGTGGCTTTCTCTATCACATGCCCTAAACTCGATATACCTACCACTAGGCAAGGAACACTGTTGACACATTATTTTTGAGTCCTAGACCAATATTACAAATTATATGTCGCTGCGCAGCTGCGGATAACCTACATAATCAAAAATGTTGCCAAATACTTCCGTGCTTTAAGGCACGTTATATCAGCTCGATAAACTGAGTTCTGATAAAAACCTATATAAATGGGACTCCAATTAAATAATGAATATATTCTCCAGACTGACACACCAATTCCCTAGTCCCAAACTAAGCTTGTCCTTGTCCTATGGATACCTCTAAGTGAACGGATAGGTCTCTAACCACTCGACTAGCGGGCTAGTTAAATTATAATTAATTTAGAGGGATTTACAATTATTGTTTTTAAATTATAAAGGAAACGATTTAGATATGACTCTTCAGTTGAGCATTATTAATAGCTTATATACAATTATTAAAGTAATATAAGTTTATTTGCCCTCTCTAGATCGTTTGTAAAATGCAATCAGACAGTAGTCATTTGATATGTTGAGATACACACACAAGCTAAGACTATATTTCATCAGCATGTCTGTCATTCTGATGAATCAGCGTATAGTTCAGATATGCAGTACACGAGATGAAATAAAATGAACTACCTATTATTGGACGAGATAATCTTACGACTTTAAAAAACCACAACAAAGAAAAATAAAAACTATTGAAGATGTAAGTTTAATTATTTATAAATATATTGTTAGCTACTGTAAGACTTTGTGTCGGTCCACTTTAAAATTAAACTAAAGGAAATAAATAATATACATAAAATACGTTATATTAAATTTTAAAATTATATTGAAGGGGCCTGTTGCCCTTTTGACAATGCCCACCCCTTCGGGGATTATGGCCGTGATGTTATATATGGAAGTATGTATATTAAATTTATCTAAATATACCACAATTAGATAAAATGGGAACCAAGAAATTATATAATTAATACCTAGGTAGTTAGTTATGTAAGCTAATTCTTGGATAAAACTTAACTTGAATTTAATTTAAGCATATAAATGAGTTGAGTTGATTAAATCAAAAAGAGCACAACACTTGCCCAAAAGACTAGCGATGAATATTCGGTCAATATTGCGAAGGTATTAGACCACTTTTGGATATTCGGGCTATCGCTATTCGTCCGCATATCGGTAAACACAATTACATTAAAGTAAATAAAAATTTAAATCCTTTAATAAACGTTTTCCCAAGTATAAGTATATCTACTTGTACTTAGGATTTACAGTCAGGCTATAGCTCTGTTTAGCTTAGTTAGATTCTGGCTAAATAGACCTACGCCGTTTGAAGCTAGTGTCGAAGTGTAGTATGACAAAAGGACATTATTCTCTTTGTATGTACGACCAATTTTCAAACGTGCTTTATTCGGCGAATAGAAAATGAAATTACTGACCAACGCCGAGTATTCTTCAGCCACGTGACTGGCCGTATATTCTATTAGATAACGAATACTGAACAAACTATTAGCTGTAACTATTTTATCAAATAAACAAACCAGATTTACGTATGTATATCAATTTTACTAATTGAGATAATAAATGCAGCCCATATTTAATTTAACAGTGAAAACTGCAAGGAAATTCAGTCAGCAGTAATGTCTTCTCTTTGAAGTCAGGAGATACTAATTTTAACCTATCGAGTTAAATGAGTCGGTTTATTTACTACATTGCTCCGTAAATACTAAGCTTGGGTATAATATTATCCGAGATCGCATTCATGAGATTCGTTCCGACCGAGTGATTAATTGTACCAACTTAGCCATTCAATGGATTAATTAATTAAGTACAATTAGCGCTACTACGTAGTTCGTTGCTCAGACTTCACTTAGGGGAATAGTTTTGACGTTGAGTTCGTTACTTTTGTGGTCTGACCTATGTTTAATTATTCAAATGTCTAATCATAGATGTTGTTAAATTTATGCAAGTATAATCTATATTGTTTATATAAGTAAATGAATTGCTGTTCGCTTGTCTCGCTAATACTCGAGAACGACTGGGCCGGATTGCTGATTTTAGTTTTAAAATATTTGTTATCTTCCGGAGAAGGTGCATACGGTAGGAAAATAAGGGAACTGCCAGGAAAACAAAATAAAAATCCGAAAAGGGGCGTTACGAAGTGCGCCGGGTCAGCTAGTGCCTTCATAAATGTTCCCTTATGTTAGGTACTATTTGAACTTATCTCAAGTACTACATTTTAATGCCATAGCCTCATCTTTGAATTTGAAAGCATGAAATTGATAGCTAGACTTTTTGTTTTTACAAAATGTATATCGATGTATGGTTACGAAATGTTTATAAAATGCGTATTTATTTTTATCGGAATTATGGATTCATTTTAGGAACATTTTTAATTTTTTCATATGATTTTTCGCTAAATATGATATGAAAAAAAATATTAAAATTAATGTCAGTCTCAGTTTTTATAAATAATATACAAAAATATTCATGCATAATGGTGTGTAACCATGATCCAAAAATTGTCTGGTTCCCCTATCTTAGGGTTACGAAAGTCAGATCGGCAGTCGCTTCAATGTAATTACCAAACTCGCTAAATCCTGGATCATGGTCTAAGCGGACTCCGTCTAAGCATGGGACATAACGCTAGGATGATGATGATGAATGGTGTGGCGGAGGCCAGTCACATAAAAGACATATTTTGTTAACAGTACGCAGATCTTAAATTAACTAAGTATGTCTGCGGTTAGATGTATGTATGAAAGCCTTATAAGGCCACGAAACCGAGGGCCGCGGGTTCGAATCCCGCTAGGGGCAAATGTTTCGTGTGATGAACATGGACATTTGTACTCGAGGCATGGATGTTTATAAACGTATTTTTATTTAAGTATGTCTATCCGTTCATCTAGTATCCACAGGACAAGCTTATAGCTTAGTTTGGAACTAGGGAATTGGTGTATCAGTCAGAATTTATTTATTAAATCTATGTGTTTAGTCAATCCTAATAAACCAAATTGATTTGAGATAAAGATAATATGATGTATTAGCGACCTACCCCTGCTTCAAACGGTGAGCATAAAACAATATGAAATTATACATATAAACCTTCCTCTTAATCACTCTATCTATTGGTGAAAACCGCATCAAAATCCCTTGCGTAGTTCAAGACGTTTAAGCGAACAGATTTCGGTATTCACCCTGCCCCATGCGCCAAGAGTTGTGGGTTCGTTCCCCACCCAGGGCAAATATTCGTATGATGATACTTGTGTTTGTCTGGGTGTTAATATGCAATATTTAAGTATATATTTGTAATACTATTGTTGTTTCTGATATCCGTAACACAAGTACGCCACTTACCTCGGAGTCAGATCAATGTATGTGATGTAGTTTGATATTTATATATATATAAAAATGTTAAGATGTTGTAAACCCAGTCTAAATAATGATATTTCAAATTAGTCTTTTGACTGAATTTAAATTAAGCTCTTATTACCTACTCTTTGAAATGCGACAAGAGTCACGAATATAACTGTTGCCTAAGGAAGTTAGATAACAGACGCTACATTGTAATAACCAGACTCTTATGTAATCTAGGATTAAGTAAACGTACCTAGACTAGGTTCGGGATTAAACGCTAGAAAGCAGACCAATTATTACTAGTGATGTTCCGTCTAATAATCGTTCATTAAAGACGGTAATTCCTTAATTATTGTATTAACAAGCTCTTCTCGCTTTAATAAATTCTACTTACAATATAGTCACGACTCAAGGCGATGGCAGTTGGAAAGAAAAAAGTTGGAGAAGAGAGTAGTAGAAAAAAGTTAGTTTAGGACGAAGGAAAACTTTGCAATCTGCCAAGACTGGAGTGCGTTTCGTTTAATGTAGTTTTATAAATCTTTTTTTAAATTGGATGTTGTGCCTATTGGTGCATCTAAGATGTTAAGATATTACGTAAAATTATTATTCTCAGCCAGATTCGTTGGACTATAATGTATCGCTATGTTTTTTGAGACTGTGGTTAAAATTATAATAATAAAATATATACCTATATGATTTTTATTTTTCTGATTTTCCTAAAATTTAATTGATGAAACGTGACAATTGCTAATAGTAGGTAACAGTCCAATTTTAAGATAAAAGTGGCTCTTACTATTAAATAAATCCATCTACTGTTCTTTTGGTATTAAAGTCTCAGTTGCAAACAATGTATCCGGAAAATCTCCAGAAAGTCGTTAAAAAGTAAAAAATTGGTGTCGTAAAAACGTCGTAAAATCCTTAAATTGTTGCAATATGTATATTACACATTAATGTATTATTAGCCTAAATAAATATGCTAAGAGCACAAGACTATTAAACTGATGAATCTATGACACCAATAAATCAAATTCATTGTCCGTTCCAGAACACAAAACTGGCAATATTCATGAGACCAACAAACAAATCACCATAATACACCAATATTTTTATCCAAGGAAAGATATTCGTCTGGAATACATTACACGTTATGGCAATGGCGTACCCCGACATGCTGCCAAGAAAGTCGTGTTGTTCCGTTTCACGTAACGTTGCTGGCAAGAATGGTTAAAATGGTTAAAACTCAGACGGATAGACATCGATCGGTTTGCGAGTGGACTATCTCGCGTCTGCGATTTGTGATGGCGAGACGTTTGGTCCATATTATATATCTATCAAGATGGGAATAGTACCTACATATATTATAATTTTTAAATAAATATTGCTAAATTTTATTTGATAACTCGAACTTCAAAAGCCTTGTCATATTTAAATAAATGTGATATTCTAATTTATAATCTATATGCAATTTATACGTTTAATGTTTTAAGATTTGTACTCGAAACCCCGCTTAGGTATTTTTTTTGTGTGGTGACGTATTAAGTATGTTTATTCGGTACTAAGCATACAGCATACTTGATTTGAAATTAGGATATGGGTTTGTTTGCCTGAACAATTTATAATTTATAACTATGAAATAGATGCTGTAA
Organism: Glyphodes perspectalis; assembly: GCA_951394215.1. Classification (NCBI taxonomy): domain Eukaryota; kingdom Metazoa; phylum Arthropoda; class Insecta; order Lepidoptera; family Crambidae; genus Glyphodes; species Glyphodes perspectalis. The sequence goes on from OX596223.1 coordinate 8,584,233, forward strand.
TCTTCGCTTCGACTTCGACTTTACTATTAGAGTAATACGACTCCCGTTCATGAATCAGTCTGTCGGGATGTGTACGAGTATCTATACCTGCTTCTATACGATATAGGCGCATTGTACGAGGAACGTACGCAATACAAGCGGCTGTCATCCGCAGGCGATCACGTGATTGGCCGATGCGCGATTGGTTTCTACTACGGGAGAACACTTGTCAGAAACATTCGCGATGGTTGCGTGAAATGGAACGCGTGTTCGTATTTCAAATTGTAGAATTGAATTGTTAGGATTGTTTTTAACTTTAAGGGCCGGTTATTGTTTATTACTGGTTAAATTAAATTGTTTGGTATAATTTGTCAACTATTTATGTGTCAGACAAATACATATTTGAAATTCTATCAGGAACCGGTGAAACTGACCCTCAATTGGGGTTTACTTTGATCTTGATTTTAGGTTTAGCAAGTAGGGTTAAGTTATGAAAGACGAGTGCATGCAGCGGAAATGAGAATGTTAAGGTGAATGTGTGCAGTGACGCGAATGGACAATATAAGAAATAAATATATTAGAGGAAATAAGAAAGTGGCACCAGTGATAGATAAGATGGGAGGAAACCGTTTATCTTGGTATGGGTATGCGATGAGAAGAGAGGAAGGATAAAGAGAGTGATGAGTATGAATGTTATTGGATGGAGAGGAATAGGAAGGCCAAATAAGAGATGGATGGATTGTGTGAAAGATGATATGAGGGAAATGGGAGTGGATAGCTGGACTTTAGTAAATCTTAGTTAGGGGAACCCAACAGATGCGACCATGGTTACTGATCACATTTAGAATCGTTATTCTATTATGTAGGCTTTTCACTGAATTTTTCCTTTCCTTTCCTTTTAAACTGATTTTTTCCAAAAATCCAGAGATACGTGCTCGTATTTGAACCAAAACTTCTCGCTTTTAAGGCATGTTTTCTAAGCATTGATCTACATACATATATACATACATACCATCACGCCCATAAGTCCCAAAGGAGTAGGCAGAGTCAAAGGGGCAGCAGGCCCCTTTAACCACATTCAGCCGAAAATAAAACTGGGCTGGGTTAGATGAAAAATTGTGAAAAAGTAATGACAAGTGGCTAGCCCGTCGCTTACACAATCACATACCCAAAATTACCATTAGTCGGCTTTCACGACATGCTAGGCAAGAAACACAGTTGGCACATTATTTTTAAGTCCTAGACCAACATGGGACTGAACTACCGCTCTTGAAAATATAATTCCCGTTATAAAAGCCCGATAAATACTGAAGTCGCGAGCCAGATCGCGCCGGAATCAATCCCGCGATATTGCTCTCAGCGTGGAGGGCCATACACTTGTGCAGTCTTAATATTTGCTAACCGCGATGCCTGAGTGTTCTCTACGAGTAAAAGGCATTGGCATTTGATGACCCACTCGAAAACTGGAGTATCTTTACAGATTGTGTTGTGTTTAAAGAGTTGGAGATATGTTTGCGTGAAATGGAACATGCATAATTGGGATTGGGTTGATCGAATAATATTACTTGCCATAAATAAACTTAATAAGACGTAATACTCTCTTTAAAATAACTCTATATTTAGAAGGCCTATTATTTTTCTCAATTTTAAATGTCGAATAGTTATATATATAACACATTTTAATGAAACATTGTCTTGACTTTGTTTCATGTGGTAATCATTAGTTGAGAATTAGTTACCTACTCCAGTAGTAATCTATTAAAAAAAAAAATTTTTATGACACATCGCCGTTTCTTATAATAAAAGAAATTGGAATTATTTGTATTCTAATATCTATATCATACTAACTGACCCGGCGAACTTCGTTCCGCCTAACAGTCAATGACACATAATCGGGTTAAATAAATTGAGATGTAAGCTATCCTATCTTTCAAGTTAGATCAAACTGCACAAGGTGTGCAAATTTGATTAAAATCGGTTAAGTAGTTTCGGAGTCCATCGCGGACAAACAACGTGACGCGTAATTTGTATAAATTAAAATTTATTAGTACCAGTGGCATATCCACATTATATTAACTATTTTAATATATGAGACAATTAAGTAATTAATTTCGCTCATAAACAAAATGTTAGTTTGTTTACAAGTCTGAGTACTGTTATTGAAAGCTCCAAATTAACAGAACATTCCGCCAAAACACTCAGAGTAAGCATCGCTAAATTACTGGGCAGACATCCATATGTTCGCCAGACAGACTTCACAGCAATAAACAGTGTAGTTATTATTATGACTCATTTGGAACGCAATCTGAGGCAGATTTCTCAATAACAATGATCTGGTTCAATCTTCAATATATGGAGAGTAATTTTATGAGTGAGTGAGAGGGGTACAACCATACAAATTCACTTTCGATTTTATAATAGGTATAAGTTAGGTTCCAGCCATTTGTGTTTGTAAAGGTTGGAAAGTCATATTTTTTTACGAAACGTTGTATTTTTATATAATAGTATTTATATATAATTACTAAGTAGTTTCCCGTCCCGGTTTCGCACTGGTGGACGTTTATTTATTGAAAAAACTGACCACGCCTCTTGGGTGTTCTGAGGCAAACAGCAGTAGTAATAGAATAGTAGAAGTAATTATTTTATTCTGTTTTTTAGTAATTGTTGTTGTACAGTGGCGTAGTTAGGTGACAAAGGGCCCTGGGGCTAAAAAGAAGCTAGGGCCCATGGGCGTACGCACCTTTGGGTCCAGGCCCCCCCTACTGCAGGGAGGGCACTAACATTTTTCTTTCTACGTTAGACAGAGTCAAATCAAACTTAAATGAAGAGGGCCCCGGGGCACTGCCCCGCCTTGCCCCTGAGTAGCTACGCCACTGTTATTGCACCAACAGATATACATCATTTGTGAAAATTTCAACTGTCTATCTATCACGGTTCATGAGATACAGCCAGGTGACAGACATACGGATGGACAGCGGAGTCTTAGTAATACGGTCCCGTTTTACCATTTGGGTACGGAACCCTAAAAATAGATTTCTAAGAGGAAAAGTTGGTGGGTGTCCTTTTATTAAAATATGGTAGCTAGATAGGACTACAATAAGTCATTGTGAAGATGAGATGGACTTCCAATAAGTACTATAATAGCTCTGAGGGTTTTCTCTATTATTAGATATTGGGCTAGACCAGGGTCCTTCAAACTTACGGCTTCAAACCCCCCCCCTCCCCTTATAGTACTTTTCATAATATTATTTTTAGATTATATTAGGTAAACTATACCACCTATAATATATTTTAAAGCAACTTCGCTCTGTTAGGTCTACTGAACAATAAAAAGCTGATGATAAAGGTGTTTTACTTGATGAAACCTAACATTATATAGGGGTTATCTTTTCAAACATTCCCATAAGCTATGCCACTGTAGATATTACGAAAACACACAAAATATCATACGGAAAAAAGATCAATGGATCAGTTTTTAAATAAACCACTTAATGTTATGAAACCGTTGATGCGATAGCCCTCGTATGCTACGGCTGTATATTTAGAACAATGACTCCAGTCTGGCTAAATGTTATCACGAGATTGCTTCAGAATTGCGTAGGAGCACATTTTCAATTGAAGCACACTTACTTTGTTTGATTTCTTAGAACATTTGCTATTGGGATGGCGATCTAATATTAAGTATAGTTATGAATATAATAATAAGGTTTCCGTTTATAACCGCAGGGTAATTAATATCTCAAATCTTCTGGGGCTATCTACGGATTGTCAAAAGGCTAGGTATATTTATGTCCATACAAAATCGATGTGATTTTTTATGGAAAACGCAATCTAGGACGTTTATATCAATGCGTCGATTTAAATTTACTAAAATTTAATGAATGGTTTACGAAGTTTTATTACTTGTCAGGCTCTGCTTATACCTTCGGAGTTTCTAGGCATAATTTTACAAATAATAAACACGTTCAAATAATTAATTTCCCGATGTAAATCAGACCATACATTTGTCTCGACTCCGAGGTAAGTAGATTAAGCACTTGTGTTACGGATATCAGAAAAAAAAGTGTTATTACAAATATATAGTTAAATATTAGATATTTACACCCAGGCACAGAACAAACACAAGTATTCATCATACGAATATTTGTCCTGGGTGGGGATTGAACCCATATCTCTTGGCACATGGGGCAGGTTCACTGCCGAATGCGCCATCGAGCTTGTCAAAAATAATATAAGTAATATGATTATACTGTGGGTTTGTTGATAGTCTACATACCTATTAGGTACCTACGAATGTTATTAAGCATCTTTCCCGGTCGATTTGTCCCACATAAACAATTTTTATTGCCCTTATTATCTTTATAAGCCAAATGTTCTGTGCTGTAAACAAACGCCATCAAACTGAGCCGTGATCGCGAAGAGCATCTAGATCAATATTGCTTTTAAATTGACGTCGTGGTTGAGATCATTTTTATTAATCAACTTGGTAGTAGTGTTAACTAGAACTAATTGTCAGTTATAAAAACTGGGCATGAATGATCCTGCTGAAACAAGATATTATTGAGAAGTACTTAGAATTTTTTGTACAGTGCCTCTCGAAGTATAAACATGCTAACTAAATGTCACAAAATTTGTTTTAAATGGATACCCATTCAATATTCTATAGTGAGCTGTGCTTAACTAGAACACTCTCCATCACTAGAACTCCCAGTAAAAATATAAAAAAACCCACTTCAGTATAAACCTACGTCACTTTTTCTACAAAACTTCCTAATAACAACCATTTCATACTTTTAAAACGTTACAATAAAGTTAAACTCTCGGGAAAGAAGGGAAATTATGAACTGAAAAGTATGCGCTGGAACTTGAACACAGCGCCTCTTTAATATGGGCGGTGCCACTGGAAGATTTGAATTTGTTGGAATTCCATGGCGGAGTTGTTGGAATCTTAATATTCCAGTTTCCCCGCTCAAATGGGTTTCAGCGAGTTATTCCGGGCGGCTTATCCTTTTTGTTTGTCAAATGTTTCGGATGCGGTGAAGTTTCTGTGTAACATTTTAATTGCACTTAATACTTAGATAAACGGAGCAAAATAGAGCTTCTACGAATGAGGGTTTAAAAAAACACAAAAACCGTCAGGTGGGACGCGGGAGCCGTGTGGTCTTATCACTGTCACTATTGGCTGTTTGTTGACAGGATGTCAGTTTATTCTGAAAACTTACCAATGAGGAGAGTGACAAGACCGTACGTCACAGTTACGCCATCTTTTAGATGTTTTATTTCAAAAAGCCCTCATTATTTGTAGGTGGGTCTTAACAAGCGCGTTTACTTGATTGAAAAAATATATCAATGATATTATTGCCACATTTTGACCATTAGAGGACGACAGTACGACATTATACTCGTACGATATCTAACCATAGAAACATACTTATATGTCATTAGAAAATCCAATACTCGGATTTAAAGCAATACCGGGCACAATCAGGCGCGTGTACTATTGTGATACCACCGCCCCATTCCTAACATTCTCGTACGTCTCATTAAGTCCTACTAAGGAAATAGTAAAACTGGAATTCCCCTAACGCGTATACCGAACGCAAAACAGCCAACTGGAATACTCCATCTTTTTGCCAGCATTCCAAAAACCTACATTCCAAATCCTCCGAGACGCGTGTCGCGACTCCATAAATCGCTCTGGCCCACTTAATCCGTCCGCATTTCTTTCTGTTGCGCAACGGGGATCTCTTTAATCAGTCGCGACTAACGAGAAAAGTTGCCCACTGAGTGCGGCCCTGTCAAATGATTGTAAATAGAGGGTGGACTTGGAAGTTTGTATTGACACTTGATTTCTCCGATTTGATTTGAACCATAGCGAAGCGATTGATCTCATTGGAAACTTGGTTTGTGTTTTCCTATAGCAAAGGATTGAGAAGGTAAATAAAAATCATAAATATGATTATGATGACGTATTGGAAAAAGAAGATAAAACAGAATAATGATGATTATAACAATTAGGATAATAGTTGCTCTTTAGTAAATTCCAGGAACCAGGACCAAATAAGCATGGGACATAACGTTAGGAAGATGATGAGTAATAAATAGGCAAGTTAAGTCTAGAAGATTCTAGATTTAGGTAAATCAAACCATACGAGGCAAAACTTTCGAAAGAAGGAAAGCAATAATATAAATGATTATTATTGTCCAATAAACGGGCATACTCCAAGTCGTTGAAAGTCCGTAACGAATATTGCGAACAATATTTTAATTAAATATTTCCGGAGACCGGAAATACCACTCCGGACAGCATAAGAAAAGTTCGTAAATGTTATTTCTGCCAAAGGATAAACGCTGGGCTGACCTCGGCCACAGCGCATCCAAAGTCAGTCAAGACACTGGTTACGTAACATGGCGAGACTCTGATTTCGACTAAAAGACTTTTGAAAATATGAAAAATAAAACATAAATACATTGTGATTTTTAATTCTGAACCAAAACATATATTGGTTGTTAGAAATTAAATATTAATATTATTTTTAATTAACAATTTAATATTGGGGTATGTTCTTTAAGCTTTAAATAGAAAACATTACGTATTTCATCTGATCCTGGCGAGTTTTTTACCATGTTGGAGGGAACAAAAATGTGCCATTTGCACACCATGGTCTGGGACTTAAAAATAATGTGCCAATTATGTTCCTTAACTAACATGTCGCAGCAGACGACTAATGGTGTATTGGCTGTGGGCTACGAGCTACGGGCGACGAGCTGAACGATGATCCACTTGGCGCTGATTTGCACTGATCTAACCCAGTTTTTATTTTGCCCAAAAGTGGATTAAGGGATTTGCTGCCCTTTTAACTACTTTGCCTACCCCTTCGGGAATTGCGGGCGTGTTGAAAGGAATAACATATGGTGTACCAATTTAACACATTTCAAAGCCACTTGCCTTACTGCAATTTTATCACGATTCCCATTTGGGTAACATTATTTCTGCCGCAGGATAAATTTGCGAGCTGACCTCGGAGGGACCGCCTCTGAGGGACTAATGTGACAGAGGGTGACGTCACGTCGCTCACATCGCACTTTTGTTTTGACTTGCTGCCAGTAATTGTATGTAGAGAATGCCTTATGAAGGTTTTGTATGCTGAATTTGTCGTCCCATGCGGGTTAGTCGTCTCTGTTTTGACACTTTTCTGTCTATGGTAATTTATCCAAAAAAATACTTGCTGATTCAAATTTCTAACTTTTTTATGCAAGGTAACAAATTGGTACTGATTTGGATAAATCTTTTTTAAATAGATAGCCCATTTAGGGGGCTATAAATTATGTCCCACGTTGATGAAGAAGTATGGGGTCTACAAAACGTGCCATTGTGTGATAAGGGGCCAAAAGCTTTGACATCACTTGTCAAAACCTGTGACCCCCGTTAGGTGGGATATTAAAAAACCATAAAACTTGTGTCACGTAATTTGTAGGATGGCTCCTTGTGGAGAATAGTTTTAGAGACTATCACTAGCTGTCTAAAAGTATAGCAATAAACATGAAAACGATACAAACGCTTTCTAAATATACACAAAAAGAACTTTACTTCAGCTTGTTTTTAATGGAACATTGTTTTCTAACATATCGTTTACAAATATTTTTCCTGTCAACAAGTTTATATTTATTAGCAAAACAGAAATATCGCCATCATTCCTGCTTTCATATTCAACTGGAAAATGCATAAATATTCGAGATATTTCCGTTTCATCCGGACGACTGTTGATGTTTTTAATTCTGGAATAATCAGGGTGGCCATGATTGTCCCAATAAAACGGGACATCTGTGTATCAGTGTGGAAAGATAAATGTGTACGAATGTTTGCTATGTTTTTCGTTATTACTACTGAGCTGAGTTAAATTAATCTTTACAGTAGCGTAGCTTAATTTCTCACTAAGGAAACTTAATAAGTGTTAGTTAACTAACTTACTCGTATTTGCTGTAGATATTTGTGACCGCGTCCGCTATGTGTTAATTAATCAAAACCTATGTGTTAATTCTGGTTATCAACCACCTTGCTCTATGCGTTAAATTTATAAAGAACTAAACAAACAATAAATTGTTCATAAAGTTTGTAGAATATATTAATTTATTAAGACACTAAGAAAATTGACGCATTCGCTTTAAGAATATCCTATGATTATGCAAAGGTGGGATGGTCCTGCACAGAGCGTAATGTATGGTCACATTAATCATGATTCTATGCGTATTTATTAAAATGCAATTTATTTTTGGATGTTTTCTATTTCCAGCACATACGAGTATACACATTCTAGGTTATAAGAACATTATTTTATTTGAGGCAGAGGCAAAACGACATGATATCAAGCATTAAAAAAAGAAGTAATATGACAAGGTCTATTTAAGAATAATTTCAGTTCAACGACAATGCGGATTGTTGCGTTCTGATTGGCTCAGTAGATCTGACAGGTATAGGAAGCCGCTGATTGGTCAAGCAGATTGATAATTCGGGCCCGATTGAATATCCGTTAATATTTTGTCAGCATTCTGTGATGAGTATTCAATAAATTACTGTTAAACGTATGTAAAGCATTTAAGAATTGACCTTACTTTCCTGACCTCCTCTCTCTCTTTCTCTTAGTTTCAATGCCTTGAATGTTCACTTTAAAAGAATTCCTGTGGGTTATCATCAGAAAGACAAATAGTTGTCAGTCGTGCCCTACCAAATGCGACCCCAAGGGTCATACTTTATTCCCTTTAAGCCTTCCTCAAAGGTTTCGTGAATATTCCCATAGCTACGTATATTTTGAACTGTTTGTTACCACGAAGTTGGAGCTTTGAGACCTTATATGTACGTTCATATTGTAACATTAGCATTTTTTAGAGAGCACGCCTCTTAACGAGGGGTGCGAGTTCAAATTCGTGCACGTACCTCTGGATTTTTCAAATCTATATACGTATTTATACCACTAGCTCGGCGGTGAGGCAAAGCATTGCGATGAAACCTGCACATTCTATCCAAAAGTTGTTTGGTTCACCTATCTAAGGCTTACGAAGGTTAAATTGACATTAAATAATTAAATAATAATAAATAAATAATATTCGACAACATCACATACATTGATCTAAGTCCGAGGTAAGTAGCTTAAGCACTTGTGTTACGGATATCAGAAACACAAATATATACTTAAATGTTGGATATTAACATCCAAAAACAAAACACAAGTATTCATCATACGAATATTTGTCCTAAGTGGGGATCGAACCCAAAACTCTTGGCGCATGTGGCAGGGTCACTACCGAATGCGCCATCGAGCTTGTCGATATTGTCGAAATTATCATAATGTTGATTAAAACTCAACGTCACAGTTTGATTAGCATCATCATCTTTGAGTTTTACATCCATATCTATTCGGGGTCCGATTGGCCAGAAGATCCTAGACTTAGTGAGACTAGTTATTACGTTGAATTGTCACCATACCGTCGTACCCTTTAGATATGGGAACTAGGCAAATCGGATCATGGTTTCACATCCATAGTTATTTGAGTGTGCACGTTTCTTCCCCATCTTTTCTCACACTGCTGAGTTTGTAGAATAAATCTGTACTTTGAACTGAAGAATCCAGAAGTACCTAGGGTTTGGATCAACCCTCTTCTCAAGTGAGGCTTATGTTCGTATAGCCATTGAGCTACAAGCCCTCATAATAAAGTACCCGCTGATCAAAAGTCGGCTTCTCTATAGGGATGTTGACTGACGAATAAATTAAGATACTTTTTAAAAGCCGTCAAAACGCAATCACTTCATAATTTTTGTATGGACTTGTGAACTTATGACGTCATTTGTTCGTATAGTTAACTGACTAAGTAAAAAGCAGGTTTTGTAAAATATAAAAATCGTAGACTCAATGTAATTCAAAATCAATAAGGTTATACCACATACTACGATAGTTTCTTTTTTAAAATTGATATTTCAAAATTAAATATGAATCAACATCCCTATTAAGAATCTACCGTATAGTTAAGACGTCCTCATACTTTGCTTGAGGGATCAAGCAAAGTATGAGAACGTCTCAACAAAAGTTTCCAATGCCAAAACCGCCTGTGTTACTGAAAAGTAAATCCTGACCTTTATCACGCCACTGGGAATTAAGAAAGTGTTAAAACAGTGTACTTAAGTACTTCTTAAACCCATTTTGTGACATTTCAAGGGGATCGTAGCTTGTAATATTACGCCCTTGGGCTCTGAACTGTTGCCTTTTTTTAACTTATGGATCATAACTTCTCATCTTTATCGCTGACTAAAGATGCAACCCGACTTTGCTGGAGAAATAATTTAATACACATATATACCATCACATCCTTAATCCAGGGATAGGCAGAGTCAAAGGAACATTAAACTCCGTTAACAACAAATATTCTTATTTTTTTAAGAACATAGCCGTATAATTTTACGAGCATCCAATAGTACATACATACATATCATCACGTCCGTAACTTCCAAAAGGGTAGGCACAGTCCAAGGGACAGCTAGGCCTTTTAACCACATTTAACCAAAAAATAAAACTTGGCTAGATAAAACAAAAAAATTTGAAGAGGTAGTGACAAGTGGCTAGCTCGTCGCCCACACAATCATACACTCAAAACCCTATATACCATTAGTCGTATTTTACGACATGCTAGGCAAGGAACACTGTCGGCACATTAATTTTAAGTCCCAGACCAGTATGCAATAATTCGATGAGGGTTTTTTAAAATACAAAATCCGCTAGGTGGCACGAGGGAGTCTCTTAGTCTTATCTGGTGGCTCATTGTTGACAGAATGTCAGTTTTGTTCTGACAACTAACCAATGAGGAAGGTGACAAGACCGCACGTCACAGTTACGCCATCTTTTGGATGTTTTAATTAAAAAAATCCTCTTTGCAAAGAAGATTTTAAGTACTAGTTAACGTTCAAACTACCATACACTGTGGAAGTTATAGCAGTTTTTTTTGGTACGTTGTCACTTGATAATTCTCTTGGCTAGTCTAGTATTATAAGTTTGTTGACCCTCAGTTTTTCCTACAAATATAAATAACAGTGATTCAGGAGGCTTGCCAAATCCTGGCATTGGCAAGCTTACAAGGACTATACCTATTCTGTATGTTGTTTGCATTTAGTGCCAACGCGGTTAACATAATTGAGACATAGTCTTAGGTTATAACACTAGGTCATCTGACGTGTTGTTCTATAAGATCTTTGCCCCATGTTGGTATGGGACCTAAAAAGAATGTGTCAACTGTGTTTCTTGCCTAGCATGTCATAAAAGGCGACTAATGGTATATGAGGTTTTGGATATGTAATTGTGTAGGCGACATGCTATGGACTTGTCACTGCAAATATAAACAATTATAATTTAAGTTACTATACTTTTTTTTAATTTTACATTTTTTAGAGTTTTCTCGGATTATTAGTAACAATATATCTTGGTAAACTTCAAAGGCTGAAAAAAATACAGCCTCTAAAACAATTCTGAAAAGACACCAACATGTCCCGCTCTCTTTCTCACTCTTAAAAAAGAGCGTTTTGGTTAATCATCTAACGCCCTAGACTCTAAAAAACAGAGAGTAGCTAAATTATTTACATATTACCTTCAACCTAAATACAAACCACAAAAGCTTTAGTTCCCAGTCCAAAAGCAGAGATAAAATTACAATTCCAGATTATTGTACAATCTTTGTTACAATAGATATTCAGCCTACCCGAAGTCTAGACTTGTGAATGGCCTAGGCGACCGGAAATAGGTCGTTAGCGGGAACACGCTAGGCTGTAGGGAGTATTCATTACGCTATTGTGGGCCCGCTTAAATATCTCAACAAAAGGACATTGATACCGAGATTTAGTTCAGAAAGAATTGTACAATAGATTTCAGTAGAAAATCCGCACGTGGAAGCTTTAAACATTTAGGTCCGTATATAGATGGGATAAGGTATAGACTCGTGCAACCTTCATAAAGATTCATTGTGGTGTATCTTTGTGAGCGCAAATCGCAATTCTTCTGAGGAGATCAGCATGGATGCAGAAATATCTTTAGTATTGGAGATGTATTCGAATGTGAAGGTAAGCGCTTGTGGACAGATGCAATTCACAATGTATCAGTCCCCTGAGTTATTTTTGTAGCGATAAGGAATTTGGACAAAGAGATTAGTTTTCGTATCGATGCATGTTATCAAAGTGAAATAAGTAAAACAAAATTGATGAAAATAATCCAGGTCGCGAAAAGTAATGTATGGGAAAGAAATTATCATCATAGTAGTGAGCACTAAGAAGAAGGCAGTAATGTTTCGAATGACACACTAAATCAAGTAAAGAATTGTGATATATTATGTAACTAATATATTATTTCCATATTGCATTGGACAATTTGTGCCCTGGGAATGCGCAATGTACTCTATGTAGCTCAATATAATGCGACAATGAGATGAGTCACCGGTAGAAGCTAGTACGATATAAGTTTAATGTCCCTAGTACCCGCTCCAACCCTTTTTCCACCAGGACTTTGCAAATTTTATTTTTCCACTTGGCGTCGCAATTTTCCAGTCCACTCCTCATTTGTTAATTGTCAAAAAGGTGAGAAGTTAACGCAACCTCATTAGTGCGGCCAACAGGTGAGGCAAGATGGCGGCTGGCTTGGCGCCAAAACTGACAGCTACGACCAACTGTGACTAGGTGATTATAGCTGACAGTTTGCAAAGGGGCTTTTTTAGTTATTTCTGATTTGCCTTATCCTGGTGATCAGAAATAGGCTTTCCAGGTTAAGTCCTGGATAAGATTCAACCAGATGGTACAATTTTGATGCGAGGTCTTGTCTTCATACTGATTAGTTTTAATTTTCGGGGGAATCGATGTATATTCATATGTTGCGAGGTAACATCAAGAAAAATCAATCAAAATAGTCACAAGTCTTAATGTGCCACCACCTGGTGGGCCATATTTTCGATTCTTCTGATTGTTACACTCTCAACTTCAGCCATTTAAAACTCTCAACCTCTCAACCTCTTACAAAAGTATGAATTGAAAAAGACCTAATAAAAATTACGGTAATCTTTATCGTGTCTGGTGTAAAATAGAGATGATTGTTAAATACCTACAATGGTTCTAATATTGGTTCGTCAAAATCACTTTGAAGTACTTTAAACATTCTACCTCAATCCCCTTTTAAAGCAACTTTTACTTCTTTATTTTCCACGGCACGGCACAATCATTCTGTGTAATCTCCCAAAAACACACTAGCGGAAGATTGGATGTCTCCCTAACGAGTTTTTAAGCAAGTTCAGAGGCAGCGAAAGGGTGGGAATTAAAAACAGCTCGGCGGAATCGCGTTAACGATCGTTTATCTCTCTCGGTGCTTCGCGACTCTGTTTTAGGTTTGCAGGATACGCTGTGTGGTCTATGTCTTCACGAGTAGCGGTTTGGGCTCTGGGTTTTAGGTTGTATGTTTTTATTTTAAGGTCATTTTATCAAGGACCAAGACAGTTTTACTGGTCCCTGCAAAAGTTAACCTTGTTAAAGTTTCAGATAGCCATTTGACAAATTTAAACACAAAAGCTTTTTAAGAAGGGATTTTCTGCCCTACAAATCCTAGTTAGGATAGGTAGGGATTTATTATTAAGTGGTGAAAACCCTTCTAAACTAGCTAGTATAATGAGATAATAATAATAAAAACTGTTTGTGTATTGTAAACAATATAGAAAGAAGAAAGAAAGAAAGAAAACTAATTTATTTAGTGACTCAATTTTTTTTACAAATTATTGCTTTTGAAAGATAGATTAAAAAATATATGGGCAACAAAAAAATTCAATAAATATGTTTTGACAATGGCAAAATAAATCGGAAAACGCTCTACATGACCAAATTTACTGTCTCCAAGGCTATGATAGGAGCCATAAGAAAAACGAAAAGAAAAATGGCGTCAAAATCATGTAGGTTGACCTTTTATTTTGTTGGCTTTATTGATTATATTTGCACAACTATTGGTTATATGTTTATGACTTGTACACAAGAGATACGTACGTCCATTTGTCCGGCGCCTAATTGATAACAGCTCGCCGATGGCACTCCGCGCGGTCGTTGAAATGTTTTCACTGGCGCACAAATTGCTTTGTGAGAGGCCATTTGTACATAAAAAGAAAAAAGGCAAATGTCGCGTTGGGATGTTGTCTAAATAACACACTTAAAATACTTACCTAACTAAACATATCATTACGCTTGTAATCCCTAAAGGTGTCCCTTTACAGCTGTAAAGAATAATAAAGCTCTTTAAACTGTTTTACGCTAAAAACAATTTAGCACGCATAATACATTATTGGCTTAAATATAATTTAATTTAAATATAGTTTATTAACTTACATAATATAAATTTCCTAGTTCCAAAAGTTCAAATTAAGCAATACCTACTAAGCGTTATCTAATAACCATAAAAGAAGTTTTGTACTAGACGGATAAACATACTTAAGTAGGATTATAAACATTCATGTCTCACAGACAAATGTCTGGGTTCATTTTAGGCATATATTCAAACATTTGACCCTGCGGGATTCGAACCTGAGACCTTTGTTTCGTAGCCAGAACCTTTGACGACTGACCGATCGGCCGAGTATTTTTAAGAATCTTGACGTGCTCGCATATGGATCCACTAACCCGACTATGTAAGGCATTGTATTACATACAATAAAGATAAAGGTACCTAGCAGTAAAAATATACCAGCACTCATTTTAATTGATGTTGAACAAAAGTTGGCTTTTCCAACTCCATCAGTCATTAAATAAAGCTTAGGAACACGTAAAATGAACGAGTTTAAAACAAACATGTATTTTATTTCCATCGCTACTTATCAGATGTTGATTTAAAGCGTAATTTTTTTACGAACCGTTATCTAAATAAATGCCTATAACAAAGAGTTGGTATAAATATACCTACTTTGTTAAAAGTTATCATTCTGACAGCATTTTTTGACGCATGTAAGCTATGTATGATATTATTTTATGTCAAATGCTTATTTGCAGGGTTGTCACTTAGCGCAAAATTTGAAAGAAAGTGTCATCTTGGAAACAGACAATTTATATTATCTTACTTATTTCACACAACTTTTTTTTCTTTTTCCTTAAGCTAATGCAAAGATTTTCAAATAATCAACTGGCCTAAAAAAAGGTTTTTAACTAAGTTAGTTTTCCCGTTTTATCCTGATGTTTGGCAAATGTACTAACTATTCGAGGATAAGAAGATATGGATAAATCCTACTTAACCCACATATCAAACACAAGGTTTATACCCATTAATAGTACAACAGAATCATGATTCAGTTTTGCATTCTGAATATCCCGAGATGGTTCCGGAATTAGGTGAAGGGAGACATGATTGCGGTTGCCCCGGGCCGAAGAGACCCTCTTTGATGGATTACCCCGGGCAAGCTTCTTATGGGCGCATCAAAATCTGTTACAAAGACGAATTTTGGCACTTGCTAACGAAAAAACGTCATTATTTACGTTAGGACGAACAATTTGTAAACGTTCCTTTCAGACAGATTAAGGCTTATAATCCATGATCTGAAATTCCGAAGATATTGTGGATGTTTTTTGTTTTGTTTCGTCGTCTTTAAGGGTAAAACATAAATTTTAAGATCACTTTAAGAACATTTTATACAGGTTTATGATCTAGATTAAATGATATCATTGTAACGCATTCTTAAAAATTTCGCTATGAATAGATACTTTTACAACAGCCACGTAAAATAACAGTTGGTTTGTCTTCTGTGGGATTTTAATCGCTACATCTATCTATAGTTATACCATTAGAATTTTTATTTACATTAACATTCCTATGTAACCCAGCTTAATATTTTTCGCTGTAATGTTTTAAGGAGTTTACTGCTATGAATCTGCCTACCCCTTCAGGGATTGCAGGCATGATGATATGATATGAATGATTGCTGGATAACCCAGACTTCAAATTACAGTGTTTATTCAACTTCTGTGTATTCTTAATTGTTTTTTGCAGGTCTACGGGGCTCTAGTCAAGGTAGGCGTTAAGCATGACCCTGGACTTGAAAAATACACAATTTTCTTAACCTTTAGACAATAAAAAATTTGACTGCCGTTCAGTAGCGTAACTATACCATTTTAGGCTCGTGGCGTTTCATCGGCTGAGGTCCCCTATTAATGACAGTATGCTATATTAGTACTAGAACAGAGGCGAATCCTATAGGCTCGCAGGCCTTCTGGGGCCCCCTCCTAGCGGGGGCCCGTGGCATCTTGCTAGTCCTGTCACCCTATAGTTACGACACCATTGCCATTACACATCCTAAGTTATATAAATGTGCAGGATACCTCAGGATGTTTTTACTAACATCGATACCACGCGCGCAATCACGAAGTGAAAGCAAGGCCAACCAAAAAGCAGTAAAGTCCTTTAACCACTTTTAGTTAAAGTAAAATAGAGCTGGGTTAAATGAAAAAATGAGAAAAGCTATTACAAGTGGCTAGCTAATTGCCTGACAAATGTTTTTCTGCACCAAAGTAGTAATAAAAATCTTACATAGATGAAATTTAGCGAAACGTGCTATGATTAAAATTAGCATATACGTGCTGAGCTCCCACGTCTATAATAAAAAATATTTGAGTTTTATTAATAGCACACATTCCTAATGTCCTATACAAAAATACGCTTACAAAGATCTCAATCGTATAGACCTTATCTATGCAAATTACCTGACCGCACCCAACTTTCTGATGTCCCCAATTGGTCGACTGTCAACCCTGCATATGGGAGATATTTTTATTTTCCCATAACCGACCGTTTTATTGGCAATTATACCGTTCCAACGGTGAACGAACAATAAGATTTTATGGAGTTATTAATATACTTTTTGTGGCGTAACCTCTATTATTGGTACGCTCGGATAGGAAAAAACTGGCGTGTATGTTTGTTATAGCGGGATTTGCGGCGCGTGAGAATGCCGCTGTGTCGAGGTTTAATTTTAGAGCAACGAAATTAAAAGCGAAAATGCTTTGGTCCAGTTTTAAAATTAAAGGAAATTAATGACAATGACTTTATAATTTAAGCGTCACTGATATTTAAAAAAATGGTAATAGGTATATTTCTGGATACTTTTTTAGTTACTTTTAATATGCTCGAAACCTTGTCGCTTGATAAGCCCAAAGCCTAAAGAGAGAGAGATATACCTATTTATCTCTCTTTGGTCTATACTCTTTACAGACTATTAGAGTTGCATTACTAATTAAAGATCACTGATCTTTAACTATTAGTGATTATGTATGTTTATGTGTGTTTAACTATTAATTTCCAGGATAGTTTTGTACACATACAATATGTCAACTCCAGTTCTAATTTCTAGTATTAAACCTCTTTCGATATCTTTTTATAACTAGCCCATGTTGTTAGCAGACTGAAACCGAAGCGACGAAATCAAATTTCACGTACATACCTACATCTCATTCCCAAACAGCATAATGTCCAATTTATATACACGACCATATACTCCCAATAAATTAAATAAAGCACATCCCTCAAAAGAGAAAACGGGACTGAGACAAAATGGCCTCCCGGAGGCACACAAAAGAAACTTTCCGCTGGAATGGAATAAAAAGTGGCCAAGAACGAATCGCACTTAAACGGTGAGGGTTCCGTTGGAATTAAAACTTTTGATGGTTCGATTCCCTTATTATTTTTCTTAATATATGCATATCATTAGTTTAATTTTATATCATCACGACCGCATCTTCAAAGGGGTAGGCAGAGGCAAAGAGGCAGTACGCCACTTTTGAAAAAAAAAACCTAATTTTGATTAGTTGGAAAAAAAGTTAAGTGACAACAAAATATCGTATTGACAATAAATATGTTAGTTAAACCGAATCGTGAACCGAGTGATAAGTGGCAAGCTTAAATTTTAATATTACAACTAAACAAGTCTCATGTTGTTCTGGGACTTGCCCTATGTTGATCTGGGACCAAAAAAAAACAATGTGCCAACTGTGGTTCTTGCCTAGCATGTCGTAAAAGGCGACTAATGGTTTACAGGCTTTTGGGTATGTGACTGAATAGGCGACGAGCAAGCCACTTGTCTCTCCTTTTTCACAGCTTTCCATCCAACCCAGCCCACTGTCCCATGTTGGTCTGGGATTTTAAAAGAATATGCCAACTGTGGTTCTTGCCTAGCATTCGTAAAAGGCGACTAATGGTATATCGGGTTTTGGGTGTGTGATTGTGTAGGCGACAGGTTAGCCGCTTGTCACTGCTTTTTCACAATTTTCCATCTAACCCAGCCCGGTTTTATTTTTGGCTGAATGTGGTTGAAGGGGCTTGCTGCCCCTTTGACTCTGCCTACCCCCTTCGGGGATTATTTATTTATTTATTTATTTATTTAGACATCCAGTGGTTGTTACATCATTTCTTAGAAATAATAATGTTTAGTCTATAATACAATTTAAAATGCACAACCTTATTATGGGCGTGATGTTATGTATGTATGTACAACTAAACAAAACAAATTTAATGCTAATGTTAATAGGTTAAAATGGTAATAGGCAATTGAATAATGTTGATAGGTTCCCATAGTAAATAGACTTTGGCCCATGATAGACTCAGTTGAGTGTTTACCCCACATAACTTTTACGGGACCCTAAAGTATAAACGCAATATTGTAAGAATGCGGGAGGAAGTGTTTATTAGGTGTCACGTATTTTGGATGAGAGTTTGGGCGTATTATTAGAGTTTATGGGCGGAGGTAGTGATGTGGCTAGCTATCGAGAAACAGTTTATCGATAATCTTGCATTATATCGATATTAATAACGTATCACGTAATTTGGCAATAAGCTTGTGCACATAATAATTGACGCAAAGACAATGTTTAATAGAGAAGAATAAAATTAGTGCCTGACAGCTTTTATAATCAAATTCGCATTATTATTTACAATTTAAGTAATAAGATTTTTTTGGAAAATATTCCCTTTTAGACAGTGTTTACTTTTATTAGTTAAAAGTTTTAAACGTACGTACAAGACCGAAAACTGTAAAGTGAAAATCGAGTCGGCAAATAATATGACTTTGTTTTTAATCAATAAAGAATATTATTGATTAAAAACAAAGTCATATTATTAGGCCATCGACCCAGGACTAACGATAGACAACACTAGAGAGGGATGAGGCTGAACATTTTGAGGTTAACCCGTTTTCCCGCCATTGAAATAAAGATGGCGGAGTCTCGGAGTGGTTGGAAGTAATCTACTTAAGAAAATTTTCTCATTGTGTTCTGTCTGTTATCTGCTTGGGAAAAACTTCATTTATTTCTTTAAATGAATTGGTTTTTCTATTGTCAAAAAACAATTTTAGCGGTGAGCTTATTTCGACGACCGTTTTTGGTTGGACAAACACTGATTGGAATAAACTTGTGTTCCGGTTTTAGCTCAAAATTGAAGATTCTCGCGTCGCTTATTAGGGTTCTCGAATGAGCCAAGATTTTTTAAATTAATCTTGATATCACGGACTAGTAAAAAAAGGACTCCGCGCTTTCATACTTCAGCGTGAAGCCAACCTTGTGCATGGGTGAGAGAGCGTTAGGAACTCCAGATATCGGAAATTTGGAACGCTTATGTTAATGTCTGATGTAAATTACTCAATTTCTAGTCTAGTTGGAGCTTCGCAGCAAAATCAACATGTAGTTAGTGGCGTGGAGTCCTTGATTTCTACTAGTGCGTGCTTGATATATTTTTAAAAACAGGGAAGGATAATCGATATTTATATTATTGCTTGCTTTACTTCCAATAACAAATTAAAATACCTATATCCGGCATTATTGGATTCCCTTATCAGAATTCGAAAAAATTATTGGATTTACTTGTGTATCAAAATCAACGGAGGTATTACAGCGACAAATACCTATTTTACTAAAAACTATTTGTCCCGATGTCGTGATCACACCTGCACCCTTTGCTTAGACGCCAAGTAACCATTACACGCACGTGGTCACACATGCATAAGTAAACCTTGTAAATGTTGCCTGACAAGGGTCGATTAGCACAGATTATAATTAAACATTAAAAGGTTACACAGTCGTACTTTAATTAATCCGACTAATTATACTTATAGTATGAACCGCATTTTAGCAAGTTAAATTTATAACTTTAAAGAAGCGATAATTAAATTTATAGCTTACTACCATTTCTATAATATTTTTTTCCGGGACAAAAATTAGTCTGCGTTTTTTCTCTGGGCTCAAACATTAAGTACACCAAATTTCATCGCAATTGGTTTAAACAGACAGGATTTACTTTTCGTTTTAAAAAATATTAAGAACTGACTTATGCACGCGGTTCCGCCTGCGTGGAATTCGGTCTGTAACAGAAAGACTACTATGCGTCCTGCGTCAACTATAAATTTTTCGACAAAATAGGCTATGTCCCGTCAAGGTACGATATACTCTTATGTTTTTCTAGTGTGTCGGTCAACCTGATTAAGGCCTCGCAAAAAATGCTGAATCTGTCAAAACCGCCATCTTGAAAATATGACGCAAGGCGATGACATTTAAAAAATTACCTAATTCGCAAAAAAACTGCGAATTGCGAGGTGTTAAAAAAAACAATGTTTAGGGTGATTTTGGACTGACCGACGACGATGACATGACTTGACATATACTTAGACGAAAAAGACCATATAACATTGTATGGGTTAGAGACGACGACCATGACTCAAGACAGTAATTACGACTTAATAATAGGGATGTTGACTGGCAAGTCAATTGAGATATTTTTTAAGTGCTGTCAAAAAGCAATCACTTCTAGATTTTGTGTGGGCTTGTCAACATGTGACGTCACTAGTTCGTATAGTCAACTAACTTAATATCAAACAGATTTTGTAAAATAAAAATTCTTAGACTCAATATAATTCAAAATCAATAAGGCTTAACAACATACTAAGATAGTTTCTTTTTCAGAATTGATATTTCAAAATTAATATAAATGGTGTCAAAATCCCAATTGTATCTATAGACAAATAAAGAGTAAGACCCTATTCGATCTCTTCTTTCTTACATAACTAAAATGGACTAAATCTGTTTATCAAATCCAAAAATGTCCAAATTGACAACAATGCTTTCAAGCTACAACGTCAACGAAATCAATAACATTGTATTACGCATTCTCTGACTTATATGCACGTATCCATTTCTCACCCGTTCCGATCTATTAATTTAAATAATTTAATGTCGGCTTGCGTAACCTCACGGTTCAATAGAACTACTCGCGTTACAAGTCGATTATGGACGGACAGACACTTAGACAATGACGATATGCCCAATTTACTTGTAATGCTTACGAAGCGGAAAAAAAAACTGTTTAAATGACAAAGATATCCTTTGTTTAGAACAATTGAATTAATTATAACGAAAATTTTACGTTCGATAGATAATATTACTTCCTAACGTTTAATCTGAAGTAAGGATTCGCTTCGAAAATTAAATTAAAATAATATGAAAACGATTCAGCGAATCTGTTTACTATACAGGCTGCGATTTGATTTCTAAAGCGACCAGAGGAATCAGCCAAGGTCGTTCTTATCTGAATATGCAAGTTACCTCGCGATGTTTTTCCTTATTCCATATAAATATATTTTACCTGTACAGATTATAATATATTTATAAATTTAAAACACAATTTAGATTACTGAATCAACAAAATTTATTTGAAGTTTATTTAAATATTTAAATCGAATAAAGCCCAATAAGTAAACTTGTACTACATGACAAAAAAAAACTAAATGGCATTCAAATATGATTTAATTTATGAATCAATTTATATCGAGTACAAATAAATATCCGACGACAACTTATAGCGAGTCCCAGAAAAGAGAAAACCTCGCAGCCAGGACGAAATTTAAAAAAGGAACAAACTCTGAATGGCGGGCGTTGCGTAACCTGATTGCTATTTTCGGTTGTCCACGGCGCGGATCAATGAAGGCGCCGCTAGCGCCATCTAGCGGGGGGCGACGACCCCGAGTACGCGCGACCTCCGTCGGTTTATGTGAGCCTGGTACATGCGCGGGGAAACGGAGCGGTAATGAGGTTGGCAGGTTGAATTTTATCGAAACCGCGTGACGTCATAACCGATTTTGATTTTATACTGTAACGTCTTTTAAATTTTTCATATTAAGCACACAAATTGCCGACATTCTATAGATAAATATCTGATTTACTCAATTGTATTTTATACTTAGTAGTCATTGACATATCCGCATGGGATTGACAAAAAAATCTATCTTTTAACCATAAATAGACTCAAACGTTTACATGGATGTATTTTTTTTACCAGCGATCCTTAAAAAACATTTTTTTTAATTGCGAAACGGATTCCTAGCGGTAACAATTCACAGAGAATCACAAAATGAAATGAATTGTAATCTTCAAGACAAGCTGGGTGAAATTTTCATCTGAAGAAAAAAACAGAAGTAATTATAAAGTTAGTTATAACTTTTTGACATTTAAATCAGAGGAAAAAGTGTTTTATGTGAGGAAGTAATAAAATTCCGAGATGAGTGGAGCGGATTTCTAATTTGTCCTTTAGTTACCTAGTACTTAACTTACCTAATAAATTAAACCTACTTTTCTGACATTAAGTATAAATGTTTTAGTCTTGAATTTATGTTAATGCAGTTGAACATTTTTGGATAGTAGGTACCTAACAATCCATAATAATAAAATAAATTGTATTTTCTGAAAAAAATCAAATGAATAATAAAATCTTGCAAAATAAAATTACAATGAATCAATATAAAAGCAATATATATTTAAATTTGTTTATAAAGTATCTAAGTATGCATGAATTTGATATAATAGAAATAAAAAAATATTATATGACCTCCATTTTGAAACAGAATTCATTTTAAGACGTAACATTTTAAAATTATTATTATACAAAGGCAACAAGACATTTTAATGCCAACCAAAGAAGCTAATATAGGCAAAGTATTCATAAATCATTTCTCATCTAATCAATTACACCCTATATCATTCGTGTACGTAGTACGTTCGTTCCAACGTCATACACTTGCTAGCGAGTTTCTAAAGAAAATACACAGATATTTTCCCAGGCAAAAATACCGACCACTCTGCCATATATCCTTCAAGTCTTGAGAGTGGCTCGCTGGCTCAGTCCAATCTGGACTTTATCACAACATCACAAGATTTAAAGTGTAGTGGAAGCTGAACTTTACTGGCTGTTTTAAAAGGATGGATTCTCGACAGCTGTAGTTTGAGGGGCGATGGAAAAGGCTGTGGAAATAAAATGGCTGCGTTTTTATGTAGTACGTGGGAGAGGTTTTAAGGTATGTAGAGAGACGTATACCTACTTTAAAATCTCTTGGTAAGGAATCAGCCGGCACGCATCGGACGCGCATCGCGTTTCCGAATTCGCCGAAATGAGAGCTTTAAAGGAATTTTAAATACGTATTTATGGGCGTGATAGGACATACGTACTGCCCGAAGGGGTAAGCAGACCCCAAGGAACCCTAAACCACTTTCATCCAAAAATAATTATAGAGTTAGTTGAAAATTCGTGAAAATTGGGTCAGGTGGCTAAATCGTCTCCTATCTACATAATAACCAGACGCAATACATCGTTAGTCGCCGTTTCGATTAGGCAAGGAAGACAGTAGATTGTTTTTGAGTCCCAGACCAATATAGGATTGGATTTATTTTGGTTGAAATAGTATCACGATTGAAATCGCTGCGGCATTTGCGTTGCAATGGACACTATAATTTTGTTCGATATTGGTTTGACCGAATGAAGTTAGTTAGTTAAACTGGAGTTTAAAATAGGAATGATGTACGCGAGTAATTTTCAGACATAATTCAATTCATAGAACACGTTATTTGAGACTCCACATCATTTATCAGGATCGTAGCAAATGGAAGGATGTGATCTCTGCCTAACCCCATGGGAAAAAGGCGTGACATTATATATGTATGTATCTTTCATCAAATTTATATGAAATCAATAAATAGTTACGTTACGTCACAACTCAGTATATCCTTAAAAAACATTGGGTTTTGACAGCTGTCAATGTTTATAAGTATAAGTAACTACCGAGTTTCTTGCCGGATTCTTCTCGGTAGATGCAACATTCCGAACCGGTGGTAGAATCATATCTCTTTCAACTGTTTTTGACGATTTATAAGTGTTTCTTTGAAACCTATATAAATAAAGAATATTTTGACTTTGACTTTTTGACTTCGACTTATAGTGACGCGCTTAATTAAAATTTATGCTCATAAAAAGTACATAAGTCAAATGATTGATGCTTTCATCTGCCCTGGTTATCTAGATAACTATATTCAATAAATAAATTTGCAGTTAATCCATTAAGGTTTATTTTGTAATAAATAAGAACTGAATATTTATTTTCTCTGTAGGTGTGCATTTTTGTGTAATTTAAGTAGTATTGGAGGTATGTTTTTTTTTATATATTTAAATGGTCCAAGTACGACATTGTTTATTACATTCGTTACAAAATATATTCTTTAAATGTTTGTTTGTTTTTTATAAAATTTCTGGACCAATCTTGACAAGACAACTAAAATAAAATAGAAAAGGCATTAGAAATTCTTGCAAAAAAAAAAAAATTGTGAATATACATGCAATTTCTTTCGTTAAATTCAATATAAACACGAGCAAAGTCGCGGGCAACAGCTACTATCTGAGCCGAACCTAATCATATACTCAGGTGTTCTCATTGTACAGATGATCCCAACGAAACTTTCTTAATTCAGAAACCGGCTGTTACTCTCATCTCGCTCAACAGCTGATCATCCCTTCGTTACTCCCACCCAATATCAGCCTCGAGTATCGATTTTACACCCCATACCTTCAGTCGTTCGGCTGTGAAATATACCTACCCTTGCGTGGTAGGGGAAAATGATGCGGGATTAGAGGGATATTTTCAAAGCGACGCGCTCAAATATTTCACTGGAAGATTAATTTGATGTAAAACTGTAGTAGTTTATAGTACAAGAACAGATATGTTTACATGAAACAAAAACTTTCATTATGTATTTTTGCTTCAAAATTATCACATATTTATAAGATGAGACATAATGTCAAAAACACAACATTCTTATATGATGAAATAACATTATAATATCAGACCACGATCACTGAGGAACCCGACTCGCAATGTATCAATATTATTTTATATCTACATAGTTATGAAACCCTCTGTACCCTCCGTGTTAGACTAAGTATTGCCAGCTCATCATTTCGAGCTTATCTGTAATTTTATGTTAACGCAGCAACTTAGACCTCAGTGGCTGCATGATGTATTTTCTTTAGTATTAAAGCATCTCCAGATCGATGTAGACCATATATTTGTCTTTTACTCATTAGGATTAATTTAGTATTAATTTTGTAACTTTTTTTAAAACTTTCCACCCGGCTCCCGAACCTTAACTGGCGCAGCCGGAGCGGATTTTTCATTAGTTTTTCCGCGTTTTCGTGAGTTCGGATGTACAAATTCGCCTGGCTACGTAAAACCGAGTGAAATCGAAAATCCGTCGAACCAAAGAAATACGTTAATTTTCGGGTGTGAAAGCTGGAAGAAAATGGGTGTCGTGGTCGGTTGGTGAGTAAGACTTTTCACCAATCCTTTCATTCCCTCATCCTCCCATTTTAAATAAGTGTTATTTTATTGTTATTTTGAGATAGATCTTCTCTCATTATAACGCGCCTCAGTCCATAAGACTTGTATTAGCATCTGTAGAGTCTTATCTGAATCTAAAAATAGAATTCTCATAGAGTAGATTTGCATATAGAGACTACATTATTATAATAGTAAAAATTATAAAATATATTGTAATACAGTGAAAAGATAAGCTAAAGTAACTAACAGTGATTTTAATTTAATATTTGATATTTTATTTTTTTTTACAAAATAGTATTTTTACATAAAAATAATTACTTATTAATGTTTAATAATTCCTTCTCCTTTGAACAATTTTATATGTGTTAATTTTATAGTGTGTTTTGTGTACTTATTTTATGTGTAAAATTTAATTAGGAAGTGTTTAATATCGTGTGTTGAGTAACGTTGCGTTATCTGAAACTTTCTCTACTCTACGATGGCTACTCCCGAGCCGATCGTTTCAATTCCAAATGAAATGATTAATTTAATACCATTATTTAATGGGGATAAAAGACTGTTAAACCTTTTCATCACTAAATGTGAATTTATAATTTCACGATATCGGGGTGGTGAGCAACAAAATTTATATGTATACCACGCTATAACTAGCCGCCTTACCGGGAACGCAGCGTCGCTCTTATCAGAACAAGAAGACATCCTGTCTTGGTCTGAATTAAAAGAATTATTGCAACAACATTTCGGAGATCCAAGAAGTGAAGCGTGCATTAATATTGATTTAGAATCTTTAAAAATTAAATCCGGTGAAAGTTATTTAGATTTTTGTGGTAGGATTCAAAGCGTCCGGTCCGCATTAATTTCAAAGGTTAATATGTCCCAAGATAGCGATTTAAGACGCGCAAAATTAATTATATATAATAATACGGCTCTTAACGTGTTCCTATACAATTTGCCTGAAAATTTAGTGCGAATTGTAAGACTAAAGGGGCCGGATACATTAGAGGCCGCCCTTAGTGTAGTTTTGGAAGAGGTGAACTTCCACGAGCAATACAGTGCGCGTAACCGAATTTACGGTCAGACACCAAAGCCGAGTACCAATTTTAATTTTCAAGGCCCAAGGTTTGGAGGACAATTGCTGCCCCAACCAACAGGGTTTAGACCCATATTTTCGAGCAATACGACACCCCAATTTAAATTCGGTATTCCTCCGGGTTTACAAATGAAAGGGCCACAATTTCAAGGACAAGGTCAATTTAATCAAAAGCCACCACAACAATTTGGCTACAAGCCCCCGCAACAGTTCGGCTATAAGCCACCGGTACAGTTTGGCTATAAGCCCCCGCAACAATTCGGCTATAGACCACCGCAACAATTTGGCTATAGACCACCGCAACAATTTGGCTACAAGCCACCCCAACAATTTGGGTATACCCCGCCTCAGGTACAGCCTCCTCGAATGCAGATATCAGATGTTTCCATGAGAACAGCCCCTCCTAGGCCTAATCCCGGTTTTAAATTAAATGAACTGACGCTGGACGAATACAACGAACAGTATTACTACCCCAGCGAATATCAGGACAATTATGTCGAAAGTGATTTCTATCCGTATCAACTAGAAGATGAGCAACATCTTGTCGAATCACAAGATCGCTCTGACGAAATTGAACAGACCGACATACAACAGACTGAGGATTTTCACGACTCAGCCTCGATCAAAAAGATAAAAAAGTGATTGTAGAAATTAATTGCGATCCAAACCTCAAATTACCTTATATTTATTTAGAAGAGATCGATGCTAAAATGATGATTGATACGGGCAGTATGCGATCTTTCTTTAGTCCCCGTATAGCACATCAATATTTTACGGAATTTTTAGAAAAAGAACCATTTCAGGTAGTTAGCACGCACGCGTCAAGTTGTCATGACGAGACAATTACAATTCCTCTCCTACCTACTTTTAATAGCGATTCATATCACAAATTTTACGTGTACGATGTTGACGCTCGTTATGAAGGGCTTATCGGAAATGACTTGCTGCAACAACTCGATGCTGTCATTGATTTAAAGAATGGCATATTGCAAACTAAGACAGCTAGTATTCCAATAATCAATAATGATCTTAGCTATGACATTAATGTAACGGCACGAACGGAGCAACGAGTTAAGCTACCCGTTAATCAATACTCAGGGGAAGCTATTCTTGAGTTTAGGCAATTCAAAGATGGAGTGCGAATGCCCTCTGCAATAGTTAATTGTACAAACGGCTATGCTTCAACAGTTATTCAAAATACCCTCGACAGGGAAGTAACACTCACAATAAAAGAACCTTTTTCCGTAACTAAGTTTGACCGCATAGACAACAACTTGAACTTGACTAAAGACATGACGGACAAAGAAACGAGTCTAATGTTAGAAGAGAACTTAACAAAGCTTAGATTAGACCACACCAATAGCGAGGAATGTGACAAAATTTGTCAACTTTGCGGAGAATACAAAGACATTTTTTATTGCGATCAAATCCCCCTATCATTTACCAACCAAGTCAAACACCAAATTCGTACTAAAAATGAGGACCCAATTTATGTCAAACCGTACAGACAAGCCCCAGTTTTACAACAGGAAATTAACCAACAAGTAGAGAAATTATTACAAAATAATGTGATACGCGAATCACATTCGCCATGGAGTGCACCGGTACACTTAGTACCTAAAAAGATGGACGCATCCGGTGAAGCTAAGTATAGGATGGTTGTCGACTACAGACGTCTCAATGAGATTACTGTAGATGACAAATACCCGTTGCCGAATATCACCGACTTATTTGACAAGTTAGGAAAGAGTTCATATTTTAGCACCTTAGATTTAGCCAGTGGCTATCACCAAATCGAAATAGTAGAGACTGACAGACAAAAGACCGCATTTAGCACACAAAATGGCCATTATGAGTTTCTCAGAATGCCTTTTGGACTAAAGACAGCCCCAGCTACCTTCCAAAGGGCTATGGATAATGTTCTGAGAGGACTGCAGGGATTACACTGCATGGTTTACCTTGACGACATTATAATTTTTTCGAGCAGTTTAGACGAACACATACAGAAATTAAGAATGATTTTTAACAGACTGAGAGAGACTAACTTGAAAGTACAACTAGACAAGTCTGAATTCCTTCGCAAGGAAGTGCTTTATCTTGGCCATACCATAACTAAAGACGGGTTAAAACCCAATGACGAGAAAATCAATGCCGTACTAAATTATCCTCTACCAAAGACAACGACTGAAATAAAAAGTTTCCTCGGGCTTGTGGGTTACTACAGACGATTTATTAGGGATTTTGCGAAAATAACTAAACCTCTTACAGAATGTTTAAAGAAACGTAACAAGATTATAATGGATCAGAATTACATAGACGCATTTAACAAATGTAAAGAGCTTCTCACAAATGCTCCTTTACTGCAATACCCTGATTATAGTAAACCATTTATATTAACCACTGATGCCTCACAGGTAGCGTTAGGCGCAGTACTATCCCAGGGCGAAGTACCCAGAGATAAACCAGTTGCATACGCTAGTCGGTCTCTCAGTGAGACAGAAGCTCGCTACAGTACCATCGAGCGAGAATTACTAGCAATCATATATGGCGTAAAACACTTCAGACCATATCTTTATGGTCGTAAATTTTTCATATACACGGACCATCGTCCTTTAGCCTGGCTTAATTCCCTTAAGGATCCCAGTAGCAAGTTAACCCTGATCTCCCAGATGTTTGATAGTTTTATAAATACTACGGAAACAATCAATAGTAACAATATTATACTAGATGAACGTCTACAGAAAATAGAGAGCCTATTAAATGAAACAAATGCTAAGCAAGATAAATGGTTATTTTCCACATATATATTAGGATTATTTAATATTTTCATAAGTAGTTTCCGTACTATTTTCATTAGGTTAAGTGAACTTGAGACTGCTCTATCATTAAGTCGATTGTCTGTCTTACATCAATCAATTGTAAATTCTAAAGATTTGTTACAACATTTAAAATCAATATCTCTATTCGCAAATTTAGTGTATTCACCTACTGAACAAAATTTGTTAAAATTAGAAGAGACAATTCATGTAAAGTCTTATATAAATAAGGATAAGATTACATTTATTATGGAAATACCATTAACTGATAATTTTACATATAATTACTATAAGATTTATTCTCTACCAGTATTTCATAAAATAGAAAATGTTACTGTAACCATTTTTCCCGAATTCCCTTACCTTTTGGTGAAAAGCTCTAATTACCTTCCGATCGCAAAGCCATGCCGCTCGCTGTCTGCCGGCGACTATTTCCTGTGTACAGCTGACAACCAGGCCCTCTACCATGAGCCTACTTGTGTGGAACAACTTATGGAGTTCAATAAGAACCTCAGTAACTGCAGACAGCGTCCAATTCATCTTGAAGAGGTGAAAATCCAAAGAATTAACGCAGATAGTTGGATTCTATATACACGGATCGATACTACATTATTAAGAAAATGCGAGAATGAAATGAGCAAACAACCAGTGTTCGGCACCTATATTGTAACCAACGATGAACCCTGTGACTTAGAAATACAGGGAATGCAAATAAATCATCGTATATACGTGTCTACAGATCATGTTGAGCCCATTCCGCTTGTCAACTTACAGCGAATGGACAACCCTACGAGCATATCGAGTACACGTGCACTTAACATGCACGGCATCAGCCTGGACGAAGTTAAATACATGTCATACGCGTTGAAACATAGCGCAGTGATTAAAAGTGTTTCTAATAGTGAAAAAGGCGTGGAATTTAGTGTTAATTTCGGATATATAACATTTAGTTTGTTAATTTTAAGTATTTTTGTATTTTCCTTATGCATTTTCCGTAAGAAACTTGTACAAATTATATCAAAGCAAAATCATCGGAAAAGTATTAAAAACGACCATTCCGATAATTTTACTCTTAAGGAGGGAGAAGTTATGAAACCCTCTGTACCCTCCGTGTTAGACTAAGTATTGCCAGCTCATCATTTCGAGCTTATCTGTAATTTTATGTTAACGCAGCAACTTAGACCTCAGTGGCTGCATGATGTATTTTCTTTAGTATTAAAGCATCTCCAGATCGATGTAGACCATATATTTGTCTTTTACTCATTAGGATTAATTTAGTATTAATTTTGTAACTTTTTTTAAAACTTTCCACCCGGCTCCCGAACCTTAACTACATACAACATAATATTATATATTCAAAACAAAACATATTTTATACAACACTACTATTACATATTTTTTCGTTCTGTACCTCTCAAAGAAACCAAAAATTCTCATGAATTATTATTATACAGAGTTGAGAAACAAGACCAGATTTAGACAATACTTTTAATACATTATCTACACAATAGGGGGTTTTCAAAAATACAAAAACCGCCAGGCACGAGGGAGTCTCGTGGTCTTATCACTGTCACTATTGGCTCCTTGTTGACAGCATGTCAGTTTGGTCTGACAACCAATGAGGAGGTTGACAAGACCGCAAGCCACAGTTACGCCATCTTTTGGATGTTTTAATTAAAAAACCCTCATTGTAGAGGTGTACGTAAAGTTTCACCAAAAGTATTCTGCCGTATTGACCTACAACCGTACAAACTGCCATAAACTTCCATATTTATAGTAGCAGTGTGGTAGTGTCGTAATCGTATTGATTTTACGCTTCGCTTCGAGCCCGAAGTAGGTATTCATGGTAGGGGTAAGTAATTCGGGATTAAGGGATGTTTTTATAGAGCCGTGAGCAAATATTTCAGAGGATCGAGGGTAGTTTGGATGTAGGTTTTACGTATAGATTTAAGCGAACAGATAAGTATTATAGCTTTGTTTTAAATACATACATACAAATCATCACGCCTGTGATCCCCTAAGGAGTAGGCGGAGTCAAAGGCAGCTAGCCCCATTTTAGCCAAAAAATAAAACTGAGTTGTAAAAAAGTAGTGACAAGTGGCTTGTTCGTTGCATATACAATGACACACCCAAAACCCGATATACCAATAGGCGATTTATGTTTAAAATAATAAAATATGAAGCAATAAGATGGATATTTCTTGTACGCAAAAGTTGGTTATTAACGAAAAGTTATGTCACAACTTCTTCATGCGCCAATACTTTTTGTCTTTGGGTAGCCAACCAATAACTGTGTTTACAAATTAAACGTTCCTTATAAACCGGACAAAAAAACCGCCCAAGTGCAAGTCGGAATCGCACGAAGGGTTCCGTATCGTTATCTTTAAAAACGGCAAAAAAAACACGTTTGTTGTATGGGAGCCCCTTAAATATTTATTTTATTCTGTTTTTTAGTATTTGTTGTTATAGCGACGCCAAAAAAACATCATCTGTGAAAAGTTCAACTGTCTATCTATCACGGTTCATGAGATACAGCCTGGTGACAGACAGACAGACAGACGGACGGACAGCGGAGTCCCGTTTTACCCTAAAAATAACCCATAGATCTTACCTACAACCTAAATACCTACTGGCTTCTTTCATAACAAATGGTATAGGTAACTTATCTTAACACATCATCATAAGAGAATGCTTTCCATCATGTTTAAGAAAATGTAGATAATTATCATGTCTGTCTATTTCAGGGCCACTATTATAATGCACCCTTATCACTAGGTGTCAGCATAACAATATCTTTGTAGTCTACTTCTAGGTAGGAGTAACACTGTTGTTCCTTCCTAGAATTTGTTCCGTTTCAATAACAAGTACATTTTAACAATTTACATTAATAACAGGTATTGTAGTAGTGTGTGTAATGGTTTACGGGCTTTTGGTTATGTGTCTGAGTAGGCGATGAGCTAGCCATTACACATACACGAGACACATTAGACTATATAATTCGTCTGCACTGATAAATTTAAACTTGACAAAAAAAAATTAATTAATATCGAGTTTTTTGCCGGTTTCTTCTCGGTAGAATCTGCTGTTTGAACCGGTTTATATTAATTTTGTTCTGACGATTTATAAGTGCTTTTTTTAAGCCTATATAAATAAAGATCATTTCATTTCTTAGCATTAAACAAAAGCGCGGGTGAAACCGCGAGCACAGCTAGTCAATTATAAGTTATTTCGTAGCGCGTTTTCCACACTAAGCCTCATAAGCTAGGTTATAACATAATGGATGACATAGGCCACTTTTATTTTAAAAAAGAACTACAGATCCAAGCAGAACATAGTTTTGGTTAAATAGGGATGTTGACTGGCTAGTCAATAGAGATACTTTTTAAGAGCTGTCAAAACGAAATCACTTCATAGTTTTAGTATGGGCTTGTCAACGTGTGACGTCACTAGTTTGTATAGTCAACTGACTTAATATTAAGCAGTTTTTGTAAAATTAAAAAATCTTAGACTCAATATGATACAAAATCGATAAGACTTAACAGCATACTACGATACTTTCTTTTTCAGAATTAATATTCCAAAATTAAATATAAATGGTGTCAACATCCCAATTACACGCGGACGTAGTCACAACAGTTAGTACTTAAATAAATTTACAGACATCCAACATTCCAATGGGTAGACTTGAGTACGATCAATAGGTACTCTAACTGTGGTGATAATTTTTCGATCTTGCACTGTTTGATCACGTAATGAATTCGAGCAAGGAACTAACCTCTTTGATTATTCAGAGCCACATCTTCGTACTAATACCGCGCATTACCGAACCTCAACATAGCCAAGCGTATATTATATTACAGCTGGGTTACATCACTGGAGAGGGGGTAGGGGGGGAGGGTGTCACTATAACCGCTTAGTAATCGCGTTAACCTTGTAACGTTATAGACACGTGGGTGGTTGAAGATGTGACAAAATCGTTTAGATCGAGATTGTTCGGAATTTTTGCATTTGTGGATGAAACGACACATTCATCATCATCATCATCGTCCTTATCATCATATCTTCATTAGCCTATACTCGTCTAATGCTAAATTCAAGATTTAGCGAGTCAGGTTATTATATTACATTCAAGTGACTTGCCAACCTGACCCTTGTAGCTCTTAGATAGGAGAACCAGATAATTTGGACCATTTGACATCCACAGATGTTTGAATGTGCAGGTTTTGTCTCGATGTTTTCTCTGACCGCCGAGCGAGTGGTAACGCCTACATAGATTTGAACATCCAGAGTCAGGAAATTAAAATAAATAAATAAATAATCCAGACTGACACAAGAATTCCAAAACTAAGCCTATGCTTGTGCGATGGATGATACTATGTAAACAGATAGACATACTTAAACACGTTTATAAACATCCGAGACTCGAGTTCAAATATCCATGTTCATCACACGAAACATTTTCCCCTAGCTGGATTCGAACCCGTGACCCTCGGTTTCGTGGCCAGGGTCTCTGAAAACTTGACTGGGACTAAACTGGGCAGTTAATTTAAACCAATTAACCAATCATCGTTCTGTTTGTTACTTTATTTATTTTTATTTCGTTAGTTTATTTTTATATCGTGATTTCTTTTCTTTCAAAATCCCACATGCAGTAGTTCAGGTTAATCACCTAACTATTACGGCATCAATTATACCATAATGCATCTTAGTCGATAACATCTCCCGTGGTCACGCCACGCGTTAACGACTAACTAATGTGGGTTTTTAGGGGGCTATGGTTTTAGAATTCCTTTGAAACCGGTGGAAAACCTTCAATATTGATTCACTGCAAATTATTTGTTACATTCCATCACGCAATCCCCGAAGGGCTAAACAGAGTTAAAGAAGTAGCAAGCGCTATAAGCACTTTTAGCCAAGAATAAAAGTTGGTTGGGTAAGATCAGTGCTTTTAAACTTTTTTTTTAATCAGCGACCATTTAGTGACTGAAAAAAAATTTACGACCAACTTAGAAAGAAAGAAAGAAATAACATTTATTGGACGCACAATTGTTAATACATACACAGGAAAACGAAATTTGACAGAGGACAAAACAGTACTAAAAAAAAAGGAAAATCACTAAAAAAAAAAGAAAGCAGATTGGCGCCAATTAAGTCCCTGCCTCAGCATTATGCTACTGCGGCGTCAAGGAGGAAGAATAACTTGGACCATAGACAGAAAAAAGTTTCTTGGTGAAGGTGTATAGAACTTTACCTTTTTTCCTTCCCCGGCGACTCCCTGGTAAGACTGTCCCCTAAGGATCCCTAGAGGACGCGACCTATAGGTTGAAAAACACTGGGTTAGATGAAACTTTGTAAAAAAGTAGTGGCAAGTAAGTAGCCCGTCGTCTACATGTAATAAAATTAGTATACCTACTATTAGCCGTCTTTTATGACATGCGAAGCAAAGAACACAGATCCTAAATTAAATAAATATAAATGTCACACTACATCACGTACTTACACATTAATCTGACTCCGAGGTAAGTAGTTTAAGCAATAGGGATGTTGACTGGCTAGTCAATTGAGATACTTTTTAAGAGCTGTCAAAACGAAATCACTTCATAGATTTTGTAAGGGCTTGTCAACGTGTGACGTCACTAGTTTTTATAGTCAACTGACTCTATATTAAGCTGTTTTGTAAAATTAAAAATCTTAGATTTAATATGATACAAAATCAATAAGGCTTAACAGCATACTACGATACTTTATTTTTCAGAGTTGATATTTCAAAATTAAGTATAAATGGTGTCAACATTCTAATTGTGTTAGATGTCAGAATCAACAGTGGGATTACAAATATATACTTAAATATTCAATATTAATACCCAGATACAGAACAAACACAAGTATTCATCATACGAATGTTTGCCCTGGGTGGGGATCGAACCCACAACTTGGCGCGGTAGGGTCACTACCGAATGAGCCATCGAACCATTCAAAGTCCATTATTTAATTAATTTCCAGTCTAGCTACTAGACTAGGGTATATTGATTAATAAAGTCCTTAAATCTGGAATAATTAGACCTCAATTATAGACGTTATGTCCCGTCCTCTTCTCTTGAATCTTACTATATTTAAATTAATTTGTTTTTCATTATTCTGCCTTAACTACAGAACCCAACTACTCGTATCAAATTCTTTTACAAATTGGCTGGTTTCTTTATATGGTTATTTATCGTTTTTAATAAATGGGTGCACCAATTATGAGCAGTTTGCTTGTTCATTCAGAAAATGGTTTAAATTGATGCCTATATATAAGCACATTTATATTTAAATATGTATAGGTAATGTTCTATTAATGTTCTGTTTTAGCTTGTCAAAAATGGCTCATTCGGTAGTGACCCTGCCCCATGCGCCAAGTGTTGTGGGTTCGTTCCCCACCCAGGACAAAATTTCGTGTGATGAATACTTGTGTTTGTTTTGTGTTCATTTCGTTTTCATCATATATTAAAGATTTTTTTTTTACCTACAGGGATTTATGTTAGCTACATAAATCATGTGACAATTCACTGGAATTACAAATCATATCTAGCATGTAAACCATCTTATGTATACCGGCTTATACATTATATATGCAGGTTACCCTACCCCTTACCAAACCATACACGGAAACAAGTATTTAATAAAACCTCACCATTATGCATACAAAAGCAAAATTCCACTAATAAAACGCACCACGAGGTCCTTTGTCACAGAAATGTTTTGTGCAAACAAATGAGAGCCTTGGAGGTATCGATTCGTTCGGAATTAAGGAAGAAAATGGGGCGCAGGATCGCGGAAGGGTCGCCTCGGGTGAGGGCTGAGTGGAGGTCACGCGTACTGAAACTGAAATCGTTAAAAAGTGGGGAGTTCGTATGTTGACGAGTAATGAGTTGGTCAACTACGCTACTGAGGAGTTGGTAAACTGCACTATTGCAGAGTTGGTAAACTTCTCAGAAGGGTTAGTAAACTTCTCTACTTAGGAGTTGGTAGACTGCATTTCTGAGTAACACTCCATTAACTGGCATTGGCATTTGGCAAACCTCTCTTCTAAATAGACCGACTAATTTCAGTATTTGAGGACTTAATAAATTTTACTGCAGATTTATATGGTAGGAATTCATTACTGATCAGTTAGTAAATTGAACTGTTGAAGAATTGCGTTAAAAGTAGTACTCATGCATTCGACGTAAGATTGCAGAAGTTAAACAACGATAGCAGTTTAAATGATTATGATAGGTAACCAGGTCGTATAAAATAAAATCCTCGGTAAGTGGAATGTAAAAGTTGGGCATGAGGGGATTATCTTGTTTATTTATTTATTCTTTCATGATGTACTTACAAAATTCAAATAGTAGCGTTATGACCCAACTTTTTATTTCAACACCAAGTTAGTTTTGATGTCTATATGTAAACGCTATCGCCTCTGCAACATATATTCTGCTTTAAATTCGTCACGTCGACTCATGCCCTGAAGCCCACAATATATACTGCATGCGCGTCGAATTCAAATACCCCCACATTGGGGAACTATTCACACGATTGATGTTTCGAACCGACTCGATCTTTCACAAGCGCTTTTATTACAATCACTTATGTAATACTCTGTTTCGTTTGTAATACTTTTCACAATTTTCCATCTTTTTTTTTAACTATCGATAGACAAGCGCTATTAGGCTATCGAGCGGCAACACTACTCCTGACAGATGCAAATGTTCGTGTGAAGATTATATTCATGTTCATTTGTATCCTAGTCCAGGATGCTTATTTAAATATCTACCTAAATCATTACAAAAAGCGTATAAATCTCCATTCTCTTAATTTAAATGATAACAAACAAATACATCCATCAATAATGTCTATATCCACCCACGCGATAGATATGCTATCAACGACAATGCTTTCAACGATAACACGAGAGTTCATTGTTACGACCAAAACTTATCACCAAAAAGCTTGTAAAATGGAGTCCCCATTTTAATAATAATAATTTATGCCGCATTTTTAGCATAGCGTTTGCTGTTGTAGGCGACAAGCCAGCCTTTTGTCACTACTTTCTCATAATTTTCGTTAGTTAGGCATATCTGGAACAAAATCCCAACAAATTTCTGTAAATTTCCAAAGGAGCTTTAAAACAGACCGTCGAATTACCGCAAAAATACAACTTTCACAGTTTCAAGGATTGCCGGATTATCCAATAATATAAATCTGAAACACGAGCTTATAACTGCGACCGCCGAGCGAGAACTAATAAAACTTAGCTTCGCACCGGTTTTGAATATAAAACACTTTTCGCGAATTCTGAGATATGGGCTTTACGGTGCAGTCGTTAAAGAGAGGGCCGTGTTCACTAAGATGCCTACTTGGTGTAGCAGACGAAGTGCTAATAATACCAAGTGCTAATAGTCCCGTGTTGGTTTAGGACTTAAAAATAATGTGCCAACTGTTTTTCTTGCCTAGTATGTCGTAAAAGGCGACTAATGGTATATCGGGTTTTTGGGTATGTGATGATTGTGTAGGCGACGAGCTAGCCACTTGTCACTACTTTTTCACAATTTTCCATCTAACCCAGCCCATGGTCCCATGTTGGTCTGGGACTTACAAATAATGTGCCAACTGTATTTCTTGCCTAGCATGTCGTAAAAGGCGACTAATGGTTTATCGGGTTATGGGTATTTGATGGTGTAGGCTGGCCACTTGTCACAGTTTTATTTTTGGCTGAATGTGATTAAAGGGGCCTGCTGACCCTTTCGGAGCCTACCCCTTCGGAGATTATGGGCGTGATTTTATGTATGTATTGATCAATATAAACGTTTATAACAAAACTACTACAATGTTAACATTACTAGTCCCAACAGTTCCGAATTCGCCATCGCTAGTCTAGACTTCCTAGCGCGGCGAATAGCCTTTTTATTTCAATAGCCCAGCTATTACAGTGCGATGACACAGTTCCCGCTAGTTCCGTCGACACGCGCCCTAATATGAAGTAAACGACTTTGTAACCGCTGAACTATGTTAGTGCAGTATCGAGCGTTTGATGACAATACCATTATGTAAGGTTTTATAGGAATTGGAATGGGAAATACGGGGTTGTTCGATTGATCGACGTTGGCTTTTGTGTATATTGCAGTAGCAATGTAACAGTTTAATAAAAAAATGTTTATTTCAACCACACGTCTTGCTTGTGTTTAGTCGGCGGCCGCTTGGATTATATTCGTAAATTTAGCGAGTCTGGTGACTATAAAAAGAAAACAGTTAATCTTAGTACTAGTATTAGATTACAGCTACACATATATAGAATTTTGGGTGTGCATTTTGCCTTAAGAGGAATTTTTAGTACGGATTTCTACCATAAATCTTGCTCTAGTGAACATTTCAAACCCAGAAATATATTTACGGGTTTAATCCAATAATGCCTCTTGAATGTAAGGCGCGATTTTCCTTTTTGAGCTACCATTATATGTTACATGTATTGAGCACTAAGAAAAATTTTTGAGTTAAGCAAGATTAACATTAACATAATAACATAACTTTGAATTCAAAACTTTAGGAAGAAAATTATTCTCATCAATTAAAGACTAAGTTTCATATCAATTGGGAGAGTTTTGGTTAGAATTTAATATTTAAAAAAATTAAAATTATGAAAACATACTTTTTTAAATATTTTTATTTTTTATTTTTATTATTTAATAATGAAAAAAATTTAAATAACAAATCTATGATTCAAATTTAATCACTTTCGATTATATCCAATTGTAAAGTTAAAATGAAATATTATTTATCACACATCTGCTAGAAAAACACAACTTATTCAAAGACCTGCAATTTCTTTTCCAGAAACAAGCAATGCTAGTGAGGCAGCTGGAAGAAGAACTCCGGTTGCGCATGCGACAGCCCGCTCCAGAACTACAGCAGCAGCTGGAGGCGCTGTTCGCGGAAAACGAGCACCTGCAGAGGGAGATAGCGATACTGAGGGATACCATCAAGGTGAGAAAGACAACAAGAGACCAACGCCGAGATCTGCAGGCTAAGATAGAAAGCAGGAGATACCTACAGGCATGAGGTGAGATATACCGTTTACTAAAGTCACTTTGGAAAAGGTACGAACAGAAAGGTACTGCAATCCCCGAAAAGGCAGAGTTCAAGGAGCAATGAGCTCTTTAAAAAAGGTAATTAACCTATACTCAAAGCTATGTGGATATTAGAAGGTAATCCGTAGAAAAAGATAGCTATAGCAATTATCACCAAGGTGAGAGAGACGAGCGTCAACCAACGACGAGTAAACTATTGAGAACATTTGCAGGAGATATCTTCAGATTTTACGAGGTGAGAATACTGTTTAGTACAGTCACTTAAAAAAACTTGATTGTTACGAGGATATTAAGCAGATAATCGGTAGAAGGAGACAGCTTCACTCATTATCTCAAGGTGAGAGAGACAACCAGCCTCAACCAACGAGAGATCTGTGGATTAAGATTGAACCATTAAAAGAGATAATTCAGACTTTATAAGGTGAGAAATACCGTTTAACATTATAGTCTTTTCAAAACAGGTTGATTGCCGTAATATCCGATAGCAGTTTATCTTAAGAAGAAGACAGCAGTACTCATATCAACAAGGTGAGGTAGACTGAACAATTTTTGTATGATATCAGGGATCCTCTAGATTTTAAAAAGGATATAAGTTAACCCCGCTAGGGAAGGATATAAGTTAACTATAAGAATCTTCGTTTTGTAATTGAAAGGTATTTGATGAATGTGCTCGTCCTTTTGTTGTTTTTATATTTTCATAAAATATATAATAACTAACTAAACTTTACGCCACTTCCCTAGCGGGGTGAGCAGAGAGAACCGAACGCCATACGGCACGATCCTTACACATCTCACTTGCTTCTACTCACGATCCTTAATAAGTAAATAAATATCGAATAAAATCAGTAATAGTTTAAAATTGTTATGGGTCCTGTAATTAGTCCTGGTGTATTATTTTGAGTTCTTGTAAATATTAAGTATATTATCTACTTTAAAATATAATGTTTCAAACATCACTTAACATCTCAGCATGAATATGGTGTCTGTGCCGTACGGCACGTACAGCACGCAGCTGTAAATATTTTGTAAGATCAAGTAGATAGGACAAGTAGGAATTATGTTTTATTAAAGTTAGACTCATACCAACTGTTTTCTCAATCACCCCAGTCCCATACCGGGTTAAAGTGGTGACCCCGACGTGATGCACACGACTTGCATGTAATTCAAAACAGCAACTAGTTCCCATTTAATGCTGTTTACGGTCTGACCTGGATGAAAGCCAAAAATACTTCGTCCTAAACCGGGGCGGTTTAATCTAGGAAAACCCAGTTTATCTTTTCCCCAAAAGCTCTTCCGTTGGAAGACAAACGGCTCTCTAGTAAATTGATTTTGTGCACCTTAAATTTGGAGTCTGAGAGCAAATGGTATTTGATATTATTTTACGCTGGAGTTTGAGTCAGTTATTCATTGAAACCAAATTGTATTTCGTTATTTATACTATGAAATACATCTACAGTTATTATAATACACTATTTTTTTCGATAAGTGTTTTTATAATCATCAAGTAATCATTTCAGTTTGAAAAACACAGGAAAATCTTTGTAATAACTTTGATGATATTAGTATTTCAGCTCTTCTTCATTCAAAGTTTTGTTCTTTTATACACGATTTAATTTAATTTAATGTATTTTAATATAACTTCTATAACTTAATAAATATAAATGAGCATATAACAAATTTCCTTAGACTTGTTCATTAAATTAATGAGTTTCATGGTTTTGAACAGGAATTAGAGTTGAGGATTGAAACGCAGAAACAAACTCTACAAGCCCGAGATGAGAGCATCAAGAAGTTACTGGAAATGCTCCAAAACAAAGGCATGGGTACGTATTTGATTGTTAATTATTTATCGGCAAAGTAAAAGTAGATATTTAATTTGTTACGAGTCGTCTAATGATCTCATGAATTCAGTTTACCCGGAGACCAGAAAAACAAAATTTTAAAGAATTCCCATATTTTAAAAAAATAGTATGTAATTTTTTTTTGAAAATTTGAAAATTTTCAAGAGACGAAATGAGTTAATTCGAATTCACACAAATGTCCTCTGTGTTTCACAGGTAAATGAATTCGCGAGTCAAAATCTGAATTTTTCCTGCATAGCGAAATTTGAAACTAGTTTTATCGAAGTTCAATCCCGTCAAGAATGTGTTAAACTCTGAACAATTTTCAGGCAAAGAGGAAGAACGGCAAATGTTCCAACAGATGCAGGCGATGGCGCAAAAACAGGTAATTATCGAGTTGTATGTCCGTCTCGTATTGCATGTTAGCTCATTCGTTAGCCAAACTAAAGTTCCCAGTAACGCTATGCCTTAGTCTTACTGGCAACTTGAATTACGTTTCCCGCATTATAATTAGCTATAGTATGTTGTGCACGTCACTTCGCTTCCTTATGTAAACTAGTGTTAAATCACATGGGCGTTTTATTTTGTGATACCTTTATCATCGTCACTGTTTCTGTTAGAATTGCTCTTGATAGTTTCATTTCATTCATTGACTTGAGCGAATGTGTCTGTCGCGAGCCTTATGTGTTTACAGCCGACCGTCTCTCGCCTTCACAACTCTTGACAACTCTTGCTTTTCACTCCCACGGTCTTTCAAAGCCTCTGTGACACTCAAGCTTGTTCCCCAAGCACCTTTTTCCTTTTCTTACTACCCTCCTCTCACACGACAACAGAATCAAAATTTAAATATCAAAACGTTTATTTAATTCGGCCGACACACAGAGAAAAAATTAAATAAAAGAATTGACACGAAACACGACTGGAATCACGACATTGCATGTTTAGCAGCTCATTATGTCCCCGTCACACGAACCTTAGACCGTCTCGTAAATTTTGTTATTGGACATTCAGTTGAGCAATCATTAACTTAGATGCAAAATTTATTTTGAACCGCCTGTACCTGGGGCTGCATTCACTCCAACCGAGCCGCGCGCCCGTTGCAAAGGCTCCATCGCTTGTATGTGTGGTCTGATCATCATTTTGGAGTACGCGTCCCAACAATTTTCCGTCACTAAAGGGCGCCGTATTGAACTTGTATCAGTGATGCATGGTGACCAACCATCGGAGCGACCGCGGCAGTCGGCGCTCGAATCGCAAGAAGACCTTCAAGCCGATGAGACTAGGAATCATTAGGGATACATTTTTCGGAACGCTATCAAAATTTCGTAGCTAGGTAGGCAACGAAGCCAATGGCTCCCCGAAGGTTCAGCGTCGTGGACGCTCGCTTGCGAAGTGACCAAAGGTCGAGTCACCCTGTAGCACGCAAGAAGAATACGACGCCCCGCGGTGCGGGAAATTGCCGGGAGGCCGCAGCCCCAGCGAGCGCGGCCGAGACGCGTCGCCTGTTGTAGGTAGGTTATGTGTGAGCGCCGCCGTCGGGCGCGCGGGCGGCGGCGGCGGCTGACCGTCTCGCGTGACTGGCAGGAGCTCAAGGCGACGGCGGATACGCTGCGGGCGCTGCAGACGCAGCTGGAGCGAGCGCTGACCGCGGCGGGGCTGCCCGGGGGCAGCGCCGGCGCCACGCTCACCGCCGTGCTCGAGACGAAGGAAGCGCGCATCGCGACGCTGGAGCGACAGGTCGCCTTGCTCGAGAGCGAGCTGGCCGCGCTGGTGTCGCCGCCGCCGCCCTCCCTCGCGCCCTCCCACGCCTCGCTTTACGATAAGGCCGACCCTCCCTTCAAGAGACAAGTAAGTTTTCTGCTGAACGACGTGCGAGTGATGAAGGACGGGCGGACGAGCGCGCCCCCCGCCCGCGCGCCGCGCCCCGCCCTTCGGAGCGCCCGCCCGTCGCCCTACTATAGTGCCACCACTCTGTGACTCCGTCACCGACGAGTTACCGTGTCAATTTCTCGCTTTAAGTCCGAACTTAGCCGAAGTCGCCGACTGTGTTGACTCGTAATATTTTTGTGTGAACTTGTTCGTTGTTAAAGCTATTTTTATTGAATAAGAGGAATTATATTCTTGAAAGATGTCGATCGAGATATTTTTGTTAAGTAGGGCCCTAGGCGATGCGAGTATATTTTAGATGTAATTGTACGGTTAGATGAAACTTGTGAGATTGACGCTGACACCAAATTGATGAATAAAGATAGACTGTTTAAAAATTTAAGACTGTCGAGGTCGTATGCATCGAATTAAATCTTCGAGTTACTGTTTAAATTCCTTGAAAGTGTTATGATTTGATCATGTTGTGCTTTCGGTGTGATCGCCAGTCATTCCGCGCCGCTTTGGTCCCGGCCACCCGCATTAGCTCATCACCGACCCGACTCTTCATGTAGACCTCATGGTTCATCAGTTTCTCTCACAGTATCGGTAGATAAGTGTATCACAACATAGGCGCCCGTGCATACTCCAGATGTTTTCTCAAGTTTTGATACTTAGATAAAACTAAGACTGGAAAACTTTCTACTGATCATCGAGGCTTCAAACTTTTTCATATTTATTAGTATTTAGTATAGAAAGTTTTCCAGCGACTGCCCATTTTACTATTTGAGAAATTTTCACGATATGGTACGATTTAAAGTTAAGATGACGTCATTAAATATAAATGTAAAAAAGTTGTTGCATGTGATTTTAAATGGGATGAGAGAATGTTGACATGTCTTCCACGGCGATGTACGATGCCGCGAAGGCAAGGTGCTGGGAACATAGCCTCCGACCTTTGATCTTAAAGACAAGCTTGTGATGCTTCTCATACGGTACCAAAACTAACATCACTTAATATACTAACGACCATTAACAAACCAGTATTAAGTAGTATAAAACTTTTAACATCAATATCATTTCCGCCATCACTTTTGCCTTAGTAGATAGATTCTTTTTTGATAACTCAAATGAATTCTATGGTTCTACTAATCGGATTTTTGGATTTGTCTAATTTTATACCGACTTTCGGATGGATGGTGGAATGATCAGTTGGACGAGTTCCGGCTTGAGATCCAGAGGCGAGACCAGGAGATCTTGGCGATGGCGGCGAAGATGAAGGCTCTTGAGGAGCAGCACCAGGACTACCAGCGCCACATCGCTGTCCTGAAGGAGTCCCTCTGTGCCAAGGAAGAGCATTACAGCATGCTTCAAACAGATGTGAGTTGAACATTGTCTATAATCC
This sequence comes from Glyphodes perspectalis, assembly GCA_951394215.1. Classification (NCBI taxonomy): domain Eukaryota; kingdom Metazoa; phylum Arthropoda; class Insecta; order Lepidoptera; family Crambidae; genus Glyphodes; species Glyphodes perspectalis. The sequence continues at coordinate 8,629,019 of OX596223.1, forward strand.
ACTATTTGATTTTCTGGAGTGTCAGGACAATTTTTCATTGGGTTTCAATTTCTTTCTAGCGCTATATCCTCTTCCTAGTCAAGGTCTGGTTTGATGATTCCGAGTCTACTCGTAGCGTTGAAGCAGCACTATCACCTTCGTAACCTTTAGTCTGACGAACTAGACAAAGATCATGGCAACACATACACACGGTTATCTGAATGTGCAGGTTTATCACCGCTGTGTAGACACCAGTGCTTCGTGTAGAATGCGCAGCGTCGCATTTGCGCTAACTCAATTCACTGCCGGACGTCTTAACTCACTTCTTCAACATGTGTTTGCGCACGGCACATTGCACAAATCAGGGAAATATTTAAAAGTACTGGGCTTAGCGATTCTACCTAATGTATTTTACTACACTGTAAACGTTTAGCTAGTTCAACTTAAACATTTTACAAATGTAGCGCAATACTGAGATGAGTTAATTCATAGAGACATCGCAGCATACTGCGCTGAAGTTAATGTATTTCCGCAAAGATATTTTACCTTTGTCTACTGCTGTGCTATTTAGTAGTTAAAATTCATAATTAGATTTTGAAAAACAAAGAATCTAGTGTTCAGGTTTGAATCAACAATACATGAGAGGCGTACTTATGCACTAAGCTACTATCTATCTATCACCTTTATATTTATTCGATTTTGACATCACTTTACTTTATTAAAGCATTGCCAAAATAACAGCAGTTCAAAATTGTAATAAATTTTCTGTAGTGGTGAATTAATCGAAAATTACCGACTATATTAAAGGTATGAGGTGAACGACATTCATATATTTTTGGCATATAGATACATTTCAATATTTACAAGACAATTGGCATGCATAATAATATTATAGTATGCACAGATTTCATAGATATTTTGATATAGTGTCGTTTCCTTAAAATACGTAACGACATCGTTAATATCGTTTCAGTAAAGGTTTCTTATTAATAGATTACATTATACAATTCTCTGCCTGCTTACTATAGATTGGTTGAAAACCATTAACGCGTGGGAAGGCATGATACCTACTTCCAAGAACTTTTCGCAAATGGAATATAAATTAATTAACCGCATATTTTTAGAATTTCTATTTCAATTTCTGCATAACGGAATTCTCTTATGTAGTAAGGAGATTATAGGCATTTATTATTTTATATCTTAGTTTTAATTGATCAGTTACTACAAGATATAATAGTTAGGTATATAGGGTAAGTTTTTGATTCCAAACTCATCCCAAAATCACTAATCTTATTTTTCAACCCTTACTACAGCCCTTCGCCGTTTCGACTACGGTATTATAAAAATGGGTTAAAGGGTTTTAGAATCAGTATTTTTAGTTTAACCCTAAAAATAAAAAGTAATTAAAGCGGCTGTATGCTCAAGTTAATCTCGATAGTTGAAATGCTCACTTTCACATTATACCTATACTTTAAATTAAAATTTTAAATCAATGTTGTTAAACCACACTACATCAAATTTTAACTAACCTTCGGTCACTTATCAGCACATAGTCTGATTAGTCAACCCCAAACAATTTAAAGAGAGGTACGTGCTATATTAAAAAAAAAACTACCGTCAAAGAAGATCTTTTAAGAGTGAATTTTCAGGTTGCACCTTGAAAGAACATAAATTATCCCTTACTCTGGTAAGCAGACAGACTTGATTTCGCATTTATTATTTGAAATTTTTAATTAGTATCCAATAATAAGAGAGACAACGCTATTATTCTAACAATCACTAAATTCTAAAAAGATAATTATCAGGTACCTATGGTAGGGTAACAAATAGACGAAACTGACTACGTGTCAGAACTTTCTATCTTAATGTTAAGAAAAGGCAATGCATTGCTTCAAACAGGTGGAGGAGCTGAAGGCTCGGTTGGACGAGAAGAGCCGGCTTGTGGAGAAGAAGACGGCGGCAACGCTTGCGGCTGCGCACGAGTTGGCCGAGCTGAGAGACCACTCCGAGATCAAGGATAGGAAGATCAATGTGCTGCAGAGGAAGGTAAACGGATTTGGGCTTTGGTTCGTTGGGATTAGGGTGATTTTTGGAGGCCAGGTTATGAGTTGTTATGAAGGATAGAGTTTTAATGGTGACTTGACAATTTGAATGCATATTGGACGTTTGGGAGCAAATGCGATGATAGATTCAACATTTTGGGAGCACAAGCTAAGGTCTGATATACAACAACCTCAAAATTAACTAGATAAAGTATTGACAAAGATAAGATCCAAAAGATTATGACAGCTCTCAAGAATCCTATTTTCGAATGAGTCTTTCAAGAAATGTAATATTTAAAAAAACGAAAAGAAAAGACTGGTAGACAATTTAATTAGCTAGTTAGTATCGATTAAGCTAATGGTATTTAAAGCTAGAGAAAGAAATTTTAATGATTTTTTTAAAATTATTTTTTGCCTTATTTTCTAATCTTTATTAGACACTATATTATAATATTACTTACATTTTAATAAGCAACATCCACCAACCATTACGCTAACATAATCATATTAGAGTGTACCTTCAACAACGTGTCTGTTTGAATTGGTTCTCTAAGTAGGAAAACGTAGCTATTTTCGTTATCTGCTCTTATAAAAGGGTTGAGGGCTCAAGGTTTATTTACCAAGCCCTTGTTTGCCTGTCTCTGGCTCTATCGATTTCCTATCCATCACATCAACTAGACAGGCCTTCACGGCACGCAGTTTAGTACTCTGATCTCATTGTTTTAACGTTGATCTTTGGTTGTATACAAATATGTAATAAAGTGTTATATTTATATTTTTATGTGTATCGTTGTGAATATATATTGCGTTGTTATTCCTTTTATTTTGTTTGAATTATGGCTCGGGTATCTGTAGATGTAGATTTTCATTTATCTTCCAAGTTATCAGTCGAATAATATGTATCGCTTCTATAATTTCATTCGTGAACGACATCTAGTTTCCACTTTTCCCGGAAACTGATATCCTGGAAGCATAAGTAGTTTATTTATTTATTCAGGTCAAACTTATTTGTATTCTAGTCTAATGCATAGTTTTGTAGCGTTATATATTAGCCTATTTTCTATCTCATAAAACTTCTCTTGTTAGTGTTCATTTTCAATACAGAGCTAAAGTTTCAAAATAATAACTACGCAAATGGAGTTTGAAGTTTCACTGCATACTCCTGTTAATTGGAACAGAACTTGATAACATAGAACTTTAGATACAATAGAATACAATAGAATGAATATGCATATACATATTGTAACATCAAACGACTAGGTTGCTAACTGTAAAACTATCCGTTTAAATAGGTTGTCGAAGTTGTTTCCATTCAAACTAACTCAACTATGTCGAACCGAACTAATTGTGTCACGATATATAGTTATTAACATCAAACGAATAGTTTGCATATACGAACTATAGATTGGATGTCGTATGAACAAGCATTGACCTCGATGCAATTTTATCGAGATGGAGTAAAAACTTAATGAAATTGCAACTTTTCGTGGACACATGATTTAGTCTTTCTTACGTTTTGTTCTGTAATATGTAACTGGTTGGTAGTTTTTGGTTTCTCACCGACTTAATTAACTGAAAATTTAATAGAAAGTACGATTTCATAGAGTTGATAAACTTTTAAATTAGCCATTACATTTGTAGACTAACTATATAATAATTGATGATTATTGAATCATGTTTTAGGTATTCTTTTATGCACATAATAATTAACACAGTTTATGTTACTGCCTTAAATATTTAAACGATGAGAGGAATCTCTCAAATTTGTTGATTTTTTTTTTTTTTTTCATAGTGTTTGTTTATGCTAGTGAAGTTTAGTTTATTAGTTATGTGTTTTTTTGTGTGCTATTTTAGTTTCTATAAGTGTTTTTGTTGGGGTTAGTATTATATTTATTACAAGGTATGTTTATTTTTTGTTTATTTTGTATATTTTGGTTTTTTGTTGCACTTTTGTTATTTTTCTTTTATGACGTTAAGATATCTGACCAAAAAATTGCTTTCAGATCGAAAATTTGGAAGATCTGCTCAAAGAAAAGGATAACCAAGTCGATATGGCTAGAGCTAGACTCAACGCAATGCAAGCTCATCACTGTTCTTCCGAAGGCGCCCTCTCTTCTCTCGAAGAAGTAATCGGAGATAAGGAGAAGCAGATACAGCAGCTTCGCGAACAGAGAGACAGAGCAGAACACGAGAAAAACGAAGAAAGAGAGCTTCATGAGAGAGAGATAGCAGAGTACAAGATGAAACTGCATGCGCTTGAGAGTGAGGTTGAAAAACTTGGGGCCAGGCTTGAAAGAGCTCAAGCTGAAAAGGACAGACTTGAAGCCAAGTTGGAGAGCTCTCAATCGGAACTTGGAAAGTCTAAAGCCGAGCTTGATAAAGCAGCAAGTGAGGTAGGCAGATCAGGAGCCGACTGGGAGGCTGCGAAACAACGCCTAGCGCGCTTGGAGCTTGAGAACGAAAGACTTAAACATGAGCTGGAAAGATCTCAGACGACCTTCGGTAGAAGCACTCTCACTACCTCTCAAGAGCTAGATAGGGTCCAAGAAAAAGCTGATAAGTCTGCTGCTGAACTCAGGCGTACTTTGGCTGAGCTGAGGGTGACTCAAGCTGATGCGGAAAGAGCTAGATCCGAGGCAAGTGGGCTTCAAGATAAACTTGAGAAGTCTCAGGGTGAGGTGTACCGTCTGAAGGCCAAGCTTGAAAATGCACAAACTGAACAAGATAGTCTGAAAGAGGAGTATGACCGGTAAGTCAAAATACTTCACTATCTCATTTGTTTGTAGATCTTTTGAGAATTGGTTTAGTATATTTACAAGTCAAGAAATTAGATATTCTATAGATTTAGTACTCATTTGTATTTTGTTATTTTACCAAGTCTTAATAGTTGCATTATCTTTTAGAATCTCACTTTCTAATTCGGAATATTCTTAGTAAAGGACTTATTAACTGGAGAATATTATCGTCAACTTTAAATAGTATAGATTAGTAATATTTTTGTTCAGGACAAAATGAAGAATCTGCACTGACTTAACTAGAGGCTTTTTCCTCCGAAAAAAAAAACATTGAGGAATTTCAAACATATAGTATCGTCGGAGCATATTTCCGAATTCTAGTTTGTCTGACTTTTTATGTACATACAGTTGCAACATTTTATTAAGTCTCATGTCTTCATTCTGGCTCCAATGTCCAGTTATACTACAATTTACCCGACTATGTATTAGTAGCACAGAGTTGAAAAGCCTTATTGATTCACCAGGCTCCAATCATCCATCAGCCGGCTGCACTCCGAACGCGACAAGGCTATAGCCGAGCTGGACAAGGCCAGGGAAGAGCTGGAGCGCACCCAGGCCACTCTTGGCAAGGCTCAGCTGCAGCAGGACAAGCTCCAGGCGTCTCTCGACTCCGCGCACTCGGAGATCGATAAGCTACAAGAAAAACTGGATAAGGCTGCAGTTGAGAACAGAAAGGTGAGAAAAATTTAGAATTATTCTTCAAAGACTTTTACAATTAGGTTTTTGCAGCAGCAGGATAGCAGGATTTCTTAAAGAACTATGAAACATTTCTCTAATTTGAGTTTTCCTCATCAGAAATATTATTCACCTTAAATATTTATTATCATATAGAGTACTTTTAGATTTTACTAAATAGTTTAGTTCAATAACATGAATTAGTGTTACTTATACTTAGTAGTAACAAGTTTTTCTATTTACATTCGGAATACATCAACGTAATATGATGTTGTATTAGATATTTGCTCCTACACATGTAGGATTTCCTTTGCAGGTCGTGTACTTACGACTTTTTGAGTAATTTACTTTAGCTCCATCTCCTCACTCCTCTCTCTCTGATTTTCATCGACAAAAAGCTATAATATACTTTAGTGGTTTAGCTTAACAGCTGCCTAAGCCTAACCTTTTCTTCGTTCCCAGCTGCAAGTGGATCGCGAGAAGCAAGCGTACGACTTCGAGTCGCTGCAGTCGCAGCTGGACAAAGCGCTGGGACAGGCCGCGCGCCTGCAGAAAGAACGGGACACTGCCCAGCTCGACTCTGACAGGTTCCGGGACAAGCACGATAAAGCCCAGGTACGTGGAATATATAAATATGTTGCAAAAAAAAAAAAAAAAATTGCCAGAAATTTACATCACAGATCAGACTGACCTCCACACTAGCCATTTTTTTATGCAAATCCATTGCCTGTCTTAAGTAAGTAGATTATACGATACCCTCAGGAGGATAGTACATCTAGGCCAAAGTAAAAATTGCTTAAATGAGTCAGCTAACTGTACTCCTAGGCCGTTGATTAGGCATCAGCCGGCATCCAATCAAATGGCTGAAAAATAACTAGGCAAGTCATTGATCAGAAGGTTTAACCAGATGGCCGAACGTCGTGTAGACATTGCTAAAATTGGATATTAACTCTTTTAAAAGAAAAAGTACCCAACCTACGCTTAAAGGATTTAGTTGGTACAAGTCCAGCTTCAACGCTGCGGCCTTAATAGACGATCCTATTAGTTATAGGTGTAAGAAATTGTAGTATTTTCTGCTTAATTTTTACATCAAGTTTCGTATTTGTTAAGTGTAACAAGCGCTTCATACACTTAGACACTAACAGAAATTTACAGCATAAAGCTATGCTATCACATGGCTACTACACTAGTGTTAATTTCCCTATTTTTGTGCAATGATGAAAAACACCTTGTGCAATAAACAACAATATAAAACATCGAAAGTACCCGATAACAGCTGACGACTAATATATGCAAATGGGCGGTCGAATAAGCGAGCGAACGAGCGAGTAATGGTGGCGTTAAGCGTTAATAGCCGCAATAATTAGCAACGTATCTATTGGCAATTTGGCTGTTTGGCGATTCGGTGGCGTTCGTGGCTAGTGCAATTTGCGATCAAGCGGCGATGATGGGGCAAAGAATAGGATGGGTGATCGAAATTAGAATACATGTCACGCGCACTATTCTCAAAGTGGGAGACAGAGTTTTGGGAATAGCAAAACACAAAAAAAAATTGAACAGAAATAACTAGATTGGATCGGTGGAATATTTTGAAAATATTAGTATAAAGTATTTTGTAAGGTAACCACTTTTTATAGGTTTTATGATTGTATCGGTGACAAAACCAATACCCATTACACTATTCTTTCTATGTACATACATAACATAACATCACGCCCATAATCCCCGAAGGGGTAGGCCTGTGGGGTAGGCAGAGTCAAAGGGGTAGCATGCCCCTTCAACCACATTCAGCCAAAAATAAAGCCGAGCTGGGTTAGATGAAAAATTGTGAAAAATCAGTGACAAACGGCTAACCTGTCGCCTACACAATCACACACCCAAAACCCGATATACCATTAGTCGCCTTTTACGACATGATAGGCAAGAACCACAGTTGGCATATTATTTTTAAGTCCCAGCTAACATAGGACAGTGGGCTGGGTTGGAAGGAAAGCTGTGTAAAAAGGAGTGACAAGTGGCTAGCTCGTCGCCTACTCAGTCACATACTCAAAAGCCCGTAAACCATTGTCCCATGTTGATCTGGGACAAAAAAAAGAATGTGCCAACTGTGGTTCTTGCCTAGCATGTCGTAAAAGGCGACTAAATGGTCTTTCTATGTCCCAGAAGAAAATGGGAAAATAAGAATAATATTATCATAGCATAGTATTGTTCCTTTAAACGCTTGATTGACAATGAAACATAATTTTAATATCATCATACACAAGCGCTACTGAATGGCATTATATGCTAATGAGATTTGAGACTTGTTTCAGATATTAAACTATCAAAAGTCTATTAATTGCTAACATATTCTCTATTCTGTGACACCAGATAATTTGACAAAACTTTACTGACCATGGACCACAGAGTCCCTGTGGTAGACTGGATTTCTTACAAGAGAAGTCGTCAGAAAACGGTTTTAGTTAACTGGACCTGTTTATATTATATTCAACTCAACAAACACAATAAACTTAACACGTCCTCATCTTTATCACCAATTAAAAATACATAACTCCTCGGCCATCGCCTCTATAAATTTTTTATTATTTTCCCCGCAGTTAAGTTTAAATTTTTCCTACAAAGGCTCTATTCCCATTCTGTCATCTTTAAGTGGCGCAGTAAGTATGCCAGCCGGCGCCGTCTCGTCTAGACCGTACGTGGTATAAATAGCATGCTCCGCTAGCACGATAACCGAGTTTATTAGACACATTGTTAAACGTAGATACATACATACATACATGGGCGCCGCCAGGATTATTTAAAGGGAGATGCATCTGCATCTACACATCTCATCTGCCTAGCGTTATGTCCCGTGCTTAGATGGGGTCCGCTTAGACAAATGATCCAGGATTTAGCGAATCTGGTAATTACTTTGAAGCGACTGCCGGTCTGACCTTCGTAACCCTGAGATAGGGGAAGCAGAAAATTTTTGGATCATGGTTTCAAATCCAAAGTTGTTTGAATTTGTAAGTTTCATCACGATGTTTTCCTTAATCGTCGAGCTAGTGGTACGTGTTCGGGTTTGAACCCGCACTCCTCGGTTAAGAGGCGCGTGTCCTTACCATTGAGCTACCACCGCTCTATTCATGTACACATTCTACTAACCAATATAAAATATAGATAGAATTATACAAATATTTTTTTTTTATTTCTATGGGCGTAGTCAGGCCAAAAATATCTAACTTCTATGTAGATTTTTTCATTACAAGAGGATGCAAGCGCATCCCCTTGCACCCCCGTTCTGGTGCCCTATATATATACACATAGTGCCTGCAATCCCCGAAGGGGTAACCAGAGTCCAAAGAACAAAAAAACCCTTTAGGAATCAGCCCTTACATCTTAAACCACATTTTGGTAAACATAATTTTTCATCTAACCTTATTTAATTTTAAATGTGGTGTAAAGTGGTTGCTACTTATTGGATTGCCTACCCCTTCGGGGATTGCTGGCTGTTGGGATGTATGTATGTATGTATGTATAAAGAAAAAAATAGTGGGGTTAGATGGAAAATTGTGGAGAATTTGGCTAGCTCGTAGCCTAGCAAACTCAATACCGGATGCATCAAGTTTAAATTGTTGCATTTAACGACATGGTAGGTAAGGAACTTATGTGGTAAAAATATTTATAAGCCCCGACCAACATATACAATATCTATACTTATAATAAATCTGTAGAGAGGTCAATTCTGTACATGAAATATATTTTCAAAATAACTATCAGGGGGTGATTAGTGATCGATACTGATGCCAAAAATGCAATCAGTTAAATTTTTGTCTGTCTGTCTGTCTGTATGTTCCTTATAGAAACAAAAACTTCTCGACGGATTTTAACGAAACTTGGTACAATTATTCTTCATACTCCTGGGCAGGTTATAGTATACTTTTCATCACGCTACAATCAATAGGAGCAGAGTAGTAAAGGGAAATGTTGGGAAAACGGGAGAAGTTACTCCATTTTTTAAGCTTCCGTCGCGTGTGCAGCCTTAATGGTTAAAGTTACATAGAAATCATGTATGACGGAAATAGTCTTTATAATATTAACCATAAACGCGGGTGACACCGCTGGCACAGCTAGTACTTAATAATAAGCTCGTATTGAGTTAACCATTTTTTCTCTAGATTAATTCTAAGCAACCGTTCTGATTTGGGTAAACAAATAAATCCTCGCAATGTAATTAACAAAGTAAACCGTTAATTTAAACATCGTGCCGCGATGGAAACAAAACGATTTAACGGTGAGGGCACATTCACCCGTTCTATTTAACGGGTCAATTAAAAATTCGGAGCACATTCGGAGCGGTGAACATTTTATTTTAATTTTAGGGCTCTGTATCGGAATGGCACTGACTGTTAAATTTACCGTTCAACGACAATAAGCCGAAGGTTTCAATATACTGGATGGATAAATCCCTTATTGGCTTCGTCTTGGTCACAAAAACATTTTTTAAAGTTTCTGTCTGTTTGTCCCGTTAGTCTCAGAAACAACAGAATCGATTGTAAAAAAAAATTCTACAGATACTTATAGTGTAGAAGTTTCAACTACTACTTTTATTTAAAAAAATAGTGTTTTTTCTTCTTTTTTGTTAGTTTCCACGTGATTGAAATCCAGGAAATAAATAAATAATTAAATAAATAGTAAATATCCGACTACATCACATAGATTGATGTGACTCCGAGGTAAGTACCTAAGGAGCTTGTGTTACGGATATCAGAATCAACAGTGGTATTACAAATATAAACTGATGAATAACATGATACGAATGTTTATCCTAGGTGGGAATCGAACCCACAATTCTTGGCGCATGGGGCAGGGTCACTACCGAATACGCCATCGAGCCAGTCGACAAGGAAGCTACTACATACTTATGATCACGCCCGTAATTTCCGAAAGGGCAGAGTCAAAGGGGTAGCAATCCCCTTTAACCACATTCAGCCAAAAACAAAATTAGGCTGGATTAGATGGAAAATAGTGAAAAGGTAGTAAGTGACTAGCTCGTCGCCTACACAATCACATACCCAAAATCCGTTATACCATTAGCCGCCTTTTACAACATGCTAGGCAAGAAACACATTTGGCGTTTTCTAAGTCCCAAACCAACATGAGATACTAATCTATCTATACTTACAATAAATCTGTAGAGAGGTCAATTCTGTACATTAAATATATTTTCAAAATAACTATCAGGGGGTGATTAGTGATCGATACTGATGCCAAAAATGCAATCAGTAAAATTTTTGTCTGTCTGTCTGTCTGTATGTATGTTCCTTATAGAAACAAAAACTACTCGACGGATTTTAACGAAACTTGGTACAATTATTCTTCATACTCCTGGGCAGGTTATAGTATTTACTTTTCATCACGCTACAATCAATAGGAGCAGAGTAGTGAAGGGAAATGTTGGGAAAACGGGAGAAGTTACTCCATTTTTTAAGCTTCCGTCGCGTGTGCAGCCTTAATGGTTAAAGTTACATAGAAATCATGTATGACGGAAATAATCTTTATAATATTAACCATAAACGCGGGTGACACCGCTGGCACAGCTAGTTGATAATGTAAAAAAAAAAGTTTTATAACTAATATTATACACGCGAAAGTTTGTTAGAGTGGATGTTTGTTACTCTTTCACGCAAAAACTACTGAAGGGATTTTAATAACTTTACAATAATATAGCTTATACACCCGAATAACATATAGGCTATAAATAAATAAATAAACCATAACTGGCTATTTTGTTACGGAGCCCTCATAGTGCAAGTACAGTCCACTGATGACCGTTTTTTCTGCTCAATCCTTAAATACGTGTAAATTATTCACCGCTTCCGTCGGTGAGCAACAACGAATAGCAGAGGAGCGATGGCGTCGTAATTAAATATTGAAGTCGGTCTTACTGCGGGCAGGCACGTGGAGAGACTTGGAATATGTTCCTTATCTAAACATACAATAAAGCAAAAATCTTTGCGTTTATCAATATCTATTATATAAATATATATATAATATAATATAAATATTCGACGACATCACATACATTGATCTGACTCCAAGGTAAGTAGCTTAAGCACTTGTGTTACGGATATCAGAAACAACAGTGGTGTTACAAATATATACTTAAATATTGGATATTAACACCCAGACACAGAACAAACACAAGCATTCATCATACGAATGTTTGTCCTGGGTGATCGAACCCACAACTCTTGGCGCATGGGGCAGGGTCACTACCGAATGCGCCATCGAGCCAGTCGATACCATTAGAGGTAAACAGCACCCTTAACCGACGAGCGTGTATGAAAAGACTTATGAATGTAGAAGAAGCGAAAGGTGTATGTCAGGATTGTAGCAAATGGAAGTACGTGATCTCTGCCTACCCCCATGGGAAAAAGGCGTGACATTATGTATGTATGTATGTATTAGAGGTCAGGAAGGATGTAGGAGCCGCGGAACGCCCAGGCTCACCTACCACGACCAGATTGGTCGTGTATTAACAGAAGGTGATGTGAGGAGTCATAAAAACCGTAGAGCTTGTATAAAAGGATTATGAATGTTGAAGAGGCGAGTGAGGTGTGTAAGGATCGTGCCATGCGTTCGGTTCTCTCTGCCTACCCCGATAGGGAAGTGGCGTGAAGTTTAGTTAGTTAGTTATTAGATGTCCTGGCGGACTTATTATTATCGCCCAGTTCTCAAAATATTACGTAAGAAAAATATTGTACTAAAATATGATATGAGACTACCTTTTGGCTGGCTGCGGCTTTCCTCGCGTGGTACGTCAATAAAACATAGCCTATATTTTGTTCGGGTTTATAAGCTACATTATTCTAAAGTTTCACTAAAATCCATTCAGTAGTTTTTGCGTGTTCGTCACTCTACAATCATCCAAACAAAACGCATTTATAATATTAGTAGGATTGTGACTTCTCTCTATTTTCTCCCATGATTCAAAATTGTCTGTTTCCCCTATCTAAGGGGAATTTCATTTTACCCAATCCTATTACTTGGGACGCAGACAAATCTAAAAAATGAAAGATCATAATTATATATCGGTCTAGCCCTTTTGAAGTTATAAATCGTGTACATAACTAGGAATCCCGACTTAGTTTTTTATATTTATATGAATATAAATAAAACTGAAGTGTATGTTATGTCAAAATGAACCCAGATGAACTGGGAGAAGGGCAAGAGGATGATGATGATGATGTTATGTCAAAATAGCTAAATGCATATGACAAACCAAACCATATGACATACATACTATAAAAATATTAATGAAATTTCACCCGGAAAATGTTGTGGACAATGGTTTCAATAGGCTATTTTCCTCAAAAATAGTTTATAGTCCACAATCCTGTAGTATTTTTTCTTTTGTTCAACAAACTAAAAATGATGAAGATACAGCACGTTAAAGTACGCCAGACGTCACTAGATGTGTAAAATTGTACCGTCCAAGTGACGTAAAGCGCTAAATTTCAGATCTTTGAAGCGCTGTCATTTTTCGAGTATCAGATAAAGCAAAAAATATGTTTTTTTATATTCTAACTTACGGACTAAGAAATTGTTTGAGGATAATACCCTATTAAATTGTAAAAGTGAATTTTATTTCGCTATGTACGTACATATGTATGTAGATATCTATTAAAAAGTGATAACTATCACGCTAACTAGACTACACTTGCTTAACCTTTTTTTTTTGTCGCGGGAAAATGTCTTACTCTCCGTTACTCTACCCAGGGGGGCAGGGTGGTGTGTGGGACTCCCGGGGACCTCTGGCATTGTAGGTCCCTGCTCCGGCCATGGATAGAGAACGGCCGGGGTATACCCACTAAAACCCCGCAGTACCCCTCATCGCTCGACTCGGGACCTCATGGGTATAGTTGAACCTTACTACCATAACGCCCTCCAGCGACCGGCCCACCCTACATGGCGGGCACCACTTGCCCCCCCCCCCCCCCCCCCACACTCACTTAACCTAGACTAACTATAAAAATAAATGCAAAAACTATTTACGTAATACCCCACCCTCATTCAGAACTACCGGTGAGGTAATTGTGGTATCATTAGCCGTGGCGCTGAATAAATGATGGTCTAACGACAGTCTACGGAATCGCTGTCGATTCGTTGTTTATAAATAACTAGCTTCCACGTAATTGTGAACCGGCGACCCCGCCCCGTTTAACTAAAGGCCTATATTTCAAAATCAATGAAACCCTTTTTATCTAATAATAGCTTCTGCCCGCGGCTTCGTTCGCGTGGTACGTCGATAAAACATAGCCTATATATTAACTATTCAAGTGCATCTAGGTATATATAAAGTTTAATTAAAAAGTAACAAACATCTATACATCCATCCAACGATACAAATATTAGTAGGATATGTATAAAAATCTCGTGTTGTGTTGTTTGTGGTCAATCTCCTCCGAAACGGCCATTTTAATGTATATTTTTGTGTTTAGGGTAGGTTAGGGAATCGGTCGTAAAGTATTTTTCGCCTTCTTACCATTTCCTTGAGGAAATTTCCATGGTAGTGGAAAATCTTCTCTGGAAAGAACGAAGTTTGTCGAGCCAGTTAGTTATTTTTATAAGGCCCTTGTCGGTCTGGAACTTATAGTAATAATAATAATAAATAAATTTCCCGACTGACACACCAATTCCCTAGTCCCAAACTAAGTTTATAAGCTTGTGCTATATAAACTCGGTTAACGGATAGACATACTTAAATACGTTTATAAACATCCATGACTTGAGTACAAATATCCATGTTCATCACACGAAATATTTGCCCCTAGCGGGATTCGAACCCGCGTTCCATTGCTTCGTGGCCAGGGTCTCTGTAAATCCAAAGTTGTTTGAATTTACATGTTTCATCACGATGTTTTCCCTCACCATCAGGCTAGTGGAATAAATACGTACATAGATTTGAAAAATCCAGGGGTACGTGCCCGGTATTAAACCCGCACTCCTCTGTTAAGAGGCACCATTGAGCTACCACCGCTCAATTTTACGATTAACCCAACTCAATTTTATTTCGCCTAAAAGTGGTTAAAGGAATTTTCTGCTCCTCAAACTCTACCCCTTCGGGGATCCGGGCGTCTTAGTGTGTATGTAAAGAGTGACTGCGGTCTAAATGCACCATGATTGTTTATTTCAGACCGCTGAAAAGTAGCAATCCAGGTATTTTGTAGGCTTACTTCTAGTTAGTTAGAACTAAAGTTTCTGGTATAGTGGTTACGGAATAATAACTCGCGTCGTCCGTTTCAATAAATCACAAAATGTAGACTCGGCAACAATAGTGCCGATAAAATATTCACGTGTTCGACGATACTACGGATAGGGGACGGACTAGGGATACGACGGGGTGCATGCTAGAAATAGCTTGTCAGGCGAGAAGTATAAGAATATAAGCAGTAAATAATAAATTAATTCAGAAACAGTGAAAAGGATTATTTGGAAATTGAAATAATTAGGCTAAAGTATGTAAATTATATCTGTTGAAATAAAGAAAAATCATAGTTATAGAGCACACAGATATGAAAAATATTGCGAAATCATTGCATTTAGGTTTTGGTTGTCTTATATTTCTTTAAACTCGAATATATAAGCTTATACGACATAAATGTATAAAAACATTTACAGGGCTATTTTTATTACAGAAGTAGCTATATAAAAACCGAGTATTCTAGATAAATTAAATATGAAAAATACCGATTTACATATACGTCTGATTAATTAATAAGCTTTCTCTTCTGAATAATGTATCCTTGATTAACATTTACAAATGAAATACCAACCGAATATATTTTCAGCACGCAAAAATAAATTGTTCGCTGCTTCCAACTTTAAAAGCTTCTTCTCAGTGTTACTAAAATATGAAAGTCTGGAGTTCTACTGCATATTTTAAATGGGGCCCCGGCTTACCCTAATCCGGGCCTGTCCGTCTAAAATTGCCGGAGCAACGTACCGGATCCAGGTCGCGTCTATATCGGATGACATGTCAGATGGAAATAACCTAGACTCGTACTGTGGCAACTTCGATCAAACATTACGCTTCAGGCTAGGTAATAAACTCTAGCCATGTCTAATCTGTAGGCAACTAAAGTTGCTGGATTTCAGCCGGACGGATTTATTATGAGCAGGACGTTTTGTCGTACCAAATTTGTAATTAACTCTAGACATGTCTAATCTGTCGGCGACTAGAAATGCTAGGGTTTCAGCTTGACGGGTTATTTAAGCCGGACTTATTTTGGTGTAGCCGGATTGTTAAAGAGGGTATTACGTACATACATATATGCAGTCACAACCGCAACCCAAAGGCGTAGAGCCTTTAGTAGAGGAACCTTCTTGGCGTCTGATATTCATGTACAACTTAAGCCGGATGGATAGTTTGAAATTAACAGTCCATTTTTTAACTTTGACTTGTTTGTTGTTTTCAGCTATATTTATTTATTCCAACTCTTTATTTATTTATGCTCTACTCGGTCTTTTTTGGATCTAGCCGGACATTTGCGCCTTGAATTTCAGACATGTCTACAGCTAGTTTATAAATTAATTCAATGATAGTAAACATTTACTATAAACCTGTGATTATTTCTTACAAGAACGTTGGTAGACGTTGTGGGCTTTCGTTTACCCTCTTTAAGGATATCAATGCATTTATTTAGCACAAATAATACATGGTAAAAAAATAATAAATAAATAAATAAAAAATGGTTTATTGCTCTCATATTACATGATATATAGTAACAGTGGCACAATCAGTACATAAACAATGTTAGCAATTGGAAGTAGCTCAGCTTATACTGGCCCAGGCGGCTAGCACCCAAAAAGGTAACCATTTTATAAAATCACCTATGAAAAGCCAGATTTTTGTACAAAATGAAATATTTCTGGGAAGCACACTGTAAAGGCTTTTATATTTGACCGCATTCCGCGAGCGTGCTACGGCGCTACGGGCGATGCATAAAAATGTAATAATCGTAGTTCGTAGTCGAAGCTCGTAGCCGTAGCGAGGCGTAGCGCGAAAAATGTTGACGATGAATTAAATTACGTCTGAGCAATTTATAGTAAAGCACCTCCTGAACTGTACTTTAACACTAGATAGGAGTCTAACTACAAAAATTATGGTACTCCTTCTTGACTTCTTTGTTTTCGGCTTGCATAGTAGTATAACTATATAAAAAACAAAGAACATTAGAATGAATGTTAACATCTGATGTTAACTATGTTAGCCCAATGACCAATGACAGACAACGATAATGCGCCCTACAGGGGGGCTCCGAATACTCCTGTGATATCCCCGCCTGTCGTAGAACGCGGCTAAAAGGGCCTTTGGGACTGAGGAGTGTCTGCGTGGGAACCCGCATTCACTTCGTTCAAGCAGCTCCAGAGAAGACAACGACACGTGGATCCTCATCCGATAAATAGGATGGGGTGACACTGTGGTCTGTGCCGTCGTAAGCACCGCGAGGTGTTCTAGGGGCGAGGCTGCCTCACCCTCGAGATGGGCCGCATGGATCGGCTGCGGCTTAATGTAGATTTCGCGAAGAGTCTAGCGATTTTGCGCCCGAAGAATGACCACACTAAAAAAAAAATGACAACAATGATTAGAAGACACTGTGCACTTGCAAATTATTCCACTCGTTATCCCCAAAGGGGTATAAACAAAGTCCAAGAAGCAGTGAGCTCTTTAGACTATGTAAGTAGACCGAAATCATCTTCCTAGCGTTATGTCCCGTGCTTAGACGGGGTCTGCTTAGACCATGATCCAAGGATTAGCGAGTCTGGTAATTACATTGAAGCGACTGCCGATCTGACCTTCGTAACGCTAAGACAGGTGAACCAGACAATTTTTGGATCATGGTTACAATCCAAAGTTGTTTGAGTTTGCAGGTTTCATCACGATGTTTTCCTTCACCGCCGAGCTAGTGGTATAAATACGTACATAGACTTGAAAAATCCAGAGGTACGTGCCCGGGTTTGAACCCGCACTCCTCGGTTAAGAGGCGCGTGTCCTTGTAATGTAAGTAGACCGAAATACCGACTTTAAATAAATAAGAGGAAAAATAGCGTAACACATTAACTCTGTTCGGTAACTCCACCCAAAAAATACCTAAATACGTTATCTGTATCAAGAATTGCCCTATGAAAACCATAAAACTTATAGGTACTATTTAGCTTGTAATGTTAACATAATTTAATCTTTTACCTGACGCAAAACATACTAGACAAATGTATATGCCTTGATTGTATTGACTGTCGCCAACGACTTCGTCCTGTGTAAACCGACCTTCTTTAATAAGTTATTTTAGGAAAAGTTCTCGAAAAAATATATACCTATTTATATTCATGTGAAAAAATACGCTACAGATGATCGGTTCCAACAATTCGAAATCTTATTTACAGATTATAAAACAGCTGATTAAAGAACATCTATCGGAAATTCTATTTCTGTGACTTTGCGATTCGTTTCGAAATCGATGGTATTTTACTTTATGGCGTTGTTACTTATTATCTAAAATAAAAATAGACCTTTAGGAAGCGTTTAACTTTAAATGTAACATTAAATAGAAGATTAAATGTAATAATCTCGTATTAACACGCAAAGCATACAAGACAAATATAAATGCCAGCCATGATTGTATCGGGTACCGCCGACGCATCGTCCTGTGTAAACCAACCTTGTTTTAATAAGTTGTTTCAGCAAATTTTCCCTATGTAAAACTCGGAGCTTATTAAAATATTAAAGTCGCTGGAAAGTAGGGACCGACCTAAAACTCGATGTACTTAACATATGGGGGTATTTAATCTTTTTTTTTACATACATACATATGACCCGTCCGTAATTCCCGAAGAGGTAGGCAGAGTCAAGGGGGCAGCAGTCCCCTTAACCACATTCAGCCATAAAATAAAACTGGGCTGGGTTAGACGGAAAATTGTGAAAATGTAGTGACAAGTAGCTAGCTCGTTGTCTATTTTGTTATTGACAACGAGACTTGTTTGTGCAGTTCTTTAACTAACTAACTAAACTTCACGCCACTTCCCTAGCGGGGTAGGCAGAGATAACCGAACGCCCTATGGCACGATCCTTACACACCTCACTCGCCTCTTCAACATTCATAATCCTTTTCATACAAGCTCTACGGTTTTTATGACTCCTAACATCACCTTCTGTTAATACACGACCAATCTGGTCATGATAGGTGAGCCTGGGCCTTCCGCGACTCCTACATCCACTTTCGCATTGTATATCTGTTTAGTCAATCTTTCGTCATCGATTCTTTCCACATGTCCGAACCACCGGCTTTTGTGGTTCTTTATTTTTAATATTTTTACCAAAAGGTAAATGCCTTCCTGCTTGTTATATTGTTGGCAGGTAATGTCAAAGACCAAGGTATCTCGGGTCGGGCCAAAATTTCTGGCAGGATGTTTAAATATTGAAATCACTCATTACCCGCTCAAAGTCAGGATGATGGCGGATTTTCACCGTGTGCCTTGGAAAGGACGCACTTGTATATTTAAAAATTCTCATTTTTTATAACAAAACGTAAATACTGAAACTGTTTTTTCTTCCATCAACAATTTGTAAGGAACTTTTATCGGCAATAAAGAAACTCGTATGTGTTGAACAATATTAGTTCCGGAGCAGTTCGGTGGCACATTGCCAGGCGGGCTTGATCTAGTGTAGGGTTGCCAACCGCGCTGATTTCCCGAGGCAAGTCTACGTTTTTTATTGTCCTGGGAGTAATTGATAGTTTTAGCAGCACCCCAGAATAGGACTCATGAATTTTAAAACTTAATCTTTTTGCACGCCCGTTTTTAAAAGAAAGACGCAACTGAATTATATCGTCTCTTTTCCTCTACTATTGTCGCGCAGTTTTTACTCTTTCTTACCTTACTTGTATTAGGCATACATGACTATTCAGCTTACAAATGGGGTAGAAGTGAACGAAAGGGAATAGACCTTTTTAAACCTATTCTACATATTGGGTTAGTAATTATTTAGGCGACGAGCTAGCCACTTGTCACTACTTTTTCACAATTTTCCATCTAACCCAGCCCAGTTTTGTTTTAGGCTGAATGTGGTTAAAGGGGCCTACTGCCCCTTTGACTCTGTCTACCCCTTCGGGGATTATGGACGTCAAATTATGTTTGGATTTTAATGAAACTTTAGAATAATATAGCTCATACAAAAACTACTAAATTGATTTTAATTTATCCCGAATAAATTAAAATCCATTTAGTAGTTTATTTATCCCGAATAAATTAAAATCCAATCAATAGTTTTTTTGTGAAAGAGTAACAAATATCCATACAAAGATTTGCGTTTATAATATAAGTAGGGTCGTGGTTGGCAACCCTAGTCTGGTGGAGAGCATGAATGATTTATTACGCATTGGCTGCTCGGCGAAGCTTGCTATAGACTCTTTGAGTAATCCTCTGTTGACTCAACGCTTGTAAATCAAGCAATTTGTTTACCCTTATTAGTTCAATAAACACGATTTTGTTTTAGATATTTTAATATAGAGGGTTCCTGCTATGCTTCGTATGACTCAGTATGCTGCTGCTAAATTTATGGGCGTATTAATTAAGTATTTTAAGGACTTGATCTCAACAACCAAATAAAAGTTAGCAAAGGAATAAATTGCAATACGGATGATTTTACTGAATGACTTTCAAAAGCACTTATTATGTAGACGACGAGATAGGCTTGTCACAATTTTTTCAGAATATTTCATATCCCAACTCGATTATTTTTTTTGGCTGTACGCCGTTTAAGGAGCTGTAATGCTTCTTGGACCGTGCCTATCTCTTAAGGGATTGTGAGTGTGATAAGTTAATTGTAATAATCGATACTTCAACAGTATGAAAGCTTCCTAACCCGTTCATTTTGCATTTTATTAAATTAATTGCAGATTTTAACAACTTCTGGAGTCCACAGTACGTGTCTTAAAGCTATTTGAAATTATTTAGCCAAAAATAAATTTGTCGCGTGTTGGTCTGGGACTATAAAAGAATTTGCCAACTGTGTTTCTTGCCTAGCATGTCGTAAAAGGCGACTAATGGGGTTTTGGGTATGTGATTGTGTAGGCGACAAGCTAGCCACTTGTCACTACTTTAACACAATTCTCCATCTAACCCAGCCCAGTTTTATTTGGCTGAATGTGGTTAAAGGGGACTGCTGCCACTTTGACTCTGCCTACCCCTTCGGGGATCACGGGCGTGATGTTAAGATGTTAAGATGAAATAAAATTATACTAGGTTCGATGAACAATTCTGACGAGGTGGCTAGCTTGTCACAAACTGAATCAGATACTCAGTACTCAATATACCATTGATCGCCGTTTACGACATGCTAGACAAGAAACAGAATTGGTACTTTCTTTGTATTGCTCAAACGATATGGAGCCTTAAAGCTATAAGTTTAATGTTGTTTTTCACTTCAAAATCTAACAGAGATTCAATATTCCTAATATATGTATGACCATGAAGCACCCTCATGAAACCCGAGGGTAGCCAAAATACCTACATATATTTTATTTTATATGTTCCCAAACTTTTTCGGATTACCGCCACCTTTATAAAAAAAAAACCTTCGACCCCTTTCCGGTCATGTCAAATTGCCTGAACTATGAGAGTGAAGGAATAGGGAGTGCGCCTGTGTTTGCGCACACATTTATGCACTAAGTATAATATCTCCTGCGCAGATGGCTAATCCACGTTGAGATTGGCCGCCGTGGCCGATATCGGTTAGGAGGACATTATTACAAACAAAAAAACATCCAACGCCCCCCTTAATGTGCCAATTTCATATGTCTGTATATTATTATCTATTAATAATTACAAATTAATATTAGTTATCTCTCTGTAATTGTGCAACTCGTGGCTGTGGGATAAACATCTTAGACGGATAAATACAATTTTTTTTCTTAAAAATATTGTATTGTTAATTAAAAAAAACGCCCCCTTGGGAACCTATGCTCTAGCTAATGACTAAGAACATAGTTTGCTGTAAACAGTTTATGAGCAGTAAAGCGGAGAATTTATCGCCAATATTAATCCTCTCCGATGAACTTCGGTGGAACAGTGCCAGAACTTGAAGGAACGGGTCGATAGCAGATTTATTGGTTCTCGAGATTTGGTGTGATGGGTGTTCAGTAACTTTAGTTTATTTTGTAGTTACCCTGATTGATATATTAGCATCATCTTCCTAGCGTTATGTCCCGTGTTTAGACGGGTCCGCTTAGACCATGATCAAGGATTTAGCGAGTCTGGTACATTGAAGCGACTGCCGATCTGACCTTCGTAACCCTAAGATAGGGGGACCAGACAATTTTTGGATCATGGTTACAAATCCAAAGTTGTGATGTACCTCACCGTCGAGCTAGTGGTATAAATACGTAAATAGATTTGAAAAATCCAGAGTGCCCGGGTTTGAACGCACTCCTCGGTTAAGAGGCGCGTATCCTTACCATTGCGCTACCACCGCTCCATTGGTATATTATATTACTAGTTTATTATATCAGACATTAAAATTTTATTATTATATTTTTATAAGCTAAGGCGTGAAAGCGTAACAACCACCGTCTATACAGGTCGCGCTTGGCGATGATAAATTCTGCAAACAGGGTTATTACTGAGCCACTTGATATATTTTTTGTGCCAATCGTGGTCACCCATCCTAGTTGGAACCACGACCGGGGTTGCTTAACTTGCGTGAGCGCTACGACCTCTAAGTAATCGAGCTTGTCACTCACTTCTTACTTTTATTAAGTTTCAACCAATTCAACTGATCGGTTATTTTATAACATTTTGATATAACCTTTTTTATTTATGAACCGATTGAAATGAAACAAACACTAAATATTAAGTGGAGTAAACCGCAACGCTTTTGTGAAAACCGAATTTAAATCGGTTAAGCCGTTTCTGAGATTAGCGTGAACAAACGAACAGACAAACAGATAAAAATTCTAAAAATCATTGTTTCGGGTCCTATTGCGGTTATAAAGCATCAAGCCACTCGAATGGGGCAATGCCTTACTTCAATCGTTTACAATGTCGGTTTCCAATGCTATGATCTCAATACGCTCACGGTCCACAGCCCGGCAGCCGCCTATTCTGCCACCATATCTTACGCTAATACTCTTTTTGGAAATTCGTCTAAATATCACAACTTTTACTAAATGTGATTAAAGGGGTTTGCTGTAATTGTGTATAAATGTCAACCATTGTCCGTCACTACAGTACTAGGCTAGGCCACAACCATTCAGTCCCAGTCTTAAAATACATAAAATAGTTAACCAAATTCCCATCTTTTTCCAGGCACTCGTAGCCCGCATCCAGAAAGAGCGAGACGCAGCTCTCGCAGAAGCGGCGAGCTGCCGCGAGCGCGCAGAGGCGGCGGCTGCAGCCGCCAACCGAGCCGCGCGCGACCGCGACAGCGCCGCCACCGAGCTGGACGTGCTGCGCGAGCGCTGGGAGAAGGCGCACCAGCAGCACCAGAAGCTCACGGTGAGATGGTCGTTTTGAGTGTCTCATCATTATATATTCAGGGAGATGAAGATGAGGGCAGTCTCTAAATAACATCAGTAGAAGAAGAAGCCTCATCAGCAACACCAAAAACTGATGGCTGTATTCGCCTCCGTCGGACTTAAGGCATACTGTCTCAAAATGGGCGGTAAGGCTTCCTTGAAGCTACTGGGAGAAGGCGCACCAACAGCACCTGAAGCTCACGGTGAGACAGTGGCTATAGTCTTCTTTGTCATGTGGCAAGCTCTGGGCTTCTTTGGACCTAGGGCGTACTGTCTCAAAATGAGTGATAAGGCTTTCTTAAAGCTAATACAAGCAGGTGAACCAGCATTAAAGTTGCATAACAATGGGCGGTTAGACATCCTTGAATCTAGTGGGAGAGAGGCGAGTCAACACCTTAAAGTGGGCGATGAAGACCTTGTGGGCTCCACCTTTGGGTGGTGGAAGAAGGTGCATCAGCAACACTATTAACTTGCGGTAAGAATGTCTCTAAATGGGCGATAGCGCCGAGGTTTCGGGTCAGATTTTATTCCACTCTGTCTCTCTCTGCTGTCTCATGATGTTAATCATTCATATGCATTATTTTCCTTAATCACTTTGTAATAATCTTTAAAGTTACTTAGTTAATAATCGTCTATATGTTTCAGATGGAGCGAGATGACGCCTTGACCGAGCTCGAGATCCTGAAGGAGAAACTGGATAAAGCCCTCTACTCCACCCAAAAGACCATCGAAGAGAAAGAGACCGCGCACAAAGAATACGAGAAAATGCTCGAAAAGTATGATAGGTACATTTTGTTCTGGATGTCGTCTTGTGTTGGTGGCGATGTCATGTCCGTAGTTGAAAAAAGCACCTTAAATTCTGAACTTTTAAAACTACATTTCCTTTTGCAGGTCTCAGAACGAAATCTACCGGTTGCAGAACAAGATAGACATACTAGAAGCCGACAAAGACCGCATCGAGCTTGAGTTAGAGAAACAAGTACACTTATCCACAAAATCCAGGGAGGACCAAAGAAAGCTGCAAGACGAGCTGGCTAGATTACAGGAAATGTATGATAGGGCATCTTTGCAATTAGGCAGGACGAAAGAACAGGAAGAGAAAGCTAAGGAGGACATGGACAGAATGAGTGTTGACATCGAAATGGTCCGTGAGCGTTACGAGAAGAGTCAGATAGAACTGAGAAGGCTGCAAGTGGAGAAGGAGAAATTGGTAGCTGACAGTGAGCGTTTGCAATTCGAATACGATAGAGCGATGACACAGTGTGGCAAAGCGCAGGCGTCCAATGAAAAGACGCAGGAAGAAATGGCCAGAGTTCAAATCGAGCTTGAAAAGATGTACGATAAACACGATAAAGTGTCAGCGGAAATGAGGCGCGTCCAAGCCGAACTGGATAAAGTGAAGCAAGACGCCAGTGGCGCCCGGGAGGAGGCGGAGAGATACGCGGCGCGGTACGGAAAGTACCACGACACCAAGGAAGAGCATGAGAGGACTAAACTGGAGGTGGAACGACTTCGCGCGCGGCTAGAGAAGACCACGCTTGAGCTGGAGCGAGCGCGGAAGGCCGAGGAGGAGGTGACCCGTCTGCGCTCGGAGCTCGAGCGCGTGGAGGGCCTCCGAGGTAAATACCAATTCGAACAGGACAAATGGACCAACGAACTAACCAGAATGCAGGCGGAGATTGACAAGCACCGCGAACGCTACGAAGCGTCGCAGGCGGACGTTCAACGTCTGCAAGCCGAGAAGGAGCAAGCAGAGACGAAGTTCCACGAACTGAACATACAACTGGAATTGTCGAAGAGCGAGGTGACTAAGTTGAGTGCGGCGTTAGAGAAGCAGAGGACTGATTTGGAGCGCGCTCATATTGAGTGTGAGAAGTTCAGGGATAGGTGTGAGAAACTAAAATTGCGTTCAGAACAGCTGGATAAGGACAATGAGAGACTTAAAGGTGAATTGCAACAGATTGAAAGGATGAAGTTGCAGGCAGTTGCCGGTGATAAGGCTAGAACTGAAGATAGACTTGAAATCGAACGCCTTCGTGATAAATTGGAGAAAGCGATTCAAGCGAGAGATGCCACTGAAATGGAAGCGGGCAGATTGGCGAAGGAACTTGAAAAGTCACAGATGCATCTTTCTAAGTACCAGGAGACTAATGAGACGACTCGAGTAGAGTACGATAGAATGACAAATGAATTGGGCAGAATGCACGAGCGCCTTGAACGTACGATCTTAGAAATGAGACAGATTGAACAGGAAAGAGATGCATTGAGAGCGGAAATTCAGAACACGAGACGCAATGTGGAGCAGCAACAGAGGACTTTGGACCACCGAACGCAGGAGACCTTAGTGAAACTCCAACAAGAGCTGGCCCAGTCGGTGCGAGACAGAGAAAAGATGGCATCGATTTTAGAACAGAGAGACAAACAGGCAGATGCTATAGAAAAGCAAATAGTAAAGTTGGAGGCAGACACGAAACAGCTGACAATCGAACGCGATCAGCTCGTAGCTCAATTAGAAAAGTCGCAGGATATGCTCGTGAATTTCCAGCGAGAACTGAACGCTTCAGAAGCGGAGTTGCAAAAGCAGCGTGAGGAAGTGCGGCGACTGAAGGAAGAACAGAGAAAGATGGCCCAAGATTCCGAACGTGGTGCTAAAGCCGTCCTCGAGAATCGAGAGAGAGAGATAGCGAAACTGCAGCAACAAGTGCAAGTGGCCACGAAAGAAAGAGATATGATCAGACAGAGAGCGGAGAAAGCCGAACAGGAGGCTAAGAAAGTCGGAGAACTTGATAAGTGGCGAGCCGCCGTCGAGGCGGAGAAGACAAAGGCAATCTCCGCCGAAAAAGCGCTGTCCGAATGCCAACAGCGCTTGCAGTCTTTAGAGAAACAGTTCCAGGCACAACAGCATCAATTGCAGCAGCTTCAAGCGCGGGGACCATCCGACGTGCGCGAGGTTCAAAAGCAGCTTGAAGCGGCGCAAGGGGAGGCAAGGTCCCTTGCCGTGGAGAGGGAGCGATGCCAGGCGCAGCTGGAGATGCTCGTTCAAGAATTGGAAAAGAGCCAGGTCAGTTGGAGGATAGCCCGGCGACCAGCGGCTGGGGCGGCAATGCGAGGTTGAATCGAGTTTTAATCAAATGGGAATTTAAACTTTAGTACTTATAACATAAGAACTTCTATTGGCTAAACTTCTGTTGGAAGAATAATAAGTAAGAGCTAATTTAGCATTTAAACAAAATATAAATTGGAAGTCGATTGAATCTATAATGGTAATGAGAATAAGATGTAAACTCGATTGAACCGCTGAAAAGTCGCGTCGTTGTCTGCTTACATCATTGCACCGGTGTTAATGAGTAGCTGTTTTGATTTCGATGTTCATATTTGATTTTTGTTTCGGATCATCATCGCCGGTTGTCATGTACATTGTTGTTGTATAGTAGCATGCCACCCACAGCCCGCAGGGCATCCTCCAACCCCTCATTACAGTTATTCGTATTTATTTTATTAGTTTCATCAAAGTGTTCTATGACGTCGAAATTTTCATGAGAATGATTGTTGTATTGGTGACTACGAGCAGTAAATTGCACCTTACATTGCAACCACACAACGCACGTTCCGACCGATCCAGTCTTGTCTTGAACATTGTGATGAGCGAAAATGTTGGGTGCAAAAATTTTGCAGCAAGCTTCATGTATCGAATTAAAAATATTAATTATTTTACTTGTCTTTTTCAGCCGCATTCGCTACTGTATTGTGTATATTTGCAACATTTATCATCGTCATAATTAAATATGTTTTGAAATTAATCACTTTTG
Source organism: Glyphodes perspectalis (assembly GCA_951394215.1). NCBI lineage: Eukaryota > Metazoa > Arthropoda > Insecta > Lepidoptera > Crambidae > Glyphodes > Glyphodes perspectalis. The sequence continues at coordinate 8,655,874 of OX596223.1, forward strand.
TCATTGAATTATTTAGCTGCGATTGAAAATTTATACTTTGCAGAGTTATTTGTACAAAATTCGCTTCTTGTAATATTGAGCATCGATATCAACTTTTGAAAATCTCTAGCTTTGTGATAAGCTTTCGTACAGTGACTATTTTTCGCTACTCAATATTTAGTTACTATTTGAGCGATTGATTTCCTTTTTTGCTTCTTTCTTACGGTCTGTTTTCATCACAGCTCGATCTTCACGAAGCGAACAAGAAACTTCAGGCGGCTGGCGCGCAGAACGCCAAAGCTGGGGAAGATACAGCCCAAGCTAAGAGGCAGTTGCAAGAAGAATTTAAGAAGTTAGAAGACGCGAGGAAACAGTTTGAAGATCACAGAAGAACAACAGAGAATAGAAGGAAAGAAGTGGAGGAGAAGGAGAAATCGCTAACGGAATTAGATCGACAGTTAAAGAAGAGAAAAGAGCAAATGGACCAAATGGAAGCATCTTTGAGGAAGGTGGGTGAATTATTATATTAGGTTAACTAGGTGCTATATAAAGCTAAGTGTTATTTCTTAAAACTTCTGTGACTTGCTCAATGTCAATATTATAGCGATTAATGCGGCGATTGTTTTTCCTTGTAATCATAACTTTCAATCTTGGCCTACTAATTATTTCCCTGATACGGCAGGTTCATAGAGACGAACACGAAGATGCCTCATCACTCACAACACAACGTTATATTATATATATTAGCCTCAATCCTAGCTTGAAAATGTTAAAGTCCATTCAGGCCTATAAGGTAGCAATTCGCGACCTACTAATAAAATAATCTCTTAATACCTAATTAATCTTCAGGAATCGATGATCGATTATTTTTAGGCCTAGTCAATATCAGACAATATATTCGATTAAATAGTTGGTTGCATGTATAATACACAGGTAGGTATTATACATGCAACCAACTATTATATTAGTCTATGAGTTTCTACGTATACTAATATCTGGGTACAATAAGTGATCTTCAACTGAAGGTCGATTTCTGGCCGAAGCCGAAGCTGATTAAACGGAAATCGCCACAACCTTCGGCCGAAGTTGAAGCCGAAGATTTGAAAGATCAAACAAACAATGGCGTACGCGGAGAGGAGCAGCTTAGATATCGAATATCGATATTTTGTGCACTAAAATATCGACGAGACATTTTTTTTCTTTAAATATCGGATGTATGCGTATTTTTTACCCAAGAATACACATTATGTCCGGTCCGTCGCTCATTCATTCGTTACAGTTCGTTTAATATAAACGTTTAATAGGAACCAAAAATCGGTAAATTATTTGTCTAAAAGTGGCCGAAGGCGAAACCGAATCTTCGGTCGGACGCTAACAATAAATAAATATGTAGATCTTCCCGAAAATAAATAAGTACCTTCATCAAGTTGTTTAGTGCTTATAATTTAGGTTGTTACTTGATAACTCCTCATGGCATATTCCAAAATGTTAATTCATTATCGGTATTCTCTCAGGCCGGTGGCAGTACAGCAGCGGTGACTGACCTGAACCGCAAGCTGGCAGACTCACAGAAGGACGCCGAACAACTAAAACAACAGCTCGAAGGCACCAAAGAGGAGGCGAAGCGGCTCACCACGGAGACCGAGCGGCTGCTGCAGCTCGTGCAGATGTCGCAGGAGGAGCAGGCGCAGAAGGAGAAGCAGATTATGGACTTGCAACAGTAAGTCTTGTTTCTGAATAATTTGGGTCTATTTTAGGCTAAATTGTGGAAATACTGAGAGTAGGTGGAGATAGAGATTGTAGGCTTGCATTAATGAGTTTTACTACCATTGTTATGAGTCTATTTTAACTTGCATTAATAAAGAAATAAGGAAAAATTAAGATGAAGATAGTGGGTTTGCAAAAATAATGCATATTGTGTAAGTTAAGTGATTGTTGCATTTCGACTTCTGTTCCGGTAATTCACAACAGTAAAAAGGCGTAATGCAATAAACCTTACTGTTAAGATATTAATATAAAATTAGTTATTGTATACAACTACTAATCTAAGTTGTATCAAAAATACCAATTACTCACTCCAAACCATTGAGCTATTATTTACGCTAGTAATAATAGTTCAATGCTCAAAACAGAGCAAATAGGTGGTAATGAATAAGACATTTGTCTTGGGTCTGGATTTTTGTTGGTAATTTGAACAAAACGATTGCTTAAATTACTAACTTTAATTAAATGAGTGTATGTGACGTTGTTTTATATTTAATTTTAAAGATTTTTCTACCTTAATTTTTAAATATTTTATTTCTTTCAGATCTGTGAGAAACCTTCAAGCCAAATTGAAAAGTCAGCAACAAGCACAAGCACAAAGAGAAGAGGTAATCTTCTATATATATAAAGTTTGTGGCTACTTGAACATTTGGTCTACTTTAATTTTTTTGCTACCGAACATAAGTATCATGTTGATCGTCACCATGAAAAGTAATGAAAACACAAGAAGTAAAAAAAACAACTTTCCGTCCTAGTAATACGAATAACAGATACTTTTTATTGTCCAAATTCATAGCAAGATAAATTGAGTGTGTTTAGTAGAAATTCTATAAAAAGCGTCGCTCTAGTTTAGTAAAAAAAATCTCAAATTCATTCTTATCAAGGCTGACCATACTAACATGTTAATGTTCAAGAAGAGTTCATCGCATGCCAGACGAAGATAAAATACAGAATTATTGATTGCACACAATACTTAAAAGGGTCTCGTTGCACCTGAAAACTAGTTCCTTCTTAACTAAACTATTCGTATCTTAACAACTAACATTTCTGTTCCAGCATTACCTGACTAATCAATATGTGACTAACACCTTAACTTTTGTTTCATGCAGGCCGGACCCGCTGGCTTCCTCAAAAGCTTTTTCTAAGTTAGTCCTTCGCACCAAGACTGTCGTTCATTTATTTGCTCTTTTTCATTTACATTTGATTTTCTTTAACCGTCGATACATTCACAAAGATTCCGTAAGCGATAACTCCGTAACTCCACGTCTTAAAATTTTCAATATTAAGCTAAAACGCAATTTCGTATTAAGTAATGTTATCGGTATTTATATATTGAATATATATATTGACGAAGTGTTCAGATAATAAATACATTCATATCTTGTTGATAATCCGACAGCCACATTACAGATGTTACTCTCAATCAGATCATGTAACCAGCACACAACTAAGATAATTTATATATTAGTTTAGCGATAATTTTTAAGTGATGTTTAAAGAAAACATTAAGTAATCGTGTTCAGCGGGAATAATTTTTTAAGTATTGATATAAAAAAATAATAATGTAAAACTGTTAAGTAAACATGTATTTAGATGAAGTAAGTTGTCCACTAATTAGTCGATGTTACCCAGCTTTCAATCTTGTTATGCGAGAAACCGATTACTATAAAAATAAAAATTGAATCTATGTTGACATTTCTCGAGTTATTTTTGAGTTTATTATTGTTGAATTTTGTTGTTGAAGTAAAAATGTTTTCTTCGTTTTTAATTTTGATTTTGTTTTCGATTTCCGTTAACCCCGATAGGATTTGAATAGAGCAAGGCAGAGTGAGATGATGGCTATTACCGATGTGACGGAAACGTTGAAGGAGAAAGATCATTTGAAAGCTAAGCTTGAGGAATCTAAGATGAGGGTGATAGATTTGGAGATTGAGCTGAATGAATCATCTTTAATACTATCGGAGCTATTGAAAATATCGAAAGGGCAGGAGCCGAGTAATATACAGCGAAGCAAGAGTTTCTTCGAACTGCAGAAGAGTGGTAAGGTAGCCGACAGGCTTGATAAGTGCCGAATCACCAGAAGCTACAACGATTTAAATGTTACGCAAGAGAAGAACCAACAGCCGAACATCCAAAAGCTAACAAGAAAGATTAGCGACATGTCTAAAGAGATAGCTGTTAAGAATTCTAAGATTATCGAACAACAAAGATGCATATCGATATTAGAAGAAGCGCTAAGAGAGAATAATAATATAGCGGAATTCGAGCAATTATTAGCTGTAGTCAGAAGTAAGGATGAAAGGATAAACGACTTAGAACATATTATTAATAAGAAATCAGGAGTGGCTATTGCCGATTACAAAGATAAGAGGATATGTGAACTGGAGGATGCCCTTAAAGAATCGTTCATGATAGCAGCTGAGAGAGAAAAAGTTTTCTATGTAGAAGAACAAAGGCGAATTGAAACTCTGCAGAAGGTAATTAACTTTAAACTATTGTAATTTAGATATTGACAATTACGGATAACCAATGTCAAAACAAATTTTCAATTATTCGAGAAGTCAAAATTTTGCTTGAAAATAATTAAGAGATAATAATAATATGTGTAATCACACATTTGGTCATCATAACATCGCGGGGTGTATTGGCATAAAAAAACTTCAATAGATTTGTTTGGGCAGATTATTAAAAATACATAATTGTTTAATCTAATTAAAGATCTTCCCGCGAATTTTACATTTTGATAATTTTGCAATTAAAATATCAGTGTCAGTATATTTATTGCCAAATCAAAAAATATTATTAACTTTTAAAGTAAATGTTAGTGATGTAAACTTTTTAGAAACAATTTTAACGATCCACATTAAATTTTAGATGAGGAAAATGGAGCAGCGCATCCGGTCGCTGCAGAATGCTTCGGCGCTGAGCTGCGAGACATGCTCGCCGCTTTTGAGGCGGCTGAAGCTGCTGGAGGAGGCGGTGCAGGACGGCCACGAGAAGCGGGACGGCGTGCTGCAGACCTTGGCGCGCGTCGTGTAAGTGATTGCGTAGCTAGGGACAGCCGTCTCCTGGTTAAGGCCATAGCCTTAGATACATATATATCTACTAGGCTTTGCAGTAGATACATTACTAGGTATCGAGAACCTTTTGAAATGAAAGAGCTTAAGGTCAGTTTTTAAAGAGCTACATTTTTTAACCTTATCCGCGTAGATATATAGCCTAAACAGGAAGCGATAACCTTTTAGATATACTAAAAGTTAGTTTTTAAAGAGCTATATCCACCCTTGCTTCTTTTGCCTAATGTTAAAACAGATAAACAGAGAGTACTCTGACGCAATAGTATATTTTTTAACGATTTTAATAACAACGTAATAGAGCAGCTGGTTGTCGACATTTCTGATCGGAATAATATTTCCAATTCTTTCCACTAATATTATACACGGGCTACCAGAAACATGCACAAAAATAAATTAACAAACTACATTTAATTATCATTTCTTTTTACTGTATATTTTTTCTCAAATTAATTTACCTTCATCTTCTTTTTTTGTTTCAAATGAAAGATGTTGTGATATATTTATTTGCGTATAAATCAAGGTTTCTATCAATTAAAATTCATTTGATTCCAGTCAAAACATTCTTGAAGAGCTCATCACAGAGAGGGATAGCCAGATAGCGGAGCTGGAGATGAAGGGGGTGCTGGACGAGAGTGAGACGGCGAGATGCGACGCGCTCAAGAACGAACGGGACAGACTGCTCAATAGACTTAAGATTGAGGTAAGCATAAATTATTTATAAAATAAAACCTTTTATTTCAGACAACTAATGCAACATACATTGGTCCATATTATTATTTTTTGTTAGTAGGATAATAAAAATAAACAAAAATTATTTAGTATTTACACATAGTTACATCCTGATTCCGATTTGTTCCCACGTACTTTACGGACCTCAAAACGATGAAATCCCCAAACTAAAGGTAATCTTATCTTTCGACTATGTCAATAAGAGGGTGTGATTGTTTCTTTATTTTAGCCTTAAGCCAAACTAAGTAAGAAGTTTTGAATGAGATGCACTATTTTAATGAATTGCCTCTAACCTACAAATTAAGTAGAAGATGATAGATGAAGATTTCTTTATCTAAATATATCACCATATGGCATGACTAACGTAAAGACAATGCAGATTTGACTCATTATTTATGATAAATATTTATTAAGGCATCAAACCATTTATCATCGATAATATTAGGAGATATGACAGCCATACACGAAAATACCCGATCCTATGTGCAGAAATGTTAATTCCAAAATACCCCTCACTGTTATGTTCTAGAATGAGCGACTAGTGGAAATCGAACGAGACCTGTATCAGCAACCCGCCGCAGCGGAGCCCAGTCTGGTGCCGGTCGACCTCACTCTGGCCGACAGCCTCATCGCAGTCTGCGACGACAATGTAATTGTCTGGGTATTGCGCAAGTATCTATTGAGAATGGGTGTGAGGTGTGTGCCATTTGGCCCGAAAAATGCACCACTAAAACATTATTTATACAAGTATTTTATTTTAACTACTTCAAGGCTACACAACTAGTTCGTCTATTTGGATGACATAGTGGTAGACTTTTAATCGTATGGAAATATAATTGTCTATAAATGCCATCTCTATTGAGATTGGGCTTAGATAAGATATTTGGTTGAAATTAGTCGTTATAGTGGAAAAAAGTGCAGCTATTTACATGTTAGTATTATAAGTTTATCTATATCGACATTACTATAATATAGTTCTAGTACTATTTAGCTTCGCAGCATATACCAAGTCACATCATTGCACTATCACAGTTAAGTTATAAGGATAAAGCTCAAGAGTTTGTAAGGGCTTTTCAAAGCTGGTTAGCTAATAAAATCTGTTAATGTCACTTACATCCTAACCATACAGGACTTCTACTATTTTATGATATTTTATCCTTATTCGATTATAATAACAATGAACAATTAAATATGTGTTAAATTGAATAATGCATATTTCAATATGCGGCATACAACTATTCAGCAATAACAATAACGATAATATAAGTCAATCAAAACATTAACAGGCCGTAGGATTATTGCCTATAAAGTTAGTTTGCTTTTTAGCGAAAATAACTACTGTAAAAAAAACTTTGGATTTAGGTTAAATCAGTGCGTTTAAACTAAGCTTGATATGTTTGAGAGTGTATAATTGATCACATTTTTGCAGCAATAATACATTTGCCTTGGCTTGAGACAATACCATAATTCTAAAATGATACAAGTAACAAAACGCTTTTAGTGGCATAATAAGTTGTCTTAGATTAAGTAGTACTTTTATTTGCATATCAAAAACTCTGCTTAACAAAGATGTGTGTTTAAAATTGTGATTATGTGCAATGAAATATGATGAAACGGTTTGATTAATACTGCAAAAGCTAATTATTTCTGGTTTGAGATTAGAAAGTTTTAATTAATATTGATCAACTTTACTCAATCATGATTATACAGCAAACATAAGGTTATACAGAGAAAAAAAGGCTAGTTAATTGTTAAATTACAGATCATTTTCTCTCATTACCTTGATAGTTATAGTCTAGCCAGTAAACGCTATATTTTTCTACTAATGGTAATTTAAACAAAGGCACTTTCTTTGATTTTCTACCCATCCATTGAAACAAGAATCAGAATGTTTAATGAAAATTTTGCAATTGGAATTGCTATCATATTATTATGTCTGTAACATAAAATATATAAAACAGTCCTTATCAGTATTCGATACTGTATCACTATCTAATAGACTTATTTAATCATAACTAGACAATGTACGTTTTTTCACCAGAAATTACAGCGGCTTTGCTCATGCAAATATAGTGATAATCATGTTTATATGGCTTTTAACGTTTCAGGAGAAGGACATCCCAGCAACAGTACTCTGAGAGACACAGCTAAGTCGAAACCTAAATGTGTTTGTGGCTTTCCTCACGCACATCACCCATCACCGCTACCCTACCAACCTCATCGCTTATCACCAAGCATACTGTCAAACAACCAAATAGTCAAACAACATCTTGCCCAAGCTTGCAATCTTCAACACAAACGTCATTGATATTATTCGTGCCATAAGACCAAAGAAGGTTTTCTTTTAAATGTAAATAAACGTAATTTTTTTTATATTTTTTGTTTTATTTTTCTTTTTTTTTTCTTTTTTTTTATCTACGTTTCCAAAGATGCGAAGCTAAATGAATATTTTTTTACATTATACTATAATTGAAACGGAACCAAAAATTATTTAATATCTATTTGCACTTGTTAAAAAAATGTATACCTATTTAGAGCAATAATTTAATCTAACCTGTACTCTAGTTAAAATCCGCATTCGGTGTCTATTTTTATCTTATATTAGTGAAATATATTGAAATTTATTATTACAACATTGTTTATAAATATAATAATTTCATCGGTATTTATCATCATGTAATAGAGTTTATTACATTCTCGAAGCAAAGTGTAGAGTAGATTGGTCTGTTATTATATCCTTACTAAAACCTTGTATAGAATCTCTATAGTAAATTAAAACCATAGGCGTTATAATAATTTAGAAATATTTGATCTTTAATTAATTTTAGGAAATTTATTTACACAGTTACTACAATAGCTAGTGAATTGTTCTTGACACGTTATTGTTGCTTTCGGAATAGATAAAATACTTTGCCTAAATGTTACTCCTTTGCTAGCTGACTATAAGTTGAAATTATTTTAAAAACTTTTACATATCATGCACAAAGTAAAAGATGGCATTCCAAGCTGGCAGACGGCATATCATTACATTCTATTTAACGAATAGGCTTCTTCTCTTTAAACGTTTCCTTAGGAAAGTGTTGTCGGTGTTCAAACTCTATTTGTGAAAAAAACGCTTGTACAATGTCAAAAGAAGCACTGCCTTACATTCTAAGTAAATAATAAATAGTTTTTTCGTTAATCAAACGCCTTGTTCGCTTGTGAAGGGACGCCCGCTCTCTTCGACTGACCGTGAAGAAATGAGCAATTTTGCGGAAAAGTTTTCAAATTTGACATCCTCTTCCGTTGACGGCAGCTATTTTATAACTACCCACATGTAATTTACGGTTATTGTGAGCTTTTTTACAAATGTCTATACAACAGTATTGTATTTTGTGATAATAAAAATAGTCGACCGGTAACGAAATCCAATTTGTGAAATGAAAATATTTTCAACTCTCTCTCGTCATCCGATAAAATAATTTGTACATCTAGTTAAGTAATTCTTAATTCTTAAGCCACGGTATAACCATTTTGAAAGCTTATTGCTGTTTTAAGCAATTGTTTTTTAATGAAATCGCCTTCATAAATTGGATTGTCGCTCGAAATGAGTCATCGAAAAGTAACTATTTTGAAGTCATTTCGTATTAAGGAGAGCGGTCCATGTCTTTGAAATTGTTTACGACGACCGTCCTCCGCTTACGTTGTCTCTCAGACTTGTCAATAATAAATGTAAACTTGTTGTTTATTTATCTCACAGATAATAATTATATAGAGTGTTGGCAAAAAAATATGGCTTTTTATACACAGTCACTGTACGTAGTGTGTATTTGTATGTTAGACGGATGTATAGCATGCTGCAGTGTTCGGTCGAACGAATTCGAATTTCGAACTTCGATGAGTTCTATTTTTAAAATGTGACGTTTCGAACTTTTTTAATGTTAGTTTTTTCTTTTTTACTTTTTTGTTCGAATCTAAAAGAGGTTTGACTTAACACTGCAGGTTCGAGCGACCTTTTTTCGTATCGACTCAAAGTGTGTAGTTGAATTGTCGATCAAGTCACAATAATTATTATGGTATTAAAGTAAATGATATTAGTTACTTGTTACATAAATATAATGGTATAATTAAACAGTGGGTCGTATTGTTTCACACGTTGTATTGACCGAAATTATGCTGAAAATATAAAATACATGTTCTTTGAAAATATAATATCTTCATATACGGAACAGTATTGTTTGTTTAATTTGTACCCTAATAACAAATGGAGTGCCATTGCTGCCTAAGTCAGTTATGGAACCTAACCATTTACCTATACAGCTCCTACTTAATTGATTAACATTATAAAAATTAAGTTACCCCCAAATATATATAAATTCCATTTACTTATTTTAAATTATACTTCTCAAAATATAATGAATTCTATAATATTTTAACCTGTATTACCTACTTAAAATAAATATTAACAAATCATACCTACCTACTCTGTTACCATGTTAACACTTTTGCTCCACGGAAGAGAAACGGGAGAAAATCTCAATATATTAGGTTATTTTATAAATAAGTAATGGTTAGGTAAATACCTACCTACCTAAACTACAAATAGTACCAAGACAAGTAGTATGAATTACATTATAATAATGAATTTGTCTGACCACTATACAATTTAAAATACGTTTTATACAAATGAAACATAAATTTTGATTTATATTTAATACTTCCATTTAGTTAAAAAAATTCAAATAATGAGAAATCAAATCCTACTTATCAAATTTAAGTCGACAAGAGTATTAGCACAAGTTAACGCCATCTAGCAAACAATAGCAGTACTACATCAAAGTATATAGACACACTTATAGCATGCTACACACACCAAGCAAGATTTCCTAACTTTCTACTCGCCACAAGATGGCGCTGCTTACCAAGAACGATACTCTTACTGAATCCAGAGACAACTACACAAATTATACAGTAGGAGGAATATACAATAGGTACGTAATAAATATAGGTCATCGCCGAGATTGTTTGTAAACATTGGTTAGAGAGATCTTTGTGATGCGCAGATGTGTATAAATATTTACATTACTTCTGAATCTTCTTATAAGAAGCGCACCTAATACCGAATGAAAGCATACATTGTATTCATGTTGAATTGGCAAACTAAGGAGATGGATAAATTATCTTAATAGTAATACGCGCTCACGAGTATCAAATAAGTAAATGAACAATAAATATAAGATAAATATGAGATTTTAGTTAATTAGAAGCTCTTGTTCTCGCGCTTATTGAAAAATAATTACTTAACTTAGAAACACAACACCCAGACTCAAATTAAAGTGACTGATTTAACATTTACACTGTATTGTCTATCTTTCTGTACTTACAAATACAAATACAATTACAGCTTTGTTTGATATGAGTAAGTCTCCAGGTAACTAAACAAAGCATTTTAGTGGTGGCTCTCAATCAGAACATCCAGAGCCGAGCTAATTAGAAAATTGAAATCGATTCGAACAGAAAATTTGCCCGGATATCTAATTGATGTAAGCAAAATAAAATACTTTATTTATTTATTTTATAATATATGTGCGTAAGCAACTCTGCCTGGCACGTCACGCCTGAACTGCTAAACCGATTTCAACGACATTTGGCATGTTTTGCGTTTGAACAGTCAACATGGAAATAGGCTACTTTTTATCACGTGATAATTACAATAGAATCTTCTACAGATTTTGGCCGGTGCCACTAGCCTTAAGAGACTAGTTCAAATGGACCCTAAATTTATTTCGTGAAGCCCTTTTTTAGAACCCCGAGTCTACCTTCGGAAGTCAACTTTAGTCTGCTTTCTCTCCACCTGACAACTTACACTGACTTCAAACAGACACCACAGCTACCAACCCTCTTTAACGTTGCTGAGGTCACAGTGAACGAAACGACAGTGTCCTATCTTCATCGTGTCAACGAAATCAATTGCTTAGACACGTTCCTTTGTCATTATCTACTTCTCATCATTATCTTTAGTGATTACGGCCTAACGAGTAACCAGTCTAGATGTAAAAGACAAGCATATAGCCTGCCCAATGGTAAACAGTCACTGTGTTTAGTTACTTTTTCTTAAAAAATGATTTAAAATAGTTGGCCTGTACTCACAATATCAAGAACCGAAATTGCTCGGAAAAAAAATGAGTCACAGTGGCCTATGCAGATTCAAACAATAGGAGGCCGTTAGGTCGTAATCACAAAAGTCCGAAACCCACTTAACAGGCGCCTTCATAATCAAAAAAAAAAAAACATTAACCCCTCATATTTCATTGATGAAGTCCTAATATCTAAAAAAATATATTCGCGACATCAGCAGAAACCTCGGATCACAATTCACACAAGGGTACAGTCACTACCCGGTACTTACTTATTTCTACTTATAATAAATCTGGAGAGCGGTGGTAGCTCAATGGTAAGGACACGCGCCTCTTAACCGAGGAGTGCGGGTTCAAACCCGGGCATGTACCTCTAGATTTTTAAAAAATCTATGTACATATTTTATACCACTAGCTCGACGGTGAGGGAAAACATCGTGATGAAACCTGCAAATTCAAACAACTTTGAATTTGTAATCATGATCCAAAAAATTGTCTGGTTCCCCTATCTTAGGGTTACGAAGGTCAGATCGGCAGTCGCTTCAATGTAATTACCAGACTCGCTAAATCCTGGATCATGGTCTAAGCGGACCCCGTCTAAGCACGGGACATAACGCTAGGAAGATGATGAATAAATCTGTAGAAAGGTCAATTCTGTACATGAAATATATTTTCAAAATAACTATCAGGGGGTGATCAGTGATCGATACTGATGCCAAAAATGCAATCAGTAAAATGTTTGTCTGTCTGTCTGTCTGTCTGTATGTTCCTTATAGAAACAAAAACTACTTGACGGATTTTAACGAAACTTGGTACAATTATTCTTCATACTCCTGGGCAGGTTATAGTATACTTTTCATCACGCTATAATCAATAGGAGCAGAGTAGTGAAGGGAAATGTTGGGAAAACGGGAGAAGTTACTAAATTTTTTAAGCTTCCGTCGCGTGTGCAGCCTTAATGGTTAAAGTTACATAGAAATCATGTATGACGGAAATAGTCTTTATAATATTAACCATAAACGCGGGTGACACCGCTGGCACAGCTAGTTTCTACTTTAATTTGTGTGAGAAGTAAGTAAGTACCCTGAAACGTTTACTGTTAGGAGACACCCGCTGACTGAAACCCGGCTAGCACTCGTCTGACTGCGCTACAATGAACATCCCGACTTGCCTTATATTTTTTAGAAATCCATCTAATTAGTTTACATTACTTAACAGTCGTCGAACTTCACCAACAAACAACTGATGCGCCCTCCCCACTAAATACTGTGTCTTCACTGCTTCCCGCGCTGTGTCTGCGCGCGCGCACCCGCGCCACCTGTTTCCGGCGGCGCTTCCGGCGGTGCGCGACCGGGACGAGTGTTGTCTGTTGTCACGTCACGCATCTGACTTGTGTCACGCAAGTATAAGCAATAGCTTATACTTGCGTGAATATTATAGAGTTCAATAAATAAAACAAAAACCTCGCTACTTTTTCAAAACATTAGTCATCATATTTCAAAACATGGTGACCGCTTTGACCATGATCTGAATTAATTAAGCTAGTTTGTATGTGTCATAAATTTGTTTAATGTTACATAACATACCTACATACAAACTTATTTGCCGGTGCACGAGAATAATATTTTTATTCTTTGTAGGTATAATCTTTTTATTTAGAGTGACTTGCAATCGGAAATTTTTCACCATGACCGTTGACAAATCTCGCAAGATCCACGATAGACACTGTAACAAGTCTGTTACAGTGTTACCAGGCCGATACTTCCATACCTATTCCTTGTCCTATACATAAAATAAAAATAAAAAATAACTTAACACTACCACGAATGTTTCAAAGTCGTATGTAGATCAAGTCTAAGCCGCAATTAGCTAGTTCCGTCCCGCGGCGTCGCTCGCCGGTCTAATTGTGCGGCTGTAGAGCCCACAATTGTCTGAGTGGACCGAAAAATTACTATAATCGGTTTTTAATCCGGCGCAGGCGCTCGCGGTAATGACGCTGTATTGGATACTGGTTTGACTTTTGATTAATTTTTATGGGAAACGTTCAGGAATTTTAGGTGCTAGCTTGTAAACTATTCGTATGTATGAAGTGTGTAAAAAAGGGAATACGAAAGGAAAATATTACAATTCCTCATTCTTTGTTAGTCTAAAAGATAATCTACCAACTCTTAATCTTGGCATATCCTGTGCTTTAATAGACTTTACTAAATAAATGTTATGCTTTTTACCTATAGAGTATGTAGATAGGTAAATAATAATACCTAAATAGGTATGCAGTTATTGCTCGCACATGTTGTCATAACGCATCATTCTAAACCTTAATGCTAGCACATAAGTGCTTCAAAGACGGCGCACATCATCCATGGAAATAAATACAGGACAGTACACATTCAACCCTTATCAAAGAACATAAAATACCACGAACACAGCTCTAATCACTTACTGAAATAAGCACAGCACAGTGTCGAATCTAGTGCCATCAACGCGAGTTCAGTCGCCCAGCCGCCCCGAGCAGTCGGTCTGTCCGTCCGTCCGTGCCCTACTATTTACTACAATTAGGATAACCATAAGTTCCCAAACTTGGATGATTGGCGCATGACAAAAAATTAGGTAAATTGATAGGTTCGACCCTGGCGTACGAATTAGGTTGAAGAATCCGAAAACGATATTAAATGACATTTAATGATCGTTTAGAAATATAAGTGGCGTTTTGAATTGGTTTTCGGTTTAACAACGATTATAAGTGGTTTGTGTTTTGAAAAGATGTTGGTCTGAGAATTAAAAATAATGGGCCTGTATTCCTTGCTAATAATGTCGTAAAAGGCGACTAATGTATTGGGTGTTGGATCCGTGAATTGTGAAGTTATCACTACTTGCACAAGTTTTCTTCTAACCCAACTCAATTTTATTGTTGGCTAAAAGTGGATTCTGTCTACCTCTTAGGGGATTGCGAGAGTGATAGTTCACAAATGTATGTATAAGTAGAAGTTACTGTCAATTTAATCATTAATAGGCGGCAAAGGCCCGAAAAAATCCAAACAGTTCGTACAGTTTGCAGCGCGATAAATCAAACCTATTTGATTCATTTTCCTAATTCAAGTCTACGTCCAGTGGCCGATTTACAGTCATGGCCGCTCTAGGCCCCAGGCCATAATTCTCAGTACTAAAGCGTCATCACTTATTTTTTATTACGATTTACTGCCTCTGAAATTTGGCCGCCCTAGGCTCGGGCCTACTGGGCCTTAGGGTAAATCCGCCACTGTCTACGTCTTATACTTTGAGTAATTAGGTGGGCCCCTAAGTAGTATTAGCCCAGGGCCCCCTAAACTCACGTCCGGCCCTGAGTCTGAAAGTAGTGTAGGCCTAAACTTTGAGGACTCATAGCGCCGACGCGGGACCTAAGTTGCTTGTCGCGTGTTGTTCCTTTTGCCGCGAGCAATCCTAAATCCTCGGCGAAACCTTCAAGGGGAACTGCGAGGGTTGAGTACATTCTTGTGCAGATAGGTAAGAATGAGCCTATGGGCTACAGTGACCACTTAACACCATTGCTGTACTACAACTTGTCACCTTCGCGATATAAAGAAAATATCATCTAGTTAGATCTAGATCTATCTTTCTGGTTAGAATATCATGCTTAATCGTAGTTCGTTCAGAAAATGGTCCAGGATTTAGCTACTCTGTGTTTTATGGAAGCGACTGCCGATTTGACCTTCGTAACCGTAGGGGATCGGACAAATTGGATCATGGTTATAAAAGTGGTAAAGAAGTAGGTAAGTATAAAAATTTTTTTTAGCCTAAGTACTTAATGAATAGACTTAAGGGTAACACAATTAGTACGCGAACCGTGTTGTAGGGAACTTACATCTACATTTTCAATTCTAAGTACACATTAATAGTTTGGTACGAAGGAAAGTGGTGAGAAAATCTATTGATAAAATTTTGGATGTGTAAGTAAATATTTTTTTTAACTTCACACAAGCAATTCAAGACTCAAATTCCAAGCTAACGAGACTAAACAACAGATAGATGTATCTAGTTAAATACGTTTATAAACATCCAATACTTTACTCTAGTACAAACAACCTTTTTAACACACGACAATTTTCCTCTGACGGGATTCAAACCCGCGGCTTTCAGTTTCGTGGCCAGGCCCCTAACTAGACCAAACGGCCCAAAAATGGTTTCCAAAAAGCAAACAGCGCGGAATCCAGTGGCTGGCTCCGCGAAATATATACAATGAACAGTTATATAAAACGTTTGCATGTGATCTGGGTACATAATGTAAGTAGAGATATAATATAACATGTGCGATGGCGGTCAGTGTACTGCGACTTGATAGGTCTTGATACTTTAATCTAGGTCTAGAATTCTAAGCTGTAGATCTGGAACTTAAAAAACTGAACTTAAACAATGTGCCAACTGTGTTCCCTGCCTAGCTTATCGTAAAAGGTGACTAAAACCCAATATACCATATATTGGGTTTTGTGTAGGCGACGAGCTAGCCACTTGTCACTAGATACTTATTCGTAAAGCATCTAACCCAGCCAGTTTTATTTATTAGCTAAAAGTGGTTAAGGGGGCTAGTTGCCCCTTCGACTCTGCCCACCCCTTCAGGGATAGCGGGCGTGATTATCTGTATGTATAAAGAAAACAATCGTTACATTCGAAGACAGTATAAAACGGTAGTCAAGCCTTTTTCAAGTATCAAAATCAAAAGGCCGGTGTACACAGACGCCACGCACGCACAAGTTGCACTCTACACACACACACACGCACCGCCCGTCTGTCCGTGCTCACAGCACCGGCTTCATAAATATTCCGAACGGGAACTAATTTGAATGAAGAAAGTCGACTGTGAATTGCCTAAAGACGGAAACCTAGTTTGAGGGTAGCGGGTTCGATTCCCGGCGAGAAGATGAACCTCCTTCAATATAGCGCTGTTGCGGGCTATGGAGGCTTAATCCGCCTAAATCAGACATATCGCACTCTTTTTAACACTAATATTATAAAGAGGAAATATTTGCATATTTATATGTGTGTAACGAATAAACTCAAAAATTGCTGAACGGTTCGGGACGAAATTAGGCACAGATATAGATTAAAGCCTGGAATAACACATAAGCTATGTTTTAACAATGTACTGTAAGAGCCACGAAGTCTATGTTGGTCTGGGACTTAAAAATAATGTGGCAACTGTGTTTCTTGCCTAGCATGTTGTAAAAGGCGACTAATGGTATATCGGGTTTTGGGTATGCGATTGTGTAGGCGACAAGCTAGCCACTTGACACTACTTTCTCACAATTTTCCATATATCCAGTCCAGTTTTATTTTTGGCTGAATGTGGTTAAAGGGGCTTGCTGCCCATTTAACTCTGCTTACCCCTTCGGGGATTATGGGCGCGATGTTATGTATGTATGTATGTAATTGGTGAAGTGCAATGTCTGAAAAATGAAGTTTAAAATGTTAAAGTATAGTCTTCAGTTCCATTTCGAAACTTTTTGAGTGACATGACTTTTATTTTGAGGGCGCAATATCCCAGTCTGCTCCTTGCGAGTCCAGAAAGGATACCCGTAGAGACATCTCTAAAGCTTGTGCTGCATAGAGTCCTTAGCCTGTTTAGTATACATACTATAAGTCAATTCTGTTTTCAGAAAGGTATTTTTTATGTATGACACACTCACGGACTAGTAAAAAAAGAAGGACTCCACGCTGTCATACTATAGCGTGAAGCCACGTTTATGCATGTGTGAGTGGGAGCACTTATTATGTCAATGTGTGACGTAAGTTGCGTGTCAAGTGGAGCACCTGAGGAGCTTCAATGTCTAGTAAAAGACCGTGGTCCCACTCAAGTATTTATTTCCATATAAAATCTAAAACATTGCGTTTTGGCAGCTTATAAAATTTGTTGAGTCGCAAAATTCCTAATTCACGAAATATCTACCTAATTTATCTCACATGGACTGCTCTGCAAAATAATAATGTCCTCCTAACCGATTTCGGTCACGGCGGTCAATCTCAACAAGGATTAGCCAACGGCGCAGAAAATATTATAGTGCACGCACAAGTATGTGCGCAAGCACAGGTGCACTTTCTATTCCTTCACTCTCATAGTCCGGTGAGACGGAAATTTTGATATGACTGGAGAGAGGTCATGCGCAGGACCAACGGCTTAGCGTGCTTTCCGAGGCACGGGGTGATTAAACCGCCAACTTCCTAACTCCGGGCTGTTACTGAGTAATTTCAATATCGAAATACCCAGCCACAAATTTTTGGCCCGACCCGGGATTTGAACCCGAGACCTCTTGGTCTTTAGGCGGCGCATACTACCACTACACCAACGAGGCAGTCAAAATAACTAATCCATAAAAGGATTTTATGTCAAATGTTTGAGTGTCATCTACCTTCAACCCTAGTCAAATTTAAATAAACCTGTACTTGAATGTCCAGACATGTTTGTAATCCGTTTTATAATCAGCACTGTAAAATAATCACAATAAAGACACATTTGATTACCGTCTCTCTATCGCTGTCTCTCTCGACGCAGAGATAATTTAATTTAAGTGGATATTATACATATTGATTTCATAATTTATATTAACTAAAACAAATACCATTATAAATTGACTATTATAAAATGTAATAGGAATCTATGTTAAATTATTTAAATTAAACGTCAATATCTTTTTATTCGCTTTAATCTGTGTTTACTTTATAGAAAAAATAAATATCTAAATTCTATTTAGATATTTATTTTTTCTATAAAGATATAGATAAGATAGTTTATTCAGACACTATAATGAGAGAAATTATAGGACGTAATAAAAAACGAATTATTACAAATTTGCATTGTAGTCATGGAAATCAATGATAAATATTATTTTTTTAATGGAGTGGTTTAATTCAGTATTTAAGGATAAAATTAAATTGAAAAAAATGCACTTTTAATCCTTAATAGTGCATTATTTTTAAATGATACGGACCATTAAAATGTGAATTACCTACTTAGGAACACAAGTGCGTACCAATTTCTGTTTCTGCTTTTTTATATAAAAATATTAATTTATTTTGAATAGGTGTTCCTAAAAGTGAAAGTAAGAAAAAAGGACATTTATGTAACATTTCCACTATTTTCCAAACAAATCCGTGAAACGCGATAAAAAAAAAGAATGTAGACTATTTGAATAAGGAACGGGCGGGACAAGATATAAAGCTTCTCACGATGAAACACCGGTGCGTTCCATTTTCGAAAATCACAATACGAACACGCTGCGAACGTTGTTTTTTTAATTCGCTAGACAACCAGCCTAGGGCCAAGACGGACGTCCAAAGAAAAAACTGTATACCTACTGTACATCGCATATACACAGCGTACGAAAGTTACTGTTATCTTGGCATATCCTCTCTAGGCGAGGCGTCCATAAAGTAACCGATTTATTATCTTAACGTTCGCGAACAACGGTATACGGTACTTGATGCGCGCGCCGCTCCCCCCTTGCTGCTATTGTTACGAAGTTCCCATAAAGTACCGCATTAGAGGCGCGGAAATGTTCCATCTCTGGCCTCCGATTCCATACGTAATATCTCCGTCAATATCCAACATTTCTCAGATATTTTTACATAGTGTTTTTCAGTAAAAAATGATAATTTTTTTCATATACAACGCGTTGTAAAAAAAGAAAGATTTAAAGTGAAATTTTACGCTCCTAAATAAATTCCTTATCTCTCTGGCGTCCATTTTAAATGCGGCACTTTATGGGCGCGCGCGTGCATGTAGAACGGAGTTTGGGCGTTCGGCAAGCGGCGCTCGGAAACTCGGTTCTTGCTCGGTCTCGGAGCAACCCTTCGTCTTATTCTCCGTCCTTGTCTTGCACGACGGTCGGCCGCGCTCCTCTACTTATAAGCTCGTTTTCCAGTGTGTGTTGATAAGATGGTGAAATTGCATTAAATATTTTAATAGCTATCTTTATGGCTTTAAACAGTTTGAGGGGCGTTACGCATCTGGGAATCGTTCAGAAGTATTTATTTGATAGCTTTTGCACATACGAGAACAGTTCAGGAGTATCGTTAGCTAATTTGAGTTCATTTTTATATTAAGTTTAGAAGTGTGTCGTTATAATTATAGCGGAGATTTCTAGTTCTGGAAGATTTGGAAAAGCTTTATGTTTAGTTAAAAATACAGTACACACTAGACGTACGACGTGTAAATGATTTTTTTTATATATAAAAAATAACACTTCAACATTTTTGCTCGGCTGAATGTAGTATAGGAAGCTAATAGCTCCTTTGACTTTGCCTACCCCTTCGGGGATTAAGGGCGTGACAGTAGGTATGTATAAACAAAAGTGAAGAAATAGTCACAAGCTCTTCGCTGACACGATCACACTCTCAAAATCGAATATATGGTGTATTCGGTTTTGAGTAGTCGCCTTTTAAAACATGCTATAGAAGGCACATAGTTGGCACATTCTTTTTCAGTCACATACCTACATAGGCAATTTGCATGGCCTTCAGGCAATACACCCGATAAACCACATCCAGCAAAAAATTCAACTCGATACGGTTACACATAAAATTGTGCAATAATGTCAAGCTCTTAACTAACTTAATAATTTATTGAATTCCTCAATCCTATTATTCCAAATAGTCTGACTACTTAACCTAGTAGCGCGAGTATCGCTTCGCGTCGCGTCGCCAGTGTGTCCACCGCATTAAGCCCGCGCCGTCCCGCCGCCGCGCGCCTACGTAGATATAGCGCGAGCGTACTTTTGCCCACTTTGAAATATCGCGCGCCACGGCCGTGAGGACGCAACTTGCGCAACCGGGCCCGGGCTGGCCCTTTTAGAACTTGGAGACGGGTTTGACATTTTTGGTTGTAGAAAGCCCTGGAGTTTAAAAGTTTAGGTATAATAATTCAAATTTAAATTCATAATATCTTTATGTATAGGTATAGGCTTCAAGAAAGCACTTATAAATAGTCAATAGGTACAAAAAAAAGGTAAGAAATAATATTACTAAAGCAATAGGTAATATAATAGCCTTGAAATATTATTTATAATATTCCAAAGCTAACTTATAATATTCCAAGGCTTATGCAATATTGATGCTAAAAAGGTAAAATGTCCCTTTAAATGTGGTTGCAAAATTCAAACGAAAAATAGACCCTTTGGATTCTTTATGTCGCTAAAATTAGCAAATGGTCATACGGCCTGACTAATAGCAAGCAGTGACTAGCTTCAAAGAATGGAATTTCATTGCTGTCTCGGTAAATCCCTTTCTGAAAAACCCCATCTTATAGGTTACATCAAACTTTTAGTATTTGAGATCTGTTTATTCGTAATTCCAGCACCGCCATTACGGTACAAAGATGTACTTTATCCACACACGACGTCACACAAGTAACAGACACAGCATAGTACCATATGTTTTCATATGTATAATAGTTAATAAGTACGTGTTGTTACAAAATGTGGATATGACACAAATACGCCCAGTAGTCAAAACATGAACAGATTGAGTTTCCTTTTCAGCTGTAAATTAAGTAAAAGATATAGAGTAACAGGTAATAAAGCAAGTGATAAGTGCAACAAGCAAATAAAAATAAAATAAAGTTCTTCCCAGTTTCCAGCAGCGTCCTTCTGCGCGGGGCGGCTGACGGGCTGTCTAGAAGCGGGCGCTTTTTTTACATCGAGAGCCCATCCGAGCAGCGGAAAACAAAAAGACTGGATTTATATTTTTTTATTATTTTATTTATTCCCTTTTATTTTCGTTAAATTTTTGCATATCGCCCGGCTCGTCCCGGTTATTGTTTTTATATTTTTACGTCGGCCCGCGAGTTTCGCGCGCTTTCGCCATTTTGTTTGGAATGTCAACTGTCACTTTGTTGATTTGGCGGGAGTTCGGTAAATGGTGATTTCTTTTTTCGCGGCCTGCATTGCGTGTGGCCAGGACTGCCCTAGTCGGCGCCGAACTTTTTTAGCAAAAAGTTTTATTGACAAAACAGGGAAGCGGAACTAGAGTTTGATAAAATTTAGATCAAAAGACTGCTGGAATCAAGCAACTGAAAAAGGAAATATGTATACAAATTTGTAAATGAAACAATAGATATTTAATATTTAGGTTAAGCATGGAGGGATGGCGTTCATATTGAAAATTCTATTGATAAAGCTCCAATCTGATAAACATCCCATTGCACGCCGCGATCATGGTTTGTACATAAGTCTCACCCTAGAAATGTAACAATCCGTAGTTGCTAATCTAGCATTATTCAAATCTCCACAGTTTGCTTTTCTAATAAATGAACATATGTGAATTGAAAAGATATAACGTTTTTGCTGCAGGAATAAATACTTAATACTTACTTTTCCTTTCTGTTATATTTTGCATAGAATACTAACACGCAAGCAATTTGCAAGGCAAGGCCGAATCCAAAGACGCTCATTTAACTATTTATAGCCAAAAGTCAAAACCAAACCTTGCGCAAACTCAGTTGGCTTAGATAAAAAATTGTAAAAAACTTATGACAAATGGCTAATTCG
The DNA here is from genome assembly GCA_951394215.1 of Glyphodes perspectalis. Classification (NCBI taxonomy): domain Eukaryota; kingdom Metazoa; phylum Arthropoda; class Insecta; order Lepidoptera; family Crambidae; genus Glyphodes; species Glyphodes perspectalis. Next base: position 8,678,074 of record OX596223.1, read on the forward strand.
TCACCAACATAATCACAAACTTAATAACATCCGATACACCATATTAGGGTACAACATGAAAATATGACACAATAGTTAATAATTTAATAATAAGTTAATAATATAAATAATAATATATTATGTAACTTTTAAAAATACTTACTTAAGTCTATTGCTACATCCCGCTATTGCTACGCCCTATCAGGGTCCATGTAACTACATTTCAAATGTATTGTTATGTGTGCAATTATAAAAAAATAAATAAATAAAATAAGATGACACAAGTGAAGGTCTGTCACTCACTGAAGTTTTTTTTTTATAACTTCACAACTCTATATGCAATGTTGTCAATGGTTCTACAGCCCACGGCATTGTTTCTATATGTACAGGCCGTTCGTCTAAGCCGCCGCGTTCGCGTTTTAATTAAATCCGGCGTATAAAATATTACTCGCAGGTACATACGGTCGGCAGTGCGCGGTACGGGCAAGCACGGAAGTGGCATCACAATATTATTTCATAGAAACCTAGGCAAACTGTCTCTTTTTTCCTCTTCAAAACAAGAGCTTCAAAATGAGAGGGGTGTTTCTATAATGGTGATCCTTGTGGCAGTTGACTGCAAGACTAGAAAAAACTGGTTCATCAAAGCATTTGAAGAGCAGCGTTGCAGTGCACATATTGTGCATTCACCACGACTTAGAGCCAAAAGGACCAAGATTTAAAATTTGTTTTTTTCTTTTTACTAGTAATTTATTACCGTTGTTATTTCTTCCTATTAAACATTTTCATTTGTTTTTTTCTTACTTGGAACGTTAGTTTAATGGAGCTCGTTTTAGTAGATACATCTTCACGTAATTACATTTAAGTAATATAAAAAAAACATCATTTTGGCATTTACTGTCTCACACAGAACAGCCATATGCATATTAATGCATATGCATAATGTGGATAAATTAATATAAATCAATTTGAATCAATTGAAATTAATACTGTTATTAGAGTACTTTATGAGAAACAGGTTTATACCTATTACCTGCCTCTCTACTAAACCAAAAATAATTATTATGCACTTATTGATAAGGTGAAGGTTGTATGTAATTTTTAATTAAAACATAAAAAGACAAATTATACGTATAAGGCAATCAGACTATTCCCGTTACATAAAATGTTGATCTAACACTTGTGTTCGATTTTTCTGGTTCTATAACCAGAATGCTTTTTACATACCTAATACAAACTATTGAGCAAACACTTGTGCCCGCGCCTGTACTCTTTCAATGAATAAGTAGCAACGGGCTGTGTTTATTTTGAGCAAACAAGCCGGAGGCTGCCGCTGCGCCGGCCTGAGTACATAATACCTATGAAGGTACAATACTGGAGGGCACCCGAATGTGAGGATCAGGTTATGTCAAATAATATACTGGTAGGAACTGCCTACTAACTATATTGTTTTAGGGCAAAAGAAAATGAAATGAAATGAAATGAAATTGTCTCTGTTAATCACGGACTAGTAAAAAAAAAAGGACTCCGCGCAGCTAATTAGACATTGAGGTACCTGCGGAGCGCCAACTTGACACGAAACTTACGTCACACATAGAAACAAGCGCTCCAAAAGACAGATTTCACAGTATCCATTAGAATCTCACTCACACATGTGCGAGTGAGATTCTAATGGATACTATATATCAGCCGTAGCCATAGCCGTGCTATATATCATCTTCCTAGCGTTATGTCCCGTGCTTAGTCGGGGTCCGCTTAGACCATGATCTAGGATTTAGCGAGTCTGGTAATTACATTGAAGCGACTGCCGATCTGACCTTCGTGGCCCTAAGATAGGGGAACCAGACAATTTTTGGATCATGGTTACAAATCCAAAGTGGTTTGAATTTGCAGGTTTCATCACGATGTTTTTCGTCACCGTCGAACTAGTGGTAGAAATACGTACATTGATTTGAAAAATCCAGAGGTATGTGCCCGGGTTTGAACCCGCACTCCTCGGTTAAGAAGTGCGTGTCCTTACCATTGAGCTACCACCACTCACTAGCCGTTCTATGTATATAGTTTTCTAAAAAGCACTTATTATAAACAAACAAACTAACTAACTAAACTTCACGCCACTTCCCTAGCGGGATAGGCAGAGAGAACCGAACGCCACTAATTATAACTGAGTATATTAACTGTCAATTCAAAAGTAAAATTACCACCGGTTCGTAAAGTAGATTCTAAAGAGACGACACCGGCAAGAAACTCAGCAGAGGTTCTCCCAAAGCTTTTCATATGTAATTGTAAATTATTCTCTCATTCGGAAACAGTACTTCCTTGGATGAAAGGTCACATTCAATCTCTTCTGCACCCCTAATAATGTGAATGCAAAATATTCGTACCACATTCAGTCAAACATAAAACTGGGCTGGGTTAGATGGACAATAGATAATACATAATAAACTTTTATGATATATATTTAATTAATCCCTCCCTAAGTCAAAGTCAAAGTCAAAATATTGCGCTAATCATTCACCTCTGACATCAGGTACAGCGATATTAATTACCTACATACATATATAACGCCCGTAATCCCCGAAGGGGTAGGCAGAGTCAAAAAAGAAAAATAAAACTTGGCTGGGTTAGATGGAAAATTGTGACAAAGTAGTGACAAGTGGCTAGCTCGTCGCCTACACAATCACATTCTATACTGAGTTAAAATAAAGTTCAGAGAAATTTAATACACACATGTAGGTCTAGATAACAATATACTTTTATTGTAAGTATTAATCTCTCCCTAAACAAAAGTCAAAGTCAAAGTCAAAATATTGCGCTAAGCATTCACCTATGACAGGCACAGCGATATTAATTTCCTATTACGCCTAAACTTGTTTCATATATATCTAGTTCGTACAAACTTCGTCCCTTCACACATGTTTCGTACATACGTAGTACGTCATATTACGTACACTTATTTATTTTCATACCTATTTCACGCATAGTATGCAAAAAGTAGTTAGGATGAAGTACGTAATAGCTATCTAGCTAGAACCAGATAGTTACCACCTAGTTCTATATATACCTTATCTAGAAACAGAGGCAAACAAGAGGTACTCGGTAAGTGTAATAACAGAGTTACGATATCACCTCACCCGACGGAGACAATTAAAATTACCACTTACATTGGCTCCGCGAAGCGACCACCGGCCACGAAGGACGCGATACGCCGCATTTTGTTAAATGATAGTTTGATGCTGCTGCCATTTTGACTTGGGGGATTACAGGTGTAATGTTGTGTACTGGCTCGATGGCTCATTCGGTAGTGACCCTGCCCCATGCGCCAAGAGTCGTGGGTTCGATCCCCACCCAGGACAAACAATGGTATGATGAATACTGTGTTTGTTCTGTGTCTGGGTGTTAATATTGAATATTTAAGTGTATATTTGTAATACCACTGTTGTTTCTGGTCCGTAACACAAGTGCTTAAGCTACTTACCACGGAGTCAGATCAATGTAGGTATGTAATGTAGTGTAATAATTATTTTTATTATATTTATGTATGTATATATGTATATTCAGATATTATATCAACTTCTGCTTTATGAGTTACTTAGGGCCGGATCTACTATAGAGGCTTTTTTGGCTGCAGCTCAGGACCCCGTTAAAGACAAAACATAGGTTGGTCTATCGACAGATGATTCCAGGTCTCTAGTAATACCTAGAACAGTTTTAGGCCCCTGAGTAGGATGAGCCTAGGTCCACCCACACTCATGGTCCACCCCTATGTGTACTTAATATCTTTGTCTCTCTTCTATTCTGTAGAATATTCTATTCTTATTCTGTATTCTTCTTCAAATATAGTAATATGTCAGTACCGGGTGGAATTCAGTGTGTTTGCTACAAACTATTATCGTGAGATGTATACATTTTCTGGGATAAAAAAAAAAGTGAGCTGTGGTAGCTCAATGGTAAGGACACGCGCCTCTTAACCGAGGAGTGCGTGTTCAAACCCGGCACGTACCTCTGGATTTTTCGATTCTATGTACGTATTTATACCACTAGCTCGGCGGTGAGGGAAAACATCGTGATGAAACCTGCAAATTCAAACAACTTTAGATTTGTAACCATGATCCAAAAATTGTCTGGTTCCCCTATCTTAGGGTTACGAAGGTCAGATCGGCAGTCGCTTCAATGTAATTACCAGACTCGTTAAATCCTGGATCATGGTCTAAGCGGACCCCGTCTAAACACGGGACATAACGCTAGGAAGATGATGTACCTATACATTTTTTGGGATAAAACGTACCTATCCTATACTACCGTACCTAACAGACTTTGCCCTGTCTAGCATTTGGATGAAATATTATGAAAATATTTACGTTCCGCGTGTAGTTCTGAAAACGCTCGAATTAAACGCAAAATGGGTCAAACCGAAAAAGTAGTTTTTAAGTTTTCTGATTTTTCCTAGCTTCTATTCGCAAGAACCTTTTACAATGTATGTATGAGAAAACTAAAAAAGTATTTGATGAAATCGGTAAAGCCGTTTATTGCACATGCACAACCAAGGGAAAGGAATCCAAGTTCAATATAGCGACAATTATTGTATTTATCGACTTCACCAAAAGACATGAATGGGTGCCAAGTTCAAAAGACAGTCCTTTTATTTACTTGACAGACTTACTTTTGGATTTATAAAAATAGAAAATATGGTACACTCAATAACATACCTACCAAATTCCACTCGTGCGGACAATAGCCAGTCGCTCTATAATGCCGCATCCATTCGAACCCTACTTCGTCCGCCGACGTCCGCTCAGCCAAGTTTTTTGCATCGCGTGCTATGTGACAGACAGACACACCGACAGCGCAATTTATAATATGTCCTATCGCTGGATCTTAGCACGCTATGACCGGCCAGCTTAATAGGGCCCATGCCCAGGGCTGTCACCAAAAATTAAATACGATTGCGTCAATGAATAACTAACTAACTAACTAAACTTCACGCTACTTCCCTAGCAGGGTAAGCAGAATAATTAGACTTCTTTAAATTCAGACACGTGTTTGAAGTTGACCCCAAACAGTGGCAGCTTAATTGTAATGTCCATAAAGACACGTAGCATATATCAGAGGGGTGCTGGTTCAGATCTAAGCACGTGCCTTTGGAGTTTTTAAATAACATACATCCATAACATCAAGCCCATAATCCCCGAAGGGGTAGGCAGAGTCAAAAGCTCAAGCGTCATGGACCATCTTCGAGCTACTACTGAAGATGTAGTGCTCGTTCTATACCAACAGATGGCGTTGGGTGTAGATTGCCACGCGGTGGCATTTGAGTTCAAATTAGATCTAAAGAGACCATTCAAGACCATAAAAGACACCAATAAATACTAATTAGACCTAAGAATGTAAAGCAGTGCGTGCATTAAAATACTTCACTAGAAGTCCGGTGTTTCATTCAGTCTTCCTGTGACGGTACTGGGTCCTAGTCTATACAGACCATGACCATGACCCTTGATTTAGCAAGTTAACTGACTCATGATCCAAGGGATCTAAGGTTAGTACACAATGCTAGAAAAAAAAAAAAACTAAATATTTTAGTTTGAAAAGTAAAAAGCAAAGCCTAACCCTAACCAACCTTAATTTTCATACCGAAGTTTCGACTTGCCGGCTCTACCAACACTGGTGTCCGTTGTCTGCACTAGCGATACCCTATTACAGCGATTTTACTGATAAGGGCGAAATTGGAAGGTAATTATAATCACGGAAGGCCTGTGGTTCGGGGTGATGGGAAACCATGGTTCACCACCTGACTTGATTGGGTTTATGGAACCAAGAACCTACGTTCTACAACCACGTAAACTTTTTGTTTTCAAGGTACGCCTTACGAATTACAAGATTTTTTGGAAACGTTGTTTAAAACAGAGTCGATGCCTTTTTGTTCGCTTAGAACTTTTAAATAGGGGTTGTCGAAGGGATGTTTTAACCAATAGATAGAGTGATTCAAGAGGAATGTTTATATGTATAATTTTATATTGTTTTGTCTACACCGTGCTAAGCTGGGGTGGGTCGCTTGGGTAATGGGTAAACTATCAAGCTGTTAGACTTTCAGGAGCTTTTTTGGGTTAAAAGTACACCATATACCTATTTACAAAGGAAATATAGAACTACGTCGTACAGTGGCCGATTTAGAGTCCTGGCCGCCCTAGGCCCCAGGCCATAATTCTTAGTACTAAAGCGTCATCACTTAATTTTTATTACGATTGGCCGCCTCTAATATCTGGCTGCCCTAGGCTCGGGCCTACTGGGCCTTAGAGTAAATCCGCCACTGACGTCGTATATAACAAAGTCGCGGTTTCTGTCTGTTAGCTTAGATATTATAAGCTAGTCAAGGAATGCTGACGCGATTTTTAGAAACGGAAACCCAAAAATGAGATATCACAAGCCATTCATACACTGTGTTACCGAGGACGAGTACCATAGTGCCATAAACAAGTAGACATATCAAATGCAACTTCCATAGACAATGACGGCTCTCTGTCATAGCGCGGGCGGGATCCGTTAGTTTTTAATAAATAGCGAGCGGGCGGGAGCCATTTTTCATTCTTCTCATTACTTGCAACCCTTTGTGATTCCACCCTTGTACCGTCAGCACGACACCCCATGTTTTGTGACAGATGGGAGACTGGTATGGGACGAAGATTATTTTATTAAGGGGTAGTTTTGGTTGTAAGATAAGAATTGAAGAATGGATGAATATTAAAAATAATTAGTTCTATATTGTCATGAGTGTACTATTTACTACAAGAACCTAACTTTAGGTCTGTTTCCTATAAGAACCTATCAATAATATATTACCACCCCCTAGACCAAAGAAATATTGTATTGTCACCCCTGGATCAAAAGCTGTGTACGACCATGTGTACTGTAATTCAGTAGCAAAAGTATTTTATTTACAAAATACTGCTTCATAATATCGAGATTCATTATTTTTAAAAGAAATCTTTATTTATTCTTCTATTGCCGATTTTCAGAACAACCAAATTGTACTCCCATGAGCTATGGGTACCACAGGATCACCCATTATGTAAAACTTGCATATCGTCGGTTTAGATGTGAATGCAAACTGCCAGACTTGTTAGGTTAGGTTAGAAAGATGAGAAAACATCTATGATTGAAAGAAAGAAGAAGAAAGAAATAACATTTATTGGACGCACAATTGTTAATACATACACAGGACAAAATAGTACAAAAAAGGAAAACCAGTAGAAAAAAAAAAGAAAAAAAGAAAACAGATTGGCGCCAATTGGGTCCCTGCCTCAGCATTATGCTACTGCGGCGTCAAACTAACGCCGCAGGAGCGCTGGTATTCTGGCGGGACCCAGGATGATGTAACAATAACACAATTAGACTAAATCCAAATTATCAATCATTAAGTACCTAATGATATGCCATATGGCGTACGGTTCTCTCTGCCTACCCCTCTAGGGAAGTGGAGTGAAGTTTAGTTAGTTAGTTTTTAGGTAATGATAGGGTTATCTATTTCATAATTTACTTTATATAGATTTACAAAATAATAGCTTTGATGTTGCGCCATGCAAAATGTATAACTTATATGGATAAAATGATTGCCTACGGGACAGGCCTAGCCTATTGTAGGAATCATTGTAATTGTAATGCGATACCGCCGCAACGCAAATATTTTATAACAATAGTATGTAGCAGATAGATATAGTATAGATGTAAGACAAATGTGTATATTTGCGTTGTTGAATAAAATATATATATTTTTTTTATAACTCCTGAATTTACCATTAAAAAAATTATATATTATATTAATATGTATTTAACAGATTTACAAAACAAATAATTTATTTGCAGTGCTGACGGTACCGGGCCCCACGTCAGGGTCCCGCAGGCATTTTTCATTCCGACTTGATTAAATCCTCCGGCTGTTAATGTACGGAACCGCTCGCAGCGTCCGCAATCGATACACAGCACTATACGTGCTAAATAGTACTCAGAGCTAGGTATATTAAAAGTTGTATATATATAGTTGTATATATTTAAATATGTACGTGTTTTATGTATGTCTTGTTCCTTTTATTTTTAAACGGGAAACATTGTTTTCCGCGGCCACACGGGACAAAATTTTTTTTATGCGTTTTTAATATTGCTCCATGCGCTACGAGTTGTGGGTTCGATCCCCACCCAGGACAAACATTCGTGCGATGAATACTTGTGTTTGTTCTGTGTCTGGGTGTTAATATTCAATATTTAAGTATATATACATTTGTGAAACCACTGTCTGATATTCGTAACACAAGTGCTAAAGCTACTTACCACGGAGTCAGATCAATGTATGTGATGTAGTCTATGTATTAAAAAAGTCTTATCAATTTTTAAATTAATTAATATGTTAAAATTCATCAACATTTGGTTTGGTGCAGTTCAATTTTGACATAAAAATAAGCGTACATCCTATTACAGATCCTCCTATTACTAAATGACCAAACAGCTGATGTAATTTGTATAAAAAAACGATTTTTTTTGTCCATTTCAGAAAAATCGTAGAACGAATGTTGTTGTTTTAATGTCGGTAATCTACTCCAGCGAGGTTGTTGATGTTTTACAAATGACCCTGTATACGTGTGCCATAGCGAAACCACAACTTACCTAATTATCTATACCAGTGCTTCTCAAACTTTTTATGCTATGGAACCCTTTTAGAGCGGAGTATTTGATGGGACCCTAGAACAGCGCGGGCGGCAGTGCGGGGGAGGAGGGGGGGGGGGGGTTGTAATAATCGACTTTTAACGGATTTTCCCCCAGGAGTTATGATATTTATGATCAGTACCAATTTTCGTGGAACCCCCAGAAAGGCTTCACGGAACCCCGGGGTTCCGCGGAACACACATTGAGTATAGCTGATCTATACAATGGTCAAAATATGGTCTCTTTTAACCCGACTTATTAAATCAAACATAATGGTCAATACTAAAACGGAAGATTTTTTTCTTATAAAATTAAATCATACGTAATACACGTTACCTCTACAACGCAAATAAATAAAAAAAAAACACAAAATAAACGGCCCATTTGTCACTCATTCGTGTCCCGACAAAACGTTGGGCCGTCGTCACCTAATAAAATTTAGTACGAGCATAAATATTGTTGGGTGCAAATGATTTGAGAAATAACGCCACAGTTAGTAGGTGAGAACGGTTTTTGTACTGATTAGCTATCATCATCTTCCTAGCGTTATGTCCCGTGCTTAGACGGGGTCCGCTTAGACCATGATCCAGGATTTAGCGAGTCTGGTAATTACATTGAAGCGACTGCCGATCTGACCTTCGTAACCCTAAGATAAGGGGACCAGACAATTTTTGGATCATAGTTACAAATCCAAAATTGTTTGAATTTGCAGGTTTCATCCCGATGTTTTCCCTCGTCGAGCTAGTGGTATAAATACGTACATAGTTTTGAAAAATCCAGAGGTACGTGCCCGGGTTTGAAACCGCATTCCTCGGTTAAGAGGCGCGTGTCCTTACCATTGAGCAACCACCGCTACTGTACTGATTAGCTATACGGTTCGCTAATAATTAAAACATTTCGCGAAGAGACATTTTCCGAAAGGGACATTTAGTGATTGAACCCAATGTTAACCTGGGACTCGAAAAAGAATATACCAACTGTGTTTCTTACTAAGCATATCATAAAAGGCGACACAGGCGGTATTAGATTTGTGATTGTATAAGTGACGAGCTAGCCACTGGTCATTACTTTTACATAATTTTCCACATCCTAACATAATTTTTTGACTTAATGTGGTTTAAGGACCTTTATTCCTCCTTGCACTCGGCCTACCCCGTCGGGGATTGCGGGCGATGACGATATGCAAGTAAAACATTTTGATAAGAATAGGATATTTCATAGGGGCCTGCTGTCCCTTTGACTCTGCCTACCCCTTCGGGGATTATGGGCGTGATGTTATGTGTTATGTTATATTTCATCAAATTGTGGAGGTTTATAGTTTAAGATGCTAGTTTTATTGTGTGAACATTGAAGCGACTGCCATCTGACCCTATGAAACGAGATAGGAGAAATTGTATCGAGATTACACTTCCACTGTTCGAAAGTGCAGCTGCTTCAAAAATATTAAATTAATTTACTCAGTTTCTATTTGTTACCCTTTGATAGTCATTTCAATAAGTTACTATAAATTTGTGATAACCGAAGATTTGTTTTCGTTTTCGGCCATTTTCGGCCGAATAATGGATATTCGGCCATATTTTCGTTTTCGGCTATGAACTAGACGAAGCTTTGGCCAAGCCGAATATCAGATGTCCGTGAATATGACGGTGACAAAAAGCAAAAGGAATACGCCTTCGTTATGTTAATTTAACATTAACATTTATAAGGATTCAATCAAAGGCTGTTTAGTACTATAATAATATTGATTTTTGACAAAGTTTAGTTAATTTAATGGGTGGGTAATCATAGTATTACTTTATAACATAATACATTGAACATAACTAATTAGTAATTGGTTTGCTCACAGATCATTGCATTTTTTATCACGATTGATTAATTTTTGATCATTAAGTATTAAATATATAAGAGAGATCTAATTTACTAATCAGTATTAAGAAAAACTAAAAGAATACGAAATAATCTGTTTAGTTTACCAACGTTGATTTTTGACAAAGTTTAGTTGATTTTAATGGTGATTATCGTAGTACAAATTATATTGATTGTATTATATAATTAAATCAATCAATACATGAAAAAAATTGTCTTCTAATAGAATTATCGTGTTTTGTTTTATTTATTTCAAAGCCGACATTTGCTTTAAATAAAACAACAACATTTAAGTATACAGCGAAAATACCTTCCAATAATAATTAATTCATTTAATATCTTTAACTTGTAATGTCTAAATCATTTTCGTTTTCGGCCGAAAATGAGACTAAAGCCGAAACTTCGTTTTCGTTTTGGGCTGAAAATACATTTTCAGTCGGACACTACTATAAATATCAGCAATTTATTATTTACATACTACTTAGATATAATTAGGTATATATATCAACCATATATTTATCATCGTAGGTGGTCTTATTATTATTTTAATTTGCAATAATTTTAGATTAAAAAAATACATGCTATTTTCAAATTTAAAAGTGTAAATAAAATAAATGACTGTTATTGATAGTAAATGTTAACCGTATTTTAAACTTCATGGCTATTATATACGTTAGTGGAGGTGATAAATTATTTTTATTATAGACAAATATTATTTCAAAGATAAATTGCTCTTGGTAATTTATTATAGGTAGTATAGTGGTTGATACAGTTTCAGAAAATAAATTTAGATTTCATAAGCAGAGAGTCAACTTCTTTCTCTTCATATCAAAATGGAGAAATGTAATTAGTCTTTCATAGTGTTTATTCTATCGATCTATACACGCGTGGTGATAAAATCACTCAAAAATATCTGTCAAAAATTAATGTGAATTGATGTCCAATCAAAACCATACTAAACAATTATCAGCCAATCAGCATCTTGCTATAAACCTGTCAAATCAAGCCAGCCAATTAAAGAGCATATGTAAGTTTATGGCGGTTTTTTCTCAAACAAAACCTAATAACATTACTTTAAAGGTACTTTGTTGCTTAAATACTTTAAGAGACTTTTTTACTTGTCCCATGTTGATCGGGGACTTAAAAAGAATGTGCCAACTGTGTTTCTTTCCTAGCATGTCGTAAAAGACGACTAATAGCATATCGGGTTTTAGGTATGTGATTGTGTAGGCGACAAGCTAGCCATTTGTCACTACATTTTCACATTTTTCCATCTAACCCAGCCCAGTTTGTTTTTGGCTGAATGTGGTTAAAGGGGCCTGCTGCCCCTTTGACTCTGCCTACCCTTCGGGGATTATGAGCGTGATGTTATGTATGTATGTATGTACTTTAAGAGAAAAAGATACTTATTGGGGTAAAATTACAGAAGCGAACAAGTATATATTATAGCTTAGTCTAGTTATATTATAGCACTCTTTCGTTCTTTTTGTAGAACCATGTAAAAAAAATTGGTATTGTAAAAAATAAAATGATCTCTTTAAAAGTTTATGAGATAAAAGTTAAGTGCATTTTTAGAATCCCTGTCAACATCGGCACAACATTCACTCGTGAACCGTAGCTGTTAATTTCACATATAAAAGTATGGATTATACATCACCCGGAATCGTGGAATCGTCACTAGAAACGTTTAACACTGCGCTGAACCGCGTAATTGCGCTATGCAGATGTGTTAACACAGTTATAAAATGAGTTAGAGCATGATGAATTGAATTAAAAGTGACGTCAGTCACTAATTAAACCCTTAAAATTGTAGGCTTTAGTGACGTCAAAACGTTCAATACTGCGCTGAACCGCGTAATTGCGCCATGCAGATGTGTTAACACAGTTATAAAATGAGTTAGAGCATGATGAATTGAATTAAAAGTGACGTCAGTCACTAATTAAACCCTTAAAATTGTAGGCTTTAGTGACGTCAAAACGTTCAACACTGCGCTGAACCGCGTAATTGCGCCATGCAGAGGTGTTAACTTACTTATAAAATGAATTAGAGCATGATGAATTGAATTAAAAGTGACGTCAGTCACTAAATAAACCCTCAAAATTGTAGGCTTTAGTGACGTCAAAACGCCCACTCCATATTTGTAAAGCGCTGTATCTTTGTCAATATTCCAGTATTGGATAAAGCAAAGAACACGTATTCATAATTTTTTGATAATTTAACTGATCATCTTCCTAGCGTTATGTCCCGTGCTTAGACGGGGTTCGCTTAGACCATGATCCAGGATTAAGCGAGTCTGGTAATAACATTGAAGCGACGGCCGATCTGACCTTCGTAACCCTAAGATTGGGGAACCAGACAATTTTTGGATCATGGTTACAAATCCGAAGTTGTTTGAATTTGCAGGTTTCATCATGATGTTTCCCTCACTGTCGAGCTAGTGGTCGGAATACGTACATAGATTTGAAAAATCCAGAGGTCCGTGCCCGGGATTAAACCGGCACTCCTCGGTTAAGAGGCGCGTGTCCTTACCATTAAGCTACCTCCGCTCCCAATTTTTTGATAATTTAACTGGCGGACTAAATATAATCTAGGTACTTTATTGTACCAAGCAATGTTTCCTACTCCAAAAGAACAGCGCTTCGCAATTTACGACTTACTCAGTGTTTCATTTAGTTGCGCTATGACACGGGCTATGGCGCAATTGTCATTTGTCAGACCCGTTGGCTGAGTGGTCAGAGACCCTGGTCATGAAACCGAGGGTCGCGGGTTCGAATCCCGCTAGGGGCAAATGTTTCGTGCTATGAACATGGATATTTGTATTCGAGTAATGGATGTTTATAAACGTATTTAAGTATGTCTATCCGTTCACCTAGTATGCATAGTACAAGCATAAGCTTAGTTTGGAATTAGGGCATTAGTCAGTCTGGAGAATTCACTATTTATTATTATAATAATTTTGAGTTAACTTAATGAGCTATTTCGGAGCGGTGGTAGCTCAATGGTAAGGAAACGCGCCTCTTAACCGAGGAATGCGGGTTCAAACCCGGGCACGTACCTCTGGATTTTTCAAGTCTATGTACGTATTTATACCACTAGCTCGACGGTGAAGGAAAACATTTTGATGAAACCTGCAAATTCAAACAACTTTGGATTTGTAACCATGATCCAAAAATTGTCTGGTTCCGCTATCTTAGGGTTACGAAGGTCAGATCGGCAGTCGCTTCAATGTAATTACCAGACTCGCTAAATCCTGGATCATGGTCTAAGCGGACCCCGTCTAAACACGGGACATAACGCTAGGAAGATGATTAATGAGCTATTTCGAAAAATAACTTATTTATAACTCAATGCGTCACATTTTGGGTGAGTTACAGGTCCAGCCGCCGCCCAACATCGGCGATACCTATAACTTTTTTACGTGGACCATCAAGGCGTTTTTATTAGGGAAAGTGTATAAAGTAAGGCAAGGTTTGTGGGCGAATTTCGCCCATACCGAACTACCGCGCTAAGTGGCTGCTAAAAATACGCCGTGTGACATCGCAGAAGCGTTCTGTGCGTTCAGTATACCCGACTGGCGAGTGCGCGTAACGTGATAGAGATGTGCGTTAACATCGTGCCGTATAACGTAAAAAGGCATAAGCAAACCTCTTTTATTAACCGACTTAAAAAAAAAGGAGGAGGTTCTCAATTCGTCTGTATGTATAATTTGTTTTTTTTTTATGTATGTTCACCGATATTTCCGTCAATTTGACTGGCTCGATGGCGCATTCGGTAGTGACCCTGCCCCATGCGCCAAGAGTTGTGGGTTCGATCCCCACCCAGGACAAATATTCGTATGATGAATACTTGTGTTTGTTCTGTGTCTGGGTGTTAATATCCAGTATTTAAGTATATATTTGTAATACCACTGTTGATTCTGATATCTGTAACACAAGTGCTTAAGCTACTTACCTCGGAGTCAGATCAATGTATGTGATGTTGTCGGATATTTATATTTATTTATTTATTAAAAAAAAAAAAAAAAAATTGTAGACGGTAATTTCCAATTTTTTTTGTTGTAAAACTCACAATAGATAAAACGAATTTTGATCGTTAAATAATAAAATTTTATTGGTTCTATTTCGATTGGACATCATTTGATCATATACACATATTTTATCACTGAGAAATCGCTGAAGTGTTCTAAGCCATTTTCGTACCTGTGCTTGACACCCGCCACGGCATCAAACGCGTAGCAGAGCTTACGCCTAATCCTTCCAAGAATCAAATACATTTAGTAAGTAAGTAGTTTTTAATTTTGTTGTGTTCAGACAAATAGTTGCGGTAGAGGGCCTTATATATGGGCCTATATCCTCTATATGGGCCATGTACTTACTTAATAAAATAAATATCTATCAATATCCATATAATCTAATGCATTATTTAAAAGATTTGTGCATTCAAACAAACTTTCTTCATCGCTTTACTGTTTATGCATATTATTATAGATACCTAACAGATGATAGATGAAGGAGATCAAACAAAATAAGAAAAATATTCATTCTCTGCTAACTCTGTACCGCAATTCTTACCAGCCGAGTATAGCCGCCTGGAGCTACCATAAAATGATTTACTCCGGTACCTGCGCGAACGACGCCCTAAAGTGAAAAGTGTTTTTACGAGCAGTTTACGAGCTCGCGGCAGCGGCCGCTGGGTTCGCTTCCTGCCTGTGAACAAACTGAAGCTACTTTATATGTAGACTTCTATATACGGTGCACAGGTTTAGGATGTAAGGCCTAGACTAGATTGTAGTCCTTTCATTGAAACCTTTGGCTTATTATCTAGGGCCTATATAATGAGTCAAAGGTCGGTGCTCAGAGCTTACGAAGTGGATGGAGAATAAGTTGTATATAGAAAACAAGCTTCTGCCCGCGGCTCCAACTGCGTGGAATTTTGGACTGGCATTTATAATATTAAGTAGGAAAATGAACTGCGCTGCGCCACACATATGCGCTAATTCAATTCACTGAGTCAACTCAACTCATACATACATACAAAAAAATCTCCGCGCCTCTAACTAGACGTTTAGGCATCTACGGAACCCCAACTTGAAACGCAACTTACATCACACATTGACATAAGCGCTCCATAAGTCTCACTCACACACGTGGCACGCTATAGTATGACAGGGCGGAATCCTTCTTTTTTACTAGTCCGTGATATTCTGACAACAATTCTCTGGCTTCTTAATTTATAAATATCCGAGATTCCAGTGTAACCGATCATGTTTATCAAATTTCTCAAATTCATCATCTTCCTAGCGTTATGTCCCGTGCTTGGTCGGGGTCCGCTTAGACCATGATCCAGGATTTAGCGAGATTAAGCGACTGTCGATCTGACCTTCGTAACTCTAAGATAGGGGAACCAGACAATTTTTGGATCATGGTTACAAATTCAAAGTTGTTTTGAATTTGCAGGTTTCATCACGATATTTTCCCTCACCGTCGAGCTAGTGGTATAAATATGTACATAGATTTAAAAAATCTAGAGGTACACGCCCGGGTTTGAACCCGCACTCCTTCGGCTAAGAATTCAAATTTCTTAAATTAGCTTCGGCATTTTTATTCGATTCAGCTTAGCTATCACACCACTAGACAAGCGGCCTGTCGTATCAACTCTTTATCGTCTCAACTAGGTCTCATAACTAAGCCTCAAGATCGAAGTCTTTCCCGATATGGCACAAGTACTAGATACCTACATCTATCTATCTATCTATCTACAGACACTACGGGAGATCGTTGCAGTCCGTTCCCCGAATAACGGTGCGTCGATAGCGCACTTACGATTAAGGTAATGGCGGTAATTAAAAATTTATGGCTTGAAATGTGTGCGTTTGAGTTCGTGATGGTGTTGGGAAACTCTGTATAGTATAGTACTTAGTATGTAGTAGAACCAAGTTATGTTATTGTACGTATGTTGTTATTTAGTAACGATTCCATCAAAAACAGAAATATGATAGTAAATTTAAATTTTAGACATTTGGGTGGTTGTCGACGTCTTTGAAGAAATGAGACCTAAATCAGTGTCATATTCTGTAAATAAAGCTCTTGAAAAAGACTAAAAGACTTGACTTGGCTATTTTTGCCAGCAAACGAAATTTTGATTTATAGTAAGTATAGTAAGATAAAATATGTTGTTGACCTTACCATAGAAAAAATCGCGACTTAGGTATATTTATCATAAATAAATAAATTAGCTAAGCTAAGCTTAGCTAAATATTACTAGCAGCGCCCAGAGGTTTCACCCGCGTAGTTCCCGTTCCCGTGGGAATATGGGGATATAATATAGCCTATGTTACTTCTGGATAATGTAGCTTTCCAATGGTTAAAGAATTTTTCGGCACGTAGTTTTTGAGTTTATTCATTACAAACATATCTACACACACACAAAAATACAAATCTTTCCTTTTTATAATCAATATGTTGCTGTAATAGCTCGAACTATGGTAAATTTTAAGATTTTCCAGTAAAACCTAAGATTTACCAACTCTTAACGGTAAAAGTCCGAACAGGTGTACAATTCGAACTTTTACTACTATTTACTTAGTAAATCTTAGGATTCTTTACTTGGAAAATTTTACCTAATCAAACCTAACTAAGATTAGATTATATTATAGGTTAGGTTAGGTAAGGTATTTCTTTAATCAGGTTAATAAACCTAACCCAACTAACCCATAATATAAACTAACCTAGAAATATTCACATTTACCAACTCATGTCGGTAAATCTTAAGATTTACCTACTAGTAAAACCTAAGATTGACCAATATACGGGCTTTTACAGTAACAAATATATATAAAAATCAATGCCACTTTTCGTTGTAATTTTATAACACAAGAACGGGACACCTATCCAAACCAAATGTTTAGGCTTTGTTCGGACTATTTAGTAGATGGTTTATGTGAAGTTTGCACAAAATCGGTAGAGCGGTTCTTCATTTATCATTTTATACGTAGCGAAGCACGTACCGGGCCGCTAGTATTAGTATAGATTTTGAAGTAACTTAATATAATTGCCTTATTTGTGTTTAAAGAGTATCTACCCTCATCGGACAAACATGCATGACAAGACTAATGAATGTAGATGAAGCGAAAGATGTGAATCGGAGTCGTAGTATATGATATCTGCACCCCCATGGGAAAAATCGTGACGTCATATATTCATCCACGATTGCGGCTATTCATAGGTATAAAAGAATCAAAATTTGTGCTTCATCAGAATTTATAAATATCAACTAAAAGTTGCAGGCGAAATGTTTGAATGACCTATCATCTCCAATCTCAATGTCGGTTTAGTATGTGACAGCCCTGGCGGACAGGCCAAACGTTACAAAAAGCCGCCGCGCACTTCAAACAACACCGAACACTAGGGCTGCCTCTCCTTCCTAATAATTAGTCCCGTCAAGGTAATTGGACTATTTCCTGTTCATAGTCTGTTTATAAGATAGAAGCGCCTGCCGTCTGACTTTTGTATCTTAATGACAAAGTAATCAAATAATAAATAATCAAATAAGATAAAATAAGTTTCGCTACAGTTATCCATAGTTATCCACATTTCAATATTTCTTTATGAAAATGACATAAATCCGTAACAGTATATTTCAAGAAAACATTTTTCTCGACCCAGCTTTTTTTTATTTATTTTTCCAAAATACATATCTTGTACACCAGGTGATTATTGCATAGATATCCACTTGCCTAGCCGTTCATAAACACATTATTTGACAGCTAACATATATAACAAGAACTAACTAACATTATGTCATAGACATATTTATAAAGCAATCCAGCGTACCTAACAAACAAACTACACTAATAATACGTTACCAAAAAATCAAGCCAGATATCATTTAGTTTTCTAGTGGATAAGTAGGTATTTAACCTACTTTAAAATCTTTGACAGGTATAGCCAGGTAAAACAATTCCTCAAGAACGAACGTAAGAAAATCCGAGTAATAACAACGAATATAAAAAATATAAAAGCTCTGCGGCTGTCGCCTTGTATGTAGTAATTCGAAATCTATTTTTAAAACTATTTGACAAATATGTGAAGAACGTCAGCCCTGCGGCCGACAAAAAGCCCGGCCACTTCAAAAGCTCCCGCCTGGGTGAGCTTCGGACCGCGACGAGCTTGCAAAAAACCAAGATCCTACCGGACCTCGCATTTTAGCTGGCTTTCATTGCCAGTTTCCAGAAAAAGTATGCGTTGTGAAGTGTAGGCGGACCGTTCAACGTTTTAGCGAATTATTTTTGACCGATGCCACTATTGGCCGAAAGCACGTTTCGCCGAATCATACCGAGTTCTATAGTTCGGCGAAACTTGCTTTCAGTTAACAAGCATCGGCCAAAAGTAATTCGATGAACCATTGAATTTCCTGTGTAGACGTACATACCGCATACTAGCTTTCTCTGCAGCTTCGCTCGCCGAAACTAAGACTTTCTTGCCCTCAGAATTTTCTCAATTAGTATCTTGTTACGTCCTCCTGAAATCGTGTATAATTTTTTTATGAAATTTCGTATAATACCCAATCCCTGTTGTTTCTATCTTATATGTATTTTTCGATATTTTTTGTTTAAGTTGGTACATAAATACATAACATCACGACTATAATCCCCGAAGGGGTAGGTAGAGTCAAAGGGGCAGCAGACTCTTTTAAACACATTCAGACAAAACAAAACTAGGCTGGGTTAGATTGAAAATTGGGAAAAAGTACTGACAAGTGGGTAGCTCGTCGCTTACACAATCACATAATACTCAAAACCCCATATAACATTAGTCGCCTTTTACGACATGCTAGGCAAGGAACACAGTTAGCACATTATTTTTTAGTCCCCGACCAACATGGGAGAACATGAAAGGATGGTTTAAGTTGGTGCAATAACTTAATACATATCTATTATTTAAAAACATACAATTCACTGTTGAACTATCTTTTTCTGATGTGCCATCCTACATAGGTACAGACTTTTTCTGAAATATCTAATAATAATAAAAATCCAGAAATTTCTTTGATTCTAACTACAAATTCTTTGATTACTTAACCTCAAAACATTTACCATCAATTGCTTCCCTTTTTTTTTAACAGTTTAATCAGTGTCAAATCTTTTAAAAACCTAAACAGGATAACCAGGATTTGGAGGGTTAATTAAAAAAAAAACGTTTTCTTTCACATCCTTTATATACAGTAAAGTACATTGATACAGGACTTAGAAATAATTAACATTTAGAACTAAGTTTACACATTAAGATAACATGTGTAGCCACGCATACTAAAGAACTCTGATACTAATACCACAGCACAATTCAAAAATACGGACCCCGCTAAGTTATTTGGATCCGCTTACGAGTATTTTAGGTGATGGGGAAGACTGAATACTAAACGTAAACGAGTTGATTGACCAAATTGTTGTACCTATAATGTCCTCCTAACTGATATTGGTCACGGCGGCCAATCTCAACGAGGATTAGCCATCTGCGCATGAGATATTATAGTGCACAAGTGTGTGCGCAAACACAGGTGCACTCTCTGTTCCTTCACTCTCATAGTCCGGTGACACGGCAACCCGACATGACCGGAGAGAGGTCGACGCAGGACCAACGGCTTAACGTGCTTTCCGAAGCACGGGGGTGATTAAACCGCCAACTTCCTAACTCCGGGCTATTACTGTGTAATTTCAATATTGAAATACCCAGCAACAAATATTTGGCCTGACCTGGAATTTGCACCTGGGACCTCTTGGTCCTAAGGCGGGGCATGCTACCACTAGGCAATCAAAGGTAAACTAGTTGGACCTCTACTAAGGTGGCAAACGAGCATACGGCCAGTCTGATGGCAAGAGATTGCCATAGCTTATGGACATCGACTGGCCCGTTGGCCGAGTGGTCAGAGACCCTGGCCACGAAACCAAGGGTCGCGGGTTCAAATCCCGCTAGGGGCAAATGTTTCGTGTGATGAACATGGACATTTGTACTCCAGTCATGGATGTTTATAAACGTATTTAAGTATGTCTATCCGTTCGCCTAGTATCCATAGTACAAGCATATTGTTCCATTCAACGCAGTGAGGTCGCTGAAATTTAAATACTTCTGATATTGATCCAACCTCATCATAAGCTTTGTCATTTCGATGCAGCCACATCGCTAGAATTTAAATACTTGAAATCTCGATTATACATCTTACTCGATTATAGATGTTGCGCCTGGTAGCCCTATTAGAGACATAGTGCTCAAACCCTTAAAGACTAGCTAGACAACCTCTTAACCTTTAACGTCGACACGCGAAACCAAATCTAGCTAGGGCCCGTTAAATTCCTCTAGACAGTGCTCATAGTATTAACAATTTTTCCATAAAAAACTACAAAAATATTTCTCTCCAAAATCATACCTTTTTATGACAGAGTCCTCTGGTACACCTACGATAGGAATCTAAGTAATGAATGAAGCAAATAAATACGGAATTAAATAAGTTTATAAATTATTTAAGATTAGTACAATTTCTGTACAACACTTTAGTTAATCTTATTCTAAGATGCGATTCACGCATAACATAAAAAAATGTATTAAAAATATTAAATTTTGCAAAATTATGTTGGTGTTTTTATGTTGGTTCAATGTGCAACAGAGTGTTGCCATGTGCGTCATCATATCACATCACAATACAGATTTGTAATTAATCATGTTTTTAATTTACAAAATATTGTATAAAATTGTCATATAAAATGGGTTCATCCAAAACATTTGTATTACCGTCTGTGAATTATTATTGTTATTGTAATAATTCTTGTGATCTTATTATGGAGTACTTTTCTATAACTTAAATTCTTTGAACTTGTTCCTTGGTTCTGACTAAGGAATGTTATGTATTTAAGAGAGCTTCATACTCTTTTGGTCCCACAGATATTTGCGAGAGACTCATAAGTTGATAGGGCAATTGTAAAATTAAACGATGGCAGACAAATAATCACTCGCTAGCCAGAACCCAGTACAACCTAATGGAAGATTGCTGTTGTTTAAGCAAACAACTTACCACAATGATTGTTACAATATATATAACCGAATAATGATTCACTCTAGCATTTGTCTAATACATAAACGTTTAACTTTAATTAACTGTAATTATCCCTTAATTTTATCCAATCACAATGTAAATATGTACAGAGATCAGTACTGAATAAGCGCACAATTTTAGTGGATGATTTGACGAGTGAATTTTGCATTCGATGCCTTACCCAGAAGCCTTTATTCGAGAATATTTATTTGATTTACAAATGCTTAGACATCCTAAAATGCCTAAATAGAGCCTAAACCAACCAGATGATTTGTTGAGATGATTTTAAGGTGGACGACATTATAAAGAATGTAATAAAAAATAATTCAAATAATACGCTTTGTAAAGTTGTACAAATGCCACTGTAATATTATCTCAGAATGAAATTATTAGATCTTATTGAAAAAAAGTAAACTATTATGGATTTAAATTAAAACTAACGAGATTAAATTATTATAAAGTGATTATTTTTCTTTATTACCTTGTGATATAAGGGAACCTAATGGCGTGAGCTACATGCGTACAAAGTGAAAATATATTTTTTAAATTGGCCTATCCATAGATACCACACGTCACATTGTTTTCGCGAACGGCGAGACAGTACATATGGAAATGCATCACACTCGTTAAAAAAACATGTTAGATAGAATTTTTTAGATATAATTATACTGAATATGTGACCACATGTTACAACTGTCGCTTTTAAGGACCAGAAAACCTCTAGTTCGTTTTGTACGCATCTATCTCACGTGCCTTAAGAAAACACTTATTTCTAGAAATAAATACTTATCAACGCTTGGAACACAGTGAGGGGCCAATGTAGTTTGGTAACTTACACGAACTATTATCGTAAACCTTACCAACTGAAGAGTCCAATCACAAAATTACCACATTAGCATCAAAGATGGCGACAAAAAAGACACTATTGAAACATAGGAGACATATTATAATAATAATAAGTACCCAAGATATATCGCCAATATTAAAATAATACCAGAAAATTATTGACAGTATCATACTTAGTAACATTCAAAATAATTTTTCGATCTAACTAAAAACACATAAATTACGATAAATGAAAAAAAAAACAACCGAAAAAATAATAAAAACCAAAATGCACAAAATAAATTAACCAACGAAACGCAATAAGATATTATGACAATGAATAAAGTTCCTTTTGTGATGAACATTAAGCATCATAAATAAATTGTTAACATTTTCAGGAAAATGTGATGATTATTATGAAGAATTGAAATTAATGTATTTTTTTTTAATATACGATAGAAGTGATTGGAACCAAGTAGAATCTAACCACACCAAAAAAAAAATATATGTCTGGTGATATCTAAATGGAAACGCGAAAAAAAAAACACGGACCAACAATGTTATTTAAATCTATAAAAACAGAAGCACCCACCAAGATAACATGTTGGATGTATTTATAGCTTTATTCAGTTGAACAAATTCAGCACCTTTCTAAAACTACAGCATACATACAGCAGTATTGGCATAGCGTAAGAAAATTATAAACCTATTGATATTTCATATTTTTTTAATATAATTTTCGTAGGCTATAAGGCAGTCTTTGATAAATTCACCAATTGTTTATACCACAATATCACTCTAATATAGTTTGTTAATAAATATTTGCTAAATTGTGTAGGTGCTACATTGCAATGTCATCCAACATTTGAAATTATTTTGCACATCCAACATGTTATGTCGATGCTGATGCCTATAACATGGACTAACTATTTGTAACTATTCTAATCATTTTCAAAGTTACAAACGCTTAATAAATAAATTTGTTTTTTTTAGAACAAGTTCCACCATTTCTTGATCACTGCGATTCATATAAATTATCCCCAATACATGTTCCTATGATTTCTAGTGTTTTAGCAATATGTGACACACAGCTGATAAAAAAAACTGCCTCTTCTGTCAACAGGCAGATTGTTAATACTCTACTTTTATCGCCGATATTATATTCAGTAAAATTACTTGATTCTGTACATTGAGCTATATTACTACGTATAGAGAAGCTATGTCAAACAAAAATATTATCACGAAGCATGGATTGAGCGTGTTTCAGCATTTACAGCGCTAAAACTAACAATTGTCGTCTAATTAAGCTATTAAAACACGCAGCGCTAGATCGCTCATAGAATACATTTTTCTCGCGACCAAAACGTCGCAAACGCCGTGAATTTCATGGCGCTTACGCGTGAACGTAGGCGAGTGACTAAACGAGTTGTTGCCGATCGGCAACAACACACGGCGCAAAAAACTTGTTCGCTGCGTCGGTTCCATACGCTAGTAATAATAGTTCAATGATTCTGTAAGAAATTGTGGAGTTACAAAAGTATGACAATGTCACTAATAAAATGACAATATTAATATCTTGACAATAATCCTATGAATCACAAAACCTTTTTTTAAGGTATCATGAAATGGTGGAACCAGCACACATTTTAATTTCCCGAGGCACCTACTTTGTAATCGCTATGAAAAAGTTACAAAAAGCAGCTTGTACATTATTTACTCTATCTCTGCTCATTTATTTAATATATTTCAAAACTTCATCACTCAAAGTCACAAAATTGTTATTTACTATTGCTATTGCTAATATTAACTATTTATTACTAATAAACATATTCTTATTAAAGTCTTCGATACTTTTAGGGCGTCCGAGGCGAGCCGAAAGAAAATAATAAGAAGTAAAAACATTCATAAGGCCATTTCTTTTTTACATTCAGATAAAAAATAACAATGAATATGTAAAAAATATACTTGAGAACGCATTAAGTATTTTACTTACCAAACAGACGATATTGGTAATTTATCGAGTTGTCATTTTGTACCTGACTGTAAAAATCGGTTATTAATGACGTAAAGTTGTCAGTTTTGACTTAAAATATATTTATAACAATTTATGTGATGACGAGCAAAAATATGTGTTATTTCTCCTCGACTTAATAAAACTATGCGATCCCTCTAAATTGACTTTAGTTCTTTTTTCACATTAGCGAGATGTTTCCTGAATCATATTTGATTCATGTTAACTGTTTGACAGGCTCGTTGGTTAAGTGGTCAGAGAACCTGGCCACGATACCAAGGGTCGCGGGTTCGAATCCTGCTAGGGGCAGATGTTTCGTGTGATTAACATGGACATTTGTACTCGAGTCATGGATGTTTATAAACGTATTTAAGTATGTCTATCCGTTAACCTAGTATCCATAGCACAAGCATATGCTTAGTTTGGAACTAGAGAATAGTGTTAGTCTGGAGAATTAATTATTATTTATTATTTTCTTACAGTATATAATTTCAAAACTAAATTTCGGATGCTAATTATAAAAAGGTGTTATACTTTAGAAATACTAGTGACAAGGACTACTATGTCACTAAAAATTCTCTAGAGAATTTGTGTTTTGACTTTTTGAAATGACTTGATCGGCCGAAAATTACTTACCGAGTCAAAAAAAATAATTTAAAGGTATCACAGATTTAGTAATTCAACACAAAAGCTCTCACTTCGTTTAACACATATTTTGGCTCATCATCATATTATAATTTATTATGTACAAGTACCATAGAGGAAGAATAACGTATTATGCATAAGAGATGAGAAGGATTATTTATGGAAGAAGTCTAAGTTTCAATTGAACATTATTTATAAGATAGCACCTACAATTCCTATGGGAGTTTGTATTGGGAAAATAACTTACATCATAAGTAAAATTATGTTTAAGAATGAAAAGCATTATTATTTATAATATAACTGTATGAATCACATTTGATTCATGTCGAATGATATCTCGTCGCTCTTGTCGTTATTACATTTCATTAAAAAATATTATTTTTATTTTTAAGTTGATTTTCCCCTTTAGTAAGTATAGAGATCATGAAGAATAATACAAAAATAGAAAGATTCGCTTGTTTTTAAATGTAAAATTGATAGACAACACGTACTCTACTTCCTCTCGTCAACGATAAATAAATCGCTCGATTGATTAAGTATCTTAGTAGATATAATCATATTTGTATAACGGAATCCAGTTTTTTAAAATAATTGTTTCAACGTAATATACAACCGTCAATATTGTAGCGCTTTGCTCGATCGATTAATTAATCTTGAATCACACTACGTTCGTTCGATTAAATTTAAGCCCTGATTCGATTTTTGCGGCATGGCACGGAACGATGCCGCATCTTGCACATTCTTTCAAAACTTTTTAGGGGATTAGTAATAAGGCGAAGACGGCATAAACGCTCCGCTCGCACAATTGAATCAATCGCTGCGTTTTTCTAAATACATTTTTACAATTTTCTAAATTTTAGCCTTATCTTCTTCCAATACCTACCTATTTACCGCCAAAGCAACTCTATATACAATACAAATTCAAATTCATTTTTGGCAGTGACCGCTGGCATCAAATCTTTAGTAACAATTCTTTACTTTACCAATTTTAAGTTAAAGCGAAAAAAATAAATTAAAAGCATTACAAATTAACATCTTACTTACTTCCAATTTAGTAAAATTGTAATGAAAAACTTATCTAAAAAAAATGAATAGGTATAACAAATTACATCTAATGTAGAATTCATTTCATTTTACAGTTTTAATTAAAACAATAACGAATTATCATAGCCGTTACGATCCTATTTTTTCTGTGAGCGTTAATGGATTATTAAGGCAAACCACTAGTTATTATAATTTAGATAATGTTTAGTTTTTTTTTTATTTTTCTAATATATTTTTGTTGCCTACAAGCCGCTGGATTAATATTGTGTTCCATTTCTTGTCAGTTGTATAATATTCCGGCAATGTGTATAGGGTTGTTATTTATCAAAACAACATATGTTTTTTAATCCACCGTATATATTGCTTTAAATCGTCATAAACCAGTCTTATATCGGACTTCACGTAAAAGTGAACGAGGTTTGCTATAACTGACAAACGTTCCGTTCTCAGAATGATATTGGGAATGTCACTTCATTCCACCGGTTTCAGCACGTGTGTACGAGAGAGATTCGTTGAATCATTTCATTTTGGACTATACACCGGTGCGAATACTAGACATTATCTCGTCACGATATTATATGAACGGAAATTTTGGAAAACTGCAAGGAGTATTCCACATTTTAAAGTAAAAACGTTTAGACAACGAGAACGTTTAAGTATAGCAACAACAAAAGTAGCTAAACGTTTTTATCCTTTATTGCTAAGGACATAAGAACAAAATATGTTCAACTACTTACGTCGCACTGTTCTTCGGCTTGACGTCAATAGCCTTAGCACGAACGATATCGAGTATGTAGTGAAAACTCGATTCGAGAAATTAAGTATGAATAATCTTAGTGTCATCTTTTAACTTTCACTCGATTGCCAAATTGTTACGTGCTAAGCTCAATATTGCCTTGTGTCTAGAACGATAATGAGTGCAAAACCTCTCATCTCACTCCTGGCCATCAATATTGTTTTAACAGTTGTTCTTTGACGGAATATAGTAACAGTCAAAGTCAATTTTGACAGTTTAATATGAAATATGTCAAAATGAAAATAATAAATGTTGGTGATACAGTAGAGATGATCACACCATACTCAAGTGATTACAAAACACAAGATATATAAAAGACCGCATTATTTAGGACTCAGTCATTTCAATCAACAATATTAAATATTCGAACAATAATTACACCTTGTTATTTCAATACAAAATTTAATTTAATATGTTTTATATGGGCTGTATATAAAATGTGTCAAATTATTGATCGATGTGTCATCTACCCTATAACTTGAGCACAATTTTCTTGGCTCTTGACTATTATGAATTTTCCTTGTTTTCAAATGTTGCCATTACATAAGAAGTGTAGTTGTATACAAATATTTATTATTTTATAGCACAAACAAGATAAAGTCAATCATCACCATCCGCCGTTTATTGACCATTTTGAAGCTTTTTTGAACAAAAATCGCCATGACAAACAAAAATTAACTATAACCAAGTTAGGAAGACAAAAGTTTCGCTTCTATTGTTGGTTGATATCACCTAAGATGGGGAGATATCGGTTGATATACGTATTTACCAGCAACTAGAATTACATCTGCGATAAAATTTCTGTTTTAATATCATAATAGTCATGAAACGGCAGTGATTTAAGATATTATTTAGTATACTTTGTAACCCAACATGAATATAAAAGCCTGTGTGGCCGTGACTCTCATTAGAAAACGATTTTCAATAAGTCTAATTAGTTTTAAATTGAGAGCAAGCAGTTCTCTTTGCGATCAATCTCAACTAACACCGGATCTACATTCAATGTCGTTTTGAAGACGTACTGCAACCTGCAAACCTCGTGTTTTTATTATTTCCATTATCATTTTCATATCATGACTTACATGAAATATCCATGTTTTGCACCAAAAATGACTTTATTCTGAGCCATAATGGCCATGCCCATTTGTGCTAAAAACGGCTATGACTCGAGTCAGATTAATGCCATGTTTTGCGCTCAAAAAATGGCTATGACTGAAGTCGGAGTAATGGTTATGCTTTGCGCCAAAAATGGATATATCCTGAGTCAGAATAATAACCACGCTCTGGGTCAAAAACGGCTATATCTTAAGTCCAACTTATGGCCACGTTTTGCGCCAAAAATGGTCGAGTCAAATCTAGATGATCAACGGATCGTTGCAGGCAGTGCAATAGTGTTGATACGATTAATAGTATATTCATGGTCGACTCACAGACTGCTTCTTCAGCGGTGCGTAGGGCAAAGACAAGGGCGTTAGCCGCAGGATCGGAAGGAGGGGGTTCAGAATGGATCATGGGCGCGCGTCGTTCGACGACTCCACGTCGCTTGAGCTGCTTGACACAGACTTCTTCGGCTTGTACTCTGTTATTACTACTGTGACGCCGCTCACGGTTACCTGGTAACAATGTTCCAATGGTTTATAAAGAACTATCCAATGTTGCCGAAACATGGTTTGAAAGGCAAAATCTGGGAGTCCATTTTGTTTTTAAAAAGCAAAGATCGTTGATCGTTTATTATTTGTTTCTAGTTGATGACGGCACTGCTGGCGCTGAGCTCGCTCGCGAGCACCTTCCTAGCTAATCATGTCAGTAGTTCGTAGGTACCAGAATGACGCATGAAGCTTATTCTGTTGGCAGAGCGCTGTTGCTTCTACATGTACGTAGACAACTTACATGGATTTGTAAAGGCTATACTCGGCAGATGTCTTGTTTGTTGATGAATGCTTTTACATCCAGCGTATATCAGTTGTTACTAAGTCTCTAAGGTCGTACAGTACCTCTCTGGTCTGCGCCGAGCTCCTATCGACGTTGCTAAGCCGCGGCGGGTGGCGACGCTTCTTCTTGAGCGAGTTGGCGGAGCGCGGCCGCTTCTGCGAGCTGGTGGGCGCTGTGCCGGCCGCCTGCGCCGCCACCAGCGCCGGGTTGATGCGGGGCTTGCGCGTCGACGTGCCTGAGGGGAATATTGTATACAGCTATCCTCAATCATACTAGCCTAAAGAATGGGTTAGGGCAGAAAACAAGAAATAAACTGAAAACATGTTTATTATAAAAAAAAAGTAAGAGGGATTTTAGGCTGTTATGTGAAGTTTAGCTCAATGTATTGTAGTATCATAAAAATTATGCCCATTGTCACATGTTGGTCTCGGACTTGAAAAGACTGTGCCAACTATGTTTCTTGCCTAGCATATCGTAAAAGGCGACAAATGATATATTGGGTTTTGGATATGCGATTGTGTAGGCGACAAGCTAGCCACTTGTCACTACTTTTTTACAAATTTCCATCTAACCCAGCCCAGTTTTATTTGTGGCTGAATGTGGTTAAAGGTGTGATGTTATGTATGTATGTATTTATGTAGGATGTCAAGTGCAATCTAAAGAATTTATTTATGTTAAATAGAATTGAATATAGAATTATAGTTATGAACAAAGTTTGTTTAATTAAGTAATCGTCCGATTGAGTCAAATACTTAATATTAAAATTTGCAAGAACACTTGCCAGATCTGAATGTATACAGTACCTATACATTAATTGTCTCAGTTTTCATAACGAAATGGAAGCGATCTTCCAAAAGGATAGGATTAGAGTTCAGTTGCCTAAAACATTCCTATGTATACTGCCATGGTTTTACTTTATCAAAACATTGATCACTAACTTCTCTACAAATCAGTAATGTATAGAGGTTGAATAAACATGTAGTCTGCATTAAGCAAACACAGATACATGTAGCAAGGATTTAGCAGCAAATAGGGAACGCAAAGTAATCACTTCTTTCACAGAGCTCTTCTTTCTAACCATCGTATCTCCTCCCAAAACTACTCGTTCATAAACCTACAACCACAACACATCCCGCCCTGGGGATACTCCGATATCGTAGTCTATGCCTCCCAAAACAGTCGCACATTTCAAATAGTTCTTCCACTCGCCACACACATTTATAACCAAAGGAATAGAGTTGAGAATCCAACAATGAAAACGGTCTGAAAATCTCGGGTCGAAAGTTTGAAACAAAAGAGCTATATATTTGTAAGATGTAGATAAAGTGGCGAAGTACTAGTGTTAGACCATATTGAGGTGCTTCGGTATCACTGGTGACATTTGTTTATGAGCTCGTTCGTAATGGCTTCGGATTCTTCCATTATGAAAGGATATTTCTGGGGTCCTCTACTCATGGAAGGATGCTTATGGACTAAGTAGATAAGTTACGGATATAAAGTTTGAATACATACGCATTAGTAATCAACATTATTATTGCACGAGTTTATAATTTTTTTTTATAACTGCATTAAACCAAACAGACTAATAAGATGGGAATCGAAAGAGAAATTCAGGTTTTACAAATTAACTACTTAGACATTACAATAAGGACTTAGACATAAAAAATGTAAAATGTGCGTAATAAAAAAAATCATCACCTTAATTAGATACACATTCAGTTCACCTAGTCATGACCGACCGCTTGGACTAGTGGTCAGAAAACCCAATCCGCAGGTTCTAATCTAATCCCGCTTCTTTGGCCGGAAAGGGGGCCTCCGACTCAGAGGCCCCTGGGAGCCGCCACACACCACTCTGTCCCCCGGGCAGGGTGAAAGTGCGTCACGCACTCCCCGTGTAAAAAAAAAGGTTTTAATCCCCCTATCAATTTAATTAATTATACGTGTGAAAAACACGGTAATTTGTAGTCTTCCATTATTTAGTCTAGCATCTATAGCACAAACATAAGTATACGTACATTTTGGAACCAGAGATTTGGTGTGTCTGTCTGATCAATGTATAACTAACTAACTAACTAAACTTCACGCCAGTTTATCAATGTATATACGAGTATAATCATAGTATCCTCAACGATCGAGTTCCGTATTTTGACAACAGCCCTTAGGGCGAATCACTAATGTAGAAACTGTGTTACGGACAGACCGACAAGATGCCGGAACGGGCTTAATGGTATTAGTAATTAATAAATGAAATACTGGCTTTGGAGACGGCGAAATCTTGTCAGAGAAATCTTTAAACTGGAATAGTTATGTGAATTAAGTAAACCTATTTCAAAACAAAGGTAAGTTAGTTAGTTAATTAGTTTCTATTTCCAAATTTGTAGTGGAATCGTAGTTTCAAAGTTGAACTGCCGTGATGATAAAAACCTGATATAATTTTTTATTTTTTAATGATAGTATCACGCTTAAAGGCAATGGGGCAGCAAGGTCCTTTAACCATATTCAGCCAAAGATAAACATGGCTGGTTTAAATAGTAAGGTGAGAAAAATTGTGACTATTTAAGACCACCGTAATCAATAATGAAAATAAAAGTTGAACATCGTGAGCGCGTAGCGCGATAGATTTTCTGCAACAGAGCGAATTCCACGCGAGCGGAGCTGTGGTTAAAAGCTTGTAAGTATACCAATATTTGCTCTTATTATAATAATATCTACTTGGCCGAACACGCGAGCACAAACTAGTATTACACAGGTACTATAAAACGTATAAAAACGGTCCAATACCTAACTAAAGCACATACGCTCTGCTGTCATGTACCATGTCATGGTTTCTCCGCTCCTGATAAGAGCCCAGCGAACGCTCGCTAATGTACAAACTGTGTACCGAGCGACAAGTGGTCGAAACTTGAAGCGGCGGGATTTATCAGAATTATCGCCTGGTATTGGTGAAGTAGCGGTGGTTTAGTGAATACAAATAGCGGCTTATATGCGATGGGAGTCACTTCAAATACGAGCCAGCGAAAAATCTAACTAGTGATATAAGTAAAATGGAGGAATGTCGATGACGACTACCCGAGGCGTGGATGAGGAAATTATTCTGCGCTGACTTAGGTTGACCAGGTTACCTAGGAACTGTACCCATGACGTCCCTCCACTCGAGCGATGAGGGGTACCGCGGGGTTTTAGTGGGTATACCCCAGCCATTCTCCATCCTTGGCCGGAGTAGGGACCTCCAATTCCAGAGGTCCCCGGGAGTCCCACACACCACCCTAACCCCCGGGTAGGGCGACGGTGCGTAAGGCATTTCCCCGCGACAAAAAAAAAGGAAGAGGGAAACACATGATAGTCAACTTCTGAATTGGAAATTTAGTCGATAACGTTTCAAACTTAAGTTGTGTCAATTTAATAAGCGGACACGCTATACTAATCTTAATTATCCTAAGATCATAGTCGGGACCCTGAATAAGAAATGAGAGTAAGAAAAATAAATATAAACGGCACTATGTAAGCAAATGCATCGGGCCTCCATTCATAAATGTGACGTCACGGAGGGAGCCTGTTCTGATATTTTGTAGATCCTCTTTCTTCTTACTAACTTAAGGTACCTAGGACGTAAATTATGAATTATCCTGTATTGGCAGTGTCCCCAAATGGACATCTGCTCTCTTAAGCCCTACCACAGACCAATCAGTCCCTTCGATGTAGCTACCGCTCTCGCAACAAGACCAATAAATAATTCCATTCACAACGCCTTCAAAATAATTAAAGTACTTACGCAACGCCGTCGAGTTTTCGACAAGAGCCCTAAGGGCTTGCTAATGTACAAATGGTGTAGCGACAAGCGAGCCGGGCCGGGTCGTCGAGCTGGCCCTAATGGCTCGGCGGTTTTGTGGTGAAGGCACAGCCGGGCCTCCTCATTCGAGATTCCAGATCATTTGGAAAGCTCCGGATGCCAATTGAAGAATCCATTTACACATAAATGGTCAGGGCACGCGTCCTACATGCGAGGAGTGTTGATTTTGGCTCGGGCAGGGACTGATTTTTCAGCAAGGAACGCGAGTTTCACTATGTCTGTCTAGCTTAGTGTCTGCGGTATAGCTCAAAGACTCAATACAAGACTAAAGTATAGGACTAGAAAACTGTGATTTGTGATGGTACATGAGTTTTCGACAAGAGCTCTAAGGCTCAGGTCTTACTAATGTACTAATGGTGTAGCGACAAGCGAGCCGAATCGTCTAGCTGGCTCGCAGCTGGCCCTAATGGCTCGGCTCGGCGGTTTTGTGGCGACGTACAGCCGGTCTTCATATTTCAAGATTCCAGATCATTTGGAAAGCAATTAACGCGAATTTTATTATCAGGGGCGGTCATGGGGGACCTCATATTATCTACAAGTTCCTGCAATCGTCCTACAACAAACAAAGGACCCCCCTCAATTTAGGCTGGCAACACTGCTTGTATTGCTACTAGCAGAGGCCTCGTACAGATCTTTACCGCCCCGGGCCTAAAACAGGCTTAGTCCGCCACTGCTTGGATCGATATAGATTCCGATTGGGGCCTTAACTGACAGACAAGAAGTTCCCTCTAACTTTTTAAGTATCTGTTAGTTACCCTAAGAGGGTCCAAGTTCATATCATCGCCTAGATATTAGGTATCTACCTCTGGAGCTAAGTGTAAAGGCATTGTTCAGTTAAATGACTATAATTATTATATTTGGCATTTGGTAGTGACCCTACCCTATGCGCCAAGAATTGTGGGTTCGATCCCCACCCAGGACAAACATTCGTGTGATGAATACTTATGTTTGTTCTGTGTCTGGGTGTTAATATTTAATATTTAAGTATATATACATATTTATAATACCACTGTTGAATCTGATATCCGTAACACTTAAGCTACTTAGCTCGAAGTCAGATCAATGAACGTGATGTTGTGGGATATTGATTTCATCATCATCCTAGCGTTATGTCCCGTGCTTAGACGGGGTCCGTTTAGACCATGATCTAGGATGTAGCGAGTCTGGTAATTACATTGAAGCGACCGCCGGTCTGACCTTCGTCAGATCGGCAGTCGTTGTGGGTAATTTATTTATAAACAACCATAACTAACTGCAACTCTTAGAGATCCTTATTAGTACAATCACAAGCATCTTCGTTAGCCAAGCGAGAGGTATTTCCCTGAACGCCTTACTTGGTAACTGTTCGTTAACCACCTGCTTTTATCTATGTAGCCGTTGTCTAACACAAAGGAATAAATTACAGTGAAGAATGTCCGCGACTGATTTAAGTATAGATACTGAACGGTCGTGTAGCCATCGGATTAATTAATCGAGAGAGTACATACATAATATTGTTTGTTTAAACAACTAATA
Source organism: Glyphodes perspectalis (assembly GCA_951394215.1). NCBI lineage: Eukaryota > Metazoa > Arthropoda > Insecta > Lepidoptera > Crambidae > Glyphodes > Glyphodes perspectalis. The sequence goes on from OX596223.1 coordinate 8,712,314, forward strand.
ATACCTCATATAAGAAATTTGCGGTCGAACTAGAAATAAACTATGTAGTAAACATGCTTTACTTGTATTAGCACTAGGGAATGCAATCTCGTTCTCGCGAGATCTCGTTTTCGCGAGATCTCGGCGTTTTTGGCGAGATTAATCTCGGTCGAAAAAAGGGGCGAGATCTCGCGAGATTAACGAGATTGTACTGGAGTATAAAAATGTCTCATTCGAAGCGCGGCAGCGCGCGAACTGACACGAACGGACCTTCGATATGCGCGGGAAGCGGCAGCCTGAGGTTGCGGTCGCGGGACGGGGTCTCGCTCAGCGTTGCCTCATGCGTGCGTGCGATTGGTCAAAAATTAATCCGAAAATAAAAAGCCGTTTAGCAGACGACTCTTTGGACATTTTGTGCTTCTTAAGGAGCTATTTTCAAAATAATTCCTAAATTGTAATACATAGTGATTTGTGATTTTAATTGAACAAATATTTCATTTAATTGGTATATTTTGTTAATTATTAATCTGTAATTTTCGATGTTCTGCTGTAGGTGTTCAGTAGATATTGTTTAATATAATTTATTTTATTGTTATTTGTTTTTTGTTTTATAAATACGTAAAAGCGTAAAAGTATACTACTTAAAAGTTTATTTAAAAAATTTTGACAGTTACGTCAATCTATGTTTAATGCATAAAAAAGTCTTGAAAAAAATTGTGAAAATAAATGTTTTTATAATACATACTTATAGTTTTTATTATTATTTTCCTCATTTATTCAAATATTGTTATTATTTGAAAAAAACAAACACAAAACTGCTAATCTCGCGAGATCTCGAAATTGCCGAGATCTCGCGAGATTGATTTTCATACTCTCGCGAGATCTCGCTTGAGCCCAATCTCGCGAGATTTGCATTCCCTAATTAGCACTTGATATATGTAGTTTTGTGGAAGAATGCTTTAAGTATGTTGTACTTTCCCATATTGGTTTTACTTTCCCATACTATACGATATAGTATGACAGCCTTGAGTCCTTCTATGATCTATGTTCTGGGACTTAATCCTAATGAGTCTAGCTATTCAATGAAATTCTAATGAACGTAGCCCTGCTCATCTCATAGAGCGGATTTGTATAAATATTTTTTTTTGTTTTTTAAGTACTTAGCATAAATCGATATATTCACAGAAAGTAAATTAATAATAAATAAGTAAATTTTCCAGACTGACACACCAATTCCCTAGTTCCAAACTTCCAAACTAAGCTTATGCTTGTGCTATGAAAACTAGGTCAACAATTAATTAATGACAAAACAAATAAACAGTTCATTGTATTAAAAACAAGCACACTCATAAACAAATTCATTAATGAAACCATGGCTCATGTCAATATTCCTACAAAGGTCCTACGACTGTTACTATACCGTTACCCTCCCTACACTGTGCGCTAGTACAGTCATCTCCCTCAATCTTAGCGGGCCGAGTAGCGTGCGAATGAAATAGAAAGTGCCGTGCGTACGTGAGGCGACGTGCGTGTGACGTCACAGAGGTCAACGGATATAACCCGGCCAGTTGAAGCGGCGGCTAATTTGAATTTTGTTTTTAGTGTATAACAACTGGTCGGGTTATAAGATACGATAGTGGTACAAGTTGCAAGTACATATTTAAAGTGAAAAAACATGGGCAAAATCCTCAGATCTGATAAGTAGTCATAGTTATCAGGCTATAAATAATACAAAATACTCAAGGACTAGTAAAAAAAGAAGGACTCCGCGCCACTAAATAGACATTGAAGCTCCTCCCTCAGGTGCTGCAACTTGACACACAACTTACGTCACACATTGACATAATAAGCGCTCCAAATGACAGATACCCAATATCTGGTATCTATAAGTATCTCACTCACACACATGTGTACATATAAATGTGGCTTCACAGTATAGTATGACAGTGTGGAGTCCTTCTTTTTATACCAGTCCATGAGAATACTATTAAAATGTGAGAAAAATATAAGGGGCAAATCGGCCTAAGCACTCTTGTGTAAGAGCAAATTTAATGATTTTTTTATTAGCAGAGAAATAATAACCAGGATTTTTTTATTAAAATGCCTGTTAAAAGGTGTAATTACATGCATGAGACTGTAAAAAACCAAAGTTGCCAGTAATCATTTGTAGAAATATGGCTTATAAACTAAAATACTTTGTAATACTAGGTACTACTATTAAACCTAGGGTTAAATGTTAGTGGACAACTGTAAATTCAGATGTTGATGATGTGATTCGGATGTCAAATAAATTGTATTTATGAAATTAAACTACAGAATGAGCGAAACAACTATATTATTCCATAATAATATGTCTTAATTTTCATAAATTGTAATTTAAAAAGGCTTTAATATTGTTGGAGAGAGTGAAATGCTTATATGAAACATTTAATTTTGATCGAAGAATGACATAAATTATTTATTTTTATTCCAGATAATCAATAAGTGGATTCCAATAAATTGTTAACTGCGGAGGTAAGTCTTTAAATTTTATTGTTTTTAAATTAATAATAGCCATTAATCATACCCGGTACTGCAATCAAGATAACTAATTATGACTGTTGATAGTGCAATAAAACAAACTAATTTGTTTACAAATTGAATGATTGTTCTAGTCAGTACAATAGTGGGCAGAATTACTAACTCATTTATTGTAAGATCATAACTAATGATCATTTTAAATTTAGAACACTTAAGTAAAACAGTGCAAGAGAGTTGACTATTGTATTTACTTCAATAGGATTCAAATAAAAATTGCATGTTAATATTTGCCATTTTCCGTATAATACATTTCTAAAAATTTTTATTACTTAAAGCAACAGTAAAGATTTTTATATTTGTTACATTAAGTAGGTACTGACAGAAAATCTTGTATCAAACAAGATGCTAGATTGGATCAATAACATTTCTAAATGTTACATTGTTTGAGTAGGAATCTGTGTTTCACATGCAGAATGACGAGGTTTATGCATCTTTGTACTAAGGAATTTATTATATGTTGGAAAAATAAGTAGATTCCATAGGTAATAACTACGTTTTAGAGAATTTTGCTTAAAAACTATAAACTATTTAATGTATTGAGGACACATCGTATTATCGAATTTTATCCTGTGCCTAAGGCGAATTTAACTATAATTTTGTAAAATCTATGTATATTTAGTTATTTCTTCTCCATAAGACTCTTTTCACCCACACTTTAGGCTCAGGCAAACCACAAAATCGATGTAAACTGAGGCATGCCTACATATGAAAGTGAGGACAAAGGAATGTGTTTAGACTCACGGTAATAACTTAAATACCTTTTCTAACGTCGCACATTGAACATTTGAAGGCTTCTGCGTTATTTCTGTACGTACAAACGCTGCAATCCCAATAATTTTCCTCCAATACTTTCGACTGCCTTTTGGCTCTTCGAATCGCATTTTTCTTGTCCATTTTAACGCACACTTATGTCTAACTAGAACTAAAACACATTGATCATGATACTTTGCAGTATCCACTGAATAATTTAACGTTAATTAGTGAAATAATTCGTCTAAGAATCATTATTTATGTTTTATCGTGCACAAAAATGTACACTTCAACACGCCATGACAGCTCGTCAATTTTGGGTCGGCAAAACAGCACTGGCGCCACTTTTTTTGTGCTGCTTTACCTACAAATTTTCTAGTTGTTCCTTCGATATATAGATGGCGTTGTACACGAACAAAATATTGTGCTAAAGTTTCTGTTCTTTAGTTTAATTTCATGCTTGCTTGATCAGGGTCCGATTTCGATTTTTCGTTAAAGAAAAGTTAAGGTACTGTGAAAAAAACTTTGAATTTCAACAAAAAAATACCAATATAGCTATTTGCCTAGCATGTCGTAAAGGGCGACTAAAAGAGTATCTGACAAAAATGTGTGCGTAAAGAGCTGTCAATAATTTTCTCGATTTTCCATCTTCTTTAAATCAATTTTAATATTAGCTAACAATTATTAGGAGCTTAAGTATTTGTTGACTTAACATTCCTTCGGGGATTGCGGGCGTGAACGTGTAGGTACGGTGAAAAATGGCTGCTTTCCATCATTTACTTAACATTTCTGCAAATTAAAAAAAAGGTTAAAGGATTTTTTACTGACTAGGGATATTAGATTTTCAAAACCAATCATTAAGGACCAAGGAACTAGTAAAAAATCTTACGATAATAACTCCGTTATCTATATTACAGGTAAGTACTAGTCTGTAATACAGATATATGCTAAGTCCCATCGCCTGATGCATAATATGCATATTATGCACGAAGCACGGCATTACAGTATGCCGGACGCCCGTGATCGGTTATTACGTACTACATTTTTTCATGCAAATTACTAATTATACCATGCCATAGTATACGAAGAAAGATTTTTTTTTTATCACCAAAGCTCGACCAACCAGACCAAGATAAAGCAGTATTTTACAAATCACTTGAGTGGTTGAGATGAAATTTAAACTTTAAAAATTTAAAACCAAAAGAAAGGAGCTTTTTGTTGAGGCCTATTTTTATCTCGAAAAATTGGTTGATCTCGCGGGACTTACGGCTGTTTATATAACAGACTGAACTATGTAGATGTAAGCGGAGTTGCGCAAAATGCAAATTGGAATTTCGATAGAACTTAAGCTATCCATATGAATCTCACTCACCCATGTATAAACGTGCCTTCACGTTGGAGTATGACAGCGCGGAGTCCTTTTTTTATTAATAGGAATCCGTGTTAGGAATATACGTTGGACAAATGAGAGTGTGATACTGATTTTAACTTACCATTTTTATTTTCACCAAAATTCCTGATTATTGTTACAATTTTTAAAAATAGATACGTACATCATTTCACTCCCGTAATCCCTGAAGGGGTAGGCAGTCAAAGCGACAGCAAACCCAATTAACCACATTTAACCAGACAAAAATAATACTGGGCTGGTTTAGATGGAAAATTTGAAAACCCAAACCCTGATATTTCTACTATTTTACGGCATGCTAGGCAAAAACACAGTACGCACATTTTTTGTAAGTCCCAGACCAACATGGGACCAAATGGGAAAAAATAAATTAAGAATCTTGTTTTCTTTTAACCCAATAGGTCCGACTACGAAACCACCCTATCGTTCAAAAACGTAATAGTCTACAGTTTACGTATTGTTTACGTCATGTAAAGAGCTGAAGATGGACTACCATTCCCACTTGTACTATGTCTAAAGACAGGCCTGCGTCGACCCGGCTCCTCCCGGCGTAATGCCAGGAATATGGGGAATGGTAATTTTTAGTGGTCTAGTTGGTGTCATTGGCTACGCGTTAATTCTATGGCTGGAGGCAAACGAACGGGGCTATCGGCTTTGACAGGTGAATTTTTTTATTCTAGCTTTTACTCATGGCTTCACTCACTCTAGCTTTTACTCATGGCTTCACTCACTCATGTAGGATTTACTTTTGATGGTGGAAAGGTAATGTATAGCTTTTTTTGTATTGCCTTGTTTTTTTTCTTTACAGCTTATTTCGCAGTTACATCTTTGGAATTGTTTGTCTTAGCACTACCTATATTAGATCTTAGGTAATATAAAATTGGTTAATTAACCCTGAATTTAAAAGCTCTAGACAATATCTATCTCTTTTGAAAATAAATTCAGCATCCAGAAGTTGTTATGATGTATTATTTATTCCCTTATGATAAAAGTTAGTGCTGGAACGTTCCACTTTACGAAAATATCTGCACAAATATAAAATCTCTTTCGTCATTATTATTTCTATTCCTACAACTACAGATTCGAATTTCAAACAAAAAAGGGCGACAGAATTTCGTTTTCGAAATTCGAACTTATGAAGAATGTGAGAAAAAAGGTTGTCTATCCTTGTAGACGACAAAAAAGGATCTTACAAAATCCTGTGAAGGCGCATTTCTAAGAAACCCGCCTTTTTTTGTGGAGTACAAGAATTTCGCTCTACCTGCCAGAGCTACGCCTAAAGCAATCCCATTTAATGTTATGTTGCGTTCCGATTCAAAATTACGCCAAGTTTCGTGTTGAATAAATGATTTTATCTTTATTGCAGCGGGTTTAATGTTTGTAAAGGCAAAGGTATCTTTGTATAAAAAGCTTTCAGCGCCAAATAAATGTTTATTGATAAAAATAGGTAAGCTCCTGTCAATTAAGGAACTAATTTCAGAGATTTCTAAATATCTAATTAATGAATAAAATTATTGGTACCTACACAGGGGATACAATCTATGATTATAAAATATTCAATAATTTAAATATCATGTTCTTAGCAAGTGCATTGATGAACCTAAATATTCTACATACAATATGAAATAGATTTTATTCTTCACGTATGTAATCTATCTATACATAGTTTTTAACAAAGCAAAGTATGACCACGATCTGCTCAGCACCTGTGAAAAAAACAGGAAAAAAAAAAGGAGTTACTACCCACATACTTAATTTTTGTACACGTAACCAAAAAGAACCTCTGCCCAGCGCTGCGTACCTAATTGCGCTAACCAAATTCACCGCTCCGGATGTGTCAACTCAATTTTTTCAAAATGTGTTGGCGGCGTTGGCGCACATCGCACTACGTACGAGTCAAATCACTAATCGAATAAACGTAGTCGTACGGTACGGTACGACCTGGTAAATTCGAAAAGTGTTGCATTGCAGTTGCACACGACTCTGTTACCGCATTGCATATTGCTGCGCCATGACGCAATTTTAAGTTAACTCAGAGAACCGACGCAGTGAGCTACATTGCAAATGGTTACTAATTGTTTTTTCAAAAATTTGATCATGTCTATATTTAGCGTATGTCAGTCTACATACCGTCATATAAGCCCTGAGGTTAACATCAGCGAACCCAGATGCGGTCAGCTTACAAGGTTTCTGTGACCTGGAAAGAACGCAAGAGATGAATATGACTATAAAATATTCAATATAGTTCAATTCAATGCAAATAATTTATTGCATGTCACATTACATGTAGAATAATTGAACTATAAAACATATAGAAGACCTGGAAACACATAAATATTTGTTAGGTCATATGAACAGGATCCCGACTAAGAGTATGATAGGAATATTATGTTCATCTTAGTCTTAGTTCTTAGCTAGGAGGAAGAGGTACGTACCTGATCTGAATAAAACTCAAATCCCTTGCAATTGTAGCGTCAGCGGCGTACCACCGACAGTTGTATACCGCCTTGCTTACTTCGATACTCTAGAATAATAAACACGGTAAAACTCATGGCTTATATTCGTATACCTAAACTACTCTTAGTTATGTTGTCTGACCAGGACGTATGAGGTATTGCCACTAATCAAATATAGCATAAAATATTAGAAGATAAGAAATATGCATGAGTTTAATTAAAACATTTAGGTATACTTATAAATGGAGTATAAAACAGCGAACGGTACCAATTTATGTCTGGGAAAAAAATACTGATGATGTACTTACCGATTGCATCAATAAGTCTCCAAAGAAGCACAGGAAGAATATTTGCAACAAACTCATAAAGAGGAATGTCAGGAATATGAAAACAAACGCTGGGTGCGTGATGGTCTGCAAGCAAATACCAAAATTGTAAAATCAAAACAATATATTTGAAAGTAATCAGAAATCTATGTAGATATTACACTTCGGAAATTTACAAAATGGGGGTTTTTTGAATTAAAACATTCAAAAGATAGCGTTACTGTAACTTGCGGTCTTGTCACCCTCCTCATTGGTAAGTTTTCAGAACAAACTGACATGCTGTCAACAAGGAGCCAATAGTGGCAGTGATAAGACCACGAGACTCCCTCGTGCCATCTGGCGGTTTTTGTTTTTTTGAAAACCCTCATTGGCCCGACCGTATAGAGTCAACAAAAGTCATCAAAAACCAACTACCAGCACTAAGATAGCCCTGTTGGCGCCTAAATCACGGGCTAAATATTGTTGGTACTTTCATCAATTCTGATTTTCATAATAAAAGTGCTTAAGAATTTGAATTGAATTAAAGAAGTAATTTTGAATCAGAATGTGTGTTGTTTATTATGTTTTGACTAAACACAACGAAAAACGCAATGATATCATAGATTTTGTGTGGTAATAACAATCTCGTCGTTTTTTCCAGAAGAAATTGAATGAACACTAGAAATGCCTTCTCATAGGAATGGGAGTCACAGAGCTCCTATTGATTAAGCAATTGGCTTCTTAACTAGGTACTAAAAGCAACAAATAAGCATTTGTCGAGTCGGATGGTAGGTTGTCTTTGGACATTTGCAATGCTACACTTCCAGGCAAGCCAGACTGAATTCTTCTGAATTTTCTATATTAGGTAGGTAGGTATGTATAATATTTCTTACAGTCACGTTGAATCCTGTTAAACATATAACTATCGAACTCGAGATGAAGTTGAACAATGTAGACCTCGTGTAGATCATTTCCAACATATCAGCGGCGCTGTAAAAAATTTTTTTATTGTATTTATTCTTCTTTGATACTAAGTACTTTAGGTGCAAAAGAGGCATACGTCCAGCCTGATGTTGTATTTAACATAGCATTTACAACATTTCCAGTGTGTTTTTATAAGCCCTTTGAAAGAGCTCCATTCTGAAGTTACCAAGAAAACTTAGACTTATTCCAGAGCTCGAAAGTACGTATATATTATATATTTCCAGGGGCTTTCCCACTGGACACACTATGCACGTGCCCAGGGCTCCGCAATCTAGAGGGGGCCCTAGTGCAACGTTGCAACTGGGCACATAAGGAAATGACTTGGTCTATTGGTAAATAGAACAATTAATTTCCTTATGTGCCCAGGGCCTCCAATAGTTAATTACGGCTGTATATTGCATCAAACTAAGCTTAACTTAAGTATTGAGACATAGTGGTCTACATACTGAAACAATAGCTTATCTCACGAAGTCAGATTTGGAACTAATAAGAGTTTTAAACGATGCATGAACTTCTGAATCTGTAATATTAATTATCTTAATTTACTGACAAGTTCCATCCTGAGTTTTGCCTCCCTCTCAAGGCCTCTCCTGATTAGAAACAAAATATTCATGCTACTCCTGGTGTTCCCGTCCGTTAGCTGAATATCTACTTACTTTACTTTTGCAAGAAAACCGTCAGAAATTCACAACACGAAACGCCATTCCAAAGATCTTTCTTATCTTGCTTATTTTAACTTTTTTGTTCCATGAAAAATGTGCAGAAAACCATTCTATCATTACTGTAATTATTTTGAATAAAAAAAATCGTTAGGTTTTTTTTTTTATAAGATCTTAAAATATATTCAAATTCAAATTTCAAATTCAAAATATCTTTATTTATATAGGCTTCAAGAAAGCACTTATAAATAGTCAATATACAAAAATAAGAACAAATAATACGACCACCGGTTCGGAAGGTAGAATCTATCGAGAAGAAACCGGCAAGCCAAGCCAATGCAGATATATTGTATGGCCAATATGCATTATATATTTACTCATGCATGTATTTCTGAATCCATGAAATTTTAAATAGCCTTTCAAGAGATTTTTTGACACCAAACATTGAATTTATTTTAGACTAACTTTACAACAGTTTAAAGCGGACGAATTCAAATTGGAAAAAAAAGCCTTAGTCCAAAACGTTCTACACGTAATGGGAAGCCATGAAGTTGAGAACTCACCTCATTAAGTCTTGATGCCTCCTGACTATATCCCCGACTGCGCCGCGGTAGTGTTCAGAGCTTGACGCACCGGCGCTACTTTTGTTCGGGATAAGATCTTCGATATCTTTATGGAGTAATTGGAACTGAATTCTGATGAAAGTGCAGCAGATGTAGAACAGGTAGTCCGCTGCGCATATTTGAAGGAGAACGATGCATTCTGAATGGAAGACGACAGAAATAAATAAATTCAGACTACATCACATACATTGGTCTGACTCCGTGGTAAGTAGCTTAAGCACTTATGTTACGAATATCAGAAACAACATTGGTATTACAAATATATACAAAAAAAATGAATATTTACACCAAGACACAGAACAAACACAAGTATCCATCACACGAAAATTTGTCCTGGGTGGGGGTCGCACCCACAACTCTTGGCGCATGGGGCAGGATCACTGCCGAATGCGCCATCAAGCCAGTCAAACTACTTAGCACCTAAATAAAGCTGTAAACTAGAACTAATAATAAAATTTATCCCATTTTGGTCTGGGACCAAATTAAAGTTTTAAGAGAAATGTAAAACCGCCCGTAATCACCGATGTAGATAGAGCGGTAGGCTGCTAAATACTTTGCCAGTAAGACAGAGTAAAATCTTGTTGACTTGGACAGAAAATGAACCTAATCATGAACCTAAAAGGTGACTAATGGTGTATTAGGTACACCATTTGTATATTATATATGTAATACAGGTAATACAATATGTATAATAATATATGTAATACAGGTATGACTATACCTATCTCAGGCACCAGCCTCTCCCATCAATAGGTTAATAGACTTCGTGTTACTATATATCACCATAATAATGTACCTCATACCTTTTTTGTGAAGAGTAATAAATATTTTTATTATTATTATTGGTACCGCTTGCATGCACGGGACTGTTATTTAATTGAATTACAAGTTTACAAACCTGACCAAATCTGATGAAAATACATGAACGGATACCACCTCAAATCATACGGATTAAACGGATACACATCCAGAAATGGCATCATCAGTTCTACCTCCCCTGTTCTCAAATACTTCAACAATGTCATCACTAGAGGCATAGCTGTGAAGACTACTACCATCATAGCGTTGAACAAGTTCAGAACGTTGATCACTACATTCAAGAACCTTAGCTCTTCCTTCTTCTTGTTATAAGAGTTATGATTGGACCTTTCAGCTCTCAGCTCCATTTTTTTGATACTCTCAATCAGTTCGAAGATCTTGTCTTCATAGTAGACGTGGATAAAAGACTTCAACGTTGCGACGAAGCTTAATGTAGTACAAGGCATCAGATAGGTTACTTCAGTAATCTTGGCTCCATAATCTACTCCATCAAGGAACCAGAATATGGCAAATACAATGTCGCTATTCAGCCAGATGAAATTAAATATGAACACCGCTCTGTCTCTCAAATATTCCGACTTGTCTCTCTCTTTACTGCCGATACTCATTCCCGTCCAATTGAATAGAAATTGTATCTTGTTTAGAGATGCTTCGAATAATGAAGGACGCATTTTGGTATGAACCTAAACTTCTTGGTCTTATTATTTATTAAAAAAAATATTTTTAATTTTCGTCCTAGCGTTATGCTCTGGCATTTGTTTTAGCATTGAGCGAGTTTATATATTTTTTTACTTTATATCTGTAAACAAATAGTTTAATATTCACAGCCTATTTGGTTAATCTTTAATTAGGTACAATTATTGTAAAAGGATTTTATACATGATGTTCCACAATTGAAAATACATTCACAGTTTTTTCGTAGAATTCAATCCTACTAATATTATAAATGCGAAAGTTTGTATGTATGGATGGATATTTGTTACTCTTTCACAAAAAAACTACTGAATGGATTTTAATGAAACTTTAGAATAATATAGCTCATACACCCGGATAACATATAGGCTATGTTTTATCGATGTACCATGCGAGCGAAGCCGCGGACAGAAGATATTTAGTAATAAAAAGAAAAGTCAAACTGAGAAGCGTTTTCATCCTTCTTAGCTGATGTTAGGAACGGGATTAGCCGTAGTTTTTTTTAAACTAAATTGTGAAAAATTAAAAAGGAGAATATTTTTGACGTGAAAATTGTCAGTTCAATTACTGATGGTACTAACACGAAGAGCCACATAAATAACTCGCGGCTGCAGATACTCCTGCTATTAAAAAATGACGTGTCCACAATCCACAAAGAAGTTACAATTTTCCAGTCAAATCTATGTAGAAAAATAACATAAGAAATACTGCTTAATAACAAGTAATCTTAATAAGTATCTAGTAGGTAATGTATATTTTTCTTTGAATAATCAATGTAGAAGATAGAACATTGTCCAATTGAGAGCGATCAAAATTGCAGTGTAGTTTAATGGACGAATTTTCAACCCAAAAGTTCGAATCGCTATTTGTTATCCTTGAAAATTTATAGATCCTTAAGGAACGCTATGTACCTATAGTTTTCTGTAATATATCGGACTGTACGCAGCCAGAGCCGCTGTCAAAAACTAGTCCTTCTAATATTATAAACGCGAAAGTTTGTAAGGATGTACGGATGTTTGCTACTTTTTCACGCAAAAACTACTGAATGGATTTAAATAAAACTTTACAATAATATAGCTTATACACCAGAATAACATATAGGCTAGGCTATGTTTTATCGCTGTAACACGAGAGCGAAACTGCCGGCACTAACTAGTTTCATATTAACTTCTATGAAAAAAAAAATAGTCCGACATCATGCAAATGGTGTCTGTCTTATAGAAAATAAAAAAACAAATAAAAAAAACACCACGTAAGTAGAAGAAACAAGATACTCATTTAGCTAAAACAAAAGTATATTTAATGAAGAAGCATTTAAAACATAATAAGGCATATAATAGTGCTTAATTTGTCATTAATTTTATTTTCTTTAGAATACATTGAGACGTAATCATAGGTTTCAGAACTAAGTATGTAATTAAGCAACCTGAATTACTCAGTGTACGTAAGTGAATCAAATTAAATATAATTATATAGTTTGTTGTATACTACATTCATATTACATAATATAATAGCAAGTATTAAGATTGAAAAGTAGTTAACAAAAACATGGGCGCACGCAACTTTTAGTGGGGTTGGCTAAAGAGGGGAATGCCTTACACACCGTCACGACATTCGGACACGGCGTGGTGTCTGGGACTCCCAGGGCCCTTCGTATAAAGGACCCCTTTCCGGCCAAGATGGAGTGGCCGGGGTATACCCACTTAACCCCTCGTCGCTCCTGCATCGTCTTCAGTGATGAAGCTGGGCACCAGCTATCCCCTTGCGTATACCCATGATCAAAAACAACACATTTAACGTTTAATATGTAATCTGAGATTTTAACATTTAAATTAATTTACAAAAATCAACATATTTTTCTGTAAGTTCTAAGTTAGTCTATGTTATTCAGATCATTCGGATCTGTAGACTGTTTGCAGCAAAGCGAAGTACGACCACGATGTGCTTAATATCTGGAAAAAACAATTATTATCAGTATAACTAACAGAGAAAAAAAAGTTTGTATGTACATACTACGAAGACTGTAGCCGATACGTTTGCATCTAGTTATGTATGTTAAAGGATTGCATGGTTTCGTGTTAGGATGTTTACATAAGTACAAATTAGCATGTTAACCGATATCGGTTTGGAGGACGTTATTACTATACAGGTAGAATTCCACAGGGACCTATTTCTCCCCGGGGCCCTGGGCTGCAGCTCAAAAGCCGGACCGGCCCTGTAATGTCATGAAATGAAATGAAATTGTCTTTATTTACTTGAGCTTCAAAACAGCACTTGTAAATCGTCAGAATGATATCAATCAATACCTACCGGTTCAAAAAGTAGATTCTAATATTATTTACGGTTGTAAGTAGGTACTCACAATGTGGAGCTGGTAGCTCAATGGTAGGACACGCAACTCTTAACCGAGGAGTGCGGGTTTAAAGCACGTACCTCTGGATTTTTCAAATCTATGTACGTATTTATACCACTAGCTCAACGATGAGGGAAAACATCGTGGTAAAATCTGCAAATTCAAACAACTTTGGATTTGTAACCATGATCCAAAAAAAACTGGTTTCCCTATCTTAGGGTTACGAAGGTCAGATCGGCAGACACTTCAATGTAATTACCAGACTCGCTATTACCTGGATCATGGTCTAAGCGGACTCCTTCTAAGCACGGGACATAACGCTAGGAAGATGATGTAAGTAGGTACTCACTTTCATGAAAGCTTTTAAATTGACATCAGCAAATCCAGCAGCAGTAACCTTGCATGGTCTTTGTGCTCTAAAACAGTAATGATAATGACGATATGATAGATAGTTGTCAAATTAATATCAAATAATCAGGTGAGACAAGTTGGGTTTTAGGGAAATTGTGATGTAGTTTGATATTTAATTAAAAAAAAATTACTGACTAACTTAATAAAAAATAAACTAACTTACAAAAACTATAACTAAATGGCGCAGCAAACCAAATTGGATATTGGGTTCCGACAATACGAGCCTCTATTTCGGTCTAACCGCCAATCACCCACCTGCCAGTATCCGCGAAGAATTCATTTGTTTCTACACTAACACTTTTATTTCTGATAGTATATTTAATCTTATTGATAGTAACGTGGGACGAGTTGACGATGAAATTTAAATTACCTAATTTGATTTTCTGCGACTCGTTCCAAATAGGCCGTAGGCTTGTGGGCCAAGATGAGATTAAGTGTCAGTGCGATATCTTTTGAGAGCGGTGGTAGCTTGGTGAGGTATGGTAATAGCTCAATGGTATATGCGTCGTATCCGAGGTGAACGGGTTCAAACTAGGCCACGAATCTTTGGATTTTTCAAATCTATGTACCACCAGCTGGGCGTTGAGGAAAAACAATCATGATAAGTTACCTGGTCTGAATCAGTAGTGCCGTCTTCCGGACTGAGGTGTCGACGAGGTACCACTTACAGTTGTATACAGCTGTGCTCACTTCCGTACTCTGAGAATAGTCACGATAATATGAACAAATAAAATAATCAGTGTCGGGAAGGGTGCCGACTCTGATCGTGCCTTATGATGTAGAAACTATTTTAACCAATACATCAGGACTTCTCAACTAGGCGGCGTAACATATACGTTTGCATTTCCGACAAAAAAAATATAAAAATTGTATTAAAGCTATTAAGTTCGGGGAGGTTCCGCGAAATAAATGTTGAGAAACATTGAACTACTAAAGCAACGGAACTTAAATGTTCCTTCGATAATCAAAATCGGTATTGTTTCTGAGGACTTTCGCAGATTCCCTGTTTTATGTTTTAATTGACGCGATTAAAGGGCGCTGCAGCTGTATCGACATGCACTGCATAGAATTGCGTAAGTATACTTGACTGCCTCGTTAGTCTAGAGGTAGCAAGCCCCGCCTATTACCAAGAGGTCCCGGGCTCAAATCCCGGGTCGGGCCAAAAAATTGTGGCTGATTATTTCAATATTGAAATTACTTAGTAACAGTCCGGATCAAGAAGTTGGCGGTAGAATCACCCCCGTGTCTCAGAAAGCACGTTAGACCGTTGGTCCTGCGCCTGAACTCTCTCCAGTCATGTCGAATTACCGTCTCACCAGACTATGAGAGTGAAGGAACAGAGAGTGCACCTGTGTTTGCTCACACACTTGTGCACTATAATATCTCCTGCGCAGTTGGCTAGTACGACCATAACTTATGGTAGTACTATGTAGTACTATACGACACAACATTATTTCGGTAAACTGAACTTACCGAAATCATCAGCATGTCTCCAAAGAAGCAGAGAAAGAATATTTGCAGTATCCCGACTAAAGCTATTGTGGCGAAGGTCACCACGATAGCCATATCCTGGACAGCCTGCAATAAAAAAAGGCTCGTAGGGCTCATTCAAGGATAAAATAAACATATTTTTTTGTATTTTGAATCATACATCTACTCGTAATAGTCACCACATTTCACAATTTTCTATTATATCAAAAAATAATATACTATATTTATATATTAAAACGTAAAGCAATAACTTTGTACCCCTTTTTATGAAAATTACGCGGAGGAGTATGAGGTTCGGCACAGTTAAAGTTTATATGGAGAAGGAGTGCAGAAAGCTAATATTGCAATAAATAATGCATTAGAAATACATTATGTAAATAAATTTAAAAAAAGCAACTAATACGGATGATGACTGCGTTAGAAAATTATAATTCTATTTAGTCCGTCAGTTAAATTATACAAAAATACTAGACACATATTTTTCGCTTTATCAAATGAACAAAAAATCACAAAGATAAAGAGGATCAAAGTTTAGGAGTGGGGGCTTGCGACGTCACTATTTTGTAAAAATTGTACGAAAGCGTGACGTCACGCGCAACCTGAATGCATTGTATCTTAGTCAATGTTTGTTTGACAAATAAATAAAAAAAATCGTGTTCAATATTTTTTTATAATCTAACTGACGGACTAAACAGAATTCTTTAGTCATCTAGCATATTAAGGTCGTATTTCGGCTAGTTGGCGATCACTAGTATCAAAATTTATACTACCCCTCCAAATGCTAACTAGCCCTTTTGTAGTGCGAATGATATGTATTTTGCTGCTCCTTGGATTATGTTTACACCATCAAAGATTTTGTATATGTATATGTAATAATATGTATGTTAAAATGTATAAAAAAACATGAAAATGTTATCTCTGCCTACCCCGGGAAGTGGCGTAAAGTTTAGTTAGTTATAAAAAGGAAAATTAACTCTCTAAAAAAGCTGAATTAAAATTTTCTCTTCAAAGAGCAGCCTTAGTTTAAGTTAGAGATTTATATCGTCTATGGTTTTAACGACCTATTCATTCTATTACCGGGAAGAAGGGTCAACTTTAGAATGGCTAAGATCATCCAGAATATATTCAGGTAAGAACCTAACTAGTTTTTCGCAGGGGATTTATTGAGGTATATTCAGTAAGTACGTCACCTTTAATCACGGGTCTTGAGAAGTTGCGAATGGTTTTAAGTGACGATCCTAATTATTAATAGGTATTATAAATACGTGTGTTTGTATTTTACTTACTTCGACGATTTAACATAAAACTAGGTAGTACACTCGATACAGGGATGCTCAATTTTGACTTTAGAACACGGGGCAGATAATGAGATAATTATTTTATTGTTATCTTAACTCTGTGGTTTGTAGCTAGGGATTGGGCGGAACGGTTTGGTCTAAACAGTTTATTTAAATAACTATGGGACAGTAGAAAACATTCCAAACTTAGTAGCTTAAGCACTTGTTTTATCAGAATTAATAAAGGTGCCACAAATGCCCAGACTCAAGAATGCCTGTTACATCAAATATTCACCCCGCGGAAGGGTCTGAACGCGCGCCCCTTGCGTTCCCCACAAAGTCGTTGCACCACCAAACTATCTTATTTATACATAAAATGTAGTTCAAGGTTATTTTATACCGTAACGTTGAAGCCAGTGAGACAGATGATCAAAGAACTGTTAAGGGAGTTGTAAAGTGTTGACTTGGAGTATATAGCCTCCAGGAGGTTCGCGGAGCTGCAACAAAAGATACAGATACTGGCGTATTACATAATATAACATAGTATGTACTTGCTTCAAACTCTAAGAAATAGTTTAACCAAATATGGGACTGGGGTAATTAAGACAACAGTTGGTATGAGTCTCAACTACCCCATCACGTCGGTGTCGCCAAATATAACCGCGAATGGGACTGGTGTGATGGGACTGGACTTCTTATGATGCACTGTTACACGATGATTTGCACGGAGATGCAATTTTGTTGTTCTGTCGGTGTCACCACTTTAACCAACTATGGGACTGGGGTGATTGAGACAACAGTTGGTATGAGTCTCAACTACCCCATGACGTCGGGTTCGCCAAATATATCCGCGAATGGGATCTAATAAAAACTACACACGTAGTTTTTATTTAGATTTGATGAACACATGAGATTTTTCTCAGCACACACTTTTCACCCCGAAACAAATCCTCTGGGCCGAGGGAAAAAAGTAAGTTTCAGATATACCAAATCAAAAGAATAAAACCTTATAATCGCCTGATGCCACTTCACAATATCGCAGATCTTCTTCCTGGTCTGGTGGACCTCACGCTTGCTAGCCACCAGGTTCTGAACCTCGTGCTGAAGTAGCTTAAACTGGATCCGGATGTGCGTGCAGCAGATGTAGAAGAGGAAGTCGACCGCGAAGATGTCTGTCAGGACGATGCATGCTTGGAAAAAATGTCGGCATGTGATTAGTTTAAGACATCTGTAACTAAAGGCTGACTTGACTGCCTTATTGGTCTAGTGGTAGCATGCGCCGCCTAAAGACCAAGAGGTCCGGGTTCAAATCCCCGGTCGGGCAAAATCAGGTTCAAATCCCAAAAAAATTGTGACTGAGTTTTTCAATATTGAAATTACTCAGTAACAGCCCGGAGTCAGAAAATTGGCGGTTTAACCACCTTCATGCCTCGGGAAGCACGTTAAGCCGTTGGTCCTGCGCCTGACCTCTCTCCGATCATGTCGAATTGCTGTCTCACCGGACTATGAGAGTGCACCTGTGTTTGCGCACACACTTGTGCACTATAATATCTCCTGCGCAGTTGGCTAATCCTCGTTGAAATTGGTCGCCGTGACCGATATCGGTTAGCAGGATATTACATTTAATCAAAGGCGGATCTATCGAATCGATCGAATTTGTAGGAGACTAAATATTAGTTCGTGATCCCTAGGATGTCCGCTAATGTCTTAAGAGAAACGGGACGTCTACAATTATTCATAAAATATGGACTTCTTCTTTGGTTCGTATACATAACACTGTATAACATTGATACCAGACCCTAACACGTCTTACTATGTAATAGTAATACAATTATAATAATACTAGCTTCTGCCAGCGGCTTTGCTCGCATGGTACGTCGATAAAATATAGCCAATGTGTTATTTAGGTGTACTAGCTACATTATTGTAAAGTTTCATTAAAATCCTTTCGGTAGTTTTTACGTAAAAGAGTAACAAACATCCACGCATCCAAACCACTTTCGCATTTATAATATTAGTGGGATGCATCTACATATAGCGCCTCACCTGTAGTGGTAGTAAAAAATACTTATAAGATTACTAGCTTCTGCTCGCGGCTTTTCTCGCGTGGTGCATAGGTAAAACATAGCCTCTATGTTATTCGGGTGTATACTCTATATTATTGTAAAATTTCATTTAAACTCCATTAATAAATAAATAATAAATAAATTCTCAAGACTGACACACCAATTCCCTAGTCCCAAACTAAGCTTATGCTTGTGCTATGGATACTAGGTGAACAGATAGACATACTTAAATACGTTTATAAACATCCATGACTCCAGTACAAATGCCCATGTTCATCACACGAAATATTTGCGCCTAGCGGGATTCGAACCCGCGACCCACGGTTTCGTGGCCAGGGTCTCTGACCACTCGACCATCGGGCCAGTCGTGATTGCGTGAAAGAGCAACAAACATCCATACATCCTTACAAACTTTCGCGTTTAATAATATGTAGTAGGATGCTGCAGAATCCCTTGTATTGTTTCCAACTTAAGCGTAAAGTTTCACCCTATAACATTTACTTTCACCACATTTAGACCTTATAACACCAGAAAAGGGTACTTTCATCATCATCAACTTAGATCATACTGTAGTACTCACCCGTCCAAATTTCGTGCACATACGCAAACGGCCAAAACCTCAAGTCATAAGCATCGAAAGGGTACACATCCAGGAACGGCAGGATTAGCTCCAGCTCCCCCGTCATAAAGTACTTGACTGCGATCAGGATCAACGGCCCCAAGTTAAACATCAGCAACAAAATTATATTCACTATTATCAGTGAATTTATCAGAATGTTGGAGAACTTCGTTTCATCTCTAGCTATCTTCTCTCCAACAGGATGATTTGAGAGCCTGGTCGTCTCCAAGTTGCGAAGGTTTTTCAACAACTGCTGGACTTTCCTTTCGTAACGGACGTGGAAGAAGGTCTTGCATTCAGCCATCATTCCTAAAGCGAAGCATGGCATGATGTGGGTCAACTCCATGAAGTTCAGACCTTTAAAAGCTTCTTCTATGAACCATTCTATGGCTAAGACTATATCTGTTCCTATCCAAATGAAGTGGAACATATGTCTGGCTTTCTCTGACCAGGTGCTTTTCCGGTCTTCGATGTTCATACCAGAGATGCGGTATAAAAACATGATCTTCTTCAATGACTGGTCTAATGGTATCATTTTAGATCTTGGATGTATGACTTTGTTCGAAGAGAATCAGAGTAGTATTAAAAGGGAAAGAAATATTGTATTATTTCATCGGTTATGATAATACCCTTTAAGTGTAGGGTGGAAAGGGGTTAAATTAAATGTTACTTAACTAACATATTATTTGCTGGACCAGATAATTTACCACCGCAAAATAACTTATAAATAATGACATTATAAGTTAATAGTAAAAGTTTTAAAGTAAATGTGTCTGAAATAAAGTTCTCATCAAGACAAATCAAACGAGTCAAACTCGATGGGGTTATGTCATTTTATTACAAAATTCCTATGGTCACTTTCCAGCTCCATTATCAGACCTTGGTCACCACCTAGGATTAAAGTTTTCATCAAACGAATCAAACGAGCCCAAACTCGATGGATTTGCGTCCTTTTATTATAGAGTTCCTATGGGCACCTTCCAGCTCCAGCATCAGCTCAGCTCTATGTCATCCTAATATTGTCACGCCATATACATATGCGTGCTAAATTTCAGCTGAATCGGTAACCTGGAAGTGGATCAAATTTAACTTGCAAGATTTGATTACGGACAAACCTCGGGACAGGTGGAACTAAATACTGGAACGATGTGATTTCATCTTCCTAGCGTCATGTCCCATGCTTAGACGGGGTCCGCATAGACCATGAGCCAGGATTTAGCGAGTCTGGTAATTACATTGAAGCGACGGCCGATCTGGCCTTCGTAACCCTAAGATAGGGGAACTAGACAGTTTTTGGATCATGGTTACAAATCCAAAGTTGTTTGAATTTGCAGGTTCCCTCACGATGTTTTCCCTCCCCGTCGAGCTAGTGGTATAAATACGTACATAAACTTGAAAAATCCAGAGGTACGTACAAGGGTTTGAACCCGCACTCCTCGGTAAAGTGGAGTGAACGATGTGATTTGTTGACTAAAATTAAAACAAAGATTTACAGTATACCTTTGTTTTTATTTCCTTAAAACTGAATAAATAACTAAATAATTTGTTTTATAAGCAGGCCATTACAAGTTTAACTACATAGGTACCTACCTACATAGTACCTTACAAATAGTAATATAAATTCTTGAAAAACGAAATTAACTTTGCGCATCGAATTCAAATTAATTATTTGGGTAGCAATTGCATAGTTCGGTACATTACAGCTGGGCTGATGATGCATCAAGGACTTGTTCATCATATAATAGTGCTTGCCAATGGTCGCTAATAAACCTTTTTAGGGTTCCATACCCAAAGGGTAAAAACGGGACCGTATTACTAAGATTCCGCTGCCCGTCCGTCCGTCTGTCACCAGGCTGTATCTCATGAACCGTGATAGCTAGACAGTTGAAATTTCCACAAATTATGTATTTCTGTTGCCCATATTTTACAAATACTAAAAACAGAATTAAATAAATATTATCGGGTTTTGGGTGTGTGATTGTGTAGGCGACAGGTTAGCCGCTTGTCACTGCTTTTTACAATTTTCCATCTAACCCAGCCCGACTTTATTTTCGGCTGAATGTGGTTGAAGGGGTATGCTGCCTCTTTGACTCTGCCTTCCTCTCCAGGGATTATGGGCGTGATGTTATGTATGTAATAAATATTAAAGAGGGGCTCCCATACAACAAACGTGATTTTAATGCAGTTTTTTTCTCTATATTGGTACGGAACCCTAAGTGCGCGAGTCCGACTCGCACATGTTTTTTTTTAAAGATCCAATGGAAGATAGGGACTAGAAATCAGGTTGCCCAGTTGGAACGAGACGTCTTTTTCCTAGAATAATACATAATATTTTAGGTCTAATAGACAAATATCTATTTATTTTTAGGTCCAATAGACATTTAAACCGCTAAATTTAATTTATTTGATATTTTTGGCGTTGTTAAAATTAAATAGAAATTGACTTTAAAGCGATAGTTTACTTAATTGAATATACATAAATAACTGATGGGCTGTGAGTACGATTATAAACTCAAAACACCAGCAGTAAAAGTATGACAAAACATTACAATCTCGTTAGTTTTATTAATTAATTATCATTACTAAACACGCTGAACCAATTGCTTTAATTATGGCTTCCTCAGAGATTTGTATAATTATGATAATTTTAATTACCGATGTCAACACAAAATTTTTATTTGATTCGGGAAATTCGTAGTTAAGCGTGATTTATTAGTTTACTTTTAATATTTTAAATTCTTTTTAGTGAAATTCATATCCGTTTTTAGGCAATTTAAATAAAAATACAACGTGGGAATGCCGGATGTATGTGTATTATATATGTATGGAAAGTATGTTAAACATTACATAATTAGTAGCTGTAAGTAACATTGGGAAATTAAATCTTAAAACTGTGATTTTATTAATGGTACAGCGTAACTTTATTATACAAAATAACTACAAATAACATGTCAACTATCGTTACAGAATGTGAATCCCTAAGAGACTAATCCTGAGAAATGCTTATTTTGAAAACCTAACACATAACAGCTAATGCTTATTATACAACCATACTTTTTGACTGGCTCGATGGCGCATCCGGTAGTGATCCTGCTCTATGCGCCAAGAGTTGTGGCTTCGAATTTCACCCAGGCCAAATATTGTGATAAATACTTGTGTTTGTCCTGTCTCTGGGTGTTAATATCCAATATGTAAGTATGTATATATTTGTAATATCACTGTCGATTCTGATATCCGTAACACAAGTGCTTAAGCTACTTACCTCGGAATCAGATCAATGTATGTGATGTAGCCTGATATTTATTGTTATTTTTTATTTTACATATAATGTCACGTCCATAATCTTATTATTATGAATAGGTATTTTAATTACATTTATGTATACGTAAATGAACGACTGAGTCGTTAATTTTTGCTTATTACATATGTAATTTATAAGGGTTCATTTTATTTAAGCTAAACTTATAATAGAGATTTTTCATCCAAAATTCGTACTCCTTAATAGAATGGCTGATGCAATTAACAGTCGGCGAGGATCGAATATGAAACATTGAATTGAAAAACGTAAACTTTGATCAACGGTAACTGCGAATGAAATATTAAAGTCAAGATAATGTAATTTATTTATTATAGCTTTTTATGATCTAGAGCCGTATATAGTTTGTAGTAGAGCAAAATACGACCATGCACTGCTCAGGATCTGAAAAAAAAAAGGAATTTATTAGTTCCACGTTTAGAAATTTTATAGTGATCCTATTATGATTAATATAATAAAAGATAACGAAGATATTTATTATTCTGGGAAAACTTAATTTGAATATTAAATATTAACAATAACTCCGACTTCTTGCGTTTGTTTGATAGAGAAAATGGGGAAATCCCATGAACTATTTAACGTTAAATCAGGATTGGATAGTAAATTAAGACACATACCCGCATAAAAGCTCGAAGGTTGACATCGGCAAATCCTGCAGCCGTAATCTTACAAGGGGTTTCAGCTCTAAAAAATAAAATAATTTGTATCTGAACATTTTTATAAGTACAAAATATTTTTTTCATTCTTTACACACTAATGAAAAGAAAGTATACTAATGAAAACAAAAACGTCGTATTTTTCGGTATAATATCGTCATCTGAGTAATTATAGTTGTGCAAAATCCGCCTATGATAAACTTGCAAGTTTTGATACGATAGAACAATTTTTCTACACCTTATGTGGCGTAAAATAGATGTATATAATCATAATCATCCTCTTGCCCTTCTCCCAGGTCATCTGGGGTCGCCGCAACATGTCTTCCTCTTCAATACATCCCGGTCAGTCATCCAGCTTTTACTCATATCATCTTTCACACAATCCATTCATCTCTTACTTGGCCTTACCCTTTATCATCCACTAACATTCATACTCATCAATCTCTTTGTTACATGTTTCTTCCTCTCTTCTCATCACAATAATGGGAATGTGATGAGTAAAGATGAGATGACATCGTTTTGCTTGGTACGGACCAAGACAAACGGTTTCATCTCACCTTATCTATCACTGGTGCCACTTTCATATTTCCTCTTATGTATTTATTTCTTATCTTGTCCATTCGCGTCACTCCACACATCCACTCTAACATTCTCATTTCCGCTGCATGCACTCGTCTTACATCGTCTTCTTCACGACCCAACATTCCGATCCATACAGTATGGCAGGTCTTATTATGGTTTTATAGATTTTGCCCTTAATCTTTAAGGGCATCCATGGATCGCATGTTGTTGCAGTGTCTTGCCGCCATTTCATCCAGCCTGAGTTTATGCGATGCCTTACATCCCTGTCAATACCCAAGGTACCGGAAGTCGGAACAGACCGGTACGGACGTTAGAAATGTCTTAGATGTTACATACCTCTTTTGAACTAATAGAACATTCTTTCCCACCGCAACATCACTCAGGTACCACCTGCTATTATACACCGAATCTGCCACATCGCTGCTCTATAAAATTGCATTATCTTCGTTAGTAAGATTTTAAGAGTCGTATTCTGTTTCGATGCATTTTTTTAATATCAACCCAAACTCCCACGTTGGGCGCCATGTTCTATATTGGTGCCCAACGTGTTAGTTTAGTCTATCTTGTAACAATACACGATTACTGCCCGCGGCCATTCAGATATAGAACATCATCCTATACGTAACAATATCGGAACCTGTTGATATTGCAAAGTAAAATAACAGGATTAACCGCAAACATATAATCAAAAATACACAAAACTCATACTTTTAACGGGATTGGAGTTGTGTTAATGTACTAGATACAAGTGCTACAGTATGCCTACATTCCGCATGCATTGTAGAATTCCTGATGGAACATAAACACGTTTGTTTGTCGCGCGCCAACATCGCAGCGTCAACATGGCCGGACGTCGGAGCCCGTGTTTACACGAACTGGCAAATACTGATACGGGCTAATTAACGCATTTCTGATTCTGTTCGCATAATAAATGAAAAAAAACTAGGCTGAAATTTGGTTGTAACTCAATAGTAAGGCGACGCACCATGCTAGAGATCGAACCCGGGTACATATGTATATATATGTATGTACCTCTTTAACGGGTACAGAGTCCTCGTACTCTGTACCCGTATTTTTAAATAACACAACACAACGGGAAGTATTTTTAAATTTTTAATTAAAGTACCGCTGTCCCCGTCGGACAGGACCACGGGAATAAACCGGTTTATCAAACAAAGTACCCTATATCTATATGGATTTATACCACTTAGTCAGTCGTAAAGTAAAACTTAGAATAGAAATCTATAGATCCATAAAAATAACTGTGGATTTGTAAACATGGTCCAATTTATCTTCCAATGTATCTATTAGTTACGATGATCAGATCCGACCGGATTTGCAAACTCCAAGATTATTATTATATATTTATCATATTCAGAGGTTAATTTTTATAGCATAAGCAATTAGAAATTTTGGCAGTTGGTAATCTTAGCACTGTAGTACAACAAAAAATACTGTACTATATTTGTGCTGTTCCTTAACCCTTATTGAGTACAGAACGAGTAAAGCAAAAATATTGAAAAGCAATAACAAATTCTTGATATTAGAAAAATAATTGATTTGTTTTTTCTATACTCACCGAACTCATTAGGATATCACCAAACAAACATATGAAGAATATTTGCAACATGCTACTGAAGAAAAAAATTATAAATGTCATAACAAATGTCATGTCATCAATCGTCTGAAAAAACAAAATAGGTACTAAAATCTATACAACTATCTATTGAACATCAAATAAGATACAAAGACCAAAAAAGATAAGCGCATTATTGATTAAAAAAAAAATAAGCAAGTAATAATCTATTTAAAAGAAAAACATATAAATTTTATCACAAAGTTTTAGTTATTCCAACTAACGTTTGTAAAACACAGTTGGTAAGATTTATAATTACCGTTACATTGAACCCCGTGAGACAAATGACCAAAGAGCTTGTCAGAAAATTGAACAAGGTCGACTTGGAGTAAAGTCCTTCCAACATATTTGCTGTTCTGCAAATAAAAATATCTGTAAACTCTTAGGATAATCCTTTAATAAGAATAAATCTTAAACAAGACCATACAATATATATTTATATAGAAAAAAAAAATCATCATGATTCTGATGATGTAGTCTGATATAGTCTGATATACTTTACGAATAGGTACTGTATTTGAAAATACTCCTAAGTATTTATGTATAACATCACGGCCGTAATCTCCAAAAGGGTGGGCAGAGTCAAAGGGGCAGCAAGCCCCTTAAACTAAAATCAGCAAAATAATAAAACTGGCCTGAGTTAGATGGAAAATTGCGAAAAGGAAAATTTTTATGTAATATTTATCTTGACTCTTATTTTTTGCAGCCTTTTATAACAAAGAAATGCAATGAAATATATCCACGCTTACATGTTTACTAGAGAATAAACGTTTACTTACTGTATGATCTCCTGGTGCCACATGACCAAGTATTTGAACTTAGCCCTGACTTGGACTCCATCAATCATATTGATTGCCGAGACACTCTTAAGTGCAATTACCTCCTGGAACTGATGCTGAAGTAGCTTAAACTGGATTTTGATGTGAGTGCAGCACGCGAAAAAGAAGAAGTCTGTGGCGGAAATTTCTAGAAGAACTATGCATTCTGGAATACAAGTAAATACTATTATAAGTAAATAAATACTATTAGCTGAACTTTGCCGTTTCAGTGAAACGGTCTTCCATATTTTCGGCTTATTAGCCTTAACTGATGTCTCTATGGTATAAGATTATGTAATTGATTTCTGTGTTTGTTAATTTTAAACTGAAGTTATCAAGAACGATGCTTTGAACACAATTGATCTCCAAAATGCAATTGATATCTAAACATTTTCCAGCAAATGTTGTTCTTTTATCCTTATAATAACATAATGATTTTTTTTAACGAACTAAATTGTCTTTTATATACCTGACCATATCTGATGAATGTAAGCAAAAGGCCAATATCTAAGATCATAAGAGTCAAACGGATAAACGTCCAAAAAAGGAAGCATCAGTTGCAGCTCCCCTGTCGTAAAATACTTCACTGCGATCAGTACTAAAGGGCTCAGATCGAAAACCACAATCATCAAACAATTTAATACATTAAGCACTCTGATGACAACATTGAAAAAAATTATATCTGGTTTTATCAATTTATCTTCTTCGAAATTCTCGAATTCATTATCTTTCTTCTCTAATTTGCGTAAGCTTTCAATCAAAGTAAGAAGTTTCTGTTCATTCAAGATCAAATACATAGCTTTTATATCTCCCAGTATGCTAAAAGTTAGGCAAGGAGCAACGTAAGTCAGTTCTGTGAAATTTTTTCCACTTGCGATGCCATTTAGAATCCAGGATAAGGAGCCAATTATGTCCGTGTTTAACCAGAGAAAATTAAATATGTACATGCAATTTTGATTGAACGTTCTTTTCTTGTTTTCGATGTTTAATCCTGTTAGGCGGAAGGCGAATTTTATCTTCTTTAGAGATTCGTCAAAGTGTGATCCGTTTACAGTTGTTTTAGGAATAATCGGTGCTCCATGTAAACGTTCAATATTTTCTTCACTAAGGTTTTTATTATGATTATCATTAAGTATTGTCATTTTGGCAATATAATTTTCAGTTCAACAGCTTTATTATGTGCCTTTAATTTTGTTGTGCTAATTTCCCTTTTTTAAATTTTTTTTATTTAATTTGTATTTATTTCAAATTTGTTGCTGCCACTGTAATAAGATGCAATTGTGATACCAACTTCATATTTTAATTTGAAGTTGGTTCATTCATGCCCATTTGCCTCGATCAGCAGTCATTTGATGCCGCATTTGAAAATTATACGCATTAGTTTCAGTAATTTACTTTATATTACGAATTAAATAATTTTGTTGCTTTTGTCTTTTCCTTTTTCGATTTTTCGTTCAAATAAAATTATAGGATGGAATGGCCGTATTTTAATAATAAGTATTTTATACTGTGATGCCTTTATTACTGTGCAACTTTTCGTTTTAACTCAAGTTAATTAATTTGTGGGAAAAATTTCGGCATTTATTATTTATTACTTGATTTTTTATTTAGTGTTAATAATTATGTTTAACTGTACGAAAAGCCTATGGGTATAAACTTAAAGTAATTGAAATTACACGTAATTTATCGTTTCTGTTTTTTTATGAACAGTTATTTGTTTTTAGTTGAAAAAAAGTGAATGTCTAGAAAAAAAATACTATTTAAATTTATTGGTTTTGATTTGTTCGCTTTTCAAATTATTTTCAATCGCCAACAATTACACAATTAACTACACAAAGCAGCTCACTTTTAAACACTGAAACGACGTATATGCATTTTGACCAAATATTGTATGCAGTGGGCAATTAAATCGTCACCTGTAGATATGGAACTAGAAATTTATAGAAATGTCTTCATCAAATACAAAATTATTATCCATACTTGCATGTTTTTATATTTTATTTTATCAAATAAATTATATTTATATTATATTGTTGTTCTTATTTTTAAACACGGAAAAATAGCACTTAGTTCTCGGTAAGAACTATACAAAAAGATCTTTTTTTAAAACAGTACCGTAGGTAGAGGATATTATTTATTCTAAACACGGAGTATCGTTTGAGTTAAAAATTAAATTTGTAATTTTGTGAAGTTTCCACATTCAAGCTACTTACTTTCATAATTACAAAAATCAAAGAAACTTGAACACTTTTAATTACAGCGTACATAAAAAAATAGAGGGATACAACATGTTAAAGTAATGATGTCACGGTGTTAGTAAATTAGTGAAAAAAGTTTTCTGCGTAAAGTCCTAGAAAATTGGTCACAATTCAAGGCGTCAACTCGGCAACAAAAAACTCAGCATTGCCCGAGATTACTATTTTCCGAATTTGATATCCTTATACCGGTGTTTTATGGGTATGCTACGTAATAAAAAAGAAAAGCTTTTGAGATTTTTTTGGTTAACTAAAATGCCCGAAGACTAAAGGAAAATTGAAATTTTGCATGGTATTTTTTGTAGTACCGCCTCTCATCGCTGCGGCGCCACAAAAATTGCACAAACCTCCAAAACATTGACTCAAAATCGAAACCATCAACACAAATCCAAGCCATTTTTTTGTTATCAACTTGGTATAAAAATAATCATGATAATTGTACATAATGTAAAAAAAACATTGCTTTATACATAAAATATTATTGTTAAGTCTAATTAAAATAATTTATTTAATTTGGCTTTTTTTAACAATCTTTATACTGAGACTGATTTTTAAAAATTTGTGGTAAGTGAAGGATTTGCCGAATTTACTATTGCAATCTTCGATAGGTGTAAACTCGGCATGATTGGCCGAAAAGACGATATCAAATTCGGAAAATAGTAATCTCGGGCAATGCCGAGTTTTTTGTTGCCCGAGTTGACGCCTAAGCCACAATTCTTAACGCTAACCTTCAATTGTAACCATCATTTTTTTTTTTTACATTTCAAGAAAGCGTTTTGTCTATTAATTAAATACCTTACTTATAACAGTCATGGAGGCCAATCTTAGCCGACTACGATATATTATAATTTATAATGCTTATGTGTTTGCGCAAATGCAGGTGCGCTCTCTGTTCCGTCACTCTCAAAGTTAGTTGATACAGCAACCCAACATGACAATAGAGGGGTCAGGACAAACGGCTAACGTGCGCATAACCTGTCCATAAAATTAAAAGGTCTATGGGTCTGAACCAACAACTCCTCCCATGGCTCAGCGGTGGTCACTTTGACCGACACTTTGGGCCTGAAACGTAATAAAAAATTAACTATTGTGGAAAATGACAACTGGCGATGAATGTTTGAGAGCCAATAATGAAATCCTAGAAAGATTTAATTGCTGACTTATTACGAATGACGATAATTTAAATGCATTAAGCATTGCAGCGATTTAATAAATTACTAAAATTTTAACAGGTTATGTTCAAGTTTTTATTATTAAGTACTTACTACATTAGTAGCATTTAATTTTTTGCTTCCAAAGAATATATATTATATAATTATATGCAAGTTTATGAATTTATGTACACCACTTGATCATTTAATCCGGACTTTGGTCTGAGGAGGACGTTTAAAATGTACAAAACTGGCTGAAAACAATTATCTCGTCGGTAAGTTCTCCTCGTTAATTAGTTATTATAGGGTTGGGAAACCAAAATTGCAGCGGCGAAAAGAAAATAGCCTTGTTATACGGAAAACAAGCTTGTGTAGTACATTTAGATTTTATTATACCTATTACCATAATTTTTCTTACATTTTAAAATTGCATTATTTATCTTAGATTTCATCGTTGTCCCATTATTTAGTATTATGCTATACCCAAATTAAGTTAGTTCGGACAATTTATGATTTATGTACATTCAAGTATATTTTACCACATAGTTGTGTATATGTATATTAATATATCGATATGTCATATCATTTCAATAAAAAAATGTTCCGTAACCCGAGACACTTACGTTTGTTAACATTAAGAAACAATTAAAAACAGTACCCAAAAAGACAGAGCATCTGTCTCACATCATGCTTTAATGAACACAAATGTCAATAAAGGTCCCTAATGGGACTGTTCTGAGTTTTCTGATCGCCCGCGCTTTATGTGTAATATCATATCGTGTCATTTTAAGCCTGTAAAAATTTTAATTCTTTCACGTACCCGAATGAATTTGGTTCGGACCATTGTTGGTGTAGTACAGACTACTAGTTGGAAATGTCTGTTCTAGTGGAATCGCTTGAAAGGACAAATAAAACGCCTGAAACTCCACCGTCCATTAGTCAAGCGCGCGTGCGGGCTCGCAAACATGGCGGTTTCGCGCGCTTTCGCGGATTTAGCGGGAAGCGATGGCGTCGGTTTTTGCTGTCGTGTCTTAGAGGAGGTTCTACTTGGGCTTTTAGTTTTGTTTTATCTCTACATTTGGGAAAAAAATATTGTATTTCCCTGATTGGTCGTCAACAATATAAAGGTAAGTAATTTTTTATTAGACAATTGAAAGTTAAATAAAACAATCACCTTAAGAATTTTACTTTTAATTCATAATTCAAATAAAGCGCTGTTTGTGCTTAGTAATAATTCTAAATCATTATGACAATTAATTTTAGTGCCACTATATCATTTGCTAATTATGAGCATTGCATTTACATATTTAAGTCAGCATAGTATTCAGTAATGCAAAATAAGACCAGGCGTTGCTTAATATCTGAAACAAAGAAATATTATAATAAAAATCTCTTGCTTGTGAGGCTTGTGCCCTTATCATTGCTATAAGTATCAAGGCAACTGTTTTATGCATAGCTGTGTTAAGTAGAGTGTTATTAGGTAAATTATGTCATGGTAATATTCATGTATAGTATATACTTTACATTAGGTTTTGACTGGCTCGATGGCGCATTCGTTAGTGACCCTGCCCCATGCGCCAAGAGTTGTGGGTTCGATTCCCACCCTGGCCAAACATTCGTATGATGAATACTTGTGTTTGTTCTGTGTCTGGGTGTTAATATCCAATATTTAAGTATATATTTGTAATACCACTGCTGAATCTGATATCCGTAACACAAGTGCTTAAGCTACTTACCTCGGAGTCAGATCAATGTATGTGATGTAGACGGATATTTATTTATTTATTTATAGTATAAAAACCTATATACATATTTAATAAAATCAAATCAGTATTACCTACCCTGGTAAACGCCGAGAGATTGACATCAGCAAAGCGGTAAGCGGTGAGTTTGCAACCTTTTTGAGACCTGCAAAAGTAGAAATATTATAGGACCTAGGCTTTTGTTTGGACAATCAACACTTAAGATGTGAGAAATGGTTATTTGCATATCCTCTAAATGTTTTAAATGCGATAGGATGTCCAGTGCAATCTAAAGAATTTATTTTAATACAGACATACTAAGATAAACGCAACGCTATATAGACGATGAAGTGACAATACCTCCTAAATATTTTTTTTTTAAGAAATCGACTTTATTTTATGCAATAGCCTTAAAATTCAATTTCGCGTGGCCTATTATTTTTTTCTTGTTTTTTATCAAATAATAAAGTAATCCTGTAAACATTACATTAAAAGTTATATGAAAGTATTATGATCAAAACCAAAAAATTGGATCGTTTTTTCATTCTCCTGTAAAATAAGCATATCTACAGTTAGGAGGTATTGTCACTTCATCGTCGTACATAAGTTATGGCGTTTACCTTATTTGTATCAGAAGTAAAGCTTTACCATAAGATGCGTCTTTTATGTACCACAGACTCTTATAAGCGCCATTGCCCACTTCTACACTCTAGAATAAGAAAATTATAATTGTATCATCATCCTTCTACTCTTTCACCTTCCTACTAAGGGTCCGCTCAAATAATGACACTAGATTTAGCGAAACTGGTTATTATACAGAATCGGCTGCTTCTCAGCTCTGCTGCAACTCTTAACCAAACAATCCTGTTTATTTAAAAAAAAAAATTATATTGCTCGCGTTTTGTACTATATGAAAATGATCATGTGGCATATGTTTTTACAGGAGCTAACTTCATTTGCGGACAAACAGCTTAAATAAAAAAAAAAAAATTACCGATCTCATAAGAAGATCTCCGAAGAAACACAAGAAAAATATCTGGAACAGATTCGCGGTGAGGAATGACACGAAGGACGTGACAAGGATTTTGTCTGAGATCATCTGTAAAAAAATTAAATTTCAATTAATAATTTAAATTAATATATAGCAATAAGATCTACGTAAATACAGACAAGTACAAAGTATTTTTCATTATATATATATATTTCTTTTTCTCTCCAGACTGACACACCAATTCCCTAGTTCCAAACTAAGCATAAGCTTGTGCTATGGATACTAGGTGAACGGATAGACATACTTAAATACGTTTATAACCATCCATGACTCGAGTACAAATGTCCATGTTCATCACACGAAACATTTGCCCCTAGCGGGATTCGAACCCGCGACCATTGGTTTCGTGGCCAGGGTCTCTAACCACTCGACCAAAGGGCCAGTCAATATTATATCACTAAAGTGCAAATAAAAAAACACAATGCGTTAACTTGACTATTGAAACATTTACATTCTAATAATTTAAGAAGGTCCTTTTTAAGATCATTTCATAATTTGGCGCAGACTTAATATTTGGGATTAATTAAATTAAAAAAGAAAGCTTCACTTTTATCTGTGCATTTTTCCGAGTCGAGTTTTAACTTTGAAACATATATTAGAATCGGCCTTACCAAGACATCGAACCCGGTGAGGCAGATCAAGACGGAGCTAGACACGAAGTTGTAGAGTGTGCTTTTGGTGTATATTGCTTCCAGTGTATGCGTACAACTGTAAATTGAATAAATATTTCCAAATTCTTAGTCTTACTTAACTTTATCACTAACCTTTTAATGATGATAACTACATATTATATGATGAAGGTAACGTTTATACCTGTATATTCGTATTTTAAATCAACATAAATATAAGATGCTGGGACTTTATTCATAAACTGTTGCATATTATGTGACCGGGATACAAAATAGCTTCAATCCAAAATTGCTGATAGAAATAATACTTTTATATTAGAACGTTAAAAAACAAATCAGATTGACAAAATGTACAATCACCAAAGAAAATACTATACATACATACAATAATACACATATATAACATCACGCCCATAATCCCTGGAGGGGTTGGCAGAGTCAAAGGCAGCATGCCCCTTCACACTACATTCAGCCAAAAATAAAGCCGGGCTGGGTTAGATGGAAAATTGTGCAAAAGCAGTGACAAGCGGCTAACCTGTCGCCTACACAATCACACACCCAAAAACCGATATACCATTAGTCGCCTTTTACGACATGCTAGGCAGGAGCCACAGTTGGCACATTATTATTTTTTTTTGTCCCAGATCAACATGGGCCTAGTCCCAGACCAACATCGCCATGTTGTCCCAGATCCCAACAGCAAGAAAATACTAAATGATATTAAACAGTTCCTTACTTGATCAACTCCTGGTGCCATACCACCAAATCCCGGAACTCAACCTGAAAATCTTCTTTAGCCATATTCGCTGTTATGATCTTCTCCAATTTGTACTCAAGAAGACGAAATTGGATCCTGATGTAGGTACAGCAGACATAGAAGATGTAGTCCACAGAACAGACCCATAGGATTACTACCGCTTCTAGAAAGAGGAAGTATTTTTATAGCTACCACAGGTCGAAACAATCAAGGATATATCCCATAGCACTGCTATACTCAAGGTGTGTTCGGCGGAGCCCTGGGGGACCACGAAAAAAAATAGATCTTGATCATAATTAATTTAAAACTAAAGGCGTACTGTAGGGCTCCAGGGGAAAAATCCGTCATAAGTTTAATATTCCGTATCTACGACTACGCGAGTTCGATACTGTTTTATTAATCTAGGGTTCCGTAAATTACTCCCCTTTCCAAAAGGGGTAGCCAAAAAAGTTTGACAACCGCTGCATAGCATGCAACGAAATACATATATACATAGTAACATGTCCGCAATCCCCGTAGAGATAGGCAAATTTCAAGAAGCACCAAACTTAAAATTAAGTCGGCTTTGATGGAAAAAATAAAAAAGTGGCTATCTCAGCGCCTACGGAGACACTTACGTACTAAGATTATAAAGCTGAAGAGCTTGTTTGTTTGCTTGAACGCGCTAATCTCATTAACTACTGGTCCGATTTAAAAAATATTTTCAGTTTTAGATAGCCCATTTATCGAGAAAGGCTATATAACTTTAACCATAAACCCCGGGCACAGCTAGTTTGAAATATTATTTAAGGGTATTGCAATTTTATGTTTCAGTTGGCATTTTATGATATTTAACAAGTTTAATAATAGTATTAATTCTTCTAAAGTTTATTCTAGAAATGGTTGTAAATGGTACTGTGGTTACAAATTATATAATAACGGTATTAATCGTTTTGATACATTTCTTAAATGTCAAATGTTAATCGTATTTATATTCCTGTTATTTTATTTATGTAATGTATTTTTTTTTATTTTTTTCCAAATTGTATGATAAACATTGGCTTTCTTTTAAATAACTCTTCCACTATAACAAAAATATACGTATTCGTGTTAGTTGTAAATTATTTGTAAGCTGACATTAAAGAGTATTAAAATCGAATGGAAAGGTATGAGTATAAGATAACGGTATGCGAATTTCAGCTTTTATAAGAGTTATTTTATAGCTTTAGGTACAAACATTATAAATGCGAAAATAACTCCATCTGTTTGTTACATTTTCGCTCATATTCGGCTTGCTGAATTTAATAAGATTAAAATTTGGGCTCTAAAAAGAGAATACTTTAATATCCGGAAAACTACATAGATCCTATGGGATTTTAGTTTATGTAGCAGTCCACGTCGATAAAGCCATAAAAGTTAGTACATATGTATATATCATCACACTCGTAATCCCTAAAGGGGTAGGCATAGTCAAACCATCTTCAGCCAAAAATAAAACTGGGCTGGCCTGTGAAAAAGTAGTCACAAGTGGCTATAAAATTAATAAATCTTATAAATACCTGACCAAACCTGATGCAAGTACACAGCTGGCCAGAACCTTATGTCAAAAGGGTCGAAAGGGTACAAGATGAAGAAAGGCAACCTCAGATCCACCTCTTTGGTCTTCCAATAATGATACACAGTCACCATCACCGGATTCACAGCGAAGGCTGTCACCAATAGCACGTACGAAACATTCAGTGCTCTAATTAGACGATGCAAGAAGTTAACATCTTCAAGTACTATTTGGTCTTTTATATTACTTCTTTCCGCTTCTATATTTTTCTTTTCTAGTCTCTTGAGTACACCAAAGAGGTTAGCAAGCCGATCCCCGTTGAATATAATGGCGAAGGATTTAAAATTTGCCAGAAAACTAAAGGTCACGCATGGCCCTCCATATGTTAGCTCTATAAAATCTTTGCCACTCATAATCCCTTCGATAATGTAGCAGAAAGCGCCGGCTACATCAGAATTCAACCAAAAGAAGTTGAATGCATAAATTAACTTTTGCTTGTAATTCTTTTTATTATTTTCTATGTCCAGTCCTCCCATAGTGCATACAAATTTTATTTTAGCTATCGACTCGTCGAAGTAACTCTCTGTGGTAGCCATTTTGAGAGAATGACAAGTAATAAAGAAACGTTGTTAGAAGTAAAATTACTTATGTGGAAGTTTTCTTGTTCAAGTTTTTGTAATTACCGAAATTACATCTAAAGTTTAATTATTAGTTCAGTAATTATAAAATCTCCATTGTTTGTCTGTATTTACTTTGGAATTACTTATGTAAATTATAACATATTGGAGTGGAAGGAAAATACAGGGTGCTATTTTAAATTAAATACATAAGTAAGTAAATACAACTTTAAACATAGGTAGCAGCCTAAGTTCTGCATGAAAGGACCACGTTGAAGACCCGAAATACCTAATAACATAAAGTTATTACATGCAAATGCACTATACATGCAAACCGTAAGAACAATGTTCATCACACCAAACATCTACATAGTAGTAAGATTCGAACCCACGATCTTTTATTTCGTAGTCAGAGCCACCACTCGTCCATCGACCCTGTCATCCAAAAAGAAAATCCTTTGCCTACTCCCGCTTTAAACAAAACCAAAAATGCCTATAGATACCCTAATCTGACAAGTCTCCGGTAACCCCATCCCTAAACTGCGGGGCTCGCGGAACGTCCCTCGCACCCCTCGCCACCTGTTGCGCGCGGCGCCCGACTTGTTTCGTTCGTCATCGCACGGCGCTTCACTGACATCTCGGCCTCGGAAAAGTCTTTATTAGAGACGGAAAAGTACGGTCTGTGTTCGTATTGAGTAACTGGCTGACGAACCGGTAAAAAAAATAGTGTAAGAAAATATATAAATGTGATAGCATATAACGTGAATTTGTCCTATCAAATAAAGAAACTAGACATCTAATAAAAATGAATAGGATATAGTTTTTTATGCGGTGTGTCGTAATGAATGGACCAATGAAGTCCCACAGAATTCATTCATTTTGGCTCGAATATTAGACGCTCCATACCAATTAAGTACAGGATTAAAAATAAATTAAATAAGCCCAACCTAAAATATTTTATTGGTAGCTATTAAAGAGTTCCATCCAAATTCTTACTTAATTTAATAACTAAATTAGTTCAATTTAGATTAAATCTATAGTAAGAGTTACCGTATTGTCTCACGGATTTCACACAATTAAAAGTTTAATAGCTTGAAATAGGTTAAGGACAAGACTTCCTGTCAGCATGATTGATTGCATAGCAAGTTACAAGCGAAACTTATAAAATAAATTGTAAAATTAATATTAAACGTGTAGGAATTTAGAAACTTTGATCGTTGGCAAATATTCCAGTCGTTAGAGTAATATATTCCCTTAGCTTGTAAATCAATGTTAAATAATATTATCTCATTCGTCAAAATATTTATTTGGCGGTATTCAGTTCTCATCGCCATCTTAAAAAAACCAACAAGAACGCAAGCAAAGACACCAACCAACAGCCGCACAGCCTCCCGCTTTCACCTATACTCGTAAAACGTCAAAACTTTCCCGATTTTCCATCGCTCTGTTATCTGTGGCCGCGCGTTCCCGCGCTATGATTAACGGCCGGTTGCAGTTTTCTTTTTTTATCTCCCGCGGCAACAAGTTGTTTACGTTCTGAAAGTCGGAACGAAGCGGCTAGTGTAGGGGACCGGTGTCGTGAACGCGAGGTCTGTGAAGTTTGTAGAATTATGCTTTTATGGAGAATAATAACAGTGATAAAGTTAAAATATTTGTCAATATGAAAAAATTACATAACGACCCATAGATAGAAATACTCTTTTTTAATCCCACTTATGTGTTAATTATTTTTCTTAATCAATCAAACAAGACTTTAGGTCTTATGTTGATATTTTAAGGAGGTACCTATATATCTTCGAAAGATAGAACCTAAATTACTATCATCGACTTAGTTACTTGTAAATTAACATTCAGGGCCAGGACCAACAACCGACAAGTAATTAGAAGCTCAGTGGCTTAAAATGGACTCCCAGGTGCTGATTCAAGCATGCGCTATTATTGAGAAGCATAGCTACATGAGAGCTGGAAAACCTGCACATTTAAATAATCATCCATTTTATCGGATTCCAATTGGTTAAAACATCAGGTAGCAGTTACAACTAAGCAAGGCAAATCTAAGAGTAAATTCACAATTATCCCTGACATGGATCAGGGCAAGATGGTTTAATCAATTTGTAATCCTCAAAGTAGGTATTTATCCCTTGGAGTAGTTGGCGATTTGTTTTTTACCACCGAACCACCGCTTCCTGCGCACTACTGGCCAGCATTCACGGTCGAACAAGTTGCGTTCCGTTACACGCTCGCACTTTTCCACGGAACATGTTACTACAGGGACAATGGATCGTTGCGCGTTCCAAGAATTGTTGGAACGCCATCCGTGTCATTGTTGATGCGCAGTTCATTACGGCTCGTGTGCCGCAAGAATTTGAGCTATGTCCCGTTGCTGAATATTGGCTCGTTCAATGGTTCCCGAAGTGACGATCGTTCAATCGGAACATACTAGATAGACTTGATGATAAATGTAACACTGCGCAGCACAATTGCGCCAACTTAATTCTGTATGTATAAACTCACTTCTTTAAAATGTACCCGGGGCCCAGAAAATTCTAAAAGTGGCCAGCTTAGTACCTACCTGACAGCTTCTCAGTGTTGTCGATTTTGGCGCAATTTTGAATTAATTCAACCGGCGCAGTCGGCTGCGCCTGACTGAGTTTTGCAATTAAGTGAAGGTCCAATTTTCTTAAAAAAAATATTACAGCTTATTTACGTATGGTTTGTTCATCTACATAGCTATATCCTGTTGCTGGTCGGGGTCCGCTAAATGAACGAGTCTGGTATTTAGCAGTGAAGTGACTGTATGAAGAGAATCATAAATGTTGAAGAAGCAAGTGGGGTGTGTAAGGATCGTGACATATGGCGTTCAGTTCTCCCTGTCTAACCCGCAAGAGAAGTGGTCTGAAGTTTGTTAGTAGTAGTGACTGTCATATGATCTACCTAACTCTTAGATCCTGACAAATTTAATGATGGCTACACAACTATAGTAGCCCATACAAATGTGCACACTCTCCCACAATATGTGTTAACTGTAGTCTAATTCCGCAATATGATTTTTTATTATATAATATATACAGTTAAATCCAGAGTAACATGCCCGGATTTGAACCAACACACCCTCCTATGTGAGACGTTTATCATAACCAATTAGTCGATGATACTCTTACCAGAAAAATACATAACATCACGCCCATAATCCCCGAAGGAATAGGCAGAGTCAAAGGAGCAGCAGGCCCCTTAAACCACATTTAGCCGAAAGAAAAAAAAACACAAAAAATATAAAAATATGCGAAATAAATAAATAAAAACTTACATCAAAGCAATCCCCCGACAACACACCTTACTTTTTCAAATATCTACTTTAAATATATATTTTTTTAGGGTTCTTAAAAAGGCACCAAAGTGATCCTGTTACTACTATCCGAATGTCTGTCTGTCAGCCCAGCTCATCATCAACTCACATAGAACGTCATAGGCAGATTAATACTGTTGATGTTTCCACAAAAAGTATTACTAGCTTGTGCTTTTACATGACGTTTTTTGGTAGTATATATCGGTGATTTGTATATTAGTATTGTTTCTTTTCTTTTATAAATACTTTATTTGAAGTCTATATATATGTACAGAGTTATTTTTAATTTGAATAGAATTTTATACGTAACTAGCTGTCCCGGCGAACTCCGTATCGCCCAGTAATTGACATTTAACATTGACAGATACGAATCCCACCGTTTTATATGAGAAAATACTTTTGCTTTTATTTTGTTTTATCGTCAATTTTTCAATGTTTTTAATAGTTATTCTGTTATTCTGGACGAAGACAAATCCAACAAATCAAAAACAACGTAAATCAGTTCAGCCGTTATCGACTTATAAGTGGTGTAACAAACATGACTTTGTTTTATTTATATAGATGATGATGAATTCCAATTTATACCAACTAAAAAGGTCTGTAAAAAATCACGTGAATCAATAAATGCGTATCACGGAACTCACCATTACAAGCCAGTGTTGTGCTTATCCGCGTTTTGAGTTACGATATTTTCCAAACACTAATTTGTCTTGTTATGTTGTCCTGTAACTTTGGAAGTTGTTCGGCTAATTAGATATTAATTG
Organism: Glyphodes perspectalis; assembly: GCA_951394215.1. Classification (NCBI taxonomy): domain Eukaryota; kingdom Metazoa; phylum Arthropoda; class Insecta; order Lepidoptera; family Crambidae; genus Glyphodes; species Glyphodes perspectalis. Next base: position 8,752,641 of record OX596223.1, read on the forward strand.
GGAAAGTATGTAGTTGTCAGACAATTTTTATAATGACCCCTACCTTGTGTTGTTTACTTACTGTTTGTACTTTGTATCTGTGTTTTTCTATACGTCACATGTTGGTCTGGGACTTAAAAACAATGTGCCAGCTCATGGCCGGACCGTGAGTTTAAGGGGCCCTGGGCTAATACTACTTCGGAGCCCACCTAATTACACAAAGTATAAGACGTAGACTTGAATTAGATAAATGAATTGAATAGGTTTAATTAATCGCAGGATTCGCAGGGCTGCGAAACGTACGATCTGTTTAATTTAATAAAATTATGGATTTTTTCGCATTATCGTTTTGACTCTGATTTGACTTAGCTGGAGGCCCCTTGAATCCATGGGGCCCTGGGCTGAAGCCCAAAAAGCCATATAGTAGATCCGGCCCTGTACCAGATGTGTATTTGGCCTAGCATGTCGTAAAAGACCACTGGATATTGGGTATTGAACTGACACGACCGTGGCGATGAGCTAGCCTCTTTTGACAATTTGCTGTATAACCCAACACATTTTTTTTTGCTAAATGTGGCAGGGGATCTTGTACTCCTTGTTATCTGCTCTTCGGGGATTTCGAACGTGATAATATCTGTATGAGTATAACCATGGACTTACGCAAAGGGGCGCAAGTCGGCCCGGGGGGGGGGGGGGGGCTGCTCTCCCTAGAACTCGTGTGCAAGGTCTATTTAATAGAGATGATGACTGCATTAAAAAACTTTATTATATTTAGTCTGTCAGTTAGATTATACAAAAATACTAGACGCATGTTTTTCGCTTTATCAAGTTAACAAAAAATCACAAAGATAAAGAGTATCAATACCGAATACCAAACTCATGGGCGTAACTTATGGTCGAGGAGAAATAAAAAAAGATATCAGAATAATAATAAAGAAATCGGAAAGAGGGACGATTCCCTCTTTCTGATTTCTTGATATTAACAGAGTTAATTGAGACAACAGTGACGATTTAAGAACAGTTGTGTGTTACCACAACCAGTGAATATGCTTCAGAATTTGATCACCCATGTTATTGGGTAATCACTGATTCACTACTTACAAATATCAAATGATTTCCTATTCGAAGAAAAATCCTTGAACTCTGTCTACCCTTAGAACTGTGTGTATGAATGTATGATTAAAGGACCTCACTGCTCCTCAAACTTTATACCTACCCCTTCGACGATTCCGGGCGTGATATGTATGTATGTCTGTGTGTAGGTGTTTTTTCCACTCCGAGTAGGTCCCACACTTGTCTGGGCACAGCTGGGCGCCGGCATGCACCGCTGCAACCCCCGCTGGGTAGAGCGAGACGGTAGGGTTGAAACTATTTGCTTATTTTTTTTTTAATTTCTTACAAATTACAAATTACTTTTTGAAGTAATTCATACATCTGTATGATGAACTTCAAAATACATTACATCTAATCATCATAAAAATGTTCGTACATTTGCATCATCGTCTCATCGGATTCTCTCATAGAGTAAAGGAACAGACAATGCACCTGTGTCTGCGCACACACTTGTGCACTATAATATCTCCTGCGCAGATGGCTAATCCTCGTTGAAATTGGCCGCCGTGACCGATATCGGTTAAGAGGACATTATTATGATATAGCAATTTGTATTAAAAGAAAGGAACATTGATTTACCATTGCTCTATATTGCATATATAGGTATACATGTCATACAAATAAATACGCCCGCAATCCCTAAAGGGCCAGGCAGAGTCCACGGAAAAATAACTTCCTTAATCTACATTCAGCCAAATATAGTATTGTGTTGGGTTAGATGGAACATCTTGAAAAAGTAGTGACAAGTGACTAGCTCGTCGCCTACATAATCACAAAGAAAATACACCATAAATCGCCTTTTAGGACATGGTAGTCAAGAACACAGTTGGTACTCATTTGTTAGGTCCCAGAATAAAAGAATAAAATCGGGAAAAAAATAATTTTTAACATTGAACTGAATATAATATATTTTCCGACTTTTTTGCTACTTTCAGAATCCGGTGGTAAATTTTCATTTTTATTTGTATGTACTGACGATTTATAAGTGCTTATTTGAGCCTACGTAAATAAAGATAATTTCATTTCATTTCATTTCATATAATATCGGTAATATTTCCACGAATGCTCAACCCTAACAATTACCTCACACGCACCCTTTTGTCGCAGCCCCCAGCGCGTTTGGCAAGTGAACTCAAGCACACACATACGCACAAATATATATATATACACACACACACACACACACACACACACACACATAGTACACGCCACAACAGTATGGCACACACACTGCGTGCATTCATTCACTGTCGTGCCATAGTAAATTAAATGCAGGTATGTTGGATATGTCATCAATAGACGTGGAATTTACACCCTGAGGAATTTAAGCGGTATACCTCGTTCAATGGACGGATTGAGTTCAGAGTATTTTTAAACCAATGCTTCGTTACTATCCTCAGTTACTTTGTATATTATAAATTAAAAATATACAGCTCTGCCTATAACTTACATCTTTATACTTAAACCAATCAACCAATGAAATTCAGTACACTTTGAAGTTTGATTGGACCATAAAGAAGGACGTAGGTCAATATAATAATATCCCGAAAAAAAAATATTGATCCAGTACCGTACTTTAGTAAAGGTACCTTCATTAATTTGAGTTGATAAAAAACAAAAGCTTAGCCTACTTATTTTACAATCAGATTAATGTACGTGATCTCCTCTGATATGGATATTACTCTCACTAGCTTATGCCTGCAGCTTTGCTTGGAATTCAACCTTTTACAGATACAATTTTGTGTCCCGCGAAATCAATAATTTTTTTTCTAAGTGAAGAACCCTGTATCCTTTCTTAAAGTGCAAATTTTTAGCGCACTACATTTCAACTTTATTTTTTGTGGTTTTCAGAGTCACTTTCGCATTTATAACATTTGTAAATAACGATGATACTAAAAAAACTGACTTACTCTGTCCCCCTACTACGTCCACATTGGCATCCATAGATGTGTGCGCGCACAGTTCTGGCACGCAATAAATTATAGAGGAACCTGCTCCGGGGGTGAGCCGGCGAATTAAAACGAGTGCATTTTTAAACGTTACCAAACGCAGGGAAAGTGCCCGCTTGACCCGCCTGTCTTGACTCGTTTTGAGTTTTTTATTGCGGTTCTTGCTTTTTAAAGAACGAGTTATTGTTTTGTGCCAGCGCTATTTGTTAGCTTCAAATTTATTTTTTTATTGGAATGCTTTAATTTTTTTTATCAAAATATGTAGAACTAGCTGTGCTTGCGGTTTTACCAGCCTTTATGGTTAATGTTGTATAGCCTAGCCTTCCTCGATAAATTGGCTATCTACACTGAAATGTTTTTTTAAATCGGACCAGTAGTCCCTGAGATTAGCGCGTTCAAGCAAACAAACAAACGAAGAAGCTCTTCAGCTTTATAATATTAGTAAGTAAGTATAGATATCATGCTTTTTTTTAATGTGTAGACTTGATTGAGTAGAATAGCGGAAAGTCAATTGAATTTGATTTAACAAAAATGTGTCATTACAAAACTGATAAATTACCGATTGTACTTATCGTCATAATGTTTATATCTAAACAAAACGAATAGTACTCTCCAGCTGTATGATCAGTACTGCCAGAGTTATAGTATTCAGGTGTGATATTATTATGCATGTACTGCATGCTTATCATGAGTAAAAATTCAGTGCCATCAGAATTCAGTAACCCTTACAGGGTAACCACAGAAATTCAATTCTGGCTACACATCAAGCTATTTAGATATGCAGATTTCCTCGCAATGTTTTCTCTCACCGCTGAGGAATATAAATCATAGGTGGAATTTAAAATAGACAAGTGCCCAGATTTTTACCAACTTCCCTCTCATATAAGCAGTGGCGGACTAGCCGGGGGTGGAAGGGACAGTCCGCCCGGGCCTCTGGTCCTGGGGGGCCTCATATTATCTCCAAGTTCCTGTAATCGTCCAATAACAAACAGTGGAACCCCCCCTCCCCCCAATTTCGGGCAAGCAACACTTTTTTATTTTTTTATTACTCGTATCCTTACTAGGGACCTCGTACAGATCTTTGCCACCCCAGGTCTCAAACAGGCTTAGCCCGCCACTGCATGTAAGTCACGTCAAATTGAACTACCACCGCTCTTTAACACAATCGTACATCGTAATTAATCACCCCCGTTCACAGCAGGATATCACTCGATCACTATCGAAAACGACCAAAATTGACAACTTCATCGAATTCCGATTCACTTGTAGTTCCCGAAACAGATATATCACAGGCCTGACTTTCGTCCCATTGACGAGTATTCTCGGAACCGAGTGGATCACAAGCGATTCTTGGTACATCAGTTAACATCGTAACGTCAGGTGATTCGTGTTATTGGTACAATAACTATTGAAATAGATTATACAATAGAAGTGATTATAACAATACGGTGGTAATGTTATTTGGGAATCATTTCGCCAAAACGATGCAGTTTATGAGCTCTAGAAGTTTCACTACATATAATAGATTTGACGGGTTAAGTATATCAATATAGATACTTCTATTCGATATCGTTTGACTTGACTTCACTAGCTCGATGGCTCATTCGGTAGTGACCCTGCCCCATGCGCCAAGAGTTGTGGGTTCGATCCCTACCCAACATTCATATGATGAATGCTTGAGTCTGTTCTGAGTCTGGTTGGTAATCTTATAAATAAAAATGAATCGCTGTTCGTTAGTCTCGCTAAAACTGGTGAATGGTTGGCTTTGGCTGATTTTGAATTTAAAATATTTGTATTTTTTCTGGGAAGGTTTGTACAGTAAGAAAATATAAAAACATTACAAGGAAAATAATTAAAAAAAAAACGAAAACAGGGCGTTACGAAGTGGTCCGGGACAGGTAGTACTGAATATTTGAGTACCTACATATTTTAATACCACTGTTGATTCTGATATCCGTAACACAAGTGCTTAAGCTACTTACCTCGGAGTCAGATCAATGTATGTGATGTAGTCGAATATTTATTATTTATCGTTGTTTGATTTTGATTCGTGGTGCGAAATGATATAAGTACATGGAAACAATCCTCGTTTATTTCTAACAGATTTACAAATAACAGACAAGATCCCCGTAGTACACAATCTAGAACAAAATAACGCTGCGGCGCGCCTTTGCGTCGTCGGATGTTCCAACTCACTTCTTCTAGATATTATTGTGATGGCGCACGGCACACTGCGCAGAACTAAAGCGAGTTGCTAAGCTGAGTTAGTTTAGTTTAGCTTGCATAGCTGACGCAGTTTTTCATACTTGTGACATATGTCAGCTATGCATGCATGCAAGGTTACACAAGTAAAAAAAATTGCGTCAGCTATGCGAGCTAAACTTTTTTTTTTTTTTTTTTTTTTACCCGGAGAAATGCGTTACGCATACCACTCCGCCTCGGGGGAGCGGAGTGGTTATGTGGGACTCCCAGGGGCCTCTGTAACAGGAGACCCCCTCTCCAGGATGGTAGTGGCCGGGGTATACCCACTAAAACTCCGGGATGCATCCTCTACGCCGACTGAGGCTTCGCGGGTGCCCCTATGGAATCGTCCGCTAGACCTCAGCGTCAGCCCGCTACCGGGCGCCCGCGCCAAAGGTGGAGACGACTGGATGCATACAGCCGTCTCCCCAGACGGGTGGATCCTATAACTGCGAGTTAGGGCCCCCCGACCCCAACCCGCTAGACCCACTAGGGCGGAGGAAGGAGATGGGCGTAACGCCTTCTCCTACCACCCAACCGCCTACGCCGAAGCACATGAGCCTGGGCGCTGTCCTCCCTGGCCCGCTCCGCTGTCTCTTTCTGCGTGACCACCTCCTCGCAGAAGGTGACCATTGCATGCCATGCGTTTTCGCTGCATATCATGGCGGAAATTATATTTACGAGAGTCAAGTCTTGTCCTACTGCTGCTTCATAGCAGCAGTAGGACAAGACCTCATGGTTACTGCGCTGCTGGACCCATGCTGGACAGTGTTGCAGGGTGTGCTGCGCCGTGTCTTCGTCAGCTCCGCATTCATGACACTTCGGTGTCGGCTCTCTCCTGGCTATGCGGTGCAGGTATCGGCCGAAGCAGCCGTGGCCCGTGATCACCTGCACCAGCCTAAATGTAAGGGAGCCGTGACGCCTATTAATCCACCTGTCCAACACAGGCCGAATCGCCTCTATTGCCCGCAGACCATATGAGGGTTCCGATAGGTGCTCCTCCCATTTCCTCGTAAGGACCCTCTTAGCATATGCGAGCTAAACTAAATTAACTTAGCATAGCTGTTGGTCTACAACCCGCTTAAGACTTGCTGAGCACCTCACGGCTCTCAGCGTCTTCCATTTGGTCCGCAATTTTAATTAAATTGCTAATTTAATTTAATTAACAATGCACTTATTGCGTAGACATTACATTGACGCAAAAAACGAAGTTACCCATATGCAATTCTTTAACTAAAGGAATGCACTCAGGCATCTTCATTCAAGGGAATAATGTGGTGTATGGATGCTCAGGATGTCTATTGCCCTACCTTAGTACTACATTTGTATCAAGTCCCGATTCCCGAAATAGATGCATCACGCGACACGACTTTTGTCCCAGTGACATGTATTCTCGGAATCCGGGGCGCGGTCGTCCCCGGTTCCCGGTATAGCGACCGCCCTTCGGGACTCTGCGCGGGAGACGTTTGATCCAATCATTTGTCCACCGGAGATTGATCTGATTGTAAAATTCGTCCAGCCATTGCGATGGCAAACACTTGCTATTTGGTTTTAGAATTTGCTTGCGACATTGTCTAAACGATTCCAATCCATCCATTCAACGCGTCAATTGCGTCATTTGACAAGTACTTTTTTAAATAATGTCCTCCTAACCGATATCGATCACGGCGGCCAATCTCAACGTGGATTAGCCATCTACGCAGGAGATATTGTAGTGCACAAGTGTGTGCGCAAACACAGGTGCACTGTCTATTCCTTTTACTCTCATAGTCCGGTGAGACGGCAATTCGACATGACCGGAAAGAAGTCATGCGCAGGACCAACGGCTTAACGTACTTTCCGAGGCACGGGGGTGATTAAACCGCCAACTTCCTGACTCCGGACTGTTACTGAGTAATTTCAATATTGAAATAACCAGCCACAAATTTTTGGCCTGACCCGGGATTTGAACCGGGATCTAGACTAGACCAACGAGGCAGTCATTTTTTTTATAAATACGTAAATTACTTCTACATACTTTTACCTCTTTTTTATGGAATATGACGTCATTTGTAAGCACTTTTATTATGTGATGTGACCAAGATGTCACTTCCATGTTGCTCTGTACTTATAATAGGTACAATATTGAGTACTAGCATCGCCCCGCGATTTAAGTACCCGGTTCCGTTCGAATACGGGAATAAAATATAGTCTATATTAGTCCCTGATAAATTAGCTTTCCATTGGTGAAAGAATTTCGATAATCGGTTCAGTAGTTTCGGAGCCTAATCAATACAAACAAACAAATAATCAAATCTGTCTTCTTTATAATAATTAGTATGATTAAGTTTCTGATAGTGTAGGCGACAAGCTAACCACTTATCATACTACACTACTCTGTTACAATGTTCGAGGTAACCTTACTTATATTTTTAACGAAGTGTTTAAAGGATCTCACTGCCTCTGCTCGATAGAGCCTACCCCTTCTGAGATTGCAGGGGTGATGACTCAGCATACTAATAAATATGTATGTAAGTATATATGTAAAGTAGCCTGCCCTTATTTTTCTAAGCCCTGCTACACACACCAAGCAGGTGTTTTCAAATAATTGTGACAAAGACAATTATATGCAAATGCGGCTGAATATTCATGTCGGAAACAATTGCGCGGCTTTTATTAATTCGCGCTTGTTTGTAACGAACAATGGCGGTCTTTGTGTGACGCGTTGTTTATCAACACACGGCGGAAGCTGTGTGAAAATATCTATGTGATAGTGCTCTGTGACGGCGCCATTTTGTGAAATGCTAGGTCCTTCTCCCATGGTTTGGGACTCAAAAATAATGCACCTAGTGTTGCCGCTCGTTAGTCCACTATCGATAGTGTATCGATAGTGTATCGATAGACTATCGATAGTTGGGCAAAAGCAATAGTATCGAGAGCCCTATCGATAGTAACAATTATTATTATAATAGACATGCTCGATACTATCGATAGTATTATAGTATATATACTGATATTTTACCAAACTGAGCTATCGATACTATCGATAGTGTCGATAGTATCGATAGTATCAATACGCCTATCGATATTATAGATGATTTCCGAGGTCAACTATCGGTCAAACTATCGATAGTTCGGCAACACTAAATGCACCTAATGTGCAGGATATAGTATTTAAGATCCTGCTCCTATATTGGTAAAAGTATATCTGTGTGATAGTGCGCTATGACGGCGCCATTTTGTGAAATTGTAGGTCCTTATCCTATGATCTAGGACTCAAAAATAATGTGCCAACTGCGACGCCAATTTGCGTCATCAAAGATCCTGTCCCCATGTTTGTTTGTGACTCAAAAAGTATGTGTACCACCTGTGTTCGTTGTCTAGCATGTCGTAAATAGCGACTCATGGTATATCGGGTTTTGGGTGTGTAATTAAATTATGTAGGCGACGAGCTAACTGTCAATACTTTTTACTACTGCTTCTAACCTAGCCCAGTTTTATTTTTCCTGAATGTGGTTAAGAAGGCTAGCTGCACCTTTGACTCTGCCTACCCCTTCGGGGATTACGGCCGTAATGATATGTATGTAAATAGTCTCTTTAGCTCCAAACTAAGCATATTTACTAAAACATGTATTTTTTACCACATAAACATGTATTTTTTTTTAATTTATTTATGTTATTAGTTATTTTATAATGTAGCTACCGCTTGTCACTGCTTTTTCACAATTTTTCATCTAACCCAGCCCGGCTTTATTTTTGGCTGAATGTGGTTGAAGGGTCATGCTGTCCCTTTGACTCTGCCTACCCCTTCAGGGATTATGGGCGTGATGTTATGTATGTATGTATGAATTAAAAAGTACATCGCTCTAGGTTCGTGCATTGAGGATTAAACGACTTATCGTGTGGACAACCCGGTGGCTTGAAACCTGTTCCTGCGGGAACACCAGTCTCCTCTTCGATCTAAATAGTTGTAAAACACAAAATAGTTAAAATTAATAAATAGATAAATACTCTTGTTAATGTTCAACATACTTAAAACTAAGCTTACCTTCTTAAACCATAACCTACGTGTAAAAAAATTAAGGCATTCATTTTTTGTCATATGAATGAAAGACGTCATCTAAGTACATAAACAAAACACATTTGAAGTTAATAACAATCAGTTTATATAACTGTTACAATAAGTATTCAAGTAATATGAGGAAAAAACAAAACTATTGCTACATTATTAGACTTAGTTGAATAAAATTAGAAAGGTATTATGTATTTCATTATGGATATTACTCATATTGTGTAAATACATATAAATAAATAATTTTTTTACTAATCGGGACCAAAACTCTCAACCCATTTTTTGTTTCTTGCCAGAGAATTTTATTCTAAAGAGTTTTTATACCGAGCATCGTAACTGCCAGTTCGATTTTTTTTACTTTTTCTAGCCTTCGGAACGCAACTTTTTTCTAAGAAGCACATGAAAAGAGTTCGTGTATCGTGCGATACAGATTTCACGAGGGAAAAGTGTTTGGAAAAAAACGACAAAAAGTTGGTCGGGCGCGCGCCCCGCCTGCCTCGTGTCAGACGGACCCGGCGAGACTACACGGGTCGCATTTTTGGGGATTTATCTCGCAATTTTTCTATTGTACATATTTTTTTAACATGGAGTTAAAATGAATGTGATGTTTCTTGAATTCAAAGACAACTAAAAGATGAATAATTTAGAGCATTGGTAAGGATTGAACTTGTTAATATTGAGAATATTGCTCTTATTTGACTTTTGGATTTCGATTTACGCAGGCATTATGCGTTAAAAAACAATAAATTATTTTTATTCTTCATTTCATAACTTTAACCTCATTTCTCGCTAGGTAAGACTAAATATAAAAATCATAAAATTTCATATATAAAAAATAAAATACAATGCAGACGTAATTACTAATTATTCTGGATTTAGGAAGTATATAAGCAAGAAGTTTGCTCCTTTTCTTTCTGCGCCGAATAAAGAAAATCTTAAAACAATATGTAAGCCTCAATACCAGGCATATCGCAATCTCATCTTGTGTGAACCGCGCCGACCCGTTGCATGCCGTCGCACACGGGTACCCGCTGTCATGTCCCCTCACCAACATAACATGACACGAGTACACATGAAAATCGACTTTACTAACTTAAAAATAAGAATCAAATAATCTGCATTCCATAAATTGGCACGCCACCAGCCCCATTCGGTCTAGAATTTCAAATTTCGAACGCGCTCTTACGTCCATCGGTTTAAAGACTAAACGGCTCAACGAGCCCCAATCATTCAATAATCTACTTTATGCTTTTGTTTTACGTTACAAAACAACTGCACAGACATTTTTGTGGGAATAAACAAGCGAAGCTTGAATTTAGCTAAGCCAGTTTGAATCTTAAGAGCCGGTAATAAGGGCTGTTGTATTAGAGGAATGTATCTTGGTCAACCCTGAAATGCTATCGGCTTTTTAGTTCCAGAACACGGAATAGTCTCACGTCTAGGGCCAATTCGGCTTTTAGGAGTTCAGTGCGTTTTTATAGGCACTTATTTTGGGTACAGATGGATGACGTGCTATTTTTTGGGGTTTTTGAAGGCATACGGTTGATATTTAATTTGTATTTTCGATTTATAAGTGCTTTGTAAATAAAGATAATTTCATTTACGAAAACCAAGACCTTAGATTTGATGGTATTTTAGAACTGATATTGTTCATAATGTGAGGATTATGTAAATGCCATCAAATAAATCGACTGTCTACAAGAATAGATATTAAATGACGTACTTTAGTATGTAAGTATGTCTGTTAGTATATTAGATCACAAGGCAAAATATGTGCTTTCGACTAAGTTGCGTTAAATTGGGTTGCGTATGGATAAAAAAGCATAGCAACCATAAACAAGGTAATTAAAAAACACAAAATAATACAAACACAAGTTTCTCATAGCACTCTCTTCTATAAATCTACGGGTGAAGTATTTTTTATTTTTAGTAAAACAAATAATATTTTTAAATATTTGATAATTTATTGTTTCCACTAGACAACAAAGAAATTTCTAATAAAATACAAACTGCGTAATAGCTTCATTTGTACATAGTTTTCAATAACGCGAAGTATGACCAGGATCTGCTCAAAATCTGAAAAATATATAAATTTCAACGGTTTTTTTTAGTAAATTACTCATTTGACTAAAATTTTTATTAGTCCGTAAGTTACATCAACGATTCAAAATATTGAAATTGTATATTTTGCTTTCTTTGCATATCTAATATTCACCATCACATACCTACATTGATCTGACTCCGAGCTAAATAGCTTAAGCACTTGTGTTACGGATATCAGAATCAACGGTCGTATTACAAATATATACTTAAATATTGGATATTAACACCCAGACACAGAACAAACATAAGTATTTATCAAACGAATGCTTGTCCTGGGTGGTAATCAAACCCACAACTCTTAGCGCATAGGGCAGGGTCACTACCAAATGCGCCATCGAGCAAGTCAAGAGTTAATGTTGGCTTAAACTAACGCCTCTCTCGTATAAGACGAGAATGCTTATCACTGAGCTACTGCGACAAATTAATGTACTGTGTTACTGTTTCCAAGACTTAACAAACTCCTAACATTATAAACCATACATACATACATACATAACATCACGCCTGTAATCCCCAAGGGGTAGACTGAGTCAAACGGGCAACAGGCCCCTTTAACCACATTCAGCCAAAAAAATTTTTTTAATCTATCCCAGTCCAACCCAGGACACTGGGTTAGATGGAAAATTGTGAAAAAGTAGTGACAAGTGGGTAGCTCGTCGCCTACACTATCACAACATTATAACTTGTAGGTAAATAACCATCTTGCTTTCTTACCGTGGTAAAAGCGGTCAAGTTGAGGTCAGCGAAGTTGCAAGCGGTCAACTTGCAAGGCTTCTGCGCCCTGGAACACATTCAGACTCTTTATAAGACTTTTAAAAATGACATTTGATTAAAACCCAGTTTTGTTAGCGATCATCTTCTTAGCGTTATGTCCCGTGCTTAGAAGGCGTCTGTTTAGACTATGATCCAGGATTTAGCGAGTCTGGTAACTACATTGAAGCGACTGCCGATCTGACCTGCATAACCCTTATATATGGGAACTAGACAAATTTGGATCATGGTTACACACATATCCATACTCGTTGGAATGTCTAGGTTTCATTGCATAGTGGTATAAATACGTAAATAAATTTGAAAAATCCAGAGGTACGTGCCCGGGTTTGAACCCGCACCCTTTGGTTAAAAGGCCCGTGTCTTTACCATTGAGCTACCACCTCGGTGTTGTTAAATAAATAAATATCCGACGACATCACATACATTGAGCTGAAATGAAATGGAATGAAATTGTCTTTATTTACGTAGGCTTAAAAAAAGCACTTATAAATAGTCAGTATAAGATCAATATAAATCCTGACTCCGAGGTAAAGTAGCATAAGCATTTGTGTTACGGATATCAGAATCAACAGTGGCATTACAAATATGTAATATAACAGATATATCTAATATTTAATTATATATTTGTAATACCACTGTTGATTCTGATTTCCGTTACATAAGTGCTTAAGCTATTTACCTCGGAGTCAGGATTTAAATTGATCTTAATCTGACGATTTATAAGTGCTTTTTTTAAGCCTACGTAAATAAAGACAATTTAATTGTAATTTCAATGTATGTGATGTAGTCTGATATTTATTTATTTATAGATACATATTTATATTCAGATTTTTTTTCATTATTAGAAGATGTGTTCTGAATCGGAACGTATCTTTCTTCTAATTTTCTCATCGTGATTATAGTTTCATGGCGGTCTATGACTTAAAAAGTATCTACCAATTATCATTTATCATTATTTTATCTTTATTCTCGCTATCTAACACCTTAATTGTTCATCTATTTCATCTAAACTTCACCAACCTCGTGAGAATTAGAAGCATACTCTTCTTAGTTTTATGATCCGTCTCATACCAGATTGAGTTGTACACAGCTAAGCTAATTTCAGTGCTCTGCAAAAGAAAATTAGTATTTCTACTTTCACTCGAAGCATTGTCATTAAAACCTTTGTTTTAAATTGAAAAACCCAAAAGAGATATAGATGATGCAGCTATGTGTTTTTCGTGAAGAATAAACAGGAACAGTGTTTTTACTGTTAAAGAAGCCAGAATTACATCAAGTAATAAAAAAATACAATGTTATTCTTACTTATTGACAGCGCCTTTGTAAAACAATATTTAAAAAATAAAAAATCGAGAGTCGTTAAATATTTTACTGCAATATCGCCCACGAAAAGGGTCGAAAAGTTAGTAGTAGTTTAAACCAGTACTTTCGAACCCTTTTGCTAAAACCCGATTTTTCAAAAGTCATATCTAGGAGATAAAAACAACTAACTAAACATCACGCCACTTCCCTAGCGGGGTAGGCAGAGAGAACCGAACGCCATATGGCACGATCCTTACCCACCTCACTCGCCTCTTCAACATATAGGAAATAACAGTCGAATAAATTACAACACGGATTATCTTAAACTGTCTTCGCCTCTTTACAAAACAAGATACCGAATGTCATTCACAAAATGGTGATTTTATACTTATTCAATCGGTAAATTCAATAGAAAAATATTTTATTTACAAACTTAACCATTGTTATTGTCATTTTACTGACGTCGCTTTACGTCTAACCGAATGACGTCATTCCGATATCCTGTTTTGTCACATGAACAGTATACTTACATTTGACATATAACTCGTAAGTTATTAATATTAGCTTCCTCCAGAAACCACGACTGAAGTTAAACAGTTTTTTAAATGGAGATACTAAAGGACTTAAGCCAGTCATTAGATGATGATGATGTTGATGATCAAGAAGAATGTTTCTTACCGATCGCATAAGCATGTCTCCGAAGAAGCAGAGCAAGGATATCTGCGACAGGTTCATGAAGAGGAACGTGGCGAATGTCACCACGACACTGACGTCATCCAACACCTGATACACGAGAAAGTGATAACAATATTATCAAATTGTCTAGACTGATATACTAACATATTTTCTAGAACTAATCATGTAGGAGCTGTGGACGCTGAATGAAGATGAGACATAGGTACATAACTCGTTTGTAGTCACGTTCCAGTACTAAACAAATGATCATTTCCGTCACACGATTTAATGAATTCATATTTCTGTATTCATAGTCCAACTTAAAATATTCTCTAAATAGTTTTCGAAAAAACACTTTGTCAAATATAGATAAAGAAATATGATTCTACCACCGGTTCGGAATGTTGCTTTTAATGAGAAGAATCCGGCAAGAAACTCGGTAGTAACTCTTTTCAACAACAGTAATAAAAAAGGTGTATGAACCATTTTAACTTTGAGCCATGTAGCGAAATGGAAATAAAAACGTATAATTACAAGAAAATATTTGAAAAAAACTTGACCCGACCAGGGCATACCAGCCCCCAAAGGCGGCCCCTGTTCCCGAATATGACGTATATGTCAGCCATCGCTTCACTCAACCATATTTTAGGGAATGTAACGACCCGTCAACCGCATCCGCACCGCATTGGTTTCATAGCTTGGATCTCTGACCAAGGGCTTGTCATGTCAGACATATTTACACATATATGATGTAGAACTAGCTTTACCTGGGCCCTGTATCAAATGCGGCGAAGGTCTTCTTTCATCAGTAACATACTTGTGGACAAAAATGTTTTTTCTTCGTACATGCGTTGAGGCCCCTATAGGTCATGGAGCGTATCTTTTGATACGCCGGCGGCTATGGCCCTGTCTTTAAACTTACTTGTAAACATTCCTGTCTCAACTGCCAACAAAAGACTATACCTCATATAAAGATCTGACATTGAAAATCAATGGCTGTAGTTGCCATTGATTTCATGGCCAAATCATTTGTCTTTGATACGTTACCGTAATGATGAAGCCGCTCAAGCAGATGAGGAAAGAGCTGGTGATGATGTTGAACAACGTGGACTTCGAGTACAGGATCTCCACTTGGTCCACTAGGCTAGGAAACAATCAAATTATGCAATTGCTTATGATCTTGAATACATTTACTGAAAGATTTAATATAATGGATAAATTGCTCTTATATTATTAATGTATCCTGATCTGTGCCGTATACAATTTAGGCAGCGGTCCTTCAATAACTTCAGGAATGGACCCTAAAGAAAAAGGGCAGCATAAAGAAATAAATGAATAATAAGTTGTAATATGATCCGCGACCACCACTCGACAAACAGGCCTGTCAAAATTTAACAGCCCCTAACTAAGCAAATTCCTAAACAGTTACAAATCCTGACACCATGTGTTCAAAAGGGCCTTACTCGATCAACTCCTGGTGCCTCCTCACGGCGCGCGTAAGGCGCCTCCTGGTTTCATCCGGGGAGCCGACGACGTGCTCGAAGCGATGGCAGAGGATGCGGAAGTGCATCTGGATGTAGATGCACGCCGCGTAGAACAGGCTGTCTGACCCGAACACATTAGCCGCTACGATAGCAGCTGGAAGACAAAAATACTTACATACTAGGGACTATCCTGCGGCATTACGTGCTGGATCCAGCAGAGCTAAAATTATGCTGAAAGCAATTGGATTGCTTGATCCTGCATAGCAATCTCCAGGGATATTGGTATATTAGGGATTGAATTAATATTAAGGATTGAAGTCCAGCGGCAATGAACCGTGCATGTAGCTGGAGCGAGCAGTGAGTTTACACCGACCACACGATTTTTGTCGGAAGCTGAACAATGTGGAAGTATCTATCATACCCACCTAACTATCTTTGTGGTATAAATCAAAATCTGTATCATCTGCCCTTCCCGTTGAAGTTAAGCCAGCATCGAGCAATTGGAGTAATTTATAACAAATTTGTATATTACTTGAATAGAATAGATACATGAATACTCTACACTCTATTTATAACTAGCCAGCCACAATGCTATATGAAGTTTTCCTGTTCAACTATGCAAATTATTCCACTTAGTAACCAAACGATTTGCAACTTTACACCTCTAGCAACAAGGGTCACTTATTCATCTGCATATGAGTCAGAATAACAACACTTACTGTTTTGGAATATGACTAATAATAACCATCCTTGTTAATTGACTCATTTGGACTTCGTTGACTGGAGTTAAGCGAAAGTAGTCATACTAAATAGACGCATACAAACGAGAATACTCATAAAACAAAAGAAAAGTTACAATTATAACAATACTAGCTTCTGCCTGCGGCTTCGCTCGCGTGGTATATCGATGAAACATAGCCTATATGTTACTCGTATGTATAAGCTTTATTATTCTAAAGTTTCATTAAAATCCATTCAGTAGTTTTTTTCTGCTCTGGTTAATCTTACACTTTTATTGTAAGTAATCATATTATGTCATCTCCCGCAGTCATTGATTGTATGATTTGGTTTAAAACATTTAAAAGAAAAGTGTATATTACTCATGTATATTTTGACGCTGAAAAGAGTTACTACCGAGTTTCTTGCCGGTTTCTTCTCGGTAGAATCAGCATTCCGAACCGGTGGTAGATTCACATTGCTCTAAAGATTTTGTAAAATTGACAATTTATAAGTGCTTTTTTTTAAGGCCTACATGAACAAAGAAATTTTGAATTTGAATTTGAATTTTGTGTAAGAGTAACAAACATCCATACATACATACAAACTTTCGCATTTATAATATTAGCAGGATTCGTAACAGCAACATATGCTATGACGCTCGCAATCCCCAAAGGGGTAGGCAGAATCCAAGGATTAATAGCTCCCTGATGACAAACCTATACCCAATACTACTAATAGTCAGTCGCCTGTTACGACATGCTAGGCAAGGAACACAGTTGGCACAGTCCCCATTAGAGTCCCATACCGGCATGGGACAAGTGAAAATATTATAGTTTAAAAAATTACGTACATATATACAGACGACAGCACATCAGGCTATAAATTTTTGTTGCGAAACAGCCCTTATCATAACGACATAAGACTTCGCAGTGTTTAGCCTTAAGTGCTGTCGTGTATACCTTATCCACCAGAAATCGTCAAAGATGAAAAATCAAAAAAAAATTAAACCACATTAAGCCATAAATAAAATCGAGTTGAGTTACATCAAACATTGTGAACATAAAGGAGTCCTTTTTCATAATTTCAAACTCAATTTTGTTTTGGGCTAACAGTAGTTGTATGAGCTTACTATTCTTTGGACTCTTACTATTACTATTCCCCTTATGGGATAACGAGCGTCATGACATGTATGTAAATGACAAACATGACTTTAGGCATAACGGGCTCTTGAGGTAAGATGATGTGTTTTTATATAATATACACCAATCTAGACGTTTGTGAAAAGAAAGCAATGAATATAAATAAATTCACTTGACTAATTCTCTAGTTCCAAACTAAGCAGGTATGCCTGTGCTATGGATACTAGGTGAACGCATAGACATACTTAAATATGTTTATAAACATCTATGACTCGAGTATAAATGTCCATATTCATCACACGGAACATTGGTCCCTAGCGGAATTCGAATCCGCGAGTCTTGGTTTCGAGGCCAGGGTCTCTGATCATTCGGTAAACAAGCCAGTTAGAGCGACCAATGAGCCAATAAGAATCTACTCTCTCTAGAATTGCAAATGTCGATACGACCCTGTGTTTCGCCACTTATCGCTGGCATAAAAGATCTTCAACACGAAAATAACCCCTTAACATTTTACAGATAAAATCAGCAACCCACCAATTACATAATGCCCATCTATCATCGACAATTAGCTATTTTACAATTCACACTAAACGCCGAACGCCTCTGTAATTTGCATCGCGAATCACCGGGTGGGAAAACCGTTTCCATCACGAGATGATTGGTCAATCAATGCGTTTTCTAGTAAGCTTCTACAATTAATGCTATTATCTAGCAACTGTTTTGAATACCGTTGGTAACGCACGAATGCCTGTTATTTTAGTCGACTCCGTTGATAATTGATTATGAAAAGGGCCATTATAATTGCAAGGGCAGAGACTGCGGACTGTTTCGCGTATACACTACTCTTTTGAAGAGGGCATATTTGTATGTTTGTAACGTATAATCTCAAAAACTACTGGAGCTTTCCAAAAGTTATTTCACTATTAGGGTGCGACTTTATCTTTGAATAACATAGGCTATATATTTTTGTCACTCATGTTTCAAAACAAATTTCCACCCGTATGAAGCTAAGTCAGGCGGCTATAAAAAAATGTCTTCTATAAATAATTGATGATTAAACGAACTTACTTGTACGTGAAGTTCGATCACAATTATACGAAGTGCTTCGTCCGAAGAGATTAGTATACTTACCACCTATCTAAATATTATGATTAAAATATTAACACTATGTAGTAACGCGTAAGTGTTTCCACTTCAGCACTAAGTTCAAAAACAAATAATTTAATTATCATTTCCGGTTAAAATTATAATTTTAAAATGAAATGATAATTATTAGGCTTATTTCCGGTAAATTAAAAGTAAACATTTTGACTTTTTCGATACACGTTTTCCGCTTACCCCACCTCGTCGGTTATTGGTGCGATTTGCGTCATATAGTTCAGAGAAACAAATATTTTTGTAACTGACAGGGATTCATTTTAAGATAAAATGATCGACGGGTGGGTGGGACTGTATACTAATCTCTTCGGACGAAGCACTTCGTATAATTGTGATCGAACTTCACGTACAAGTAAGTTCGTTTAATCATCAATTATACTCGTGCTTCGTCCTCGAGATTAGTATACTTACCACCTATCTAAATATTATGATTAAAATATTAACACTATGTAGATGTTGAGAGAATATTGTCAGTTACGGAAATATTAACAAAATAACAACAACAATTTAATAATTAAGTAAGTAATTATTTATTATTGTCGATTGAACCTATCGTTCTTGCAAACAACATATAATCATCGTTACTAATAATTGGTTGGTTATAATATTTGGCAAATACATTGCCACACCGGCAGTCTTTCTTATTATATCAACATTGATACTGTTGGTATTAGCCGTTGAAGTGGCTGCATGCCTGGTGCTGTGAGCAGAGAAGACTGTGTGTCAATTCCACTGTCTTGCAAAGTTGAAATTTTATCCATCTACATAGAATTTGACAACCAATAAGTTTATGTGGACTTCCGATACTCACAAACAGATCTGGTGAATTTCAAATTCCTTTAGTCTTTTCTACTTAACAAATTAATGTTGTTGCCGGGCAAATACTGATTTTATCATGAAAAAATGGCAGGTGTAAAGCAGGCTGATTGCAACCTGCTGTAGAAGTTTTAATTAATTCTGGAATTTTGATAAAAATTTGGTTTTGTAAGGAAATTATATTATGAATTTTTATCTTGATAAAGTCTGGACTCTATGTGCAGTTACAAGGGCTAGGAATGTAACACATTTTTTGGAAAGTTTATCTAATGTAATTTCTTCATTCGGATACAAGGATAGATAATCTGAAACAGTATTAGTATCCCATGTTATGTTATAACGTGGTAACGGGGGTTTAAGTTTGTATACACCCTTACAAAATCTTGTTATTAGATCGTCATCTAAAGGTCCGATTAAAAGAGATAATGCGGACATGTGGCAATTCACTGTCTGGTATTGGTTACCAGCATTGAAGATATTGGTAAGATACTAAAATACACAAATAATTTCTGGTTTAAGCACATCAACTTTGTTTTGATTGCAAAATAGAAACCATTTTCTCAAGCATGAGTCGCACTGTGTCATGGTATTTTCGGACAGGGACGCAACCATGATATCCATAGCATCTAGTGGGACATCTCTCCGTAGGAACCCCGTGCGGATAAAATTGCGGGCTCCAGGGTAAAGTTCTGATAAAATTTTCGGTTGGAACGAGAAATAATTAAGTCTGAGTAACTCAGTGAGATCATATGCGAGATGGTAAGACGCTTAAATAATGAATACCACGCTTGTGTAGACCAGGCAGGTACTACCACAATTCCCTGAGCTTTATCAGCTATTATTTTCCTAAGAGTTTTTAAAAGTCGTCGTCGTAGTGTGAGCGTCTTGATTCTCGATCAGCAAAGACATTATCGGTAGATTTTATACAAGCAGCTGTGATTTAAATATAACAGTTTTCACACCACTGCCAAATACTTCTAGCTAGGCTATTGAGGTGAGAAAATTGCACACCACCCATACGATCTAAGTAACTTAGCGCCGTGGTGTTATCGACGCAATTTAGTATTTGACAGTGGTTGTAATTTTGGGCAAATATTTTAAGAGCAAAAAAGGCCGATAGTAACTCTTAAATAGTTAATGTGCAGATTTCTCCTAGAGTCGGACCATTTACCACTAGCAGTTTGGACATAACAAGCCGCCCCATCCCGTTGTTGAGGCGTCAGAATATATTTTCAGCGAATAACTGTCATCTTTGATTTTATGATAAGACTTGTCTATAACTTTTAATCACCAATTTAAATCGAGCTGTAAGACTTTGGAGTAGTCATTATTTGTCATAGTCATTGTGACCTTCTAAATTTAAGTACTTGCAGCGTTCCAGTTCTATTGTATACAACCATCCGTATTCAATGGCCTGCCAGGCAGATACTAGTAAGCCAATTAACTGTGCGAACTTACGTATCTTGCAAGTATTTAAATTTAACATTTCAATCTATTCGGATTTAATTCGAGTGATTTTTTCTTGTGGCAAGGTTATTCGCCAAAAGAGAATCTATTATGTATGTATCGTAGTGTAATCTTTCAGAATCAGAACGAATCAATGTCACAGGAGAGTCAGATTGAGTGACCTGCTCATTAAGTTGAACTTTGTAACCGCTTATCCACGATAGGATATATTGATCCTGTGTGATAAGCGTCCACTGGTTACGAAAATGACAGTCTACCTGCATATCGTACCTCGTCAGCAGCTAGCGCCTCCTCGTCTGCCTGGGCCGATAAGACGACATGTTCGAGGAGTGACCGCGAAACCTGGTCGGCGGTGGAGGCGGCGGCGGCGGCGGCGGCGGCGGCGGCGGCGGCTGATAGCTCGTCGTTGCTCGAGGAGCTGCGGGTGGCTGAAGACGTTGAGGGCCCGGTGCCACCCGGCGGTTTCCGGGGCCCGTTCTGCGGTTTAAATTTCTGGCATGTTTCTGTTTTCTTCCGTCATCAGCTTTTAATTCTGAACAGGTCCTTGAAACTGCTTTTGCAGTTTTAAGTGTTTTCGTCAAGTTTTGTCCAGATAAAAGTTCATCGATTTTTGTACTACCCAGCTGTTCTCTTAAATCCTTTTTTAATGCAGACAACGCACATTTTCGCCTGGTGTTGGACTGGATATACTGGACATCGCTTAAGATCCGACCGATGTCCACCAATATTTTTTATTTTATTTTTTTTTGGTAATTCGTGATCTCTAGTCGAGTTGTTAATCTGTGCAGTAATAGCTTGAGTGATACAACTGATGGCAGCAGCAATCTCTTTTTGATTCATTTCAGTATATTTGTCACGATTCTGTATGTAGTCAGGGGTTGCAGCTTTAATCTCCGGATTAAGCCTAGGTGCTGCCAAATTTTTACAATCGGCGGGCACGAGGTATTCTTTAATAATTCTTGGCGTGTGTCTTTGTCTAATCCGAAAGTTGCTATACTTATAGGTAAGACGAGTAGCTAATTCGTCATTAATATCTGGTGAAGGATCTATACCTAATATATCCAGTAATTCTGGGTCCAAAGCGACCATCCTGGTCTCGTTGCTAGACAAATGTAGCGGATTTTCTATGCAAATATATTATGCATCGAGGTTCAAAAAAACCTCTTTTCAGTCCATTTGACTGGACGAACACCATAGGTATCAAACTTAGCGGGACGGTTTTACATTGTCCTAAATGTAAAATGCTTTCGCTTCAGCCCGTTGGGCTGGATGGACACCATAGGTGTCGGAATGTAGTGGGTAGGTACCCCAAAACATTCATCGAGGTTGAAGATCCTCGCTTCAGCCCGTTGGGCTGGATGGACACCATAGGTGTCGGAATGTAGTGGGTAGGTACCCCAAAACATTCATCGAGGTTGAAGTTCCTCGCTTCAGCCCGTTGGGCTGGATGGACACCATAGGTGTCGGAATGTAGTGGGTAGGTACCCCAAAACATTCATCGAGGTTGAAGATCCTCGCTTCAGCCCGTTGGGCTGGATGGACACCAAAGGTGTCGGAATGTAGTGGGTAGGTACCCCAAAACATTCAACGAGGTTGAAGATCCTCGCTTCAGCCCGTTGGGCTGGATGGACACCATAGGTGTCGGAATGTAGTGGGTAGGTACCCCAAAACATTCGTCGAGGTTGAAGTTCCTCGCTTCAGCCCGTTGGGCTGGATGGACACCATAGGTGTCGAATGTAGTGGGTAGGTACCCCAAAACATTCGTCGAGGTTGAAGTTCCTCGCTTCAGCCCGTTGGGCTGGATGGACACCATAGGTATCGAATGTAGTGGGTAGGTACCCCAAAACATTCGTCGAGGTTGAAGATCCGCGCTTCAGCCCGTTGGGCTGGATGGACACCGTAGGTGTCGGAATGTAGTAGGTAGGTACCCCAAAACATTCGTCGAGGTTGAAGTTCCTCGCTTCAGCCCGTTGGGCTGGATGAACACCATAGGTGTCGGAATGTAGTGGGTAGGTACCCAAACACATTCGTCGAGGTTGAAGTTCCTCGCTTCAGCCCGTTGGGCTGGATGGATACCATAGGTGTCGGAATGTAGTGGGTAGGTACCCAAAAACATTCGTCGAGGTTGAAGTTCCTCGCTTCAGCCCGTTGGGCTGAATGGACACCATAGGTGTCGGAATGTAGTGGGTAGGTACCCAAAAAAATTGTCGAGGTTGAAGTTCCTCGCTTCAGCCCGTTGGGCTGGATGGACACCATAGGTGTCGGAATGTAGTGGGTAGGTACCCAAAAACATTCGTCGAGGTTGAAGTTCCTCGCTTCAGCCCGTTGGGCTGGATGGACACCATAGGTGTCGGAATGTAGTGGGTAGGTACCCAAAAACATTCGCCGAGGTTGAAGTGCCTCGCTTCAGCCCGTTGGGCTGGATGGACACCATAGGTGTCGAATGTAGTGGGTAGGTACCCCAAAACATTCATCGAGGTTGAAGATCCTCGCTTCAGCCCGTTGGGCTGGATGGACACCATAGGTGTCGGAATGTAGTGGGTAGGTACCCCAAAACATTCGTCGAGGTTGAAGTTCCTCGCTTCAGCCCGTTGGGCTGGATGGACACCATAGGTGTCGGAATGTACACGCGAAGTTCCGCAGTACATTCACCGAGGCAAAATAAAAAACCTCGCTTCAACCCATAGGGCTGGATATGGTGGTCATGGCATAGCCATAAGCGTCATAGTGTCATAAGGCTGACCTTGGTCCGATAGCGCCAACAGCACAGGTTGAACAGGTGATGGATCTCGGGAACTTGTGCTTGAAAAACTTCCAGAACTTGTCGTCGAACTAGATTCGGGACTGGAATGTCGTGGGCGCGATCGCTTGATATTTTTTCAACTTGCTTTCTAAATATTCAATATTGTTTTCGTGTCTTCTTTTCGGCATCTTGGTATACGTGCGAAGTGGTCGAGCACTAAACAGCGAATGACGCAAATCGCACCAATAACCGACGAGGTGGGGTAAGCGGAAAACGTGTATCGAAAAAGTCAAAATGTTTACTTTTAATTTACCGGAAATAAGCCTAATAATTATCATTTCATTTTAAAATTATAATTTTAACCGGAAATGATAATTAAATTATTTGTTTTTGAACTTAGTGCTGAAGTGGAAACACTTACGCGTTACTACATAGTGTTAATATTTTAATCATAATATTTAGATAGGTGGTAAGTATACTAATCTCGAGGACGAAGCACGAGTATAATTTAAATCTTTAAATATTTATCAACAACATGTAGCCCAAACTATGAATAAGTAACGGATAAACAAGCCCAAATACAGATCCAATCCATGGCCATGACTCAAGCTCAAGACTCCAAATGAGCATGTTTATCATAACACTCTTGTTTTTTTTGTCAGCGTCAAAAAACTTTCGAAGTAATGTATAACATGGTCATGTTTATTAGAAGACTCTTACAAAAATATGTATAATACAGAGCCACGAAATTATACAATATATTCAAGAAAATTTATAGCACTAAGACTTTTGAATGAACCTGCAAGAGGGGCGTGCTCTTTTAATACTTCTTTTGATGCAAATATCACAAGCTCCGATGGCTGCTTACTATGAAGCAGACCAGTATGCTTGCATTAATGGTAGACAATGAGGGAAATCATCATGAGGAACCTCATACCACATACAGAGTTAATCGTATGAGATATTGTACATCCAGATATCTACATCAATACTCCTATATGCCTGGTTTCCTTGCAGGAGCTTAGATGGCTATCAAATAACCTGACGAGGATCATGATCTAGCAGATCCTTTCTAGAAACGGTAAGAAGCAGAAGATACTAACTTGACACCACATGGTGGAAATACACCGCCGGCCAGATGCTCGTCTTGTACGCGTCAAAGAAATACTTGACCAGATAAGGGTACTTGCATTCCGTCTTTCCCGTCACATAATAATCGTAGGCCATTGACGTCACGGGCATTAAGGGGAACGCTACACTCACCAAAGCACAAATGTAATACAGTAACAGTACCACAAAATTTAAGAACCTCACTGACTGTCTCAGTATCTCTTTTTCCACGTCGGCTTTTTTGCCATTTACTGTGTTTTCAAAATTTTGCATTACATCCTCTTCTATTTCAATTCGATCGATGTATTCAGCTGTGTTGTCGTCATCATCAATTGGATGGATGTCTCTAAGCTTGTCAACAGTTTTATCGACAATATCGCGGTTAAGAAAAAGAAATATGGACTTGGAAGTTGCTAGCATGCTGACGGTAATGCATGGAGCAGTCAGAGATAGGTCTATGAAGCTCTTCCCGCTTATTATCCCCTCGACAAGCCAATTTAATTCGCCCCAAACGTCCATGTACAACCAAGCCAAGTTGAAATAGTACAAATAATAATTGAAGAAGTCCTCAATAGTCTTTCGGAATTTCGTTTTCGATATTTTTATTCCTGAAAGCAGAAGAGCTATTTTCGTCAACCTTAAGCTGCTTTCGAAATCTTTTTTTTCCATTATGACTCTTTTTCGGTTAAACTTTCCTGTACTTTACTTTTTTTCTCATCAACCTCGTAACAAACCTCCTTTCTGAAAATCTAAATTCGAATTGGAACAGAAATTCGAATATGAAATGACAAATGAATTTAATTACTACGTGCCCTCTCGTAAATGTCAACTATATTATTCTGTTTACTTTAAAAAATTTCTTTAATCTCGTATTCCGTTTCACTCCTCAAGAGATTTTAATTAGTAGCTTGTACACTAGGCACTAATTATCTACGAGTGACAGTACCTCGCGACAGTAACTGAATGGTCTCACTGGATCCGAATTTTCATTAAAGTATATACACACTAGGAACTATCCTCTTACTATCTGTAGATGGATAGTTTCAAAAATTTCAACTCAACAATACTCTTTGCTAACATCATATTTCATAATTAGTCGGAGTCCGCTTGGACCATAAGCCTATATTAAACAAGTCTGTGATTGCATTGAAACGACTGTCATTTAACACTTAGATAGGACATATTGGCGCATGATTATCATAAATTGGAGCATAAATTGGATTAAAACATCCTTAGTTACTAACTAACTACCTAAACTTCACGCCACTTCCATAACAGGGTAGGCAGAGAGAACCGAACGTCATATGGCGTGCCATATGACGTTCGGTTCTCTCTGCCTACCCTGTAAGGATCGTGATCCTTACCCACCTCACTCGCCTCTTCAACATTCATTATCCTTTTCATAGAAGCTCTACGGTTTTTATGACTCCTAACATCGCCTTCTGTTAATACACGACCAATCTGATCGTGGTAGGCGAGCCTGGGCCTTCCGCGGCTCCTACATCCTACAACTTTCACATTGTGTATCTGTTTAGTCAATATTTCGTCATCCGTTCTTACCGCATGTCCGAACAACGGGAGCATGCCTCTTCTTACCTTGACTCCGGCGCTGTCTTTCAGACCGACTCTCTTTCTTACATCATCTTAGTTACTAGTTATTTGAATGTGCCGGCTTCCTCACAATGTTTTCCCTTAAAGTTGCTTGACGTTGAGGGACGTTGAGTGATGTAAATTCGAGATTTAACCAGTGAAAAATAAATCTTTAAGTACGTAGTTGTTTCCCCTTAATCCCCGAATGAGAGTCACAGGGGCAGCAAGTCCCTTTAACCACATTCAGCCAAAAATAAAACTGGGCTGGATTAGATGGAAAACCTTATTGAATTAAAAATCGTTTAACCCTCTGCATAAACATGCGCGCTTATAATATATGTATTTACTTATGTATGTAAATAATATATACCTACCTACATACAATAAGATAAAGCTTATAAAAATTACCATTGTTAGTTTTATAATGTTTAAAGGCTCCGATGAATTCTAATCAACGATTTAAGCAAGCACTGCACAGCACATAAATCTCAAACATAACGGTACAAAAACAATAGCGGCCACCTCCATATTCATGAGCGATAAACCCGCCCTTTGTCAATGCCGCTTTTTTCCGTCCGTCCGTCCGTCAGACAGGTCGGGGGTGAGCACCTATCGTGTTGTTTATGGGACAGGCGGGGTATTTTTGTGTCGGGATTCGGAGTTAGAGTCTAGATTTGACAAGAATAGGAAATGTGATATACATGTGTGCCACACGCATAGGAGTATTACAAAATACCTATTTAGAATCACGGACTAGTAAATAAAGAAGGACTCCGCGCCACTAACTAGACGTTGAAGCCCCTCAAGTGCTCCACCTTGACACGCAACATCACACATTGATATAATAAGTGCTCCACATGACAGATATCCGATATCTGGTATCCTTACGTATCTCACTCACACATGCATAAACGTGGCTTCACGCTATAGTATAACAGCGTGGAGTTCTTTTTTACTAGTCCGTGCTTAGAAAAATAATTTTACTAGTTTTGTAGTAGATAATGGTTTAAAACATAATCCACTGGGACCATGATCCTAGATTAAGAGTCTGGCTATTTATTATTGAATTATTACATTTGTCCCATGTTGGTCTCGTACTTTAAAAGAACGTGCCAACTGTGTTCCTTGCCTAGCATGTCGTAAAAGGTGACTAATGCTATATCGGGTTTTGGGTATGTGATTGTGTAGGCGACAAACTAACCACATTGTCACTTGTACTTTTTCACAATATTTCATCAAACCCAGCTCAGTTTTATTTTTGGCTGAATGTGGTTAAAGGGGCCTGCTGCCACTTTGACTCTGCCTACCCCTTCAAGAATTATGGGCGTGATGTTACGTTAACACATTTATTCTATGGAACTAGTTAAATTAAAGCATGATTACAATGTCTGGCTCGATGGCTCATTCGGTAGTGACCCTGCCCCATGCGCCAAGAGTTGTGGGTTCGATCCCCACCCAGGACAAACATTAGTATGATGAATACTTGTGTCTGTTCTGTGTCTGGGTGTTAATATTGAATATGTAAATATATATTTGTAATACCACTGCTCTCATAGCCGTAACACAAGTGCTTAAGCTACTTACCTCGGAGTCAGATCAATGTGATGTAGTCTTATATTATATTTATATATTATGTATAATGTATTTATTAAAAAAAATTTTCGTAAGTGCCCAGGTTTTTTCACGATGTTTCCCTCAATCCAGACCTTGTATAAATATTTATACCTCATAAATACTTACTAAAGTTTTTATAAATCGTGAAATACCTACGTGAGCTTTAAGCTAGCAACCTTCGCATATCAACATTAAGTCTTTATCCCCGGACTTACAACCACCTTTTATAAGCAAGGCATACTTAGTTTCAACTTTCTCCCAAGGTTTTAATACCTACGTATCTTCTTAATAAGATACGTAGGCATTAAAGCCTTGGGTGAGGGTTGTCGTTGGCGCGCGCTGCGATCCCACGCCCCCTCCTACTGCGATAAGACGGATCATCGGGGGGTTTTAGTGGGTATACCCCGGCCACTACCACCTTGGCTGGAGCAGGGACCTCCTTTTTCCTCAGGTCCCCGGGAGTCCCACACACCACCCCTGGGTAGGGTGACGGTGCGTAACACATTTACCCGCTTAAAAAAAAGGTATATAACACCATAACAACTTAATAACCGTAAAGTATTCTAGAACAACTCTAAACATTGCTCTGTAGTTAAATTAAATTAATATTAAGGTCAGCATATGACACATATATTATTGTGTGTATATATAGACAATTAAACAATGCATGGCCTCAATATCTCTACACAGTCAATTCAATCTTGGCCCCTATATACACACCCACACGTGTTATTTTTCTGCGCACTGCACCGCTGCGTCGACATGTCTAAGCCAGTCTGGATCAAGATTGTTTTCATTACAACTGTAACTTATAGGCGATGCTCCACGACTCCACGTGAACCTAAAGAAAACTTTAATATGTTTATTGTTATGTAAAAAGCAAGGATCTTTCTCTGAGAGAGTCGAAGAGTGTCATTTTCTTATAAGATAATGTTATAGGTATTTAGTATTTACTAGCTTCTGCCCGCGGCTTTACTCAAGTGGTACATCGATAAAATATAGCCTATATGTTATTCGAGCA
Organism: Glyphodes perspectalis; assembly: GCA_951394215.1. Lineage (NCBI taxonomy): Eukaryota > Metazoa > Arthropoda > Insecta > Lepidoptera > Crambidae > Glyphodes > Glyphodes perspectalis. The sequence goes on from OX596223.1 coordinate 8,781,690, forward strand.
TATAAGCTATATTATTGTAAAGTTTCATTAAAATCCATGCAGTAGTTTTTGCGTAAAAGAGTAACAAACATCCATATATCCTCATAAACTTTCGCGTTTTTAATATTAGTAGGACAGACAGGACAGTAAGATATTTATTTCCATTATAGCCTGCATATATCATATCGTATTATTTTGTTATTAATTTGTCCCATGTTGGTCTGGGACTTGGCCCATGTTGATCTGGGACAAAAAAAAAAGAATGTGCCAACTGTGGTTCTTGCCTAGCATGTTGTAAGAGGCGACTAATGGTTTACGGGCTTTTGGGTATGTGACTGAGTAGGCGACGAGCTAGCCACTTGTCACTCCTTTTTCACAGCTTTCCATCCAACCCAGCCCGCTGTCCCATGTTGGTCTGGGACTTAAAAAGAATATGCCAACTGTGATTCTTGCCTAGCATGTCGTATAAGGCGACTAATGGTATATCGGGTTTTGGGTGTGTGATTGTGTAGGCGACAGGTTAGCCGCTTGCTTTTTCACAATTTTCCATCTGTCCCAGCCCGGCTTTATTTTTGGCTGAATGTGGTTGAAGGGGCTTGCTGCCCCTTCGACTCTGCCTACCCTTTCGGGGATCGTGGGCGTGATGTTATGTTGTTGTTGTTGTTGTTGTATTATTTTTACTATACGCATAGTTAAGACGTTAGATATTAAAAATTTTCACCTCAAAACTCACATCTTGGTCACCCTACCGCTGGTCCTTTTCGGCGCATCTAAAGATCGGACGGCTCGGTCAAAGAAGCCGAAGATCTAGAATTAGCTATTGTTCGGCCAAACTTTCGGCCAAACAATGCCATCGACTAAACCCGACAATACCGGGAAAAACGATACGTTAGCGGGACTCTATTATCTATGGGATTAGTTTACGGCGTCGTTAACTGAGTTTGTGGAAATGTCTAATTCGCCTTTGTTCAAATATTCGTTTTATTGAAGGCAGCATTAGTTTTTGTAACAAACGAAAATAAAATTGAGAGTTCGACGCTTTTGGGGTTTGTTGTAAAAAGTAAATATTTGAAGAGAATTATTGAAGATGCCGCTAAGATCTCGCCTCGCGTGTTTCGCTGTATGACGAGATGGCAATGATATATACGCGACACGCCTAGCGAGTTCTCAGAGATCAAGGGACGCAGTTTTACACCCCTAGTAGTAGCAATAAGCTTTTTCTTTTACATTATTTGGCATTACGTTAATGTAATTGTCATTGTCTCTCCCTGATAGGTGGGTGTGATTATTACATTGAAAAGAGCACCATCTGACTTTCATAACTTACTGACTGGCTGGTAGACTGGCTCGATGGCGCATTCGGTAGGGACCCCGCCCCATGCGCCGAGAGTTGTGCGTGCGATCCCCACCCAGGACAAATATTGGTATGATGAATACTTGTGTTTGATCTGAATCTGTTTGGTCTGGGTGTTAATATCCAATATTTAAGTCTAAATTTGTAATACCACTATTGATTCATTTTGAGGAAACCGACAAATTGTATCAATTTATATTCATACATAATGTACTCCTCCATTGTTTCCTAGTGAGTGGTATTAATGCTTATTTAGATTTGAAACATCCAGAAGTATGAGGCAAGATTTGAACCGGGGTGCTTAGCCGCCGCCAGCGATTCCATATCGAACTTCGCTAACGCTCGCATCGCGCCACAGACTTATTCGGGTGAACAAATCGGGAACTAACTCCGAGTTCCGCTCTATGAGTTCTTAGTATACAAGTTTGTGTGAAGTTAGTAAAGAAGTTCGTTATGGAATCGCTGGCGCGCATTTGGCTAAGCACCCAGTAGTCCGTCATATTAAAAGAATGACACATTGCTCTACCACCGCTCTACATTGGTTTTACCTACCAAAAGTCCAAATTCATTACTATCGGAGCTCCAACGAAACAACACCAGTACTAACTTCACGTGCATGCACCACGGACTTGTAAAAAAAAAGGACTCCGCGCCACTAGACGTTGAAGCCCCGCAGGTACTCCAACATGATACGCAACTTAACGTCATATATTAGTATGAGCGCTCCGAATAACAGATATCTTATATCTGGTAACCATGGAAATCTCACTCACACATGCGTATACGTGGCTGTGTGACAGCGCAGAGTCCTTCTTTTTTTGCTAGTCCGTGGCATGCACGTACAAAACCACTTTGATACGTTTCGTCGGTCCGTCGGGCGTGCGTCAGGCGTGACTCACGGTAGCCTTGTCGCCCAACAGCCTACTGCACTAGGCTTTGGTGCAACGTTTTTTAGAGTGCAGTGTGTGTAGGTGATTTGGTCTGTATTGGAAAAATAAACAAATGGTTCATACACACAATACATAAGTTCATAAATATGCCACGACATTACATACATTGATCTAACTCAATTTTCTATCTTACCCAACTCAATTGTGTCTTATCGTTATTTAAAGAGCTCATTGCTTCTTGGACCTTGCTTACCCCTTAAGGCTGGGCTTCCCAAACTATAGGTCGTGACCCACTGGTGGGTCGCAAGCGAATACTGAGTGGGCGTGCGTATAGAATGACACACATCTTCCTTCCTTTATTAATATTGGTAATGGCTAAATTCCGCCCGAATTGTAAATCTGTATAAGATGGGTCGTAGCTCAGACAACTTTGGGAACCACTGCCCTAAGGGATTGGGCGCGTGATGTGAATGTATCTATGCATAAAAGAAGACATAAGTACCTACTAAAATTATCTAGATTGCACGCACAGTCTGATTATTGTCTTGTCCTTAATTAGGACTTCCTTTAGCATCTAGGACGTAATCTAGCACTTTAACCGATGGGAGATGCGAACAAAGACAATACAAAGTTCAATCTTGTGACATTCTAAGTGATTGCTGGTCATAGTGCTGGTTCATCATTATGACAAGCAATCACTTAGAATGTAAATTCTGTCTGGTTTGAAACTCGAGAATGGGCTAGATGACAAAAAAAATATATTTAGTCCGTCTGTTAGATTATAAAAAAATATTGAACACGTATTTTTTTAAAATTTGTTAAACAAATATTGACGAAGATAAAATGTGTTTAAGTTGCGCGTGACGTCACGCTTTCGTAAAATTTTTACTAAATAGTGACGTCGCAAGCCCCCACTCCAAAACTTTGATGCTCTTTAACTTTGTAATTTTTTGTTAATTTGATAAAGCGAAAAATAAGTGTCTAGTATTTTTTTATAACCTAACTGACGAACCTAGAATTTTAGAATTTAATGCAGTTGTAATTTGTATGGGACACTAAATGTTTATTTACCTAAAATGTAGGAACGATATTCTTTCATAATACTTATACTTACCTACCTTCTGCGTGCTTCGAAAACACTTTTTTTTTAAATCCTTTGGCCAACACCAGTATTTTCTTACAACACAGGCAAAATAGGTAGGTAGGTACTATTGCTATTGTATTTTTGTTGGTATACACCACGGACTAGCAAAAAAAGAAGGACTCCACGCTGTCATACTACACCGTGAAGCCACGTTCATGCATGTGTGAGTGAGATACTTATGGATACCAGATATCGGATATTTGTCATTTGGAGCGCTTATTATGTCTATGTGTTACGTAAGTTGCGTGTCAAGTTGGAACACCTGAGGAGCTTCAACGTCTAGTTAGTGGCGCGGTGTCCTTATTTTTTTACTAGTCCGTGGTATACACATAATTTCTCTATCAAGGTAAAAACAACTAGGTACATTATTTAACATTTTGTTTCTATCATCCATCACGACTAAAGACCAATGCCATAGAAGTCGAAGTACCGACACCTACTTACACGGGTCGCCGGGTTCTGAACCTGCGACCTCTACCCATCAAACAAAAAGGCGGATTAAAAAGTTCAATAGGTTCTATTAATTATTGCACAATAATTAAACCGGGTTCAATTCAATCCTAACTCTATTACTAACAAGATACGGTTGAATTTCGAAGGCAGCTGTGGAATTGTACTATAACATCTTTTGATACAATAAGTTATGGTAAGCCACAAGTGGGACAGTTGATTCGGAACCTTCACGGTCCAGTAATAAGGTCGGCATTGGGGTCTGCGCGGCTCAATGCCGTGTCAAGGTCTCCAGTTAGTCTATTATGACGTCTTCTTTCTTATTTGCTCGCTTGTAATACTCGCGGAGTTGTAGTCTGAAGGGTTCTGAGAGCAGAATTGGCCGATTAGTGGACTATTTTGTTAATGTTTAATTAACTACCACAAAGTATTACAACAGTTCCTATACATAAGTTCAAATAATGCAATAAATCATTTTTTATGAGTAAGGGCTATCACAAGTAAAGTTTACTTCAATGACTAGAATTTACTATTAACTTCACAATGAAGTGTTCACCTGCAGTGATCTAGTAAGTGTAGATTATTTAAGTTTACAAAATTGTACATTTGGCATTTAAAAGACTACCTAACTATCGACTTTCTTGCCGGTTTCATCTCGTTAGAATCTACATTCCGAACCAGGTTGAATTGTTTCTTCTTTTTTTTTGTATACTGACTATTTATAAGTTTTTTCTTAAAGCCTATATACTTAATTAAAGATAATTTGAATATCCTAGTATGTATATTTGTAGAACTTATTACAGTATTAACAGAAAATGATGTTAGGAGTCATAAAAACCGTAGAACTTGTATGAAAAGGACCATGATTGTTAAAGAGGCGAGTGAGGTGTGTCAGGATCGTGCCATATGGCGTTCGGTTCTCTCTGCCTACCCCGCTAGGGAAGTGGCGTGAAGTTTAGTTAGTTATTACAGTATTCCTTAGGAAAAATCTAAGAGAAGCTATTTTCTATTATCATGGAAGGTGGTTGGTATGTTATTAGTGGTAAGGCTAACAAATGTACCGCTTACCGGATGGTAAGCTATCACCACACCCTATAAGCATTTGCAGCATCTCTAGTGCTACAAAGTACTAGAGCATAGGTTCCCAACGGGGGCGGAACCGCCCCCTAGTGGGCGCTGGAGATTTTCGAGTAGAGCGCCCAAAAAGTAAATGGGGAGGGCATTATGACAGCTAAGGGGACGGTCGCGGCGCACTATTAATGAAATACTTGCCTCTATTTTAGGAACAAACATCGTATCGAGTTGCACGATTACAGGGAGATAACTAATTTAATTTATAATTATTAAAATATAATAATAAATAGAAATAAATAAATATCCGACTACATCACATATATTGATCTGACTCCGAGGTAAGTAGCTTAAGCACTTGTGTTACGGATATCAGAACCAACAGTGGAATTACAAATATATACTTAAATATTAGATATTAACACCCAGACACAGAACAAACACAAGTATTCATCATACGAATGTTAGTCCTGGGTGGGGTTCGAATCGAACCCACAACTCTTAGCGTATAGGTCAGGGTCACTACCAATTGCGCCATTGAGCCAGTCATAATATTATACAGACATACATATGAAATTAGTATACTATGGAAGGGGGGGCGTTGGATGTTTTTTTTTCTTATAAAGGGGGCGGTAATCCAAAATAGGTGGAGAACCTATTTACTAGGGGTATAAAGAGGTAGTTATAGATACACAAAGGTATCTGCAATATATGTATGTGTTCACAAGTGTGCTGCAGATCGGATCGGGCTAGCTGTATAGGTACGAGTTTGTCGCCTTTAGTACATTTTGCCTTTAGTTGGATTCATTAAATGGATGCTCAGCTGAGTATAAAAAAACATGGAGTTAGACAGATACTAGAAACTCTCGGCATGATTAATTTCGGGCTAAACAAAACGTTTTCAAATGCCCTAACTAACTAAACTTCACGCCACTTCCTTAGCGGGGTAGGCAGAGAGAACCAAACGCCATATGGCACGATTCTTACATACCTCACTCGCCTCTTCAACATTCATGATCCTTTTCATACAAATGCCCTCGAATGGAATATTTTTGATGACGCTTCATTAGTTGTCACATTTATATGTAATGTACGTATATAGCACATGGTAAAGGGAATATCCCTAGTCTGGTTAATACATTTGGTATATTCTTTTTTTGAAAACTTTTATTTCTCAACGATATTTAACTTGAAAACATTTTATTTTACTTCTTCTTTCAAAACGTTATATTTTGGTTATTTTACCTGCTAAATATTCCGAGATATACCCACCGCTTCCTAAAACCAATTTCAGTTAATGACAAGATGAAACAAACATAAATAAAAACAAAATACGTTTCCAAATCCGACTTTATCACAGAAACAGTAATTATTTTACTGACATAATTAAAGTAGGGAAAAAACAAAGCCATTTGCGACAAAACAAGGGAAAACATTAAGTGACTAAGAAACATTACCTACCAAAGAAGGAAGTTCGGAAGATCTTACAAGCCGACTGTACAAAACAACATCTTTGTCCAAAAGCCGGCTGTCATTACTTTTATTTATTCATAAATAAGTGAAAAACTTGCCAGTGTCGTGTAAATTACTTTATTAACAGCTCATTTCGGACATAGTACATGAGCGCAAATGGTTTTATTTCGGTCTCACAGTTAAAGTAATGGAACTCAAAAGGGGTGTAAGGGGCAATAAAAAATCTTGGCGTTTGTTTTTCAAATGACTTTATGGTGGTCGTAAAAGAAAGTTAGACGGAGTTGCCAGCCCCAATAGTAAGTAATAGAAAGTTGTTTTGTTCCTACGATTCGGACTTGTTAAAACAAATGCCGACTGAGTTATATCGATTTGAAATTGGAACTTTTATGACAGTTTAATATTTTTAAATTTGCTCGTACCTATTATAATAACTATTTCTTAAAAATGGCGGCATTTTCGGCACATTCAAGTAGTTATATTGTTTTGTAGATCATCTGATGTAAAACAGTTACCATTCCTATCATATGGAATTTAAAATGTAAATAGTGAATGTATGCGTAACAAATTTTTGAGGAATTTGTTCTATCAACATTTTTGTATTAAATTACAACGTTTGAAGCATAATGACGTATAGGAAAACTTCAGAAAATTTTAAAAATATTAGCTTTCTTAATTATCATTACATTGTTATCAGATAGCTATGCTTTTATAACTATACGATTCCCGTACCAAAACAACCAATCGTCTATTCATCTTTACGTATAGACACAAACTAACATTTCCCTTTCTCATAAAGGCAGACATGTTTAATCGGAAGCGAGTTGTCATAGACAAGAAGAATGTCGCAAGTACAAGTCGCAGACGTGACATTGACCTCACGATGCTTGTTTACACACCATTGGCTTGTAGACACCGTGCATTTTCAAGACATATTTTATTTTAAATAACACCTTATTTAAGATAGTCACTGATTGCTCGTTTTCAATTACTTGTCAGATTCAATTTTTAATATATTTTTGGATTTATTAAATGGATGCTCAGCCGAGTATGAATGACCGTGAGGTTCATCACTGTAATGCCTTGCAAAATATAGATTTTGCTTAGTATGGCAACAGCCAAAACACATTGCTTCCATAGGGAAGCAATGTGTTTTGGCTGTTGACAAAAAGTATGTAAATGATAATTGGCGTTTACCGCCTATTGGCTAGTGTAATGATGTTATTGTTGTTTGTTTGTTTGAACACGCTTATCTCACATAATATGGTTCGGATTTAAAAAAAATCTTCTTTTATCAAGGCAACTGGTAACTACGTTTTCCTTGCAAAACTGATTTCCATCTTTAAGTTTACACTGAACCCCATGCTTGTAGTTTAACAACAATTATTGTTCTGCTAACATTTAACCCGTTCAACGATTAGAAAACTCAAAAATTTAGTGTATACTATATATCATCGTACCTACATTACATACTGTACTGTATATTTGTTGAGGTAATTTCACTTTCTTATATTTATCTCCAATACACATTTGATTTTTTGCATGAAGGTACTAGCTCACTATGATTCACTTGGTTATTCCATAGCCAACGTCTAATCAGCTGACTGTTTTTTTTTTTCAATTTCAGTAATGCAATTTTTTTTTATAATTTTTACTGCTAGTAATTTTTAAGTGGCGTAAAGTTTAGTTAGGTAGTTAGTTTAAGTAATGTTTACATTAGTATACATTGAGCCATCCCACGTTGGTCTGGGACTTAAAAAAAATGTGCCAACTTTGTTTCTTGCCTAGCATGTCGTAAAAGGCGATCTATATGTATATCGGCGTTTGAGTGTGTGATTGTGTAGGCGACAAGCTAGCCTCTTGTCACTACAATTTCACAATTTAACCCAGCCCAGTTTTATTTTTGGCTGAATGTGGTAAAAGAGGCCTGTTGCCCCTTTGACTCTGCCTACCTCTTCGGGGATTATGGGCGTGATGTTATGTATTTATGTATATTTACTCTACTTTTATATTTACTTTAGACTTACTACCATTAAAATTAGTAAATGTTCAGCAACGAAGTCCGCTATTCAAACGTGACATACCTTCCTTCCTAGTATAATGCTGTAGCTACAAGCTTGATAAAGCTATCGCGAAGATTTTTATTCCTGTCTCTGTCAGTCTACGTTTTGTAGAGCAGGACAGAAAATCAAAACTTCGCGGTATTGCGATAATGTGGCCGTAGTATTGAATCAACGTCTGACACTGTCGCAGCCTATCACAGATTTGCTTACGTCATTGCGCCTGGGCATTCGGGGTTATCGCGCGGAAGTTATGTAAGAGCGTCGCGTGTAGATTTATCCTGCTATGTAGGTATGTTTTTTTAAGGATATAATACTAGTTTGAATATGATTTTTTTATTTTATTATGTATAAAAAATAGACAAAGGAATATTACGGAAGCGGAAGAATAAACTTTTTTTTTTGTTTGAACGCGCCACGGACAAGAAACTTCGGGTAAATCTAAAAATGTTCTTGTATACGGAGTTCTCTTGGATGTATTCTATAAGGCTATATGTACGTTCATCATAAATTCTGAACGGATGAAATTATGGATAGACTGCAATATAAGAGGCGGCTAATATTACCAATGGCGAACAAGATATTTTATTAAACAAATACATTTTAGATTCAAATCGATTCGAAGAAAAAACGATGTTGGGTCACTTTTTTAGTCCATCCGCCCATCGGTATGTCTATCTATCTATCTAGGCCCTGGTCAAGTTTAGTTAAGCTGTAAACGTAAAAAATAGCGACACATTGCATTTATGCTCTTTCTCGGCAAACAACTATAAAGCAAAAAGACTTTACGCAAACTTGAAAAGCCACAACATGTGCGAACCATTCTATTGTATGCCCGAACATGTCGCAACTTGATTCAGTGAGTCCCTTGTATCCGGAGTAGAACAGCTGATTGAAGTCTCGGGTATCGAGATGCCGAAAAGCCAAATGCCGACGCACCGGGCCCGTTGCATGAAATTCGAATACGAAGATTCGAATGACGAAGCACACTGTGTTCTATTTAAGTAACAATTCGAAATGTGACCACAACGGACAGGATTATACAATTCAACCTTGAAAAAATGTGAATATCAAAATGGGAGAAGTTGTCATCTATATCTATACTTATAATAAATCTGTAGAGAGGTCAATTCTATACATGAAATATATTTTCAAAATAACTATCAGGGGGTGATTAGTGATCGATACTGATGCCAAAAATGCAATCAGTAAAATTTTTGTCTGTCTGTCTGTCTGTCTGTATGTTCCTTATAGAAACAAAAACTACTCGACGGATTTTACCGAAACTTGGTACAATTATTCTTCATACTCCTGGGCAGGTTATAGTATACTATTCATCACGCTACAATCAATAGGAGCAGAGTAGTGAAGGGAAATGTTGGGAAAACGGGAGAAGTTACATTTTTTAAGCTTCCGTCGCGTGTTCAGCCTTAATGGTTAAAGTTACATAGAAATCATGTATGACGGAAATAGTCTTTATAATATTAATCATAAACGCGGATGACACCGCTGGCACATCCAGTATTAAATAAACCTGATGCAAAAAGTGATTTACAAAAAGAAGCCAAGTTCAGTCATAAAATAAGCTACACAGTATGTATGTAAAAACTATAACACTGTTTACGCAAACGCTTGAAAACGGCAACATGTGCGAACCATTCCCTTGTCGTGGACGGAAAAGTCGCAACATGGATTCGAGTGAGTCTTTGTATACGAGTCGAGAGAACAGCACAGCTGTCTAGAGGTGTGGAGACACCAAAAGGTTCGCTCCACATGCAAGTTTATCTGGAGGTTTGGCTTAGGAGGTTCGATCTAAGTTCTAGGTAGAAAAAAATAAGAGATGAAGTTGAAGATAGTACTATGACAATAAGAAAAGATAACAAGAAGAAAAATATCTTTTGATAATTGGAATCCTTAAGATCCATCCCTTGGATACGCTATTAAGTTTTTTCTATTTGTATGTATATTTAAAATAGGACATTTTACAGCTCAGCCAATAGATTTCCTTTTTGTGATTTGTAAAGGTTTTCTTCCGTATGAATTTCCTTGTTCACATTGTTATGAGGTCAAACACTAAATATTTATGACACAAATAAAGTGATTTTGTTTTTTAAAGTAATTTTTTCCTATATACATTATAACCCATCTGGATTGACAATTCGTAAATTATTTATTTTTAATAACAAATAATAATAATCACATTACAGATATATATACATAGCATCACGCCCATAATCCCCGAAGGGGTAGGCAGAGTCAAATCACAAGCTAAGCGTATATTCCACGAAGACTCGCATTTACCTTATTTGCTCACACCGGTAGCCTTGAGGACTTGTATTACCCAGGAAAACATGACAGTCCAGTTCAGTTCCACTAAGCCATTCGCATTATAAAGGAATTACCATAATACTTTGTTGCTGCAATATTAAAACGTCGCTACCGAGATGTCCATTTGACTTGGGTACATCCGGCTTTGTCGATAATAATCAATTTATTAAATTACTTATTGTATCTTCGTGAGTCAGGACAAAAAGCGATTCTAAACATATATTTTATGAGTGTTTTCGTTTTCGCGGTGAATGTGAACTTTTATTATTTGCGAAAAATTGATTAATAATCTGGATCTTTGGAATCAAAATTTTAATTTTTAATTTTTTTTTTTTCTATTTTTTGTTAGCTTCTGTGTAATTGCTTACTGTTTCGACTTTAAGTGTTTACTTGGATGCAATATTATATAATAAGAACTACAATGTAGCTCTCATGACTAAACCCTTCGCCTAACATCCTCTGAGGGGCTGGGAGTGGCTGAAAATCAGCGCTGACTAGAATTTTGGTCCTACGTCAGCACATGCTGAGTCACCTCCATTTGCTTATGTAAAACTAAGGTTTTTTTTGTATATTTTTTTTTTAAGCAATAAACGCATTATTATTATTATTATGTCTCTCGGCACAATCACGGGACAAGCCCGGGCCTTTGAGGCTTGTATGGGGACATGGTTAATAATGGTTATTATTATTATTATTAGAAAAATAAAAGTTATGAAAGTTGTAATATCGGCCGATGTTAGGCTGCGTCCAGAAAAATAATGTGCCAATTTTGTTACTTGCCTAGCATGGCATGAAAGACGACTAAAAATTTATTAGGTATTGCATTCGTAGGCGTAATTTTGTAACCTAACCCTACTACTCAATTTTACGTCTCGGTAAAAGAGTTAAAAATCTAGAACAACATTTTTGGTTGGTCCACTAGTAGGTAAACTTTGACAGACATCATAATTGGTGATATTTCTTTTCAGAGTACCAAGTTGCGGAATATTCTTTGAGCAATTGTTACTTTAAATTCTTCGTGTGGAATAAAACATGCAGGAGAACAGTGTATTTCCCCACAAATCAAAACTTAAGACAGAATGTAGGCTCATCCGTTTATGATACCGTTAAGAAAACATTGAAAATAATAATCTTTTTAAATACTACAACTTATTTAATTCGGCATTCGCAGCAATATTAATTGTAACTAGTCTTCCTTTCGAGGAGTATTGATTTAAACCCTAGCATGGTATTTATGCCTCTATCTTGGCGATAAGGGAATTAAGAAAATCTGTACATTCAAATAATTGAATGTGACCCGTGATCCAAATTGTTTGCTTCCCCCGTCAAAGGTTCAAAGGCCTGATAATGAAATAGTCGGGTTGTTATATCCAGGATTTCTTTTCTTTGGTCATGACCCCGTTCGAGAAACGGGACATAATGTTAGAAAAATGAAAAATAAATAGAATGATGAGTAGATCTAACTCTAAGAATGTTACGGACGTGAAGTTTTGTGACCACAAACGGACATTGATTATATCATTATCATTTAGGCCAAAAATATTGAAACAGAACCAATCCAAACTTCAAAAAACACTCCTTGACTTGGACTGACACAGACTTAACAACAAAACATCGATTGGAGTTACTTATGTATTATATGTGAAAAGGAGAAATTTAAAAAGTTGAGCGGTGAATTATTTTAAGATTATTGATTTATATACATAATAATATTATTTAATTTTAATATACGGATTATTATTCTCACTATATTAGTTTTAATAACATTATTCGGTAGTTTATCACTTGTACGCTTTTAAAATATGGCATACATTTAATTTCTTTCTTTTAATTAATAAAATGTGTTAATGCTTTCTTACTCTATGTCGCTACATTTTTTTTCTGTTTAATTTGTTATCTAAGGCAGGTCTCAAATTATACCGTTTCATTTAAGTATTTAGAAAATAGTATTACTATTATTTTCATTGCAACGTTTTTTGTTTCGAAATAAAGGTCATGATTCCATTGATTTTTTTTTACTTTTTTTCATTTCTCATTTCGATGAAAACTGATCAGAGCTCATTCACGAGAAATCGTGACGCAAAGGTATTTTCAAGGAGAAAAATAAAATTTCCAGAGTAATTTGTAACTTAAACCATGACTTTTAATACATTTCTCCTATATTACATTCGTTTGTACAAAAACAACGTATTGATGAAGTATACAACGTATATGCCTGCTCCTAACTCGACCTTACGCAGTCATCACAATAATTAAAATTACAACTAATCATAATATCAAAAATTACGTATGAACGAGATCGTGGACTTTGGGAGATTGTCATTATTCAATATAAAATGTCTTTATTGTATAGGAATACAAAATCTATACATGTGAATACAATAAAGCCATTTTTTCTGAATTTTTCATCAGGTTATTTATAAAAAATATGTTTTCAAGTACATTCAAAGTGTACAGTGTTTTTTATTTCACAAATTAACACATATATAATGTATGTGTAATGAATACAAAAAACCTATTCCAGTAATTTTGTATTCGTCAAAAAGTGTTTAGTAATTTAAACTATCTTTTTCATTTCAGTAGGTTTTGGATTATGTTTGTTTAACTCCTGCAAGTAGTTTAGTGTCGAATAAATCCAAATAAAAAAATATTCAGGAAGCATTATTAAAGTTGCCTTGTATTTTAAGTTCATTTATAAAATAGCTTCCTCTGTTCCATTAATCGTCATAAAAAAACTTAAAAACAAATAAAAAGAATTTAAGTATAAGTAGTTTTATTTAAAATCGTTTAGATATCAAACATTCTTTGAAACGCACAACAGTTTTATCAAATTACAGTTATTATCTGATATTGAAACGTTTTATCAACGTTTCATTTATACTGCCGGAGATCTGTTCTCTAGATAGTTGTAATTTACAAACACAAATTGATATAATTTTCCATTTGCCTGCTTCATTTGAGTTAAGGCTTTAATTTTAACACCATTATCGCATTCGATAAAATTCGCAACAATATTTTAAAGCTCGTGATTTATTAACTTTTGGCAATCAAGAAGACAACTAAAAGTTATTTCACTAACTTCATCTTTGGAAGACCGATTCACTTACTTCATAAACGTTCTACTTGGGCTCTGTCGTAACACCGAAGTACTAATATTATTTGTAACTTATGACTTTCCAAGTTTTGTTCAGATACACAAGTGTGTCAAGGCATTTCTTGTAATTTATAACGAGAAAATTGTTGATTATGTACCACAGTGCGGAGATAACAAATGGGTCGTGTATATCAACGTCGGCGGTATATTACATCACCTTTATTTATATCTAGTTTATACTCGCTTTAAATGATTTAAGAGATATTTGTTTGTTTAAAACGCAATACAACTATGATTAAAGGAAGACCGTTATTCGATTATAACGAGTTTCATGATAAAGAAACATTTATTTTTTGTATCAGTCAGTTGTACGCCAATTACAATTTATCACCATAGCTTCGACGTACAATTTTGTGCATTTCCTGACTACGTAATGTATTGTATAATTATATTGAAAATACGTGTTGTTTTTGGCGTTTACATTTGCCTTAAATGGAAATATTTGAAATATAACACAGTCCGATTTTTATCGAGTAATCAATGGGCTTCACAGATCGTAATCCCGATGTGAATAGTTGGAAGAATGGTTTTTTGTTCTTTGAGCATTGTTAAATGGGGTTCGATAATCCCATGCCCTTATGGGTTCTAAGAAAGTCTTAATTAGTTCTATTCTTAGCGAACACAAGCGTTTGGAAAGACGGTTTTAGACTAACGGTCATTTCACGAATTATGGAAGTACCTAGGATAGAACAATATAAACTCTTGTAGACGATTTCAACGAAATCCCCGTTTGTTACTAATTTGTTTATAATCCATACCATTATATTATGGAGCCATAAGTTACCATTAAGTTTTAATATCTCCCAAATAGTTTCCACAGAAACAATTGAAATAACCTAATATAACAAAGTCATTAGTTCCCTAACTTGATGCGTAAGGTCGAATTGGAACAACATTTAATTTGAAGAATGGCTAAATGTCTATCTAACTAATGGAGCAATTATATTGAACGACCAGATCTTCTTGAATTAGCAACAGTTGCAGTTAGAGCTGCGTGCGTCATCACATTAAGGAACGAGTAAACATATTATCATTTTCAAGTGCACACGGCGAAGGCTGTTCAAGAGGATCTGGTCGGACATTACGACTAGGCATTGGGGCTACTTTCCTCTGGCAAAAAACGAAACCGCGAACAACACAACTCAAACTTAATTCAACAAATACACCAACAAACAGAACTGGCCGCAACGGAAACACCGCGGAGAGAAAGCCACCCCACTCCCTAACAATTAATTCGATAATATCGTTAAAATTGGTTAATTCTTCCACAGTCCGTATACAACCTTGGCGGTTCGGCAACATGGCGACGCACTCACGGGACGGCGGCTAGGGCGAGCGTGGTCACCGCACGTGCCACAGGCCTAGGTTCAGCACGCTCAGCCTCGGCAGCTTCACGATGTGGTCTAGCCCCTGCGGCGTGATGCACGTGCATCCGTACAGGTCTATCGCCTTCAGGTTGAGCAAGCCGTCTCCCAGCGCGCGCAATCCCCTGTCTGTCACACGCGTGCACTGCCCTATATTCAACGTCTCTAGCTGCGATAGCCTCGCGACCCGCTCCAGGCCCTCGTCCGTCAGTCGGCAGGCGCTGAGCGATAGCGAGCGCAGCCCCGATAGCCCCAGGGTCGCGTGCGACAGCGCCTCGTCGCCCACTTTATCACAGAATGACACGTCGAGCGCCCGCAAGCGCCCGCTCTCGGCGAGGTGGGCGACTCCTGCGTCGGAGACACCGTCGCAGGCCCGCAAGTTGACATCCTCTAGGTGCGGGAGCCGGGCCAGGTGGCGTAGCCCTGCGTCCGTTACGGCCACGCAGAAAGACAGGTTGATCGACTTCAGCTTGGGCAGCCCTGTGGCGGCATGCTTCAGCGCTTCGTCCGTCAGCCGCTGGCAGTCTTGCAACCCTAGGTGCTCCAGCTCTGGCGTCCCCCGCGCCTCTCCTCCACCACACAGATGCGCTATTCCTGCATCGTTCACGTGCCAACACGACCTCAAGTTCAAACGTCGCAATTTCCTCAGCCCCCACGCTATTAACAACAGTCCCGTATCTGTGATATTGCAACAACCGCCTAATTCCAACTCCTCTAAGTTTTTCAACGACTGCGCTATCCGACCTAAAGAGGAGTCCGTCACTTGTTTACACAGGGATAGGTCAAGTCTTTTTAAAGCTGGCAATTCAGCCGCGAACGCACTGGCCAGAGCTGCATCCGTGACACTGTAGCACCCGCTGAGCGATAGCGACTCAAGTCCAGGTAGCGCTGCGACGGCGTCCCGCAGGCCTCTTCTCAGAGACAGCACTTGCAGCTTGCGTACTCCGCGCCTAGCGAGGGACGCGAAGAGTACAGGCGCTGGCCTGCGGAGATGCAGTGCGGCCTCGACGCCTCTCCAAACAGAGCGGCGGTCGGCGGCATCGCGCCACGCGCGGCACACCTGCGCCGCGCTGCCGCGGTCCTTGACGGGCAGCCGCTCGAAGATCAGCGCGAGCAGCTCCGGGTAGAGGCGCGAGATGTGTGTGCCTTGCGGCTCGGGGTCAGGCGCGGGCGGCGCGGGCAGGTGCGGCCGGTGCAGCCGGTACGGCGCGCTGCGCTGCTTGCGCCGCGTCGGCAGCTCGGTGAGGCTGAGCCGCTCGTCGCGCCACGAGAGCGCGTCCTCCGTCCACGCACTCATGCTCGCTCGCACTGTGACATGTCACGCGGGACCGGTTCGGCGGACGGCGGGCGGCGGGCGTCCGTCCCGCACGGCGGCGTGTCGGGCACTGGAGCGCCGCCGCGCGCGCGGGGCGCCGAGGGGCGGGGGCGTCGGCGATTGGTCGCGCTCGCCGGCACGTGACGCGCGTCGTATCGATTCGGAGGCTCTGCGGCGGCATTTTTAAGTTGGCGGACTGAGAGCCCGCCTTCGCCCCGCGCGGCCCTCGCGGACCGCGCGCGAGACTAGACAAGCGGAGAGAGGACTTTTTGATTAATCAGACGGTTGCTACTTTAGGAATTTCTATGGAATTAAAGATAATGTAGATACATCACGGACTAGTAAAAAAAGAAGAACTCCGCGCTACAAACTAGACGTTAAAGCTCCTCAGGTGCTCCAACTTGACACGCAACTTAAGTCACACATTGACATAATAAGCGCCCCAAATGACAGATATCCGATATCTGGTATCCATAAGTATCTCACTCACACATGCATAAACGTGACTTCACGCTATAATATGACAGCGTGGAGTCCTTGTTTTTTTACTAGTCCGTGGTTAGGAGTAATAAGTAAAAAGATCCGTCCGCACAAATGCATGTACATTTTTATGTTCACACTTTTACTATCGAATGTAGCAACCGTTATATTATGTTATTTCTTTAATGATAGAAATAACATATTTCCTATAACGGTCAGATTTCCAACAATATCTGCGTCTATTGCCACTTGGTGACTCTACCCGTAGCATACATGCTTTATTTTGTTTACTTTTTAAAATCTTTTACAAAATAGAGTCACGCCAGATGAAACTGTAGATACTCTCCTACTCTACAAATTATATTTTTGAAATAAAATAATGATAGAGAGGCTACCAGCCAAATTCTAAAGTAATAATAATAATATATGCATATTTTTGTAACTGCTGGTAAATATTTTAGTAGGTAGGTACACCTTGGGTGTTCAGTTTGTAATCGTAATCGAGTAAGCAATCGAGTTTTCATTTTGGATGTGGATGGGGGCGGATGGTCTACTCTGCTCACCCGCTGAAAACCAGCAACGTGGTCTGCCTGATATCAGGCAGTCTCACGACAGAGCTGAGCGGGCGCCGTTTTGGCACACATTTGTTATGTTTCTGTGTTTCCATATTTTTCTTGTAGCTTGTGTTTATTTTGTGTGTCGAATAAAGCTTATCTATTCTATCTATTCTATTGTATTTTACCTACCTCAGTTGTCTGTAGCAAAAGCGGTTAACAGAGTTCAATAATAAGTAATTATTGAACTCTGCTAACCACTTCAGGGATTGCAGGTATATTATGATATATTCATATATATGTGAGTATTACATACATTGTATGAGTATTACATACATTGTATGTAATACACACATGCATATCAAAATGGCTGTAGGTATAGCATACCGAGAGATTCTCAGGCGTAGGCACAACACAGACTCCCCGCCGTGTCTATAATCTCTGCCCCGAGTGATAAGGCGGCAAAACAACTCGGCGCGCCGTATATTTTCGTTCGCGCTGCACTTGCCGACGAGCATGGCCACTTTACCCAAGTCCCTGTCACTCCGCCCGCTCATCCCTAGCTCCTAAGACATAAGGTCGTCTCACCGTTGCGACAGAGCTCAATATAAACTGGCCGTTTGATAACACCAGCCAACTATTACAAGGGCGACCGGTAGCGGGCGTTCCAAATATGAAATTCGAATTGAAACGTGTTCCAGAATGGAACGCGGCCCGATTGGGACAACGGAACAAGTTTAGGGCTAGTTTGGGACTAGCCGCTTTTTGTGAAAACGGGTGTTCGGAGCGGTTTTAGTCAAAACTATGCGTGGGCCAGTCTCGCTCGTCACGACACGTAGGGACTGCGATGTTTAAGTGTCGTTTATAATGTCTTGAGTATTTTTATTTTATTGTAATAACTTTAATACCCACTTACATCACAATAAAACCAATGTAAAAAAATATTTACATGTATCCGAACGAATTGAACAAATATGGTATGATTTAAAAAATTTCGAATGTACATACAATGACTCTTTAACGCTTATCTTTCATAAACCTACGTATTTTAAGTAGGTTAGTATAACTTTTATGTCATGTAGTTATAGATACCAGTTTCAGTATAATTTGAACTTAATTTACAGTATTTATAGTTTTCCGTATTTGCATGAGCGTTTTTTTATCTATTTACTTTGTAAAATAGCTTGGCTAATTGAATAAAAGAACATATTTTTACTATTTATACGCTATTATAAAAAAACAGTTTTTAAGGTTTCTACAAAAAACTGGTTGTATATTAAAAATTAAAATTTTATTATTTGTTAATTTATTTAAAAACACGTTACGTCTTAAGGTAGAGTCGGTAGCAGCAGTCCGAATAACTTGTTAAAATCATTTATAAAGCATTTGTCCCATGTTGGTCTGGGACTTGGCCCATGTTGATCTGGGACAAAAAAAAAGAATGTGCCAACTGTGGTTTTTGCCTAGCATGTCGTAAAAGGCGACTAATGGTTTACGGGCTTTTGGGTATGTGTTTGAGTAGGCGACAGGTTAGCCGCTTGTTACTGCTTTTTCACAATTTTTTATCTAACCCAGCCCGACTAAATTTTTGGCAAAATGTGGTTGAAGGAGCTTGCTGCCCTTTTGGCTCTGCCTACACCTTCAGGGATTATGGGCGTGATGTTATGTATGTATGTATGTATTTATAAAGCAAAAATACAGTTTTATGCATTGATTTATAGATCAAAGATCTATCAGCCTAATAATATAAAGCTTTATAAGCGCCTACAGTCGAAAAGTCAGTTACCTACACACACCTAATAATAATGAAAGGGTTAAGATTTATTAGACTGGTGAGCTTTTTCTTTTTTTTTAATAACACTCTCAGACTTATATCATCAAACTCTAACGTTTTAGACACTTTATAAGTGATTCAAAATGAAAGTACCTACATATATATATTTTTTAAATAATAATAAGAACAAAATACGTTTAATGACTTCTTATGAATAACTATTTAGGTTAATCTATGAAAGTATAATGATATGTAAATAAGTACTTGATTAACAAATATAGGTAGGTGCCTATCTATGCGTCGGTAACCATGTTGCAAAATGAAAAACGACTATTAAACACCACTTGTAACCGAAAGCTACATCAGGACGACCGACTAATTCCGAAACATATCGTGTGAATATAAAAATAATGCCGACGACACAAACATTAATTTATTATTATTATAATCCAGCGGCCATTTTAAACACGCACAAAATTCCACAGGTAAGCTCACGCACACTTGTGTTACATTCTACATTGCGCTACAAGCTATAATCAACCTTAACATTATACAAACAACGTAGTATTTTTCTTGTAGTCCTTTCTACATTGTAAAAAGCAGTGTGCGTACAATTGAAAATGAACTGTAATGCTTTAAAAATAAAGTATAGATTGGGTTGGTTGTGTCGCAAGATGTAAATCAGCTGTTGTATATGTGTGCGTGAGACATGCAGTCCCCCGTTCCACCCGACTGGTTTTGGCCTTAAAATGCTTTTTTTTATTTTATTTTTCTGTAACCTTATGGTTCGGTTCTCACTACAGTTAAGTCGGGGAAAAGGTTAGAAGGAATATGGATTTTAGTGCTTTTTAAAATGGCCCGTCGTTAACGTCGAATGATGATAAAATTTAATGCTTGTTACATTTTTTTATGCACCAATAACAGTAACTAACAGGTACTCGGATGCAATAAATATTTTTACGGTTTTTTCACTAACTGCACAGAAATTAACTTCGAAAAGAGCGAACGCATTTCACTTGCTTGCACTCGGCTAACTGTTGCATTGCACCGGTTCTTTAAAACTGTTGCTCAATATTTAGACCTCGAAATTAAAGAACACACGAAGAAATTAGTAGCTCTTTTAAATAGACTTTGGTTGTGAAAAAGCCACTTTCGCGTCCAAGAAATAGAAGAAAAATAAATTCGAGGAATTTTAGCCTCTCAAAAAATCCGTGTAACTATTTATTTTTAGAGGCATTACAAAATGTTGACCTTTGCCGAATCGTGCAACGAAACCGCTCAGAAAATTTAAAAATAAACTTTATTCCGCCCACATGAGTGAGAAATAAGGTTTCTCAGTTACAATCGAATTCGTTCGACACTTCCTATATAAAATATATATGCCATTTTGAAAAGGTCAAAATGTGATAATTGAAAAGAAACAACCCCTTGTTTTGCTGTCAAACTTTTTTTTTTTTTTAAATAAACAAGCCATATATAATTTATCTAGGTGTATAAATATCTTAATGATGCCTGTATAATTTGATTTGAATTTTTTTAACCCCATTTTGGTAAGTGACTTATGAAATAAGGTAGCAAGTATTTTCCTTCCTAGCATGTCGTAAAAAGTAACTAATAATTATTAGATATAGTGTTTGCGTTTGTGTGTGCGACGAGCTAGCCACTTGTCTCTACTATTTCACAATTCTTCGTATAATCTGATTCAATTTATATTTGGCTATACGTGGCTAAAAAAGCTTCCTGGACTCTCTGGCTACACCT
This sequence comes from Glyphodes perspectalis, assembly GCA_951394215.1. NCBI lineage: Eukaryota > Metazoa > Arthropoda > Insecta > Lepidoptera > Crambidae > Glyphodes > Glyphodes perspectalis. Next base: position 8,802,838 of record OX596223.1, read on the forward strand.
TCGGGGATTACGGGCTTTATAATATATATGTATGCATGTATCTGAAAGCTGGAATTATAAAAGCATTAGACGTATTCGCATGTACATAATAATATTTAGATAAGCCTGTTTTATTTTAAATATGTGTATAGATACCACTCTCAATTATAAAATGCTTTCATTATTCAACCACTAAGATCGCCAATGAATCTCTAAGTTTATAAAATATCAAGCTACATGATATTTTAATGAATGCTCTACACCAGTGGTTCTCAAAGTTGTCTGGGCTACGACCCGTCTAATCATCATCTTCTTAGCGTTATGTCCCGTGCTTAGACGGGGTCCGCTTAGACCATGATCCAGGATTTAGCGAGTCTGATAATTACATTGAAGCGACTGCCGATCTGACCATCGTAACCCTAAGATAGGGGAACCAGACAATTTTTGGATCATGGTTACAAATCCAAAGTTGTTTGAATTTGCAGGTTTCATCACGATGTTTTCCTTCACCGTCGAGCTAGTGGTATAAATACGTACATAGATTTGAAAAATTGCTTGTATAATCGCTGTTAGTTTTCTTAAATCTACTTATATATGAAAAAGAATTGCTGTTCGTTAGTCTCGCTAAAACTGGAGAACGGTTGGACCGATTTGGCTGATTTTGATTTTAAAATATTTGTGATTCTCCAGGGAATGTTTGTACGGTAATAAAATATGGAAACATTGCGAGTAAAATAATAAAAGAAAATCCGAGAATGGGGCGCTACGAAGTGCGCCGGGACAGCTAGTAAATAGATAAATAAATCTATTATAACAAAAAATTACAGCGGTTTACCTAAGTATACATATTAAATCTATCTTAATTTAGTGCAAATCAGGTTTAACCTGTAAGACTATTAATATTAAACATTTGCACGTCATACATAGCAATAAAAATAATATACATTTCTCCAATCCATTCCCAATACCTCAAGGAATTTAAAGGCAGACAAGTCTGTTTCTCACGCAATAGTTATCTAAAATAAGCAAAAGAATACGGCTGTGCCTTTTTGCACGGAAACCTTTTTTGGTGGCGTGAGTGACAGGACCTTAGCCTGCGATCGTTTCTGTCCCACCTACCTGCGGGAACAGTCGCCATGGTTTGGTTTGGATTTGGGATAATGCAGGAATATATGCATTACTGATAGTGCAATACAGCAGCGGATTGGTGACTCATAATATGTTTTTATTATATACAAATCATTGAATAATCTATGTATAATAATCTTTCTGTATCTATCTCTGTTTATAGGCTTTAAACCAGTGAACAATACACTTTTTACTTGTCGAAAGGTACGTGGGTCAGTATGACTGTGAGAACGACGTGTAATTCATTTTATGAACGAAATCAACATTTAATTAAAGAAATCCGGGAAAACAAAGCAGTTTATTGTTTACAGTCATTTGACCACCACACGGCATAAGACAATCTTTATTCCTTCTTCTTCCTTTCTTTTATCTGGCTCTCTGTTCCGTTCTTAATCGGGGTCTTTAATTGTCTTGAGTCTGGGTGTTAGTGATACCTACGTTGATTTCTAATTCTATAAAGTGCTTGATCACATCACACTTACTTCGGAATCATCGCCATGTATGCGACGTTGTCTCTTATGTATTATCATGTTATTAATTGGTCACCCCATTCGGTGTTGCCATATGCCACGCCGCGGTAGGTAGTAACACGAAAAATAAATAAAAACCTAAGTGGGAACTTAAGCCTTGTTCGGTCTCGTTGTAGGTAGGTTTGTACAGGAAAAAGTGGTCTGTAGAGGTAAACATTGTACAGGAAATGTTATAAATAAAACGTACGCAATTCTTACCTGAGAGAGTTTGATGCTTCTTGGCTTAAAAGACTTACAATATATTATAACGAATAACAGATTATCATAGCATTTTCTTTACCATATACCTATTATAGGCAGTAAATACTAATCAGCATAGTTTGGAAAGGTTAATTGTATCAATCTGTAATTCTTGCTATTAAAAATAAAATAATTGAAGTACGTAACTTGACAAGTAACCAAAGACAATAATTTGAAATATTATATAAAATTTCTTCTTTGTAGGTAACTTAGTAGGTAAAAGTTTTACACAAAAAAGTTTGTAAGTTATGATGAAAGTGCATACTAAGAATAATTGGTTTCACTAATTTACGTCATATTTTAATTGTGTGAATATAAAAGTCATTTTGTTTTATCTAATAACCAAGAAAATATAATGTGCATGGTACTCCAGTAAATATTTAGACGTGTGCTTCCATCTAGTGTTGAATAAATACAACAAAAGTTTGAAATTTTTTAGACACATGTTTACCGCTATCTAGTGACGAATAGATTAACCAGGAATAACTGGTAAGTAGTTCAGAGAGTATTTTATAGATGGCGTTATATAAACATGTTAATACTGGAATAACGCAATAGATGGCAGCATTCTATATACTACGTTACAATTTTATTCAAAAGTAGTTGTACAATAAACAAATAAAAACTTAATTATGTACGTAAGTTATACATAAAACCAAATGTCTCATTCACATATTAAAACATTTACACTTTTTGTCTTGTATTATTATTATTACCACTTACTTTGCTAAATAGTTTATCATTACATTTGAATTCATAAGAACGATTATGACTTAGCAAAGTAAGTTACTCAACTGACCAGTTACATTAATTTAGACCACCACAGTAAAATGTTGCATGCATATGTCTCATAAGGTGACTTATAGTATCGTATTAGGTAGGTTAAATTATTGTGATTATGTACTTATTACCGTTAACGTAACACAAATGCTTAAGCTACTTATCTCGGAGTCAGATCAATGTAAGTGATGTACTTAGTCTGATATTTATTTATATTTATTATTAATTCACGAAAGGATAGACAGAGGTATACCTTCAACCACGAGCCAAAAAGATGATTTTATTCCGAATAAATATTACATCTGGTCACAGTCTAATACGCGTCTGTGCGACAGACGAATAAACTCGTCAATAAGCGATTAGTGGGCACGAGCCCACGACCAAACACTAAGTACACCAGAGAGCACTCCACTCTTCTTAGTATTTCATCATAGACAAGAATCGACTATAGTAGGTAGGGAGGTACTTTTTTTTTGAGAGGATTATCGTTAATTGGTCGTAGGCGGCCTTTACTACCTACCGGGCTGGCGGGGGAGCGGGAAGCTGTCACCCCTAAGGTAGTACGAGCAATACAAATGTTGCGGTATGATTGTCTTTGTTCTTAGAACTTAGTGGGTTATGATAACGTCTCAAATACGCCAAGGGCCGGTTCGAGTCCTTTTTTATTTTTATTGTAGGTAAAACTGAAAGTGAAAACCGGCATTCTAGTAAGCACTTAAGCAGTTGCATACTCACCAAGCCAAAACGATTAAAACGTTTTCTGGCAATTTATTTCCAACAACATCATCCTCTTAGCGTTATATTAAACTGCTTGAGCATAATCCAGGATAAAGCGAGACTGATAATTAGGTACGTTGAAGCGACTGCCGAACTTACCTTCGTATCTCTGATATAGGGGAACAAGACAATTTTTTGATCACAGTTACACATCCGTAGCTGTTGAAATGTGCAGGTTTTATCACCCTTACCGGCGAGCTAGTGATATAAATACGTACATATATTTGAAAAATCCAGAGATACATGCCCAGGTTTGAACCTGCACCCCTCGGTTAAGAGGCGCGTGTCCTTACCATTGAGCTCCCAACCACCGCTCAATTTATTTCCAACAACACATTTACATTATGCAAAATAAATTCTTAATGATTGCAAAACCACCAACTATCTGATAACAGGACACATAAACTCCGCAACAGATAACTTTAATCAAACCAGAGACACGGCGACTTCCTCCAGCCTAGAATCCGATCTAATCGGAGTCACCACTTAACCAGGCCATTAATAATGTAATTAACAACTTATAAGGGTTATAAAGACAGTGATTGCTTTCTTTACCGGGATATAGTACTGGTAATCGTAATCAGCGGGTGATCGAACACTATTCTAATTGGAAAGAACATAAGGAGCGCCCATTAATTACTTGAGGCGTTTTTAAGAAATTGTACCGAGACCTCTTTCCCCTAGATAGGATTCGGTAAGACTTTACTTGACCCCTTCCCCCCTGATCTCACGTAGTTAATGGACACCCCATAATCTCACGTGCGCAATATCGCAGAGTCCAATAGTAACAAGCTTCTACTAGAACCAGAATAATACCAAATTTGAAACTGACTTCGATTAGATACAAAATTGTGAAAAATTTACCCAAGTTGCTGACTCGTTATCTTCTTTTTATATTAATTTGCATCTAACTAGGACTGTCTTTAACCTAATGGAGGCCCTGGGCACATTAAATGTCGATGACCCATTGGTAATCTAGAATTAGGGGGCCCTCTAGATTATGGGGGCCCTGGGCACGTGCCCCAATGTGCCCAGTGGGAAAGAGGGGACTGCATGTAACCCAATCCCATTTTACTTCTGGCTAAAGGCGATTTTAACGAGCTTATCGGTCCTTGACCTCCGCCTACCCCTAAGGGGATAGCTGGCGTGAACGTGACAATATTTTCTTTGGCAAATATGTATAACATATAATGACATAACATCACGCTCATAATCCCCGAAGGGGTAGGCAGAGTCAAAGGTGCAGCAGACGCCTTTAACAACTTTCAGTCAAAAATGGAAATAGGCTGTGCTAGATGGAAAATTTTAAAAAGTAGTGACAAGTTAGCTACAGGCTTGCTTGTACACAATCACATACCCAAAACCATATATACCATTAGTCGCCTTTTACAACATGCTAGGCAAGAAACACAGTTGGCACATTCTTTTGAAGTCCCAGACCAACATGGGCTAGTTTTTTTTACATCCTTTATATGTTTGTATTGCCATGCAAACTGTCTGGTTCCCCTATCTAAGGATTACGAAGGTACGTCGCTTCAATGTTATAACCAAACCAGCTGAATCCTGGATCATGGTTTAAGCGGACGGGACAAAATGTCAGGAAGACGATGATAAAGTCACCTAAGTATATACAATAATGCCAGTATCCCCAGATGGGTTAGGCAGAGCCTAGATAGCGATAAGCTCGTTAAACCATATTCAGCCAAAAATAAAATTGAGCTGACTAAGATGGAATATATGATAAAAAGTGGTGTTAAATGTAGGGTTGCCATCCGTCCGGGTTTCCCCGGATTGGTCCTAGTTTAGAGGGCATCCGGGGAGCGTCCGGGCAGGGCTTCATTTGTAGTCCGGGTTCAAAATTTAAAGTCTTGGGTTGCCGCGACACACGCTCTGTGCCCGCACGCGCGACCAACCGACAAACCGACTCGCTAAATTCACCATCATTTTCAACTGCTTTTTATTACACTGACTGTTTAAAAAATCTGTTGACGCGTCCGGGTTCTGGGCTCTAAAATCGGGGGTTTTCACGCGTCTTGCCTGGTTGTCAAATTTTAGAGATGGCAACCTTAGATAAGTGGCTAGCTCGTCGTTGACCTGCATGATCACAAACCCAACGCTCAATACGCCATTAGTCACTTTTTACGACATGCTAGGCAACGAATACAGTTAGTACATTTCTGAGGCCCAGACCTACATGGGACTTGATGAAATTACATACCCATAAACCATATTTCCCCATAAACGCGACGGTGCAGCCATAACTAACCACGTGCAGACTTGCGCGCGCGCACTCCGCGTCGCGTGCGCGCCGCCCATTAGATCCCGCTTCGTTAGTGTTGTGATCTAGGTATAAATCTGGAGTTAACGTTCGCTTCGTAATTGTGACTTGACAAATGTAGGCGCTGTGTAACGTTATGAAGTGTTTTGAGGGTGATTTTTGTGTGAATATTAATCTTAGAAGATGTTGGTGTAACTCAAATTAATTCTTTTGTTTTTGTTTCTCAAAGTTAGTAGCTTTTGGTTAGTTAGCTTTTTTAGTTAGTTAGTTCTTCGGGACTTAAAGCTTAAAATTCAAAGGTACCTATTATTGTTGTTTTTTTACAGGAAAGTCTAAAGCAGTTCTCAAGTGAACCTTTTATTTGTCAATATTTCTTGTAAACTATTTCTTTTTCCATAAAACACAGGACTCCTGAAAGTAATTTTCATTCAAGTACATACTTTCGATAGACACCACTTATAGTGCAATGGCTCAGAGTTCACGTCGAACCCACGAAACGCAGGTTCGATTCCCGAACCGGGTGAATGTTTGTTGATAAAAAACCACGATTTTCATACTACAAGTGCAACTTTATAATAAGATCGAGATCAATGTCGCCTCATATGAATTCTTCCTTATCGCATACTTAATGACGTACAAACAAAACATAACGAATTAATTAACCACACACATTCCGACATCCTCTCGGGCACAATAAGAACAACATCTTTCAATAGACACCCTCGATGCACATAAATGCATACGACGGTGCAACGATTAGTCACGGGCATGAATGAAACATGTCTGATACGATAATAATGGGCTGGGGTAATGTGTGATTTTTATGACGACTGAGAGTGTGGGTAATGATTTTATTAACAAAAAAGTGTGAGACTTTTGGTTTTGTTTTTCTTTTTGTATATATTCTTGTTTCTTACTTTGTAGGGAGTCTGTTTCTGATGATTATCTCTCTTTAATTGGTCATAATAGGGATGATGACTGCTTTAAAAGACTATAATTCTATTTAGTCCGTCAGTTAGATTATACAAAAATACTAGACACATATTTTTCGCTTTATCAAATAAATAAAAAATCTCAAAGATAAAGAGCATCAAATTCACTATTTTCAAAAATTGTACGAAAGCGTGACGTCTCGCGCAACTTGAATGCGTTGTATCTTCGTCAATGTTTGTTTGACAAATAAATAAAAAAATACATGTTTAATATTTTTTTATAATATAACTGACGGACTAAACAGAATTTATTAGTCATCTAGCCTATTGTTTAGAATTTTGGTGTATTACAGTCATCTCGCTATTTATCTTTAAAATTATATTTGATAAATAAAAATAACTGTACCTACCTGTGTAGGTATAGTATATATTATGTAAAAACCTGTGTAGTTTGTTACATACAGACTCATGTGTGAAAGTTAATATTAAGATTTAATCAAATCAAGTGAGCTAGAACTCTGTTTTATTAAACTTTTTTTACGTACAAGAGCTTCAATTTCTCTCCTCATTTGACTCAATTTTATCAAAAATTTATTTACAAAGCTTAACCATAAAAATAGTTGTCAACTTACCTAAGTAAACTCTCGCGAATTGATGCTACTTATAAGTTCTAATGACCCTAGAATAAGATGACTCGAAATATAATGACTCGACTCAAAACATGGATCTTTGTAATCTGAGTAAATAAATAAAATTATTATTATATTATAAACAGGCTTATTACAAAAAAGTATGTATGTACTTAGCTTAAATTTTAATCTAAAAAGGTTAGAGAAATGTAAAAGAAGATAGGTATCAAATCCAAATAGAATAATGGTGATAAACACTTAAGCCAAAAATAAAATTGGGTTGGGTCAGATGGGAAATGTGGTTTAAGAAGCTTTACTGCTCCATGGACTCTACCTACCCCTTCAGGGATTGGTAACGGGCGTGATGCTACGTATAAACACTAAAATTGTATTATTTATTTAGGTCTAATATACCTCCTGTGTAATAAAGGCTTGGATGTAAAAAAATCCGTTTATCCTCAGTTCTAAGAGCTAAACTAAGCTCTTTGTTCCTGTGCTTTCAATGTCAGATTTAATAGTCAAGCTTTCGAGTGCGATTGTGTACCTTTTTACTCTGATAACATAAGTCCAAAACTGCGCCACACTACTACGCTCGTATACCTAGCTTAGCTGTCAAGTTACTTAAGTTACTCAAGTTTGGCCGCCGCGAAGCCTCGTGGAGCCAGTCCGCTCCCAAACTCGCCGTAGAGCGCACGCCGGACGCAACTTAACCATAACTTAATCGTAACTTAATCCGGATTTTCGGCAAATACTCTGTGAACAACTTTTAAGTGACAAAACTGTATACAAGTTGTGTGTTTACCGTTTGTTCAAGTGGGATTTAAGTTAGGATTTACGATCACAAGTTTGTGTTGCGAAGTTTTTTGTTTCTTTTATTATTGTAGTTGTGGAATGCATAAAATACTTTTGTTGAATGCCCCGTATGTTATGTGTGTTTTTGGTTTTGATTTTTACACACTTAGATGCCTATAGCAATCTGGTGATCTATAAAATGATCAAAAGTTTTAATTAGAAATCACAACTTTTAATTACTTTTAGTTATAATAATCTTATTAAACTTTAGTATTTGGTTTAAACCCAGTCAAAAACAAATATCTCCACATTAATAGAAAATGTTATCAGTCTAATAGAAAACATAATAATAGCTATATACCTACATTTACATTTTAACATAGCATTGTATAGACTGGGTTATTTTTCGTTGTAATAAGTCTAAGTTTGATTAAAGTTCATTCTATAAGTTACTTTTATTTAACATTTCAAAGTGTTAAACGTCTATCAAGTGACATTTATAAGTTACGCAATTTCCTCAAGATGCATACCCAGTCACTTAAGTTATTAGTTATAATGGCATACCTACTTAGCAATTCTCCTAACCGAGTTTAAGGTTATGTTTTGCCGGTATAATCGAAGGAAGAAGTCGTTTTATTTCATTTCAATGTAGACGTGAAGTCCTGATATCACTCTCAAGTATGAGAATTTGATGTGTATTTTATAAATCAATTGTATTTATCTATGTAGGTTCTTGATTAATTACATTCTCTATTATCCACCCACGTGGGCTTAAGATTATTACTTCTTAAGTAATAGTTTCAAGTAGTATTGAAATTTGCATGTAACTAATATCATTATCGAAATTTACCTTTATGTATTTTATATACCTATATTACGTTTATGTATTGCCTTGAACCTGACCACCCCCCCTTCCCCCTCCCCACACACAATAGGTAAATAAATATCTGACTACATCACATACATTGATCTGACTCCGAGGTAAGTAGCACTTGTGTTACGGATATCAGAATCAACAGTGGTATTACAAAGATATACTTACATACTTAAATACTGAATGTTAACAGCCAGACACAGAACAAACACAAGTATTCATCACACGAATGTTTGTTCTAGGTGAGAATCGAACCCACTTTCGGTGCATGGGGCAGGGTCACTACCGAATGCGCCATCGAGCCAGTCAAATATACTTGATCTGATCATACTAATGTCCAACTAGATTTTTAAAAACCTTTGTCGCATTACTTTCTGTTCCTAGATAAATTATAATCAAAGATACGCGCCCAAACTTGAACCAACAACCTTTGTATGTTGGCGGGCTTGCTTACCTATCCACTTAATCCACTGCATTGGCACGGATATTATTTTAAAAAGCTATATTAACATTGGAGACAGTAAATGCTAACGTTACTTACTTAAACAAGGTCATTTTATAAAAACTCTTACGTACTTTCTTAACTCATTATTCTTTGGAACTTATTTAAAGAATTTCAAAAAACGAGCAAAAAAATTGATTATTTTCATACAAAATAGCTAGATAACTTTTGTGCACACTTAAATAACTCCACGCCCGCAATCCCCGAAGGGACATAACAGTCAAAGGGACAGCAGGTCCCTCTAACCACATTCAACCAAAAATAAAACGGGGCTGGGTTTGATGGAAAATTGTGAAAAAGTAGTGACTAGCTCGTCGACACAATCACATACCCAAAACCCGATATCCCATTAGTCGCCTTTTACGACATGCTAGGCAAGAAACACAGTTGGCACATTATTTTTAAGTCGCAGACTAACATGGGACCTTTTGGATGAAAAGTGAAAAAATATTTTTATGATATGATACTAAAAATGATCTTGTATGATTAATGTAAAAGTCTCTCTGTCTATACCTCCGTGTCTCATCTCAACTAGAAAACGAAGTCGCGGGCAATAGCACTAGCTACTGGCAGTATAGAGTAAGTAAAATCACGTAACACTTTTGATTTAACTTACTCTATACTGATAGAGTAAGTAAAATCAAAAGCGTTTCGAGATGTCCAGAATTCCACAAAAATATCAGCTTATTTTTATTGGTGGGTGTAAGTAATGTCTTTTCATTTTATTTTGCTCCCATTACTCTGACATAGTTTCTCAAACTTTAAGATCTTTTTTGCCGCTTTTACAAGAGAAACTAAGTTACTTGAAAAAAATTTAGAAAAATAGAAATGTGTGTATAACTAATATAAATATTAGATACGCTAACCAAACAGAGAGGTATTAAAGGCAACACTTTAATCGATTCGAATCCCGCTAATGGCAAGTCTTTCGTGTGATGAACATGGACATTTGTTCTCGAATCATAGATGGTTACAAAACGCATTTAGGCATGTCTATCCGTTATTTAATATCCATATCACGAGCATAAACGCTTCGGGATCAAGGCAATTGGTGTCAGTCTGAAAAAAACAATCTCCTGGCCTTGCTGATGACACTTACACATTTCGTATAAGCTAGTTGACACATCCGGTGTGATGAAATTTTTTATCGCAATAGGCTAGTTGACTAAAATATTTTTTTTAGTCCGCTAGTCAGATTATCAAAAAATATTGAGTTCGTATTTTTTGCTTTATCAAATGCTCGGAAAATAACAAAGATACAGCGCTTCAAAGATCTGGAGTGGGGCGCTTTTACATCACTTGTTCCTAAAATTCTACAGAACAAGTGACGTCACGCGCACCTTTAACGCGCTGTATCTTCGTAATTTTTGGTTTGCTGAACAAAAGAAAAAATACGTGAGCAATATTTTTTTGTAATCTCTATAATGGACTAATTATTTTTTTTGAGTCAACTTGCCTATTATACGTCCCAGCGCGGTGTTACTAACGTCTAGCTTTCCCTACCCTACTTTGAGCAACGTAGCTTTTGATTTATTAGCCCGCCTCTAAGAGCCTTTGAAAAGAAGTCTTTCTAGGAAATATTAAATGAGAGTCCCGTTTGCGCGAAGGGAATCGATCAATAATTAATATTTCCTTTAGATTATGCCTTTGAATACATCATAAGGCTTAGTATCGGGCGGTGTAATTACTTAATCTCCCAGATTTATCTTGCGACTAGCAGCGCCTCGCGGTTTCACCCACGTAGTTCACGTTCCCGAGGGAATACGGGGATAAAATATAGCCTCTGTTACTCACTGATAAAGTAGCTTTCCATTGGTAAATAAATTTTTCAAATCGGTCCAGGTGTTTCAAAGCCTACTCAATGCAAACAAACCAAACAATTGACATGCCCGTTGGTCGAGTGGTCAGAGACCCTGGCCACGAAACCAAGGGTCGCGGGTTCGAATCCCGCTAGAGCTAACGTTTCGTGTGATGAACATGGACATTAGTACTCGAGTCATGAATGTTTATAAACTTATTTGAGAGTATGTCTATCCGTTTACCTAGTACAGCACAACTTATAAGCTTAGTTTGGAACTAGGGAATTGGTGTGCCAGTCTGGAGAATTTATTTATTTATTTAAACCTTTCATCTTTATGATATTAGTGCAGACTAGAAAGTTCCGAGTGAATATAGGAGTTAATTAATTTATGATTGCTCTAAAAATAAAAATACTGTCTCATGTTGGTCTGGGACTCAAAAAGAATGCATCAACTGTGATCATATTGTAAAAACTAATGGTGTATTGGGTCTATGATTGGATGGCAATAGTGATTTGTAAGTAGCTTAATACTTATATTTAATATAAACGAAACCTGAAAACTGTTTGAACGGAACCGTTAGTATAATCGATTGCACTGTTTTTATACCATATATTTTGACCACAAAAAAATTATCATACTTAATTATAGTTACACCATATTAAAAACGCTTTAGCATCGCTTGTTACAAAATCGATTAGTCCCGTTAGTATTTGCTAATAAGCGCAAACGCCGTAAAAAGCGCAATACAAAAAGCTTGTAACTTTATGAGTTTTTAAGATTTTTTTTTATACTGATTCTTTAATTGGAAATATTTGACACATGTCTGAATAAAACAAACAAACATAATATCACGCCCATAAACCCCGAAGGGGGATGCTAAGTCAAAGGGACAGTAGTCCACCTTAACCACATTCAGCCAAAAACAAAACTGGGCTGGGCCAGATGGAAAATTGTGAAAAAGTAGTCACTACTTTTTCACAATTTTCCATCTGACCAATTTTCCAAGTGGCTACCTCGTCACCTACACAATCACATACCCAAAACCCCATATACCATTAGTCGCATTTTACTACATGCTAGGCAAGAAACACAGTTGGCAAATTTTTTTATAGTCCCAACACGGGATCACGGGATTTTAGTATGTATATACTAAAATTAACCTTGTATGTGTAGCTGTTAGAGATTAGTGTCACAAGAGTTGTGTTCACATGTTTCTTCCAGAAAATCTAATTTACAACGAAATCCGCGCCTAAGAAGGCTTTAGCGCGCGACGCGGGGCAAACGGCCGTGTAAGCCGACTTAGCGTCTGTAACTCAATGCGCTGGACCTGTAGGTTACCTCAGAATTGAGTTATTGCATATAACTCAGTAAGATAGAACGCGCTGAACAGTAAGTAGAGAGGTTTAACCTTTTCACCATTATAGCGGTATTTTTCTAATTGCCAGTCCCAGTAACTTATTTTAAAAAGCGAATGAGGAGTGTAAGTATCGCGTCATAAAGCACTCGGTTCTCTATCTACCCACCACGAACTAACTAACAAGCTCTACGGTTTTTATGACTCCTAATATCACCTTTTGTTAACACACGACCAATCCACCACGAAATTGGAGTTAAACTATGCCCTGTTGGTCGCGGGTTCGATACCTACAGCAGGACCGATATTTGTCAGTCAGAACATGTAAAGGCAAAGCTCTTGCAGTAAGAATTGGGTGATTAAGGACTTAAGCTGCTTACCTTAGAATCAGATCAGTATAAGTGATGCTGTCTGATACTTGTTTATGTATAAGTAATAGGCAAGATGACTAAAAAATTCTGTTTAGTCTGTCAGTTAGATTATAAAAAAATATTGAACACGTATTTTTTTATTCATTTGTCAAACAAACATTGACGAAGATACAAAGCATTCTAGTTGCACGTGACGTCACACATTCGTACAATTTATACTAAATAAATAGTGACGTCGCAAGCCCCCACTCCAAAACTTTGATGCTCTTTATCTTCGTGATTTTTTGTTAATTTGATAAAGCGAAAAATATTTTTTTATAATCTAACTGACGGACAGAGTTCTAGTTTTTTAATGCAGTCATTATCCTTATAATTCTTCCGGTCCTGCGCCATTACATTTTGAAGTTAACACATCTAGCGTAAATTGAGTTGTCGCAATCTCAACTATAAGCCGGCTTTGTGGCTACAGCCGCCTATGTATTTACAAGATATGTCAAAATCAAGTTATAATAATTTTAAGTCAGCTTTCAGCTTTCAGTCTGTTGGTCTGGGACTTAAAAATAATGTGCCAACTGTGTTTCTTGCCTAGCATGTCGTAAAAGGCGACTAATGGTATATCGGGTTTTGGGTATGTGATTGTGTAGGCGACAAGCTAGCCACTTTTCACAATTTTTTCATAATTTTTCATCTGGCCCAGCCCAGTTTTGTTTTTGGCTGAATGTGGTTAAAGGGGCTTGCTGTCCCTTTGACTCTGACCTTTGGGGATTATGGGCGTGACGTTATGTATGTATGTGTGTGTGCGTGTTAAATCAGCTTTTTTTTTACCAGCTCAGCTCGCGGCTTTTCTCAGTACATCGAAAAAGCGTAGTCCATGTCCTAATCCAGTCTATAATCTATCTCTGTGCCAATTTTCATCCAAAATGCTTCAGCAGTTATTGCGTGGAAGAAGTTGTTCTTCCACGAAGAATAATGATGTGTGGATGTTTCCACAAACATCCACACATCATTATTCTTCTTTAAAAACTTTCGCATTTATAATATCAGTGACAAACTTAACTAATAATCATCTTTCTTTTTTAGTGTAGTGTGCAAACCAAAAATGTGAAATAATAAAAGTGTAAATCAAAAGTGACAGCTCAGTATGAGTGACGTTTGTTGACAATATGGCGTCGAGGACTGTCTTCCGGTTCCTGGTGCTGTTGGCTGCGCTGGTCTGGATATTAGCCGCTGAGGAGAGAAAGAGAGGCGCCAACGTGACGAAGATTAAGGAGGCTTGGACTAATGGGAGCTGGTTGTAAGTATTTTCATTTTCTTTATTAGAAGCTGATTGATATAATAAAAAAAATACTTACAACTTCATGACTAGGTCATCAATTATGTTATCACGTATTATCTTAAGTATGTCCCATGTTAGTCTGGTATTTTACAAGAATGTGCCAACTGTGGTCTTAATTTAGTACGTCGTAAAAGGCGACTAATGGTATATGTATTGAGAATCTAGTTAACGCTCGATTCGAGATATTAAGTACCTATTGAAATTTGTACATTCGATTTATAGTGAATATATTGATAATCGAGTTGAATATTTTAGTAGTATGTAACTACATAATATAAATAAGTATATGAGACTCAAAAGTAAAATTATTCCGCACATTAATATTTATGAAAATCTGTAAGACGACTTCACCTAAAAGCCATCTTTTGAAACAAATCTATTTAATCCAATATTTCGTATTAAATAATAATAAATTCCCCAGGCTGACACCAATTCCCTAGTCCCAAACTAAGCTTATGGGTGTGCTATGGATACTAGGTGAACGGATACTCATAGATACTTAAATACGTTTATAAACATCCATGACTCGATTACAAATTGTAGATTGTTTCTACGCTACTATTCGCAAACGATGCGCTTCCCTGGTGCGCAGGGTGCGGGGGGGCTCCATCAGCATCATGGACATGATTGCTAGTTGATTGGACGGCCTCTATATTAAAAACTGCCTTGCCGTGTCATATGGCATGGCACTTAAGTGACCACTCACCGGTTTGTACCTACTTAAATATTTATACATACTACTTACATAGTTTTTAGGTTGTTACAAACACCAAATGAGTTGTAAAATTACTCGAAACTGAATAGAAATAGAAATATCTTTATTCATGTAGGCTCCACAAAAGCACGATATTTTGAACGTTCGATCATTTGTAATTTCGATGTTTTGAACGTTCGATGTTTTGACTTTTCGATGAATAGTGTTCGATCATTTTATTTTCGTTCAATTGGCATTCGATATGGCGTAGGACACGCCTTACGAATAGTCATAATAATACAAAAAAGTGATTCTACCGCCAGGTTCGCAATAAATTAATTGAATTTAATTAAATTGAAATTTCCATGTTCATTAAAAGAAACATTTGACCCTTGCGGGATTCGAAGCCGACCCTTGGTTTCGTGGCCAGGGTTTCTGACCAATCCACCAACGGGCTAGTCAATTAAACTGCTACTTTAACGTAAATATAACAATGTAACAATACATATTTAGCAACCTGGAGTAGGTACATCCTATTACAGGGACGTTGTCCCTTGTGAGAACTGATTAGGCAACCCTACAGGAACGATGGCATTAAGAATTCCATTTCTCGAATGGGTTGGTATTGCAGGTCTCATAACAATCGTAATAAGACTCGTTTGTATGTAAGTTAAAGTATATTGTAAATGTCATCTCCGCAGTCATTGATTGTATGATTTGGTTTAAAACATTTAAAAGAAAAGTGTATATTACTCATGTATATTCTGACGCTGAAAAGAGTAACTACCGAGTTTCTTGCCGGTTTCTTCTCGGTAGAATCAGCATTCCGAAGCGGTTGTAGATTCACATTGCTCTAAGGATTTTGTAAAATTGACGATTTATAAGTCCTTTTTTTTAAGGCCTACATGAATAAAGAAAGAAGTTTTGAATTTTGAATTTTGAAAAAAAAAACAGTCTGATAAGAAATAACAGTCAACTAAACTATAACACTGATCAATAGATGGTAATCTAATTATTTACTTTTGATCAACAAACTAAAGTAGCACTCATAATGTAATGTGCATATGACAAGCTCGATAGCGCATTCGATAGTGACCTTACCCCATGCGCCAAGAGTTGTGGGTTCGATCTCCACATAGGACAAATATTCGTATGATAAATACTTGTGTTTGTTCTGTGTCTGGGTGTTAATATCCAATATTAAAGTGTATATACCACTGTATCGGTAACACAAGCGCTTAAGCTATCTCGGAGTCATATGTATGTCTGTAGTTTGATATTTATTCATTTATTTATGTGTCGAGCCACTTTTGTTGTCCAATCGAAGAAATCTTAATTAGTCCAACTCGTTTCGAGCTATGCTCCCCTGGCGGACGAGATCAAGAATTCCATTTTTCCAATTGGGCTTTCGACTGCGAGCGTCCCAAGACACGAAGCCTCTATTTTATTGGGCCGCACCTGGGCTGTCTAGACGACTAATAAACTATACTAGCACATTCTGCGATCAATAAGTTTTTACAAGCACTAAATACGATAGAAACGTTAGCTGTTAAGTCTGTTGACTTTGTAACAGCTGTCAAAAGTCTAAATATTGATTCCTTCTTATTATGGATATTCAGTTTATAACGGCGCGATTTTTTCTTATTGACTGACTACTATTACTGGTAACTAACTAACTAAACTAAACTTCACGTCACTTCCCTAGCGGGGTAGGCAGAGAGAACCGAACTTACTACTACTATTAATTGTTTGTTGTTAATTTAAAAGTCCCTATTTTAAACCTGGTTTAAAATAAAACCAGTAATAATATTCTGTAATATAAATTAAATCATCATCTTTCTAGCGTTATGTCCCGTGCTTAGACGGGGTCCGCTTAGACCATAATCCAGGATGTAGCGAGTCTAGTAATTACATTGAAGCGACTGCCGATCTGACCTTCGTAACCGTAAGATAGGGGAACCAGACAATTTTTGGATCATGGTAATATAAATTAAATATAAAATATAATGTTTTGTTTGGTGGTTAAAAAAAACATGCTGGGTCCTGCAGTACGCCTACCTCTATGGGCAATTGTGTTATGTAAAAGATAACAGAACTTCTTCATAATATGTCGATTTTCTGATCTAGACCATCGACTAATAGTCGACCAGTGGTTCCCAACCAGTGGTCTGCGGACCACCGGTGGACCGCAAGACTTATTATTTGGTCCGCGGAAGACAATAAATTTTATTAGGTTTAAATAAAAAAAAATACAATTAACAAAGTTAGTTTTCGACCCTGACAAAAATAATGAAATCAAAGTGGTCCTTAGTCAATAACAAGGCTAGGAACCCCTGATCGAGTGTTTATGGGGCAAGGGTTCTTAGCAACACAGAACAATTTGTCGTTTTGTCATACGAACTCTACATATTTCCATACAACTACATGCAGCTGTAAGTATCAATCATATACAGTCTTTCCCACATACCTATAGTTATCGCGCGAGTTGAATGCAGTCAGGGCCTTAGACGAGACATACATGAGCTCTGCATTCAACGCCATCTATACTAGCTTTTAACTCAGCCTGGTTGGCATCAATGTACATGGAATGTACTCTATACCTATTAGACATTAGTCCCATATTGGTCTGGCACTTTACCTGCGCCCCTTACCTAGCATGTAAAATACGCCTAATGTTATATTGGGTCTATGATATAATGTCCTCCTTACCGATATCGGTCACGGCAGCCAATCTCAACGAGGATTAGCCAACTGCGCAGGAGATGTTGTAGTGCACAAGTGTGTGCGCTAACACAGGTGCACTCTATCTTCACTCTCAGTCCGATAAGACGGCAATTCGACATGACCGGAGAGAGGTCATGCGCAGGACCAACGGTTTAACGTACTTTCCGAGTCACGGTTGTGATAAAACCGCCATCTTAGTCAGGGTCTACGATATGATAGTGTATCCATTTATCACTATTTTTTCATAATGCTCATAACCCAAATAAATTTTATTTCTAGCTTAAAGTGGTTAAAGAAGTTTGATACCCTTAGACTTTGCCTCCCTCTTCGGATATTGCAAGCTTAATATTATAAGGTATCCTATATTTTTTTTATACCCCCGACATCGACATAAGTATGTCAAATTAAATAATGGTCAGTAGATTTTAATCACCAGTTTACGTATTAAGTATGTGAATACTGTATCGGACATACTTATTTCTAAATAAGCATAAGCGCGGAGCACACTAGTGATCATATTAATGTGGTGATACCATTAATAAAAAACCTATTAAGTAGTTCGTCATTGACCACAATTAGATAGAGCTGCATTCCGACATTTTTTAAATTACAAACAAATTATGTTTGAATACCTTTAACATCGATAAAAGGGCGGAATCTCTGGTATTTGTGTTTTAAAATGCGTCAGCGCATTGTGAAATTATAGGAAAAACGTCGACCGATTAACATAGCGGTTATTTCATCTTATTACATAACATAACATCACGCCCGTAATCCCCGAAGGGGTAGGTAGAGTCAAAGGGGCAGCAGGCCCCTAGTAACCACATTCAGCCAAAAATAAAGCCGGGCTGGGTTGGATGGAAAGCTGTGAAAAAGGAGTAACAAGTGGCTAGCTCGTCACCTACTCAGTCACATACCCAAAAGCCCGTAAACCATTAGTCGCCTTTTACGATAAGCCAGGCAAGAACCACAGTTGGCACATTCTTTTTTTAGTCCCAGATCAACATTGGCCAAGTTCCAGACCAACATGGGACAACAACCGAATTAACAGACATAAATATGGCATTTCCTCTCTAAAAAAGGAAAGGAGGCTTATTAAGCAATAAAAGAAATAATAAGCTATGAGAGAGTTCCGATAACATTTATCTGTAACTTTTTCTATTTTTAATAACTCCACTGATGTCTAGGAACACTGTAAAGAAAGCTTTTCAACTTCAACAAAAAAACAAAAACAAGATCAGCAATTTATAATTATTACAAACAGCGTCACATCCTTCCCCCTCAAAAGTCCAACGACTCCCGCTCATCCTAAAATTCTGGTCACACTGCCAGCTAACACATAGGGGTGATTTTATGATTGAACAGCACATCGCGAAGCAGGGGAGAGTCGCTGCGTAGTCCGAACAGACAGAATTCGTACGAGAGCATACTGGCGTTGTCACTCGTGAATGTCAGGCTAATGGAGTCCTGGGAACAAATGAGAGAGCAGATGAAAAGGAGTAACAAGAAAACTTCTTTATAGGGTTATGCAGGCAAATATTTTTGACTAGTTGTGCCTACCTATAGCCTTTCTCGATAAATGGGCTATCTAAAGCTGAAAGATTTTTTTAAATCGGACCAGTAATCCTGAGATTAACGCATTCAAGCAAACAAACAAACAAAATCGTTAGCTTTATAATATTAGTATAGATTTTAGCGAGTGCGGTTGGGAGATTTGAATGAGCTTTTCATAACCCCGGATAAACATAGTGTGCGATTTGCTTTTGGATCACAGATGCATACATATATATCTTCACGCCCGTAATCCCCGAAGGGGTAGGCAGAGTCAAAGGGGCAGCAAATATATATAATATATAAGATCATAGATACACAGCTATATTAATAATACAATATAATATTCTTCAGACTGAGAATATAATATTAAATAAATATTCAAATGGACAGCAGGCCCTTTTCATCACATTTAGCCAAAAATAAAACTGGGCTGGGTTAGATGGAAAATTGTGACAAGTGGCTAGTTTGTTACCTACTCAACGATCACATACCCAAAACCCGATATACTATTAGTCGCCTTTTACGACATACTAGACAAGGAACACAGTTGGCACATTCTTTATAAGTCCCAGACCAACACGGGACAGTAAGATCAAATGATCAGATCAAAGGAAATCCTCCCTTATGTACCCCATTTGGAGCCATTGTATCCTTGTTCTACCAAAGGTGTGACATGATATACCAATTTTATTGGTAGTATCGCAGTGTACCTATTAAAAGTATTTTTACTGTCTCAATGATATATCTGGTGAATGTCCTATATACCTTTATATACCTTTAATAGGGGTCATCTTCCTAGCGTTATGTCCCGTGCTTAGACGGGGTCCGCTTAGACCATGATCCAGGAATTTGCGAGTCTGGTAATTACATTGAAGCTACTGCCGATCTGACCTTCGTAACCCTTACATAGGGCAACCAGACAATTATTGGATCATGGTTACAAATCCAAAGTTGTTTGAATTTGCAGGTTTCATCACGATGTTTCCCTCACAGTCAAGCTAGTGGTATAAATACGTACATAGATTTGAAAAATCCAGAGGTACGTTCCCGGGTTTGAACCCGTACTCCTCGGTTAAGAGGCGCAAGTTCTTACCATTGAGCTACCACCGCTCTTTAATAGGAGTACATATCAGAATTTGTCCTGTAAATGTCTACTTATAATGGTTTAATATGTACACGTTGTATATCAGGTTGGTATATCTATACTTATAATAAATCTGTAGATAGGTCAATTCTGTACATGAAATATATTTTCTAAATAACTATCAGGGGGTGATTAGTGTTCGATACTGATGCCAAAAATGCAGTCAGTAATATTTTTGTCTGTCTGTCTGTATGTTCCTTATAGAAACAAAAACTACTCGACGGATTTTAACGAAACTGGTACAATTATCCTTCATACCGTAGTGAAGGGAAATGTTGGGAAAACGGGAGAAGTTACTCCATTTTTTAAGCTTCCGTCGCGTGTGCAGCCTTAATGGTTAAAGTTACATAGAAATCATGTATGACGGAAATAGTCTTTATAGTATTAACCATAAACACAGGTGACACCGCTGGAACAGCTAGTCAATAAATAAATAAATTTGTTGACTTCCTCGTTCCTCTTTTAACGGGTGATGTAATTTAGTCTTACCCTATAATGATATACTCACTATCATGACAAATGAATTGTATTCACTGGAGTTCTTACATAGTTTTATACCCAGTATGTATGTAGGGGTGTATTACCTCTAGGATTCCTCCACTGGTGATGAAACCCTTAGAAGAAGTGTTGTCCATAAACAGGATCACGTTAAACCCGGTTATCAAGTACCAGGTATCATTCTGTAACAAGTCACGAGAGAGCTTCTGGTGAATACATACCAGATATTTTGTGGTAGCGAGTACATTTCGTTACGATACCGATACTTTTATAATCGATACTTTGTATTCGATACTTTTACTCAATGAGTACTTTTTGACAGGTATCGTATCGAAATAATCTGAGACATTTGGTCCTAAAATAGCTTAAGGGTCAGCTAAAAAACCGCCATATTGGTAGGGCATAAAAGTACTCGACACTTTCGTTTCGATACTATTATGAGTACGATATTTTTTATTCGATACTACTCATGAGTACAGTATCGATACTTTCTATTCGATACCGTGTCCCTACCTACGTACATTGGCGCACGCAAATGGGTCAGAGGGGAGCAGCTATCCCTGCCTTGCTTTGTATCTGTTGATCTATTTACTATAAGAACCTATCAATACCCCTCCCTGGACCAACATGCCATCACGCCCGCAATACCCGGAGGGGTGGGCAGATTACAAGAAGCAGGAAGCTCATCAAACACTTAGTCAAAAGTACATTGAGCTGTGTTAGATGGCAATTTGTTAAAAAGCACTTACAAAGTGCCTAGCTCACTGCCTACATAATCCCAGACACGACAATCCCTAACTGTCTATACTTAATTAAGCACATGACTAATTTTTTCATGTCATTTCTCAAAACCTTATTTGTATTAAAACTACATAGGTGGTCGTAAGTCCGGCGTCACTTGAATGAATTTCCCTAACTGTCAAATTATTTTTTTCTTAAAAAAATAAAGTTGTTAATTAAATATAAGCTTATATTAGTAGAACGGATGGTGTTCTCAAATTTTGCGTTAGGCAACTTAAAAGTTGAGTCGTAAACGACTCATTTTTATTTTTAAATTAAATTATATTAAAATACATTTATTGCTTTCCTCATTAAGTACATTAGACAAATACATACAGATACAGATTGTGTTATAGGAAGGCAATAGGAGATGGATCAGCATAGGCTCATCTAAGATAGGAGATCCTCGATGACGCTGTTTTGATTATTTATTAGATTATATATGTATTTTGAAAATATTACGCATACTTACATTATTTCTTCCCGCTGGTGGATACGACAGTGTCAAATTAACATTTTGTCTCGGAAACACCCACGACTTGGCGCCATAAATTATCATTTCAGGATCTGAAATTCATAGAAAGAGGTAATTTTTTTTTAAATAAATATTGTTTTGAAGTATGATTTTTAATGGGTTGTTTACAGTTTGTTGTTAAGACACTAAAAACACACATACCTTTAGTTTACTTTCTTAATTATTAAGACTTTCCCACAATAAATAGAATAAGTATTCCTGTTATAAGGACATGGGCGTACGCAAGGGGGGCAAAGGGGGCAGCTGCACCCCCCTCCCTCGGGTGCCAACGTACCTGTTGGTCTATTTTATTTACTATTAATAATATTATTTACTATTAATAATATCGTTCTGCCCCTACTGGACCAAAAAAATATTATATGCTACCACGAACAACAGCTGCGCACGCCCATGTATAAGGACTAGGTATACCTAACTCGGGATCATCTTTTTTCCATTATAACGGCGAAATTTCTTCAATTTATATACTCATGTAATTCTTTCTTCATATAACTATGACATATTATATGTTTTTCCTCAAACTGAGTGATTTATTGTCCATATATTGTGACTTATTTATCTCGAATAAATGTGTTTATCAAAATTATCGTCCACGTATTAATATCTAATCATATTGGTACTTTAATTCACAGTTCATTACATTAGTGGGCTGTGAAAATAATAATGTTGACCTAAGTATTTAAAACATTTAATTGTGTACAACAGATATTTGCAAGCAAACCATATTCTTTCTAGGAAAACTATTGGTAAATGGTATTTTGATTTTTAGCATTAATTAAGTGTTTATATACAAGTTCCTTGAAACTAGTGCACAGAATATCACATAAAATCAAAGCGTAGGTATTTTTGTTATCCACTTATCAACATCAAAAAGTTATTAATAAAGTGATTAGTTTTTATTTGTTTAGCGATTGCTTCTCGCGGAAGTTTTATCACGTTATAAATTGAATTACTTTTATAATATTATGTCAATCGTCACAGTAACACAGAAGGAACTAAATTAATAAAACACATTGTTGCTGTTTATTTATTGACTGTTATAAGATTTACAATAATTTAAAAAGTAGTAATGTTGGTTTGTGGTTCTTTAGGCGACTTTGTAGTTCTTTAGGCACAAACCCAAAACACGATATATATACCATCAGTCGCCTTTAACGACATGTTATGCAAGGAACACAGTTGGCACATTATTTTTATGTCCCAGACCAACATGGGACAATTGGGTATGTAACTTTGCAAAATAAAAAATATGCACTTACTATCTATTCCGGAGAAATGGCAGTAGTACTGCTTCGCCGTTTTAAAAATTGATGAAGTAACTTCATTCCTTGCTCGGCTGTCGTAATTCAGACTGACATTTTCGTAATCAACTGTTTCACTGCGCAGAGTATAGCCACCACTTTGAGACGCAAATATTAAAACCAGAATTGAAGTTGCGTGACTTCCATTCATAATAGTTGTTTGTTTTGTGTAAAACACAAAAACAATGCCAGTGGAAGACTGGAGGTGTTAATTACGTAGGCATTACTGATGTCTAGGTATCTACGTAATATTTAATTAACTAAATTTAATCGGTATGAGGCGATACTCGAGAGATAATTTACGATAAATGATAAAAACAGGACGGGTAATGAGGTGGTTTATTTATGTAAATGGGATATTATCACGTGTAGGTACATGAGTGACAGTTTAATATTTTGCTAGCTATAACATTAAGGATAATATCTCAAGTTGGTCAGGGACTTGAAACGAATGTGCTAATTGTGTTCCTTGCCTAGCAGTAAGAGGCAGCAACAGGGGTGCGGACTATAAAATTTATTTAACCCGTCAGTTAGATTACAAAAAACATATTTAACACGATTTTTTTTATTTATTTGTCAAAAATCACTGGTGAAGTAAAGGCGAATTCAAGTTGCGCGTGACATCACACGTAGGTAAATTTTTACTTACAAGTGACATCGCAAGCCCTCACTACAAAACGTTGATGCTCTTTATCTTTGTAACTTTTTGTTATCTTGATAAAGCAAAGAATATGTGTATTGTATTTTTGTGTAATCTAACTGACGGACTAAATAGACTGACATTTTAAAATAGTTTTTTAACCCAGGATTGTCCCCTATTGTACATTTGTTGTTGCGTTTGTAATTATGTAGGCGTCGAGCTGGCCATTTGTCACTATATTTTCATAATTATCTACCCATCCCGCCCTTGTATATTTTGGGGAAAAGTGGTTACAGGATCTTACTGCTCTTTGAACCTAACCTAACTCTATCTTCAGAGATTGCTTTATGAAAGTTTAAAGTAACATTTTGGTTATATTCTCAATTGAAGTGACGGCACCACCTGACCTTCTCACTCCCTAATAGTAATCTAATATGGAATATAATAATAATTTAATATGAAATCACCGCTATACAAACAAAATATCTGGCAATTTGAAACCCTCTTCCTTTTATTTGAATTCAGTTAATAATCAAGTCATCTCATATCTACAGAATTGAATCCTGCGGTGCCGTCAATAACGAACAATAATTAAGTCTTAAAAACCGGAAACCGACCCAAGGAATTGAATTAATACAGCCAAGAACCGGTATCAGGCATGGGGTCCTCCGCCATTAACGCCATGAACACCATTACGGCTCATTATATTCACGCCCCACGTTATGGGATGCACTCCCATAAGTTTTCAAATGTGCATCGGTGGTATATTTATAGAGATGCAGTGTTTTTGTAAGATGGTGAAGATTGCTTTAGACTCTGTATCTAAAGAGTGCTAAAATGAACCTATTTTATGTATTTATTCACGTATGTAAAAACGGTCGTTCTTTTAAAAACAAATATATAAGCTTTGTTGTCTCTCTAAGTTATTAATGATTATTTTAGAGCTTGCTAGCTCTTAGGTCTGGTCTTTATATAAGTGAACCTCACAAATTATCTGAGTCATTCGACATTCGTATCTAATATGCTACATAACTCGATTTTCAACTTCATCTACACTTTTAGTATAAAAAGGAAACATTTGTATGTATGTATGTATGTATGTAACGAATACACTGAAAAACTACTGGACCGGTTTCAAAAATTCTTTCTCCATTAGAATGCTACATTATCTCTAATTATTTAGATAGGCTATAGATATAGAATATTTTGAAAAAAAAATGGTTAGGTTAGAAAATAAAGCCAGTAATTAAGTAAGTGCCAGTAAGTAATTAAAAAAGGAAGAAAGTATAATATAAGAAAATAACATTACAGTAAAAAAAAAACAATTTAACGCTGGTTTCCGCTCAGCATAAGTCATTATGTCGCTATTAATATACATCCAAGTAGTCGAAATGTAAAAAAAAATGTTATAACCAAAACTGGTAATAACAACTCTATATAATTCCAAACGCGCATACATCCAATAATTCGCCCACCTCTGGACCATATAACAATAGCTCCTACATTTATAATGATAGCAATAAAACACTATTAACTATTGTGTCTTGCGTGTTATGTTTTATTTATTTCATTCGCTTGCCACATTTTTACACTCTCTATAAATCTACAAGTCTAGTGAGATGACAACCGGTCTAGCGGTTAAAGTTTGGCCACAAAACCACATGGTATGAGTTCGACTTCTGCTTGGAACTAATGTTCCTCTGATGAATGTGGTCGTTTGTACCCGAGTTATGGATATCTAAAATCGTATTTTAGTTGGTAGAAATGTCTTTTCATCACCTTGTTTGGAGATAGGACATCAGTGTGCAAATGCGACTTTTTAATACATTTAGGTTAAGTTAGGTTTATCTACAAATACTAATATGATAAAAAGAAAATATTTGTTTGTTTGCATTGAAAAGCCTTCGAAACTACTAGACCGATTTGAAAAATTCTTTCACCAATGGAAAGCTACTTTATCAGCGAGTAACATATTTTATTCCCACATTTCCAGGGGAACGGGAACTACGCCGGTGATGCCGCGGGGCGCTGCTTGCATCTAAAATGAAT
The DNA here is from genome assembly GCA_951394215.1 of Glyphodes perspectalis. Classification (NCBI taxonomy): domain Eukaryota; kingdom Metazoa; phylum Arthropoda; class Insecta; order Lepidoptera; family Crambidae; genus Glyphodes; species Glyphodes perspectalis. The sequence goes on from OX596223.1 coordinate 8,829,061, forward strand.
AATCCTAACCTAAATTATGATATCAAATATCATAATTTGGTTATATTGAAAAAATAAATAAAACGCCTATAAAATCGAATAAGCAACAGCAAGTTAAGCTACTTTGCATAAGTAATTAAGAATTATGCTAAATATCATTTAAGATTTTTATAACGTACAAAACTGCTCCAAAGTAATACATCTGGCTATCATCAGCTTATTACCCCGCAATGGTTATCAAACCCAAGATCTTTGCGTGCCCATTACTTAGAGCCCATAAACTACAGCGCCAAAGTGTCTCATGATAAAAAATTGCCTATAGTCGTCCAAATGTCATAGTAAAACAGATAGAATTAATTCCACATATTGATAAGAATGTATGTATTTGAGTGTTAAGTAGGATCAGATCAAAAGGATGAAAATACACGAAAAGGGGAAATAGCTAATTGAAAAAGGTACTCTACCTACCCAGGAAAAATAAGAGACGTTATTATCTGTAATTTATTTTTACAGTTTAAACTTAACTTTTTTTTCTTTTTTAAACAATAAGTAAAATAAAAAGTAAATACTTCCGACGACTAGCTTTGCCGGCGGTTTCACCCGCGTTTATACAATTCAATTGAATAGTAATAAGTTTATGGTAAATGTTAATAGCCTAAGCCTTCCTCGATAAAAAAGCTATCTGACACTGAAAGAATTTTTCAAATCGGACCAGTAGTTCCGGAGATTAATACGTTCAAGCAAACAAACAAACTCTTCAGCTTTATAATATTAGCATTGCCGATGTAATTTTAGGTCATGTTATTCGGGCAGACCACGTTTCTCTTTATCTATTTTATTTAGTTTTTTTATCTAACACAATTTCGCCCACATGAACCATATGTACTTAGTTATCAAGATATCAACTAACTTAATATAATATGTGTTACTTACCGCATTAGCATGCTTAATTATAAACTGACCTAACGTAAAATATGCTGTTGATGGAAAATGAACCTAATTCTTTAAACACGTAAAATTAAGAATGCATATCAATGGTGTAGGATACAAACTTTATATTAAAATGTATCTTAACGATCTTCATCTCCACCGAATCAATAATTAAGATACCCATGTTTTATTGATAAAAATCTTCATATAGGTACCTACTTACCCACAACTTGACATTGGCAGAAATCAGCCTCACTAAAGAGTTTTTTTCCTAACAATAAAAAGTTCACGATACATCGAATAGTTACAAATTTTGATAGTAGGTATTCTACAGAAGTCAAAATCCCAAAGGGTTTTGAGATAAACATGATAAGTATATGATTGCATCCAAAGGTCAGACACGTTGGCAGATAACAATCTAACCAAAAAAATTACAGTCCTCAGACAATACTGAAAGCTTAGTCATCTGATTACTGTTTTTGAACTGTCTAAATATTTATTTCCATATAGGTATGTACCTAGTATGTTTGAAGATCGTTAAACTTATGCAAAGTCAAAACACTGATTAATTACATTTTAAAACAATATTTAAATCAAACATAACATAAAATGCTATCTACCTAAATGCTAACTAATACTACATATTAAATATTTAAATGTATTCAGTTCCATAATCTGCTAAACCATTTAAAATCGGATATTAAAGCTTATTGTCTCTGATCGTCTCTCTGTCACAAATAAAACAAAGTAATAGATGAAACTATTTATATTTCTGTCCGTAAATTTCCACCGTAAAATTAAAGGCACCAAACAAAGCACTTCTCAGGTGAACATTAGCAAAAGTATGGCCGACACCTCCGAAATCCACTTCAGCGCTTGCACCATTATTTAAATTATTATCAATCACATACACAGCCGAAATAATATTATCCTTCTCTTCGTAATAACTAGGAAATGCAATGTCCGCCGTTCTATAGACAAAGGGTATTTTTTCATGCACACTTCTGTGAATCAACCTGTCGCCGTCGGAAACTGTACCCAATAAAAGACTTTCTGCGTTTATTTTTTCTACGCACACCAAATAGGTCGCCATAATGAGGAACTTTTTGATTGCCGCCATTTTTCTTTATTATTTTTTTTTCTTTTTGTGCGCAATGGCTGGCGCTTTAGTCGGCAATAACTAAATAAATTTCTTGTTTCTGTTGATGCGTCGTATCTACGGATTCAGATAAAGTTGAAATGATGATAAAATTGATTAGATACTGCTCACGTTTATTTAATTTAGATCAGTTAGAGATATGTGCTAACGATCAATGAACTGAAAGATCAATTTAAATGTTAACATTCGTAGAATTCTAGTATTTAATTTTATATCGTCTTATCTTCACTACTTGTACTTTTATTATATTCTTGGAACTAATTAAAATAAATAATAACTAAAACTATTACTCATACTTTTTCGTACTTATCAAGCGGTACCTAAACAGAATTGGTTCTGTTCTGTTGTAAAGAAACACGTTTGAATCTTTTTGGAAAGATTCAAACGTGTTTCTTACTTCCGAGTCTGTTTTACTAACTCTAAAAAGTCTTACCACTTAATACTTATCAATAGCAATCTCTTCTAAACGACCTTGCGCTAAAGGAAAATATTTCCTGTTGAAAAAACGTGAACATACAGCCGTAAAAAACATTAAAGATATTTATTTACGTTACCAATATGAACACAAGTCGTTGGACCTAGATAAAGAATTCAAATGTTTTTTACTAGATAATATGATAAATCCTAAAATAACTGTCTCACCACGATTAGCCCATTTTGAAGACTGGAATAAGCAGGCTAAGCTAAGAACTAAAGCTATTTAATAATAATATAAATACCTATTACAATTTATTACATAAGCCTTATACTTATTTATGAAAATATTGATTCATACACATCATAACGTCCGAAATCCCCGTGGGGAACTCCGTCAAAAATATTGATCCAGCTTAAAAAAAATAATACCATACCATAATTTATAAATCTTTGTAATCAGGGGGTCATGTTCCAAGGGCGTGCTCGTCGCGACTCCTGCCAGTCCGATTTCGGATTGCAACCTTGGACCGATCTAATTCCGCAGAGCGGGGTAGGGCGTTCCCCCGATGCGACGCGCACCGACGAGCCCTCGTCGGTGCGAAAAGTGGCGAGTGCGGCGAAGGGGGCCGCCACCCTTCACGCCACGCCGGACACTGCGGAACGAGGAGAACAGAGTGCCGTATAGGCACGTGGAATGTAAGAGGTGGAATGAAAGATAAGATGTATGAGATGATTGACGTAATGAGTGAGAGACGCCTGGATGTTCTGTGCTTGACAGAGACTAAGCGGAAGGGCAGCGATGCAGATGAGCTTCCCGGTGGTATGATGGCTCTGTGGTCTGGTGTGGAACAGAATTGTCATGCCAGCGGTGGAGTTGGAGTAGTGCTTTCCTCTCGTTTAGTCTCTGGTGTGAAAGACTATGGATTAGTTGGCCCGAGACTCCTCTGGGTTCGTATTAAACTGGGTATTACGCGAGTCTTTCTGGTTGCAGGCTATGCGCCAGTAAGCTCAGCCAGTCCCCAAGAACTAGAGGAGTTCTGGGAGTCTGTTAGAGAAATTCTGGACCTGACTGAAGGAAATGAGAGGATAATTATGTGTGGAGATTTGAATGGTTGGGTTGGCACCAAGCGATCTGACTATGAAGCAGTCCTTGGCCCATATGGAGACAAGAGAGTGAATGATGCTGGTAAGCAAATCTTGGAAGTATGTTTGGAACGGAACCTCCTTGTGGCAAACACTATTTTCCGTCATAAGGATATTCACACGTATACTTGGAGACGGAATGACCAAAAAAGTGTGATTGATTTGATTTTAGTCGATAGCCGCCTCCGCAATAGTATATTGGATACAAGAGCCTACAGAGGCCCTACTCTTGAAACAGACCACTACCTGGTAGTATGCCGGTTTGCTGGGCTTTTCAAGAAGTGGAGGCACTGGCGAGTGCGTACTCCATGCGGAGGCACTGAAAGGATAAGGAATGAAAAACTGGAAGATGAAAGTGTAAGGAGTGTGTATGTAGGCTTAGTCAATGAAAGACTTGCGAATGCGAGTCTTTCTGGCTTAGATGTTGATGATTGCTGGAACATTTTGAAAGAGAGCATGGTGGACAGTGCAAAAGAGGCATGTGGATGCGCAAGGAGACGTAGAACAATGAAAGGTGACGCATGGTGGGATGAGGAGGTCAAAGCCTCCGTAGCGAGAAAGAAGAAGGCCTGGCTTGATTATGTCTCTTCTTTGCAAATGGATGAAAGTATGCTTGAGATTAAGAAAGAAATATACCGTTATTGCAAGAGTGAAACCAAAGCTTTAGTGAAAGAGAAGCGTGAAAGAGTAGCTATGAATGAAGAAAGGAGACTGACGAATAGTTTCGAGGCTAATTCCAAGCTCTTTTGGAGGGAGGTTAAGAGGTCTCGGGGATATTCGTCGGCATCCGGAATGAGTAAGATTAAATCTAAAGCTGGTGACATTCTTGCAAACCCGAACGAGGTGTTAGAACGGTGGAGTGAATATTTTGGAGAAATGTATGAGTATGTCTCTGATGTTGGCACTGAGAGTGAGGCTATGTCTGATTCTGTGGTGCCAGCGTCTGATGAAGACATCACTATGAATGAGATTGAATGGTCGATACGAAGTCTGAAAAGTGGAAAGGCCGCGGGAATAGACAAGGTATCTGCGGAGATGATCAAGCTAGGTGGCGCTAGCGTCCAGGACGCTTTCTGGTTCTTGTGCAATCTATGCTGGAGAAACGGAAAGGTCCCAATGGACTGGAGACGGGCAGTTATCGTGCCTCTGTACAAGGGTGCTGGGTCACGTATGGACTGTGCCAGCCATAGAGCCATCAGTTTGATCAGCTTAGCAGCAAAGGTGTATGGCAAGATTATTGAGAGGAGAATGAGGGTGAAATCTGATGGAATGTTGTGGGAGGCACAGGGAGGTTTCCGGAATGGTAGAGGATGCACGGATCAAGTTTTCTCTCTTCGCAACATCGTGGAGAAGCATCTGGCCAAAAGTCAGAGGGTTTTTTGCGGTTTTGTGGATATGGAGAAGGCCTTTGACAGGGTTGTACGAAAGGACCTTTGGGACATATTGCCGAGATATGGGATTGATGGAGCATTGCTTCGTGCTGCGCAGTCCACCTATGTGGGATGTACGGCATGCGTGCAAGTGGAGGGCAGCCTGTCACCCTGGTTTGACGTCAATATTGGTGTCAGACAAGGATGCGTGCTGTCTGCTCTGCTGTTTATCCTATATCTCGACCATTGTCTCCAGAGGATTAGATCTATGAATGTTGGAGTGCGTATGGGTGACCTGGTTGTGAACTGCCTGCTTTACGCGGACGATGCCGTACTTCTAGCAGAGTCGGCATCGGATCTGCAGCAACTAGTCACAACATTGAAAGATGATTGCAAGGAGAGAGGCTTACATTTGAATGCGAAGAAAACAAAGATTATGGTGTTTGAAAGAGATGAAACCAGAACGGATACAAGGATAACGGTTGACGATGTAGTGCTGGAACAGGTGAATGAAATTGTATATCTAGGATCTGCATTTAGTAGAGATGGAAGGTACTCCGCTGATATAGAAAGAAGAGTGAATGCAGGGAATAGGGTGAATGGAGCGTTAGGAAAACTTTTAGGCAGCAAAATCTTAAGCCAGAAGGCCCAGCTCGCCATACACAATGCGGTGCTGATTCCTACGCTAACATATGGAAGCGAGAGTTGGGTATGGCAGAAAGAGCATGAAAGTAGAATAAACGCGGTCGAGATGCGTGCGCTGCGGAAAATCTGCGGTGTATCGCTCACAGACTGCGTTCGGAATGATGATGTAAGAAAGAGAGTTGGTCTGAAGGACAGCGTCGGAGTCAAGGTAAGAAGAGGCATGCTCCGGTGGTTCGGACATGTGGAAAGAATGGATGACGAAAGATTGACTAAACAGATATACAATGCGAATGTGGAAGGATGTAGGAGCCGCGGAAGGCCCAGGCTCACCTACCACGACCAGATTGGTCGTGTATTAAAAGAAGGTGATGTTAGGAGTCATAAAAATCGTAGAGCTTGTATGAAAAGGATTATGAATGTTGAAGAGGCGAGTGAGGTGTGTAAGGATCGTGCCATATGGCGTTCGGTTCTCTCTGCCTACCCCGCTAGGGAAGTGGCGTGAAGTTTTAGTTTGTAATCATTTTCATACTTTCATTTCATACCTCTTTGGTTTAATTACGAAGTCTAATTAGACAAAGTAGCAGAAAGAAGCTTGCACGTATAACACGATCTTAGACACGTATGACGTGAACTAATTCATGTAATGAGATCACATTACACTGAGATAACCAACTCTAGGAAATCGTGACTCACTTATTACAATAACAATATATGCATATAGCAGATAACTTGAAGATAATTCTTATTCAACACTAGCCCCTGCCCATGGCTTCGCTCGCGTGGAACTTCAATAAAACATAGCCTATGTGCTATTCCAGTCTATAATCTATGTCTGTGCCTAATATTATCGAGGACCATTCAGCAGTTTTTGATGTTATTCGTTACAAACATACACAAATACAATGTTTCCTCTTTATATGAGGATAAGTACATTATCCTTAAATCTTGAAAATAGTCCTTGCACCAGCCTTAAATCGTTAACTAGCGGCAGCCCACGACTTTTAAGCTAAATATGTTTAGGCGGACGTCTAAACATATTTAGCTTAAAGCATTCCACTAAAATTGTGGTTAAGATACCACAAAGTCCGTTCTTGTTCAATATATAAGGATAAGTGATAAATAAGGTCTTTGCCCAGCTCTAATAATACCATAAGAGCGGACGCGAGCTGAGAGACATTTGAAAAATAGTTAATTGAAACAACTGTTGCTGTTGCGCTTTGGTCGTCGCGACAGCGAGCCATGCGATGACGCAGCTCGAGCTGAAGATTGCGAATAAAAATTTCAAAATTCAAAGGCTCTCGACGATTTTCTCCTCCAAAGTTAGACCTATGTCAAAGAAATTGTACCCATGGAATAATAAGTAGTTTTACTACCTCTACCTCTATGTTTTGCTTTTTTTGTAAACACTTACTAAATCTCCACATTAAACGTTTTAAATAGTAATAAAAAAAAGATATTTTTTTGCATATTTTAGGGCTTCTAGTTGCTTGGAAAAACAAGAATCGAGAAAAAAAAAAGACAAATGCAAATGATTTTTATTGTTACAAATCAAGGAGGAATTCGTCGAGAACATTTGTATGGAAAATACAGTGCCCGCCTCCCCTCTTAACTGCATTGTGTTTTCATCTATGCGGCATATAACTTAAAAAAAAAAATCAGTCGAATTGAGAACCTCCTCCTTTTTTTGAAGTCGGTTAAAATAGAAATGTCTCTCTTTGTAATTATACAATGTCTCTCTTTGTAATTTGTAATTATAGCTATTAAGCTATACCTAAGCCAATTATCAACACACCTGTGACATTCTTATCACATGATAAGTATTACTTGACATTTTAGCGATTCTAGCTAGAGCAAAATCTTGCATGTAGGTATGTGCATTTATTCTACGTCGTCATCCTCTTAGCATTATGTCCCGTGGTTAGTCGGGGTCCGCTTTGACCATGACCCGGGATTTAGCGAGTCTGGCAATTACATTGAAGCGACTGCCTGACCTTCCTCAGATAGGGGAACCAGACCATTTGGATCATGGTTAAAATCCATAGTCGTTGGAATGGGCAGGTTTTATTACAATTTTTTCCCTCACCTCTGAGGTAGTGGTATAAATGCGTACATAGATAAAAAAAAACCCAGCCCGGCTCTATTTTTGGCTGAATGTGGTTGAAGGGGCTTGCTGCCCCTTTGACTCTGCCTACCCCTTTAGGGATTATGGGCGTGATGTTATGTGTTATGTATGTATGTAGATTAGAAAAAAGATGTGCATTTATGCTACAGACAAATTAATATACTAGTTATAGGTAGGTAAGTAGGTAGGTAGGTAGTACATATTAGTATATTACAAAATATCAATACCAATTGTGTATAATGTATTACTGACTTGTCATTTAGATAAAGTAGTTTCGAACATAATTTATTTTATTTATGCAATAATTTCCATTTCATTTAAGAATTTCAAAACATGTATTCTATCCTTTATTTATATCATGAACGTTAAGAAAAGTATGAAAAGAAAAAGTTCAGGAATATTATTATAGACTGGCCCGTTGGTATAGTGGTCAGAGACCCTGGCCACGAAACCAAGGGTCGCGGGTTCGAATCCCGCTAGGGGCAAATATTTCGTGTGATGAACATGGATATTTGTACTCGAGTCATGGATGTTTATAAACGTATTTAAGTATGTCTATCCGTTCACCTTTTTTTTTTTTTTTTACTTGAGGAATGCTTACTTACGCACCATCCAGTTAGAGTCCTGGGTGGACCTAAAAGGGTGAGTCGGGCTCGAAACCGGTAGCAATCTCCGGAGACCCTACCGACTAAACCTCAAGGCTGTCGTTCTTCGGGCGCTAACGCAAAACCAACGGGATCCCCACTGTCGGGATTCATCTCGTAAAGTCTACGCAGCGCGCGCTGCCGCCTGGCGGCCCATCTCGAGGGAGTGGTATTCTCCCCCAGAGCACCTAGGGTGGTGTTTCACGACCACATAGACAGCTGTGTACCCTATCCTGACGGACCGGGTGTAACACCTGCAGTCGGCTTCTCCGGGGACGATTGAGGGCTAGAGGACCACCTCCCCTAACCCCCACGACCCCAAAGGCCCTTTTAGTCGCCTCCTACGACAGACAGGGATACCTCAGGAGTATTCGGAGCCCCCCCTGCAGGGCGCCGCCGGGCTAGACACCATCGCCACGGCGGCATGTCTATCCGTTCACCTAGTATCCATAGCACAAGCTTATGAACTTAGTTTGGGACTAGGGAATTGGTGTGTAAGTCTGAAGAATTTATTATTATTATTTATTTATTATTATTCTTCAAATATGATTCAGAGCAGAGAGAGTCTTTTCCGGCACTTAGCAAGTGAAAATAAAACAGCATCATAATTTTAAGAAACATTTAAGTAGATAATTAACAAAACACATCATTAATTTCCGTCAATGAGTATACAACACAACTTTCGTCAATCAATGATAGTGTTTTAATAAAAAAAACTTCTTTATTAGAAAAATATCATTGATGTAATAGCGTTATCCGTTAATGGTAAATAGGAGCTATTTTGATTTAAGCGACATGTGTGATAATAACGTTAAATTGATACTTAGCAAAGAGATATTGCCGCTCTTGTTGTTTTACAACAAAGTTATTTACTATGGCTTACTAACAGATAAACAAAAGCTTCAATTCGCCAATCGAATGATCACAGTTTAATTTTTATAGAACCTTCATGAAAATCTGTCTAAAACACAATAGAATGTAATATTTTGGTTCGACAATAGTGCGCTTTTAACATTCATCTTGCGTTTAACGCATGCAGTAAATGCCTTAAACATTTATGAATTACATGCAATTAAGTATAGCTATATGCTGTTGCATGCGTTAGTTGAAAACGCAAGACGATGTTGAAAGCGTATGAGTGTCTACTTCAGTTGTATACCATTGGCAATTGCAGTCATTGTCGGTGTCATTTAAGGTCAATATTTTATTGGGCTAGATCAATAAATACTATGACAAGTGACGTCACAGCACGTGAAATCACGCGTAAATGACGATGTTGAATCGGAAGCCGGAGCCCCTTTCGCTCTTCAGCTTGATGTTCACGAAATTGAACCCGAGACCTCCGCGGTTGATGGATGGCTCTGCTAATCCATTGTCCAGGTCCTGAAGAAATAAAAAAAGCAATCCCTTAGACTCACATACTATTTTTCCCTAAAGTAAATATTTATTGATTTTGCTATGAATATTATTAGGTAACGGACGGACGGTAGCTTGATGACGGCTGACCAGGACGTATGGAAAAGGAAGACATGCTGCGCCGACCCCAGATGAACTGGGAGAAGGGCAAGAGGATGATGATTAGGTAACGGTTAGATATACTTAAAAACATTTTTGAACAATCTTTGCTCAAGTACAAACGATCATGTTCATCGCGTGATCATTTGCCGTTAGCGGGATTCGAATCTGCAACACAGTAAACAAATGTTTGTAATTGAAGCAAACAGTTTCTATAGTGCAAGCAATTAAAAACATTACTGATATTTTATCTGTACTTAATTATTGTTAGTCGCTACTTGCAGCCTTTATGATAACAAAAATTAAAACATAATACAATATTATCAAATCACTACTAATCCTATTATTATTATAAATTCGAAAGTTTGTTTGTAACTCTTTTACGCAAAAACTACTGAATGAATTTTAATGAAACTTTAGGATAATGTAGTTTATACACCCAAATAATGATATTGATATTATCAATGATATTGGACCCATTGCATAATTTGCTTCGACAAGGGCAAAAAAATATTTAGTCGGATCAATGTCAAGGTCCTTGGAAACTATTAAAAGATTGCTTTGTATGAAACTTATTCTTCATAGTTAAGCTATGTTTTATCGACGTACCACAAGAGCATAGCCGCGGGCAGAAGCTAGTATATTATAAATGCATAAGAAACTATGTATATCTGTCACGTCTTCACGGTTAAACCACTAAACCGATTGCGATAGAAATTAGTATGCCAAAAGTTTGAACTTTAATAAACGACATAAACTACTTCTTTTTTGCAGAGAAAAAAAATCTTCAGACTGACACACCAATTCCCTAGTTACAAACTAACCGTAAGCTTGTAAACTAGGTGAATGGATAGACATATTTAAATACGTTTATAAACATCAATGACTCGAGTACAAATGTTCATGTTCATCACACGAAACATTTGCCCCTAGCGGGATTCGAACCCGGGACTCTTGGTTCTGTCTTCTGTTCGGTCTGCTGTACGCACGATAGAATGTATATTTATTACAGTTCCGATTATACCCGTGTGTAGAGTCACGGGCGGAGCCTAACTTAATAACAAGTTAATACGTAAATAACAAAATCAATAATGTTTACATCGAAACCCTGCTCCCAATCGATAAATATCTTACGCATCAATGACTAAATGGCTGTTTCAAGCTTATTTTTTTCTGCGTACGAGACAAAAGGCTAAAGGTTAATGTGCAATTGAATGAGTATTTGTAAAATGATTTCATAAAAATTAAAAAAAAACGCGAGTGTTGACTTTGATTAATGACATTTCACAGCTTACACAAAGGTACAAAAGTGCGAAAATCAGGTTATTAACATTTGAAGATACACTACTGAATTTTGCCAAAAAAATAACAAAAGCGAATACTGATTTAGATTAATCATTGTATGAATGTCAATGTTATTATTAATAATGTACTTATTGAATATTCTTGTTAACATACTTAAAATACATTAATATTACATATAATAATAAATTAATTATTATATAATCAATTCCTAATTTAAACACCGGTCAATGTTTATCGAGATTAAAAAACATAACTTACCTATTTTCCTCAAGCACTCTATGGCTAAATAAACTGTTTCCAATGACACAATAAAAAAAAAAACAAAATACCTGTATCGCTATTCCCTTGATCTTCTGGTCTCCGATCGGATATTCAAAGAACACTTCTTGCTCTCGCTTGATGAGTGGAATTCCTGATGCCTCCACTTGCTTCTCATAGACCTTTCTCACAACTCCTGAATAGTCATACACTTGGCCCACTATTACACTCTTACTATAAGCTAATGCTAGTACAGAAAATAATACTACTGCGAGTTTCAACATTTTGAACGCGAGCCTGTATGAGGTTGTAATGAGAATGAATGATGAAGTTACGTGCGAGTGGGAGGGTAAAGTGTGAGAGAGACAGAGAGGGAGGTCAAATGTCTAGTAATGTGGTTTATCGGATGTTAAGATTGAGCTTACATGGGTTTTTTGCGTTTTTCCTTTAAAAATAATAGGTAACGCAGATTTTTTTAACAAAATATGTACAACAAAAATTTTATTTTTGTGTAACAATTTTTATTGACTGTCTCATTACGAATGTGGCCGATGGAATGAAGTCAAATATTTTTGTCGCGTCATAAAAACTTGTGAAATATAATATGTGTAGTTATCGTTTTAAGACTTTCAAGTTAACTTTATGACTAAAACTTTTTGACTTTTTTGAACACTCCCTTGAAAGATTTAATTATTATTTTATTGTATAAGTACTTTTTTAATAAGTATACATATTTACTTAGTCCCATGTTAATCTGGGACTAAAAAACAGGTTCCCTTAAAAGGCAACTTATAAGCCGTAGGTATATGTTCCTTGCCTAGAATGTCGTAAAAGGCGACTAATGATAAATTGGGTTTTGGATATGTGATTTTGTAGGCGACGAGCTAGCCACTTGTCACTGATTTTTCACAATTTTCCATCAACGAATCCAAATCAATTTTATACTTACATATACATATCATCACACCCGTAATCCCCGAAGGGGAGACAGAATCAAAGGGACAGCAAGCCCCTTTAACCACATTTAGCCGAAAATAAAACTGGACTGAGTTTGATGGAAATTTGTAAAAAAGCAGTGACAAGTGGCACGCTCGTCGCCTCCACAATCACATATACAAAACCCGATATACCATTAGTCGCCTTTTACGACATGCTAGGTAAGAAACACATTTGGCATATTCTTTTTAGACCCAGGCCAACATGGGACTTAATGTTATTTTGTTCAAATACCATATATGGACTCTGCCTCTGACTCTGCTTACCCCTTCGGCGATATCGAGGGTGATGTTACTTATATGTTTATGTTATCAAATTATAACATTCCTATCTAGCAAGTTCATGCATTGTAAACCCCACTTTAGAATCACAATTACGTGTATCAAAGACTAACACTTGACCCGGTTATCTCGCTGCAATAATAACACACAGAAGGGTATTTCCCTCTCATCAAAATACACAAAGTATTTTCGCAGTTGAGATATCAAGCAAAACTAATTTAAATCTTTTTAATAAAATAAGAGGTAATATATTGAATCTTATTCTTAAGTAAGCGCTACGAAGGTCATGTAGCATAGACCCCGAATAGGAACTATAAATAACGCTAAACAGTAATCTTTTTAACTAAACGAGACTACTAACAACAAAAACTACAAAAACGAACCTTCTGTCCATTGAATCTATGATCTTATTTCCATTAACTCTTATCATCGACTAAATAAGACCAACTGATTCAGTCTCCTCGCTGACAGCACACGAAAACTCAAAGAAGATGTTGTCCAAATACTTTTTGTATCTCTGTGCGGCGTGTGTGCTAGTAGACGCGAAATCCGTGATCGTGGGTCAAATTGTTGACCCTACTGGGGCAGTAAGACTGATTGGACAGAAGATAGTGGAGAAATACCCTCTACCTTTCATCAAACGTACAGACGAGCTTAACTTTGAACTGGACGGGCCTAACTGGATAAAGGGCATCGCAATAAGAGATGTAGAGAATGGCGAGTCAGAAGCATCCATAACTAGTGGTGGGTTGGGGTTCAATTTCGTAAAGATCAAGTTGAAGAGCGAGAGGGGGGCGGGGTATAAGTACTTGATTGAGATTTTTGGGTGATTTTGTTTTTTTTAAAGGTACAGAACTTAAGTTGAGTAACATAACTTTAGCTGAGGTTTTGTACCTTTTTATATTTTCAATGCTTGTATAAAGTTTAAATAATGTGGAACAATTTTAAAAATGTTCATAATTAACAGTTATATATTTTAAGTAATTGTTATAACTAATATATTTAGTACATAGGTCACATTTTTATGACTCAATATGTTGATAATAATGTACATGAATATTTTTAGTTTATCACCAATGTTTACTTACTCATTCCTAGTATGGTATTGTATGTTAAATATTATACTATGTAAAAATTATTATTTATTATTTTATTATGTACTATGTTGAAAGATATTACAATATTTCTGGCGAAATGTGTTTTTTTGTGCTCATTACAGTGATATTGAAGCAAGCCTTCTATTTTTTGCTAAAAAAATAGTTGATAACTAACTAAACTTCACGCCACTTCCCTAGCGGGGTAGGCAGAGAGAACCGAGTAGTAGTAGTTGATGAGGCCTAGAAACTGACCTTTGACTATAGATGTATAACCACTCCCAATTTGCCTGGTACTTCTACCCAGACCCCTCTTTCCCTCGTGCCCAAGGCCCCGAGATCGTGAGGGACCCTAGTGTAACGTTGTACCTGGTCATATCAGGAAATTAACTGTTCTATTTACCAATAAAACAATTAATTTCCTTAAGTGGGGGGGCCCCCAATAGGTTAAAGGCGGCCCTGCTCCTATCAAATGTTACGAAGGTCAAATTGCTTTAATATGATAAACAGACTCGCAAAATCAAGGATTGTGGTCATAAGACCCCGATTAAGAATGGGGCGTAATGCTAGGAAGGTTATGACATAAATAACATAAATTTGACCACATATAAACCGAGTTTAACTTTTGTTTAAAGGCTCATTCGATGAATCAAGAACACGCGTCCATATAACGCAAGTTGTGCACAGATTTTCACGCTATTTTGGACTTTATTTCACTAAAAATAAAGATTATAAACTCACAAGTTACTAAAAGTGTTGACTGTGTATACAAGGCCTGTGAGAGGTCAACTTGTAAATTATTTTAACTTAATATTCCAGATATGAATTAAGTCACTTAATTAATATTTTGCATTTTATTCATTTTATAACGACTTACGATATTTGGGTAAATATGTGTGTAATAATATGTATTTGGGTAAATGTGTATAAATATTTTTTTATCTGAATTAATATTTAGCCTATTAATTTAACAATAATCTACACAATCTACACCATTATTAGAAAGAGGAAAGATTTGTATGTAACGAATAAACTCAAAAACTAGTGGTCCATTTTAAAAAAATATTTCACCATTAGAATGCTACATTATCCCTGATTAACATAGACTAAAGAATATTTGAAAAAAGGTAGGTTAGGCTAGAAAATTAATGTACCCCCGCCGAGGTCTCCGGTTTGCCGTACCGGGGGGGCTTAGTACGTCCTGGTCACCTCAATGGATGGGGTGGGAAACGAGCCAGTTACGGCACCTGCGCGCCAGGAATACCAGGATTGCCGAAGAAGAGGAGGAGCTGAGTGTGGACCGAGTGATAACTCAGTATAAGGTATCAATCGGTCCTAAATTATAAGGCAGTGTAATAATAAGTATCCGATGAGTATGAAAAAAAGTTCCTATTCATCAAAACCACGCGCACCGAATAGCAGATACAACTTTGCTTCATAAATATTCAAAGGCAATCACAAAATAACCTTCACATAAGTGTAACTAGAGCTGATATTCCAAGAATACTATGACGCTGTTAATAATAATATAATAGACAAACATATTATTTACTCATTTACTTCTGAAAAGTCTCAAGGCAGAGCATTATATAACTAACTGCCTACGTAATAAGAGCCAACGACCGCGGCGCTTCTAAAAAAATCTTATTTCTTCAGCTTCTTTTATGTGTAACTAATTATTACCTTTGACCAATTATTATATACCCACGCAACTTATGTATGATGCTATATATATATCTATCTATACTGATACTAGCTATTGCCCGCGTATTAGTTCACATGGAACACTTTCCATTTATTTTTTTATTTACTTAGCACCTAAATAAATAAAACACATACTAATCAATTTTAATTACAATCCATTCAGTTGTTTTTTGCTTGAAAACGTCATAAACAAAAAAAAGTCACATTCGCAATATAAGGATGTGTTTAGTTAGATTTTTTTTTTTTTCTAACGACGTCACATACATTGATCTGACTCCGAGGTAAGTAGCTTTAAACACTTGTGTTACGGATATCAGAATCAACAGTGGTATTACAAATATATACTTAATTATTGGATATAAACACCCAGACACAGAACAAACACAAGTATTCATCATACGAATGTTTGTCCTGGGTGGGGATCGAACCCACAACTCTTGGCGCATGGGGCAGGGTCACTACCGAATGCGCCATCGAGCCAGTCAAAATTTATCTAATCAATTGTTTCATTTACATTGAATTACTTTATTTACATACGAGAACAATTAGAAATGCATTTTGATTAGATTGTTTCTATCATTAATAACTCCATATTTGCTCACTCCACCCACGTATTGTATTTATGATAGGAATTTACCTAATAACATATTATATTACTTGCTGTGCCAGCGGTGTCACCCGCGTTTATGGTTAATATTAGACTATTTCCGTCGTACATGATTTCTATGTAACTTTAACCATTAAGGCTGCACACGCGACGGAAGCTTAAAAAATGGAGTAACTTCTCCCGTTTTCCCAACATTTCCCTTCACTACTCTGCTCTTATTGATTGTAGCGTGATGAAAAGTATGCTATAACCTGCCCAGGAGTATGAAGAATAATTGTACCAAGTTTCGTTAAATCCGTCGAGTAGTTTATGTTTCTATAAGGAACATACAGACAGACAGACAAAAATTTTACTGATTGCATTTTTGGCATCAGTATCGATCACTAATCACCCCCTGGAAGTTATTTTGAAAATATATTTCATGTACAGAATTGACCTCTCTACAGATTTATTATAAGTATAGATGTTTATATATGAACACAAAGTATATCTACATGTATATCATTTCGCTCACTATCCCCGATTGGTAAGGCAGAGTCAAAGGCGTAATAAACTTCTTAAACCACATTGACCAACAAACCTACGTGCGTCTGCCCTCTCCAGCAACGTCCTGAGCCGAGGTTCGAGCCCCATAGGGGGCGCCCTCAGGCTGTTGCCTATATTTTAGGAATGAGAGTTTTCCGCTCCCCCGCCAGCCCGGTAGGTAGTAAAGGCCGCCTTCGGCTAACTACCGACGTCCTCCCAAAAAAAAAAAACATTGATTAAGTCAAGTTAGGTTGGTCAAATCGAATGGACAAACCCAAAACACTACATACATACATAACATCACGCCCATAATCCCCGAACTGGTAGGCAGAGTCAATGGGACAGGGCTCCTTGAACCACATTCAGCCTAAAATAAAACGAGGCTGGGTAAGATGGAAAATTATGAAAAAGTAGTGACAAGTAGCTAGCTTGTCACTACTTTAAACCCCGATATACCATTTGTCGCCTTTTACGACGTGCTAGGAACACATTTGACACATTGTTTTTAAATACCATAACAACATGGGATACAAACACAAACATATTGAGAATTAACTGAGGTAATGACTGCAATAACTTTAGTCAATTTTACAACAATGTCTTGAAGTATTACAATGAATATAGATAACATATACCAAGTAATCGCTAAACAGTCTTATCTCACTAAAAACGAAACACTAAAATAGAAAACAAATATTGAACAAACAAATATTTTTATTGCACTCACAAAACACATCCATCACATTTCAATGTCAAATCATTTCTTTCCGTGGTTATTCAGGAAATGGTTCGTCTGAAGAGCATAAACTTGCACCCAGAAGTTAAAACCCCGCAGCACCGAAGGACTGTCCAGCTCTATCGTGACAGACTTCTCTCCGATCCCCCCTCGCTTAATGTACGCCTCACCCCACTTATCCTGCCGTAAGTCCATAATCTGGATAGCATTGATCACTTCATTTCCTGAACAATTCACCGTGAAGGTGTCAGACCTCACCCAAATAGCAGGATTCTCCTGATGCACTTTGCTGTATACCAACTTCGACCCTATATCTGGATAACCTAAATACAGGTCATGGCTATACGTAGCAGCTATGAACAAAAATACGGAGATCACTAGTAAAGCCATATTTGAAACGACTGTTTCTGATGAGGTTATGGATTAAAATACGACAGAAGATAGGAAACGTGGTGAAGTTTGTGTGTAAAATAATTAACGATGAAGTGCGAAATAGTGATTTTCTATGAATGGCCATGTGACATCACTTCGACAATTTAAAGCATACGAGATTGCTGATTGAACATCACACGGCAAACACATGAATCCACTTTAACGTGACTTCCTCGTAAAATTAGGTATAACGTTATAATAAATTACTCGCTGAGAATCTTCTTTGACAGTAAACTGTGAACATTAGTGTATGATCTCACACCATTGCTAATGTACTGACTAATACCAAAGCTATATAAGGGACAATGATATTTCAACCCACATTATTGTCCTGTATTCTTCTGACCAAATAACACTTGGAAAAAGCAAAATGTTGCAATCACTGTGTATCTTGGCTGTTGTTTATTTGTCGGTGGTGGAATCGAACGATATAAGACTTGGCTATGTTGAGCCGCACTCTAGGAAGATCTACAGCGAGATCAAGGAGGCTGACCCAGCTTTGTGGAAGAGGACTGACGACGTGATCATCAACGCTCCTGGCAATGAGCTGATTACGGCTGTGTACGTGACGGATCTAAGAGATTACAAGGATGGAGAAGCGTACATCGAGAGTGGTGGTGTCGGTTCTAAGAGTGTGACCGTTGGCCTCAAGAGTCCGTCCATTTTGAGGGGGTATAAGTTCGAGATTGAAGTGTACGGCAGTGACCCCAACGCGAGGTACTACAGCAAGGGTGGAGTGCAGTATTCGGGTGACCTTCAATATGGAAGGAAGTTTTAAGCAATAATGTAAGCTGGCTGTACCCATGAGCTGAATGAGAGGTTTCTAAAATAACGTGTCCACTTGACTGTACAGTACAGCTGAGACGAGGTATCTTGTCATAGTCAGAAGATGTGGCCTAATAGGCAAGATGACAAAAAAAATATATTTAGTCCGTCAGTTAGACTATAAAAAAATATTGAACACGTATTTTTTTATTTACGAAGATACAATGCATTCAAGTTGCGCGTGACGTCACACATTCGTAAAATTTTTACTAAATAGTGACGTCGCAAGCCGCCACTCTAAAACTTTGATGCTTTTATCTTTGTGATTTTTGTTAATTTGATGAAGCGTAAAATATGTGTCTAGTATTTTTGGTTAATCTAACTGACTAAATAGAATTATAGTTTTTTTAATGCATGCAATGCATAATAATAGGGTTGATGCTCATTAAAATGCATTTTAAATGGGCATCAACCCTATTATTATGACGACGAGACCTCATATTTTATAGTTATGGTATCTGGTGGATATTTTTCAAAAAACCCTCATTAGAGATCGAGACATGAGACTTGAAGTAAAACTGATCGAATAATGTATTGTATGCTGTGTCTAGTTAAGACAAAAACAAATAATTTATTTGAATAAATTAAGTTTTGTACATTTATTTCTGTCGGTAGTTTTAATCATATTCCTTAATTATTTCTGTAAACCTTGAAATCTAAAATATTGAAGAATGTTATCTATCCTATTAACTAGGTAGGTATATTTGGTGTTAAGAATTAGTTTTTTTCAAATATTGAACTAGATAGTTTCTCAGATCTGTACATAATAATATGATATGATGATGAGACCGAAGGAATACAGTTTCAATCATTAAAATTATATACCTACACTGTATATAATTAAAATGATTGATCTCTGACTTAAAAATGATGGTAGATGTATAATAATGTGGACCTAGTGTTTTCCTTGCCTAGAATATCGTATAAGGCGACTTATCGTATATGAGAAATTGGGTTTATAATTGTATAGTTAAGCGATGGGCTAGCCACTTGTCATCACCTTTTAAAATTCCATTTAACAAAACTTAATTCGATTTTTAGATAGTAAAACCCGCGGACTTGTAAAAAAAGAAGGACTCCACGCCACTAACTAGACATTGAAGCTCCTCAGGTGCTCCAACTTGACACGCAACTTACGTCACCCATTGACATAATAAGCGCTCCAAATGACAGATATCCAATATCTGGTATTATTAAGTATCACACTCACACATGCATAAACGTGGCTTCACGCTATAGAAGAACAGCAGGGAATCCTTCTTTTTTTACTAGTCCGTGGTAAAAATAGTCTTGGCGGTCTTGTGGCTTATCAAATATCAATACATATAGCTGCAATGTTATCTACTAATACTGCACAAGAAAATACATTATATTTGTAAAGGGGAAGGCTTGGCAAGTGTCATTGTTTACTGTAGATGACGTCACATGAGGAAAAGGTGTTTAAAACAATATTATATAGCGCCTTACAATTGATTGTGCCTATTGTTCCGATAGTCAGTAGCTTCATGATATGCGCAGATTCTTACAGACAAGCGAGTGTCACAATGAGAACGTGAACCGGCATACTATTTGTATTTTGAGTCAGGCATGCGCACATAAAATAAATATCATACTAATATTATAGATAGGAAATATGTTATTGTTTGTTTGAATTGAACAGGCTATGAAACTACTGAACCGATTTGAAAAAATCTTCCACCAATGGAAAGCTACTTTATCAGCGAGTAAGGTAGGCTATATTTTATCCCCGTATTCCCACGGGAACGGGAACTACGCGCGTGAAACCGCGGGGCGCTGCTAGTCACGTATACATTGATCTGATTCCGAGTTAAGTAGCTCAAGCACTTGTGATACGGATATCAGAATCAACAGTGGTATTACAAATATATACTGAAATATTGACATCCAGATACAGAAAAAACACAAGTATTCACCATGCGAATGTTTGACATCCGCGGGAGTCGAACCCACAACTCTTGGCGCATAGGATAGGGTCACTACCGAATGCGCCATCGAGCTAGTCATAGTGCATAAGCTACTAGCTCAAAGAACTGGCGTCTCTCATGCAAAGGGTTAAGTAGGGACTTATACCACTTGCTGGACAGTAACGGCTAGCTAGCTACTTGTCAATACACACTTCAATAACTTTTCCATAATTTTCCATCTTACCTAGCTTAATGCTTCTTGGTCTCTGGGTAGCCTTAGGAGATTTGGCGAAGAGTCCCGCAGTGGGGAGCTCGAGATCTGCGCCACGCCCGAAGAATGACCACCGTGAGGTTTAGTCGGTAGTGGAGTGTTTTTCCTAGACAGCTCTGAGCCCGGCACACCCTTGTAGGCCAAACCTACAAGGTTACTTAGGTTTACTTGGAAGGTGCGTAAATTCATGTCTCACGTTAAAAAAAAAGAACTTTTAAAATTTAAATATATATTTTTTTTTTAATTCTTGAGACTGGCACACCAATTCCCTAGTCCCAAACTAAGCTTATATGCTTGTGCTATGGATACTAGGTGAACGGATAGACATACTTAAATATTTTTATAAACATCCATGACTCGATCCATTCATGTTCATCACACGAAATTTTTGACCCTAGCGGGATTCGAACCCGCGACCCTTGGTTTCGGGGCCAGGGTCTCTGACCGCTCGACCAACGGGCCACTTAAAATTAATGTTTTTTGCCTAGTAGTAAAAGACGACTAATGGTATATTTATTAAATGGGGTTTTGGGTGTGTGATTGTGTAGTCGACGAGCTAGCCGCTTGTCACTACTTATTCACAATTCCATCTACAACACACAGTTTTTTTTGCTGAATGTGGTTAAAGGGCTAAGAGGTAACCCTTTTGACTCTGCCTACCCCTTCAGGGATTACGGGCGTGATGATATGTATGTATGTATCATTAAAAATCCACCAACCACCGCCTATGATCAACGTCGGCTTGTCTATTTAGCCAGATTATTAATAGTTCCTGATCGGTGGATCTGGGTCGCATTCTAATTTAATGCCAGTCATCATGTTTAGCAAATTATAACGCCACGGTTCACTTCACTTAAACACAATACAAAAATACGTACCTAACTAAAAAATTAGTCACGAGTTTTTCGAGAAATGACTGCATAAGTTATCTTAATAGAATGTATAATGAAGTGGTTAGAATTCTAATTACCGATGATTATTAAGCCTTATAGGTATGTAGATCTCACTAACATGTGCAAGATTGTATGAGTGGATGTTTGTCAAAGAGTCACGCTTTTACGACTAGCTAACTAAACTTCACGCCACTTCCCTAGCGGGGTAGGCTTTAACGACTGATTGGTATTAGCTGAAATATCTCCCGCATATTTGTTTGTATTTAATTTTTGTAGTCCCATGGGATACTCCATTTTACTTAAATGTAGTCCAGGGCCTGTGGTGTTAAAAAGCCATAACATTACACTGAAAGATGCGTATGCGGCTGCACATTATCTATAAAAACGGCAATTTGAAATTTGGCTAGCGGCACCAGAAATACATCATCTGATTTGTAAAAAATTCAACTGATTAGCTATCACGGTTTATGAGTTACAGCCTGGTGACAGACAGACAGACGGACAGCGGAGTCTTAGTAATAGGGTCCCGTTTTACCCTTTGGGTGCGGAACCCTAAAAAGTTGTGACAAATGGCTAGCTCGTCGCCTACGTAATCACAAACCCAACACTGGATACATTAGTCGCCTTTTAAACTAACTAACCAAACTTCACGCCACTTCCATAGCGGGGTAGGCAGAGAGAACCGAACGCCATATGGCACGATCCTTACACACCTCACTCGCCTCTTCAACATTCATAATCCTTTAATGTTGAATTACTATGCAAAACATACAGATCGAAAAAAAATTTAAGTCCCAGACCAACATGAGATACAATTTACAGTTTTATTGTAAAATACATTAACAAGTTACAACGGTACCTACCTACTTAATTAAAACTACTTTAGTTAAAAAATACATGCTGTAAAATTGGTTGCTGCTTGCGGAGGTAAGTCTTAGTCATCGCTGAAAATATCCCATTTCTTACGAAATACTTTTTTAGGGTTCCGTACCCAAAGAATTAAGACGGGAGCCTATTACTAAGACTCCGCTGTCCGTCCGTCTGTCACCGGGCTGATAGGAGTACCAAATAAATTGGATCATGGTTACATAGTTATTGAATCATCTTCCTAGCGTCATGTCCCGTGCTTAGACGGTATCCGCTTAGATCGTGATCCAAGATTTAGCGAGTCTGGTAATTCGAACCTACCCATGGTTTTTATAAATTACTTTACTATTTACCTTTCTTTCTTTATTACTTATTACCTTTCTTTCTGCATCTAAATATAGAGAAGGTACCTTTATTTGATCTTTATAGATCCGCCCCTGGGTTCGGATTTCAATTACATTGGAACCGCTACAACCAAAGACTTAAGACTATGGACTGTATGTCTCAAATATGGTATAGACTAAAGGTTATATCAAACTACCCCGCTTCGCATGGTCATTACAAAACAAATGAATCTATAATTAAAAACCTTCCCCTTCAATCACTCTATGTGATGGTTAAAACCGCATAAACATCCCTTGTGTAGTTTAAAAGATATAAGCGAACGACAGAAGCAGCGACTTTATTTTATACTTGTAAAAATAAGTCCTCTATTCTCTTGGGCGCGGTTCCTCTCAAGAGGTCTAAGAGTCTATAAAAGTCCTACAAACCATGCCTCTAGAATGATATCATTACTACGAGGTTCTGAAATGCTGCAATAACATTACGGCCATGATTTAACGAAAATACATTATATTGGATTAAGTAACTGAGATACTGAACGTTAACTGTACTCTTCCTGAATTTTATTACGATGTATTTGCCAAAGAAATACGTATTGTTTAGTTAGAGATTCTGATGTCACTAAATCATCATGTACGTATACCTATTGAAAAAGTCCCCCGCCGCATTTTGACACGAAGTGACTCACCCTCAGGGGATAACCTTAAACCCAGCCCTTCATAGGTCCAGAGGTGTCTTGAAGGCCAGACCAACCTTGACACCACAAACTGAGTCGGAAAGACAAAGAAAGGTATGTTTGTGCTTATGAAAGTTTCATAATATTAGTCTATTAGTGATGTTTTAAAAACATGAAGATGGAAACATGTGTCAACATGTTTGGCCGGACAGACAGGTGACGTGTACACGTCATGCTCGTGATAGATATCATGGGGTTTAGAATTAAGCAAATGTTTGCAGGTGGATGGCTTTATGCGAGATATCTAGAGAGCAAGTATATTTATTTTTTTCCTAGTAAACATATTTATATGTGTCTCTTGTTGGTCTGGAACTTATAAGAATGTACTTACTGTGATTACCTAATCTAATGTGTCGTAAAAATCTATTAATGGTCTATTAAACATTGGGTATGTGACTGAGTATGCAGCACCCTGCATACTCAGCCACTTGACACTACTTATTCACAATGTTCATATATAAATATGACTTCGTCATATAGTCCACGATATTATTTATAATAATAAATAAAAAACAAACATCAATTATAATCATAATTACTTGAAGGCCACAGTTTTATCAAGCTCGTACCGAACAATAATTGCGTGTTAAATATTAGAAGTTCAATATGATTAGACACGGGTTTGTTAAAGCAATACAATAAATACACATTCAAAATACAGTTTATCTACATTATTTGTGAATATTTATATTTACAATGTGAAAAATATTTAAAACATACCCAATGTATTAAACATACCTATATATTTAATTTACCACATTTTGGTCTGGGACTTGAAAAGAATGTGCCAATTGTATTGAATGTCGGTAAAAGCCTAGAATAAAAGGCGACTAATTACATTATTTAGTCATTTATTGGCTTGATTACTTTATTGATTGTCCCATGTTGGTCTGGGACTTGGCCCATGTTGATCTGGGACAAAAAAAAGAATGTGCCAACTGTGGTTCTAGCCTAGCATGTCGTAAAAGGCGACTAATGGTATATCGGGTTTTGGGTTTGTAATTGTGTGGGCGACGGGTTAGCTGCCTGTCACTACTTTTGCATAATTTTCAATCCAACCCATCCCGGCTTTATTTTTGGCTGAATGTGGTTGAAGGGGCATGCTGCCCCTTTGACTCTGCCTACCCCTTCGGGGATTAAGGGCGTGATGTTATGTATGTATTACTTTATTGAGTTTGTGTCTGTGTAGGCGACGAGCTAGCTACTTGTACTGTCTTTATCATTCAGCTCAATTTTGATTATGAATTGAAGGAGCTCACTGCTCCTTGAAATCTGATTACCTTCAGAGATCACGGGCGTAATGGCATGAATCGTTGACAGTACCCCTAAATTTCCTAAAAATTTAAGCACGATAAAGAGGTGGGTTTTAATTAAACACTCTCGCACTACGTCATCCTCTTTATATTTAAATAAGGACCGCGCCGTCACGCTCAATGCAAACAAAATACGACAAGATGCGTGCCTTGACGTTTGTTACACTTCTGTGCGTTTTCGCGCTCTCATCTTGCAAGAGACACGACCTGTCTGTAGGATACACGTCGTACGGAGACTACGTCTTATACAGAATCAACGAGTACAAATATGGATTCCCCTTTATGAAGAGGAGTAGCACATTGACATTTCCGGAGAATGGAGCGAAGAATAGACACGCTTATATTAGTGCCATTTATGTAGAGGACCATTACAAGGACGGCACAGGTGCATACCCAATTATCATGGCTGGCGGCGTTGGTCAGGATTACGTTGTGGTTGAACTCCAGGGCCAAAGAGGACATGGATTCAATTCCACCTTGACAATTTACGGGAGATATTAAAAACCCAAATCGCCTTCTTCATTGTGTGAAATCTTCAAATCATCAAAGTGTACGTTATTTTTTTTTATATGTACTGTTTACTAATTATATATAATATCGATTGACATTAATCATATTTGCACGTTTAGATTGAAGTCGGTTTTTTAGTTACTAATTAAAATTCGTGCCTAAACACTTCGACTTTGAATATTAATTACCCACTATCTATAGCATAAATTAGTCACTGAGTATTTACATATTAATTAATCGGTTTATCTCTTAGTCCCTCGAAATTACTTTGCTTTTTTTAAACTTATTGGTTTATGTACAATAATTGAAATTGTAATTTCAAATTGATATCTAGACATTATTTCACATAGCATCAAAGTGACATGACAGCACACATACCCTCTTAACACAAGTAATATAACCATTTATATAAATATTTAACTCTCATATAAACTATATATATATTTATATACAAGGAAACCTCTGACTCTAACTAACAAAAAATATTTTTATATATTCCTATCCTCAATTAACTTCCTGCCTCATTTTCGCATCAAACCATCCTACTATATAAAACAAAGGCTCACAATCTCTGCTCCACAAACGAACGACCACAATGCGCGCATTATCACTCCTCGCTCTTCTCGGCATCATCGTCGCCGGCTCCTGCCAGAGCCACGACCTCTCCCTCGGTCAAGCTACATACGGAGACGTGGTCATATACAAAGTGAACGAGTATAAATATGGCTTCCCTCTCATCGTAAGAAAGACCACATTGGAATACCCCGAGCCTGGACAGTATAACTTCGCCTACATCAAAGCGATCTTCTTAAAAGATAACGATAAAGATGGTACTGGAGGATACCCCACTGTAGCAGCCGGAGGAGTCGGCCAACGATTCGTCAAGATTAAGCTCAAGAGCCAACGGGGATACGGATTCAACTTCACAGTGACGATATACGGGAGATACTAAGCGGTTAGAGCTTCTTCAAGATATGGGAGCCTAGTACTTAATGTTGTGATTATGTGCCAAAAATGAGATTTTTATTTGTTTGAAATTGTATTTATTAAATGTTTATTGTTAGAAGTGTTTTTGTGTTGATAGAAAAGTAAGGCATACCTAGTTTTTTGACCACAAAACCTCAAACCTGTCTTGGAAGTAAGGGTAAAGTAGGTTTAAGGCCCCATCACATAATTGTACTGCTTTCTTAGTACGATTGATAAAGAAGGTGTTTTTAAAGATCCTTACATGGTTAGTGTTAAACTTTTATTTATTAGTCTTATTAAGGTTTCTGATATTTTTTTCTTTGCGAACCAAATAGTGATATAATAATTAAAGTAATAGGAGTAGAAACGGATGTTTAGATTTAAAACATAATATTTTCAAAATTATTTATTTTAATTTTTCACAGCTTTCTATCCAACCCAGCCCACTGTCCCATGTTGGTCTGGAACTTAAAAAGAATATGCCAACTGTGGTTCTTCCCTAGCATGTCGTAAAAGGTGACTAATGGTATATCGGGTTTTGGGTGTGTGATTGTGTAGGCGACTTGTCACTGCTTTTTCACAATTGTCCATCTGACCCAGCCCGACTTTAATTTTGGCTGAATGTGGTTGAAGGGGCTTGCTGCCCTTTCGACTCTGCCTACCCCTTCGGGGATCGTGGGCGTGATGTTATATGTATTTAGTTTATAAATTCCAAGGAGCAGTTTGATTTGGATTTTTTTTTACATTAATTTATCTTTACTGGTTTATTTAAAACCTGTAAACATCGTTTGTACAACATGCGTTTTAAAAATGTTTAAAATAATATAGAAAAAGAAAATATTGTAACACCATGATTATACTTTCATCGTATTTTAAATCTGAGTGAAGCGTCAGTGGCTAGCTCGTCTCCTACCCAATCACTGAGCCAGTACTCAATAAACATGAATGTTATTACGACATTCTAAGCAAGGAGCACAGTTAGCACATTTTATTTTAAAGGACTTTAAAAAAAAGGAGGAGGTTCTCAATTCGAAATGAATATATTATTATTATATCCCAGACCAAAATGGGACAAACTTTTTTTTTTATTTTTTCTCTAAAAGGCAATTTCCAGACTATTGTTCATGTAAACGGACTAATGACTTCCAATTATTATGTACATATTCAGTCGCGAAGTCATTACTATTATCGATGCATATATTGTATATTCTAATTAATAATTATAGCAACAAAACGCATATTTGGCCATTATTTTTCGTTACGCGTATGAATAATAATAAGCAAAATATTTTATTTGTTTACTATAATAGATAAACAAGTAAGACTGAATCTCATGTTATGATTATAAATAAATCAATAATATAAATCAAACTTAAATTATATTCTAGTACAGAAATAATTAAAGTGTTCGACTTGAACCCTCCACTCCTCCATGATCAGATCAGCACAATAATATAAAACTATTGTGTTGTCATTTCATTCACTTTCTGGTGGAAGGTACTGCTGACGGAAAGTGTCTGGCAATGTTGAACATTAATGTAAAATAGTACACAACATGAACATAAAATTCACCATCAGAATTTGAGTTAAGTAAGAATTTTATAAATTATAAATTCTCTAGACTGATACACCAATTCCCTAGTTCCAAACTAAGCTGATGCTTGTGCTATGGATACTAGGTGAACGGATAGACATACTTAAATACGTTTATAAACATCCATGACTCGAGTACAAATGTCCATGTTCATCACACAAAACATTTGCCTCTAGCGGGATTCGAACCCGCGACCCTTGGTTTCGTGGCCAGGGTCTCTAACCACTCGACCAACAGGCCTGTCATAGAAATAAATATCTTTTCCCAACTTTCGCATCTGATAACTGCAAACTGGCCCACTACCCGACGAAGTTAGTATCCGTACATTTACAGTAGGTATAAATTACTACCCTATACCACGCATTTCATTTCTGAGAAAGTAAGTAACGAACGTCTGGCGGCCCTTCTCTAAGGCCCAGCTCAGTGTAACATTCATTATCTACATACGTCTATATTTCACATTGCCATCCTAAAAAGGCACCTTTTTACCAGTGTAACTAAAACACATACCTACATACATACATATAACATCACACCCGTAGTCCCCGAAGGGGTAGGCAGAGACAAAGAGACAACAAGCCCCTTTAACTACATGCAGCCAAAAATAAAAGTGGACTGGGTTAATAAAAGTGGACTGGGTTAGATGGAAAATTGTGAAAAAGTAGAGACAAGTAGCTAGCTCGTCGCTTACACCATTAGTCGCCTTTTACGACATGCTAGGCAAGGAACACAGTTGGCACATTATTTTTAAGTCCCTAAAGACTAAAATCTTAAACACATTTTAACAAGAAATGAGTTGTTACAACCAACACAATAAATTTAATAATAATAATAATAAATTCTCCAGACTGACCCATCAATTCCCTAGTTCCAAACTAAGCTTATGCTTGTACTATGGATACTAGGCAAACCGATAGACATACTTAAATACCTTTATAAACATCCATGACTCGAGTACAAATGTCCATGTTCATCACACGAAACATTTGCCCCTAGCGGGATTCAAACCCGCGACCCTTGGTTTTGTGGCCAGCGTCTCTAACCACTCGACCAACAGGCCTGTCAAAGAAATAAATATCTTTTCCCAACTTTCGCATCTGATACCTGCACAGTTTGCCCACTACCCGACGAAGTTAGTATCCGTACATTTACAGTAGGTATAAATTACTACCCTATACCACGCATTTCATTTCTGAGAAAGTAAGTAACGAACGTCTGGCGGCCCTTCTCTAAGGCCCAGCTCAGTATAACATACAACATCAACGTCTATATGTCACATTGCCATCACAAAAAGGCACCTTTTTATTAGTGCAACTAAAAAACATACCTACATACATACATACATAACATCACACCCGTAGTCCCCGAAGGAGTAGGCAGAGACAAAGAGACAGCAAGCCCCCTTTAACCACATTAAGCCAAAAACTGGGTTAGATGGAAAATTGTAAAAAAGTAGCTAGCTCGTCGCTTACACTATTAGTCGCCTTTTACGACATGCTAGCACAAGAATACAGTTGGCACATTCTTTTTAAGTCCCTAACGACTAAAGACTTAAACACATTTTAACAAGAAATAAGTTACAACCAACACAATAAATTAAGTTAGCGTTGAATTACGTAGCGTTACATCCATCATAAATCTCCTCCCTTAATTGGCATCTTTATCAAATGCGCCTAAACTGCCGATAAAATAAACTAATTTGTAATTTAAAAATGGTCTACGGCAACTTATCGGGAAGACTTCATTTACGTCACTCCACGACTCGAGGCGGGAAACTAAATGCTGTCATAAATAACATTAAGTGTTTGGCGTCCACTTTATTAAGTTAACCGATAAAGATAAGACTCGGATCTAAGTAGATTTAAGTACGGTGACGTCAGAGAAGTAATAAAGAGTAATGATATTGATGCGCTTATTATAAACGCTTCATTTGAAAGTTTATGGTATGTTTTGACATAATATAAAATAGGCAAGATGACTAAAAAATTCCGTTTAATCCGACAGTTATACTATAAAAAAATATTGAAGATAAAATGCATTCAAGTTGCGCGTGACGTCACGCTTTCGTACAATTTTTACTAAATAGTGACGTCGCAAGCCCCCACTCCAAAACTTTGATGCTCTTTATCTTTGTGATTTTTTGTTAATTGATAAAGCGAATATGTGTCTAGTATTTTTGTATAATCGAACTGACGGACTAAATAGAATTATAGTTTTTTAAGGCAGTCATCATCCCTATTCTACTTAAATATTAGTAACTAGCTGTGCCAGCGGTGTCATCCGCGTTTAAGGTTAATATTATAAAGACTATTTCCGTCATACATGATTTCTATGTAACTTTAACCATTAAGGCTGCACACGCGACGGAAGCTTAAAATATGGAGTAACTTCTCCCGTTTTCCCAACATTTCCCTTAACTACTCTGCTCCTATTGATTGTATCGTGATGAAAAGTATACCTGCCCAGGAGTATGAAGAATAATTGTACCAAGTTTCGTTAAAATCCGTCGAGTAGTTTTTGTTTCTATAAGGAACATACAGACAGACAAATATTTTACTGATTGCATTTTTGGCATCAGTATCGATCACTAATCACCGCTTGATAGTTATTTTGAAAATATATTTCATGTACAGAATTGACCTCTCTACAGATTTATTATAAGTATAGATAAATAAGTGACATAGAAACTTTGTAGTTTGGACGTTTGTCACTTAATCACACTTTATCGGCTGAACTGAATCAGCTGTTTACCTTATATACAGATTGATCTAACTTAATAAAATAAATAACAATAATAAATATCCGATGACATCACATACAATGATCTGACTCTGAGCTAAGTAGCTTAAGCACTTGTGTTACCGATATCAGAATCAACAGTGGTATTACAAATATATACATACATACATAATATCACGGCCATAATCCCCGAAGGGGTAGGCAGAGTCAAAGGGGCAGCATGCCCCTTCAACCACATTCAGTCAAAAACAAAACTGGGCTGGGTTAGATGGACAATTGTGGGGAAACAAAACAAAAGGGGATTATGGGCGTGATGTTATGTTATGTTATGTTATGTGTTAAATCATAAACATTATTTAAGTTAAAACAGAAAATCACATTAGTTCTTAAAACTGTTTTCAAAGGTTTCTAGAGAAGTGGCTTGAAGCTAGTCAGTTTAAATGATATGCTTCTCTTTGTTCCAGCAACATGGGCCTGCTAGACTTCGAGAAGTGGAGCAACCAGCCGGACCTATTCTCGGACAAGTCGCGTCTGTGCTCCAGGATCAGGGGCCTCACCCCGGGACAGCGGAGGATATGCCGGCGGCATAAGGTGCATAGTATTCTTAGTGTTATTTCACGAGCTTAATTGGGGTCCTTTGAACCGTAAACCAGAATTTGGCGAATCTGGTTAAATGACTTAATGAAAAATTATATAAAATAGTCAATTTCTTTTACCCAATTTTCATAAATCATAAATATTTATTTGCATAAAAACGTGCAACATGTTCAGCCAAATATATTTCAGCATGCAAATGCGATGTAGGTAATTGAGGTTTATTTAAAAACTCATTGATATCATAAAAAAAAATATCAGCAGTCCATTAATACAATCTTTAAATAATTTAAATAAAATAATTCCTTATTTTAAATTTATTTTCTCGATATTATATTATTTATTACTTTTCCTAGCGTTATATTACCGGTGATACGCTAGTATAGCAGAGGTAATGACTTTTTTAAAACACGCTTACTTAAATCTAAATAGTATAATAGAATAGAATAGATAGACTTTATTCGACACACACATTAAAACACAAGCTACAAGAAAAATATGAAACATAGAAACTAACAAATGTGTGCCAAAACTGCGCCCGCGCAGCTGTGTCGTGAGACTGCCAGATATCAGGCAGACTACGACGCTGGTTTTCAGCGGGTACCTGTGTCTACTCCGCGCATCCGCCCCCATCCACGGTACCTATCAATCAAGACGTGGTACGCGACAGAAGGAGGCAGATGCGCGAAGCAGAGGTGCGAATACAATTGATTCGCCAAGTCCTAGGCGGTGATTGCCTACAATCTTATTGCCAATAATGCTAAATATTATGTTTTACATGTCTTTAAAGGCCCGCGAGCCAATGATTTGCCAATCCTGGTATATAAGTTCAACAATTGGGGTGCGTGATACTAATCAACGGAGAATATTTGACTCAAGTGATGAATAAGATGATTGAGACCGTAATGTAATTAAAACGGCAAAATAATAAATATAAATAAATATCCGACTACATCACATACATTGATCTGACTCCGAGGTAAGTAGTAGCTTAAGCACTTGTGTTACTGATATCAGAATCAACAGTGGTATTACAAATATATTAAATATTAACTATTAATACCCAGACACAGTATTAGTATTCATCATACGAATGTTCGTCCTGGGTGGGGATTGATCGAACCCACAACTCTTGGCGCATGGGGCAGGGTCACTGCCGAATGCGCTATCGTCATTATCAGTTATTTACTGATGACTGGCTCGATGGCGCATTCAACGAGCAAAATCAGTATTTTGCCGCTTCATTCCTCACGCCCCTTACAATTCAGTAGCTGTAACTTCCTTGGTTATGCTTGTTCCCAGGATCACATGCCCGCAGTGAGTGCAGGAGTGAAGCAGGGCATAGCTGAGTGCCAGCACCAGTTCAGAGGCCGCCGGTGGAACTGCACTCTCACCAGGGACGAGACCGTCTTCGGACCTCTTACTCTAATCGGTAATGATGATTTGAAACACTACATACTCCCTTCGTTAAGGTCAGGGACGCTTGTATGATGCCTCTGGTGCTTATGTAAGAAAAACAAAAATAATGAAGAATTATTTATTTAGAATTGGTCCATGGGACTTACAATCAGGAGAACTGTTGGCTCCTGTAGCAAAAACGTTTCAATCCACGGTTTAGCGTTTATCATTAACAATCACTGAAGCAATGATTTAAAATGTATATGTAGGTATACCGTATTTAGATGTTTAAGACCCAGAGATGAGCCTGAGTTCGAACCAAGATCACATGTAAGACACGTCTCCTTACTATTAAGCTATCACCGTTCGTATAAAGGAAGCTCAAGTAAAATAAAGGAATTAAATACATTCCCGGATCTTCCCAAGATTATGTCGCACAAGTATTTTAAGCGAATAACCTTATTATTTCTTAGTCGCCGACTTATTTTCTTTACGATAGGTATTTCCATTTTGTTTTATGTCAACGGAATCTGTTATGTGCTGTGTAAGACTCGAGTCTGAATCCTAAAATACGCTGGACTCGAAAATAAAAATCTTATTTATATCCTTACGAATAAAAGTAACATTTTGATGCGTATTATATTATCGTTTATATTTGAAAAGCGAAAGTATGTTTATCTGTTAGGTTATCCCTCACTGACGTTGCTATGATGAAATTTTTGCAGAAATTGTTATTTGTTTCACCATGTGACCAAAGAAGCAGATAATATCGATACTATAAGAAAGCGATAGTTTGCACGATTTGGTATGTAATGAACAATGCTTTTGTTATACAAGTTACTAGTTAAGTATTTGTGGTATAATTAACTCACAAGAATAACACGTAGGCTATAATGTACAAGGATATTGGGTAGGTAAATAATCTACATAATTTATTTTTTTAACTTGCTTTTGAACTTTTTATATATAAACAAATAATAATTAGGTATATTTCCTAAAGATTTTTCGAGTCCTTTGAATTTTAAGACTCAACAGCCAAAAAATATAACAAATTACTTTTATGTAAGTATTTACAGCTCTTAAAATCTTAAGATTTCATAGGACTCGACGTTTCGAGGAAAAATGGTTCGAGTCAAATCCAAATCTTTCCCAGCACTATATCTGTCTCTGTTTAGCAAAATTTATCGCCGCTTTATCTTGAAACATGCCTATTGTTTAGTTCCTACCCGCTTCTAAGAGGAAAAATGTTAGAGGAAATCATATTACAATATAACAATTTCAAGGACGAACAAGAAATAACTATTGGATGGACGTGAATCCTAGGACGGTTAATCGTGTCCCTTTTTCTCTAACAATCCTATTGGTATGGCTCCAAGTTCTATTATCCTGGTATATACTTTTTGCATTCTTTGTTGACAAATGTCTCAGTAGGTCTAACAATCTATAGAAAAGCATATATTTCCATAAAATAAGAGAATATGAATCTTCTACTTGTACATAATCTGAAACATAAAGTAACTACTTAGTAGGTATTATTATTCTAATTACCTACTATTTTGGATGCCAAGGAGCAGTTGATTTTTGACCCCTAAAATGTGAAATAATTATGCGATTTTGTGCATAGATATTTTATACAGACAGACATATTCAAAATAAACGCTTTGCCTGTCTGTCAGATCTGCCATCTCTATCTATCTATCTACTTATAAATCTAAGCAACTTGAATTACATACCGAAAACTGAACTATTTATCTACATTAAATCAAATTATGTATACCTTCAAGATTATCTAGAGCAGTGCTTCTCAAACTTTTTATGCTATGGAACCCTTTTAAGAAGCGGAGTATTTGACGGGACCCTAAAACAGCGCGGGCGGCTGTGCGGGGGGGTGTAATAATCGACTTTTAACGGATTTTCCCCCAGGAGTTATGATATTTATGATCAGTACCAATTTTCGTGGAACCCCCAGAAAGGCTTCACGGAACCCCAGGGTTCCGCGGAACACA
Source organism: Glyphodes perspectalis (assembly GCA_951394215.1). Lineage (NCBI taxonomy): Eukaryota > Metazoa > Arthropoda > Insecta > Lepidoptera > Crambidae > Glyphodes > Glyphodes perspectalis. Next base: position 8,863,902 of record OX596223.1, read on the forward strand.
CATTGAGTATAGCTGATCTAGAGCAAATCTTCTTCAAAGAACAATTCCACGTTCTCCAGACCAATTCCTAACTATCTAGCACAATGTTTCTTGCTATGCAAGTGTTAAAATCTAGCTTTAAATCTTATTTGCCGTCTGCCAAGAATATAAGACCTGGATCCACTAATATTTACAAGCGATATTTTTAAATTTTTAAGTGACTAACTTCTGCCCGCGGCTCTGTTCGTGTAGAAAGGTCTGCGAGTCTCTGTACTCTATCATATGTCCGACGACATAAATCGATATTGCCTATGTATTTTCTTAGGACTTAAACTTTTAGCGTACCAAAATCCGTCGCAATCGGATTAGTAATTTAAGAGTGAAATGAATTGACAAGTGGCTAGGCCATCGCCTACTCAATTATAAACTCAATACACAATTGTATAGTCGACTCTTATGACATGCTAGGTAATAAAAATATTATTGTTTATAAGTCCTAGACCAAAACATAGGACCTGATTGTTCCATAGTGTTTCCATAGTGTAAGACAGAATTTTCAATATCATCGGTTTCAAAGACTCAGTCATATGAATCATTTATACATATCTTCAAATTGTCAATGCCCATGACTAACACAACCATAATCGAATCCTCGAAAACCGAAGTTTACTTTAAAAATAAGCACAAATATAGCATCGCCATAACTGGAGCGAATCTTCAACTAAAAGTCTGATTTATAGTGACAGCCACTCCGCACTTCCATTTTAGATGTTCAGCTCAACAACGGATTCCTGGAAGCAGTTCCAGATACGTTCTGTTCGGATACAGATTTATCTTATTTTACTAGATAACTTGTTCCGCGTCTTGCAGTTAATACGACATTTGCGACAGCATTCGGAACAGATTCGGGAAGGAAACATCGGGGTGTAGCCGAAATCTAGCCTAGGTCAGTCTTCTCAAATTCAAATATTACTATGAAGATGCTTTTCAAATACCTAAATTACTTAGATATTTGCTACATCACGACATGACGAATACTCGTATTGGTAAAAAACACATGATGTTTAAAAAATATGCAATTCTAGACCAATCAGCATAATAATAGGTTTGACAACCGATTAAAATACATAATAAATTAACAGTATTAATTCCATTTCCCTCAAAATCAAAACATATTTTACCTGTTGAAGTGATCGCTCGATTTTCTTTATTGATTGATGGATTGGCGTAAAGTTTAAATAAGTGGGTATACTACACATAAAACACATCTATGTCGCGTGTTCCTACCACAAGGATGATATCATGATATTTTGTATTTCAGCACTAAAGGCGACAATCAGCCTTACAATAAGCTAACGTTACGCTTACGACTAAAATTTGAGTGAATACTCATCAATACTGTCTAAGCTGTGTTCTGCATGTTGTTAACTAGTCAATTGTCCCCAGCATCACGCGAGACGGCGTTCACGCACGCCGTAACCGCAGCAGGCGCGTCGCTGTGCGTGTCACGCGCGTGCCGCGACGGTCGGCTGTCCAGCTGCGGCTGCAGCCGCGCCGCGCGCCCGCGCCACCTGCGCGCCGAGTGGGTGTGGGCCGGCTGCGGCGACGACCTGCACTACGGATACACGTGAGTGCGCTCGCGGTACGGGGCGGTATCACGCACGCCGTAACTGAGGCAGGTCCCGCGCGAGTCAGTGCCACAGGAACAAATTTAGCTTGGAGAGATCCTACGCTGATACTGACGCATTTAAGGCCCTTTCTGCGCCTTTGGGGATCCGGTGTCTGAGCCAGCCCGAGGCTAAATTAGGTTGGAGCGAGAACAACCCTCACTGCCGAACAAGTGGTACAAATGCGTATTGATATTTATATGCTAATTAATCATCACTTCTCGTATGTGAGGCGCATTATGTGAGCTCTCACCATGCATGTGAATGATTGTTTACGTATAATAGAATATTACTTATAGTCGCTTAAATCAAAAACATAGCTAATATTTAATTAACTAAACTTCACGCCACTTCCCTAGCGGGGTAGGCAGAGAGAACCGAACGCTATATGGCACGATCCTTACACACCTCACTTGCTTTTTTAACATTCATGGTCCTTTTCGTACACGCTCTACAGTTTTTATGCCTCCTGACATCACCTTCTGTTAATACACGACCAATCTGGTCATGGTAGGTGAGCCTGGGCTTTTCGCGGCTCCTACATCCTTCCACTTTCGCATTGTATATCTGATTAAACAGATAATTCATTCTTTTCACATGTCCAAACCATTAATATTTGACTAATATAACATTGACACATACTGTAAATTCTGTCTTTTCCCTAAAGTGATAACATGGGCCATGACCCTTGTAACCACGGTCCAGTTAGATAATGGCTTAAATCATACAACTTTAATTTACTTAACAATAGACTTTAAGTTTAAAAATAAAAATTACTTTATCTTTCTTCAAATCGGTTTACCGAAACATACCTATCATTTTAAACTATATTCCAACTTTGAATATCTTTAGTATTGGAGAGTGAGAATATATAATATATAATAGAGAGAGAGAATATAAGCAATATTTAAATAATGTCTTAAGTTATTTTAGTTATCTACTTCGAAGTAGATCAACTTAAGTGTGGCAGTATGTTTATCAATTTATCAATTTACCTATTACTTATATAACACTAGCGACCCGCCCCGGCTTCGCACGGCTAGTATAAAACAATATGAAACTATACATTTAAACCTTCCTCTTGAATCACTTTGTCTATTGGTGAAAACCACGTCAATATCCCCTGCGTAGTTCAAAAGATCTAAGCGAACAGACGGAACCGGCGACTTCGTTTAATACTATGTAAATATATTAAAAATACGACCTAATTATTTAAAAAAAAAAATTATTCACTAGAACACATCTTGACAAATCATTTACCGCGTAACTACCTAATTTAAACTAACCTTTTTAAGATATCCGGCGAATTTTCCGCTGACGTCAGTAATACGTAAACCTTGCTCACATTTGCGTATGCAGGTGTACAAGATCGTTCGCCTCTGTCTCCCTCACCGACCGTCACCTGAAAGGTGACATTGTAACCTCTTACGATTTTCTTATCCCCTAGTACTCCAGGTGAGGAGAAAGACAAGGTAAAAGTGTCGGATTGCGTTTGTCACGCGACTAACACCTAGGTGTTATTAAAATTTCCAAAACGTTTAATCCAAAATCATTATTTATTTAAACTAGCTGGCTCGGCAGTCGTTTTATACAATGTCCAGATATTTTTAAGTCATTCTGTAATATTATCAAACATTTTATTCATACAAACCTCGGCTTGACCAATTACCCATTTATTGCAATCGTTCAAAAGTTATGCGCTTACATATCTAATAATGTTATTACGAATACATGCATCTAAGTTTTAGACAAAACAATATTAAAGAAGTATCAAATGAACCTACTTTATCGATTAAAAATGTAGGTGGTACCTACATAATTTCTTCGCACTTATTTTATAGCACTTATGCATGAAGAAATAATTCATCATTCTGTAAGATGCTATTATGAGATTAGCTCTTATCAAAGTTAAATAAAACGAGTACTTTCCCCAACGTTACTGTGTGAGTGTGAGTACAATACTGATAGGTATTGCCTCTGTACATAACTACATAAAATATTCTACTAGTCCTAGAACTTCTATATCGAACTCCAAACGAATCATGCGAGCCTTGTACATCCTACTATACTTTCCACTACAACTACAAGATCCTTGAAGCGGGTTTACTAGTAGAATTCTATAAAACACCTCCACGAACCTTCTGCTCTCCTAGCCGGAGATTATTATTTTATTTAAATACGTCTCCCGGGCCCGGGCTCGGCCCGGGACAACTTGCGACCTCCACGCGCGCTATGGGCGCCTAGTACTTTTCCCCCACTTTATCGAAATTTTCCCCGCGGAAAACTCGATATTTAGAAAAAAAAAACAACATAACCTGTGACCGTGAAGAATTTTCTTGCATTTGTCTTTGTTAGTCACCTTATTTAAACGTTGAAAATTATTAAAATTATGAAATTACGCCATTTTCTATGCGGACCGTCAAGAAAGGTCACATTGATTCGACATCCCCAATAAATAATCCCACACAAGGTAAAGTAAAAAAAAAATACTGACACTCATTTACGTCTTGATGGATCAATAAAGAAAGGTAATCCTCAAAGGTTAACTTTCACCTGGCAGGTTTTCGAGCCTCAGGTAGAACTTACCTGTTTCACGTCGCACCTGGGTACCAGGAGTGCAACACTCACCTGAAGTTAAACTTCCTACCTGTGACACCATCACGCACACCAGCAACCCACCTGAACTTTCACGGCATACATTGGAAATGCAATACGACCCTCAATTTTCCAGTTCACAGTAAAAAGGGACAAAAATTAGCCATCTCTTTCACCCCTACAGCTAAAAGTTTACTTACCACTACATCGCTACGCACTTCTATGAAAGCATTTTCACGTTGCAATGTGTGCTATGGAAATTGATGACTCCTGCCTTCTAGACAGAGACAGACGATTTTTCCCTTTCTATCATACTCTTTGGTTAAGCTTTAGCAGGTGAACGATGCACACAGATATATAAAATGTGTGCGTGCTTCACCTGAAAATGTTTTTCACGGGGAAGGTGCATTTTACTCCACCGTTTTCCTTATCCCCTAGTACTCAGGTGAGATGTAAGACAGGTAAAAATTTTACCTGCTCTCCTCAAACGGGAAAAATGTCTACCGTAATTCACCTTATGTTTCAGAATTCACACGTGAAACTCCTAATTAATTAACATATTTCATAGTATTTATATAAAATTCGATAGAAAAGCTGTTGTATTTTTAATGTAATATAGAGACTGAGCATATGTAGATTACTTATACATAGATAATTAATATATTTACAATAGGTATACAATTAAATATTATATAAAATAAATTGATAATTAATAAAAAACCAAACACGTTTCCAGCAATAAAACAGAAAACAGAACAATTTCAAACCAAAGTATCTATAGTTTATAATTTCCATCTACTCAACAAAGTACAAAAAGTTGAAAGAGAAATTAATGAGAGCTGTCAATAGATCTTCACGGGTGTCAAACCATGGTTAAAGACAGGTCCGGTACCAGGACTGCATAGGCAACAGGGAGGCTACGCGAAGGAGCGAACCGTTTTCAGGACCTCGTCCCAGTAACTTGGTACAGGAATAGTGGCGACATTCGTACACTGAAAAAGCTGGCAGTAAAATTGTTTGGGAGTTGAACTGTTGAACTGGGTTATTAGGAAATATTGCTTGAGGAGTAATTAACTTCTGCCTTTATTGGGCTCGCCACAGAGCTTATAAATCTCCATAGGTCATATAGGAGTTCTATGTTTTAAATTACATATTTAATTATTCCTTTGTACGCTAATGAGTTTCTATTGGCAAAGAGTTATCAAAACCGAATCCTAGTCTTTGCTAAATGAACTCAGTAATTATCCTATTCGCAAGCCGTGCAATAGCCTCGTAGACGCCCCCGTAGGCCGCAACCCGTAGCACGTAGCCGCCCCGTAGCGCTGTAGTCCGACCTCCACGGCTGTCCTGCACCCCTAGTACGTTTTCACGTTCTGAAAGGGTTAGCCTGCCTGAAAACGCCATCGGGCGAGGGTTGAGTGTTCCTTAATACGTTTTACAGGGTGGTGATTGATGAAATTGGTTTCATCGTAAAAAAAAATTGTCGTGAAACGTTGACTAGCGTTTCAATTTTTTTTTTTTTAAATGAGAGGTTTGCCTTACTGGAAAAAGTAATTTCAAATTTGTACCATTACCATAACAAGAAATAAACATGCCCATCACACCTAAAATTCCAAAATGGATAGGCAAAGTCAAAAGAGCAGCAAAGAACCTTTAACCGCGTTTGAGCAAATACAAAACATAGGGGTTAGGTTAGGTGGGAAATTTAAAAAGCAGTGACAAGTGGCTAGTTCGGCGCTTACACATCTACAAACCCAATAAAAGATACACTAAAAGATACATTAGTCGCCCTATTACGACATGCTAGACAATGAACATAGTTGGCGCATTATTTTGAAGTCCCAGATCGACCATTGGAAAATATTGACGGGTTTAAATTGTCTCCAAACCTTCTAAATTGTTATGGTGCCAGTTAAAATATGTTGTGTCTATTTAAAAAAATCAATAATAGTTGATGATAATAGTTCGCCTGAATTCCATGTATTTTGCAATACAATATTTTCATTTCATAAATTCTAAGCGGCGAAGGCATGTATGTAGATTGAAATAGAATAATGGCCTCCTAACAAAAGCAAAAGTATTCGTTTATTAAACCCTCCCAATACCTCCCAGAGGTTTGTGCGACCCGCGCAAGGTTTCACGTAAGGAAAGGGTGAATCGCCTTTAAAAGCCTCTAAAAGAGAGAAACGTGAAAACTCTCCTGAAAATCGCCAACAAACCAATAAAATTTATTTATTTTATTTCTTTATTCACAGTATTGTCATACCTATTTTGTGTAACTTAAGTCATCAACAATTTAATTTGGTTTAATTAGAGTTAGAATAAAGCGTCTTTTATAAAAAAAAAAAAATACCTCTAATGTATTTCAAATTTATAGGTAAGTTGTACTCAATAAGACCGACTGAATTAAAATACAATTCTGTGGTCTCAAATCATCATTGTTTGCGAGAAAAATAAAACCGGTTGTATTTTTTCACAACTCGCCTAACAATACCAGGAACTCATGAAACGTCCACACTGTAACGCAACGCCACACAATCCCGGCTCGACTTATTTTTTGCCTTACACGAAATTGCAAGAAATTTCCAAGAAAATCGGAGTCGTTAAACAAAACAAATGAAAAATCGTTTCAGTTTATTATCATTTTAAGGCACATTTTCACAAAAACATGGAATTTTCTGCATATTTCGAGTCAACGCTACCAGGGTGGCAAAGGAACGAGGAGGAAGAAAAGGCGAAGCCAGTTAGTTGTTCGCCTTCGCCCCGTGTATACACCCTCTCCATGACAACGCGTAATCGCTTTTACGCCACGAAACGTCACACTTTTGAGGCTGTCCTACCAGGGCATCATAACTTTGTTGGAGTTCGAATACCAGCAGTTTGCTTACCGCGCATAACGCGTTGGGCTCACACGAAGACGTTTCCTGAAAAAATAGAGCTGGGAAAAACGGGAAAAGAAGATTCGGCCTTTCTAAGACGAGGCTTTGTAAAAATCCATGCCTTCGATACTAGGAGCTTATAAGGCGGGCGAAGGTTTGAAAAACGTTGGGCAAATGCAAACAAAAAAAGCTAATGCGGGAATTTTCCCATGTGTGTAATACAGACGTGAAATAGGCGGGGCTTTGACACACACATAGAAGAGGGGTAAAAAGCCCTCTTCATAGGGTGGAGCTTTTTAAGTTTTTTATAGGAATACTTTAAAAAAGCTTTTCCGATTTGTCTGTTTGAATTTTCTCCACTAGGATAGCATGATCGGGAGGAGGTGGAGTATGTTAGGAATGTGCCTGAGAATCCTTGGATCTAAAGAACCCCTTCGTAGAGGAGATTTTCCCGCATTCGAGTATTTTTCTCACCAGGCGAACATGAAACGGGGAAAGGTTTTGAGGAATGCGAGGTATGCTCGAGTCGGATGCCTTATTCTTGCTTTCGTAATAATTGTAGTAAGCCTAATCACTGTCTATGGTAAAAAGTAATATGACAACCATGGTAAATGGACTGAAACAAACGTTATAGTTAATTAAACAACTAAGAACAGCATAGCTTTTTTTTTCTATTTGGCTCAGACCAAGTAACATGAAAATATTTTTTTATTCTTTTATCGGAAGGAATGTATTGTTTTTTAATACATTATTTGTATTTTTTTACATTGATAGTTACATGCTACTTATGACAAACAAATTCGTAAACATTTATCTTTACACGCATTTATCATTTCGCTTAAAGGCCATATCAACCTGTTTTTTTTTTTAATAATAATTATTATCGTTTTTTGAATTTCTTACATCCAAAAAAGTCATTTCGCTGCGAATCGAAAAAAAATTATCCCTTATTTAAATTTATTTTACCTGTAATTTACTTTTTTCTACAACTAACATTCACCAAACCTCTTCCGGTTGTAGGGCAAACCGTTTAATCCGGTGGATGCCCGGATAACCCGGGTTTAGCGGGTTAAGAATGCTTAAATCCGTTATAGTGTACCAGGCACACATAAGACGTAAGGGGTTGTTAATCCGCCCTCCGATATTAGCCGGTTCATACTGTACGCTTAAACTTAGAAGAAAAATGGGAGATACTGGCGCAAAAATAAGGAGTTAATCGCAGTTAATTTAATTATCTGTACATATTATTAAGACAGTTAAAAGAAAACACGAAATTTGAAAACAGAATAGAATGCTTAGGCAAAATAACCGCGCTTTTAAAATCCACATGATTTCCCTCGGAAAATGTTATTTATCAAAAACCTACTATACGAATTTGCAATAAAGTCGATATTCGCTTTCAAAAATATCCTACTACGAAACACTACGATCGATAGCGTCCGTAGCGGTGGGCGTAGCAAAGGGGTGTGGAAAATGATCTTCTCTTACTTTCTATCTTCACGCTCTCTTTCTATCTTTGGGGAAAGCTTTCAGCGGTACCAGGCGCTCAGTGTATCCTAGCAACGGGGAGAGATGTATCCGGAAAAGGTAAACAGGCAAACACGTTGATACTTAGAGCCTGACTTTTTTCAGATAAACGATATCTGTGGAATAATTTACAATAGTCCAGTCAAATAAGTCGAAGAATAGCATTAACCTCGGAATGAGAGAAAAAGCTGGAAACTCGTATAGACCTTTATTTTGCCATTCTATAGTTGTCTCAAAAGTGTCATAAAATCTCGTGTTCGCGTCCTTTATATTCAAGATCAAATGGTCCATAAATATTTTTTGAGGATATCTTGTTTTTAACCGAATTCAAAAAAAGGAGGTTATCAATTCGACTGATTTTTTTTTCTCTGCTGTCGTATTTGCATACATAACAAATTTTAGAGAGAAAAAATCTCTATAACTATATCTTTGAAACTTTTTTTATACATTGCATTGTTTTTGAGATACAGGGCGCAAAGTGAGCGCACAGCATTGCGAAATTTATATTTTTTTATATAATATATTTACATATAAAGTATTAAATAGTAGTTAAGCCCTTTGACTCTGCCTGCCTTGGCAATTACGTGCGTAATGTATACACACTGACGGACTGTCCCATTGGTCGAGTGGTCAGAGACTGGCCACGAAATCAAGGGTCACCGGTTCGAATCCCGCTAAGGGCAAATATTTCGTGTGATACACATGGACATTTTTTTGTACTTGAGTCATGGATGTTTAAACGTATTTAAATATGTCTATCCGTTCACCTAGTGTTCATGGTACAAGCATAAGCTTAGTTTGGAACTAGGGAATTGGTCTCAGTATAGAAAAAAAAAATACAATATTTTTTTAATCCAGCGGTGTGTACGTGCCTTTACAGCTACCACCGCTCCTTAGGCCAGATTTGACTATCATGCCCTGTTCCAGGTTCACAGAGGGCTTCGTGGACGTAAGGGAGCGAGAGAGGAAGGTGAAGCGCGGCAGCCGCGAGCAGGGCCGCCATCTGATGAACAGGCACAACAACGAGGCCGGCCGCCGGGTACGAACCTCTGAGTACTGAAACCAATGGAGACGACATGTTATTCTATATGAACAATCTAACTAACTAACTTAACTTCACGCCACATATGATTAACTAGCTGTGCCAGCGGTGTCACCCGTGTTTATGGTTAATATTATAAAGACTATTTCCGTCATACATGATTTCTATGTAACTTTAACCATTAAGGCTGCACACGCGACGGAAGCTTAAAAAATGGAGTAACTTCTCCCGTTTTTCCAACATTTCCCTTCACTACTCTGCTCCTATTGATTGTAGCGTGATGAAAAGTATACTATAACCTGCCCAGGAGTATGAAGAATAATTGTACCAAGTTTCGTTAAAATCCTTTGAGTAGTTTTTGTTTTTATAAAGAACATACAGACAGACAGACAAAAATTTTACTGATTGCATTTTTGGCATCAGTATCGATCACTAATCACCCCCTGATAGTTATTTTGAAAATATATTTCATGTACAGAATTGACCTCTCTACAGATTTATTATAAGTATAGATGATTAATATCGATATTGTATTCATAAACCTCTGTCTATCTCTTTTTAACAAGCCAACAATACTGCACGTACAAAGAGACAACAATATATTTGACTTAACTATTTTCGGTAACATCATCAAGTGACGTCATAGAAATACCTAATTGAAGCCGGCTTACCATTTTGGTATCTCGCTTTAAGTTGTCAATGTCAGTGGAATTTGCAATGTATTGTGCCAATATTGATAAAATTTGTGATTAAAACTTAATCTAACTTGTAACATTCAGAAACACCGTCATAAATAAATTAATCAGAGACTTATAGTATGCAAATAAGTAAAGTGGAATGACACTACGCAAAGGCGCCATATTTGTTTCTCACTCAAATTGGGCTTCAATATCTTCATTGGTTTCAGTACTCAGAGGTACGAACATCAAGCGTCATCATTCATCATCATTAATGATAAATTAATCATTATATATTGGTATCTCCTCAGCATTATTTTGACAACCCCGTTGGCAACGGTGCAGATTTCGCTTTCGCGTCGGATGCAGCGGTGTAGGTTCGACCCCCCGCCCGGAAAATATTAGTTGCTGATACAGGCATTTATTTTCTAATCAATCTAATCAATGACTAGATTCCGATCTAAACCTTTTTTCTGTTTATTATTTACTTGTTTATTTGTTATGTATAATATGTCATCTGCTTATCTGCTAAGATCGAGTAGTGAGTTTCGATTAATATCGATATGGTAGTCGTTTCTATAAAATGATTAAAGTGATTTCCATACATTATAACTTTATTACATACATACATACATAACATCACGCCCATAATCCCGAAGAGGTAAGCAGGTTTAACTGGCCCGTTGGCCGAGTGGTCAGAGACCCTGGCCACAAAATCAAGGGTCGCGAGTTCGAATCCCGCTAGAGGCAAACATGTCGTGTGATGAACATGAATATTTGTACTCGAGTCATGGATGTTTATAAACGGATTTAAGTATGTCTATCCGTTCATCGAGTATCCATAGCACAAGCTTATAAGCTTAGTTTGGGACTAGGGAATTGGTGTGTCAGTCTGAAGGACTTATTTATTATTATGTATGTAATTTTATTTTTGGATAAGAGGGGCTGAAGAAGCTTGGCTTCTTCTCTACCAACCCCTTCAGAGATGCAGGCGTGATAGTATGCTAAGGTTACCTATTGTTGTTGGTAGGCCGTGATAAAGAAATCACGGGTGACGTGCAAGTGTCACGGAGTCTCCGGCTCCTGCAGCCTCATCACCTGCTGGCAGCAGCTGCCTACCTTCAGGGAAGTTGGTGAGTGTGGTCTTCGTCCTACCGTTAATTCCCGACCTAGTCCGGATCGGTGACAGAACATACAATGTTCTGAAGGATCCGTTGCAACGAAGATTCTAACTGTCGCGAGTCTGATATTAAAATTAAATCATGCAAAATGTTTAACATCATACTAGCGGCCCGGTACATGCTTCGCTACGTATAAAGTATATTTTGATTTAATCTAAGTATAAAGTGAAATATTAAAAAAGTTTCAATTTGACAGCAAAAGCCCCATTAACAAAATGATCCGCCATTAATTGAATTCATTTGTTACAAAAAAATGTGATAAATGAAGAACCGCTCTACCGATTTTGTGCAAACTTCACATAAACCATGTACTAAAGAGTCCGAACAAAGCCTAAACATTTGGTTTGGATAGGTGAACCCGTTCTTGAGTTATAAAATTACAACGAAGAGTGGCATTGATTTTTATATATGTTTATTGATTACATACGTGGCACACTTGGTAACACTCCCCCACATTTATATATGGATTGCAATCCGGTGTCATTTTCAATCCAGGCGGATTCGACCGGTCGGACTAAAAATTATACCGGATCGACCGAATTATCGGATCCAACTATCCGGATTGCAAACCCTAGTGTTATCATTCTCAATTTAAAATATTATCTATAAATGCGTGATTATCTGTTTAGTCTGTCTACTTAACCGATTGCGACAAAATCTGACGCGCCTAAAGTATATTGGAATTTTTTACCAAAAACAAATTTCAAATCCCAAACTATTACAAACAATACACACGATATATTTTATTACCATACTATACCTACATCACGTGCGCAGAGCTTTCATGGTAAAAAATTATATTAGAAGAAATCTAATAATAATATGTGATCGAATATAATAATTTATTTTTATGACAAGATTATAATTTCATAACTACATAAAAGATGTTAGTGCGATCTCTACTGTGCTCTTAAATTGTTTATGGCTTTTATTATTGAGGTTCCCACCGTTTAAGGCATTTACGATCGCCCAAACTGACAGCCGGTATATTAGTGAAGAAATGTACTCAAAATCTCTCTTTTTATTACTCTTTTAGTTTTTACTGGACTGGACCTCAAAATATGTCAACAAACTGTCTTTTATATGTGGTCTATAGCTACAGTGACGAATTAAGGGATGATTGAATCACGTCAGGGTCTAAAGGGCGACGAACGTATAGATAGAGGCGAATTTCAATCCCTAATCAGATCATGTCGTTACAATTCACGGACTAGCAAAAAAAGAAGGACTCCGCGCTGTTATACTATATCGTGAAGCCACGCTTATGCATGTGTGAGTGACATTCGGATGCTACTTATCGGAAATCTGTCATTTGGAGCGCTTGTCAATGTGTGACGTTGCGTGTCAAGTTAAGGCACCTGCGTAGCCTCAACGTCTAGTTACTTAGTTAGTGGTGCAGTCCTTTTTTTTACTAGTCCGTAGTGCAGATATATGTATAGGCATCAAATATCACAAACTATTTGTACCTCAAATACCTCTTTCCCATATATAGTAAAAGTGAGCGTAGGTCTTACTAATCCCTCTGCTACCGTAAACAGTGGTATGTATCATTTTAAAAGCTCCGACTATATCAGTAAATAAAAACCTTATGGTCTACTATAACCGTGTAGTGAAAATAGACTTTAAAGTCTAAAGATGGCAAAGAAATAATAAGGTAAAAATATTATCACAATAGGTACAATCTATAGGTCTCGAACAGATACAAAGTGCGACGTTACAGTTTACTATAGGTACTTAGTTGACTAACTGCTGTTTGAGATGTTTGTTATTGTGTTCTTAAAAATAAAATAAGTCTTACAATTACTTGTGTCCGATGTCATCATTCATAGTAAACTTCCAAATGCGCGCCCATTGTGTGTTCGGATACACTCCAAGCGGAAGTTAATGATCCGCCATTAGACCGCTGTCCAACCGGGCGTCAAGAATTGATTGCATATTATTAACTAGATAGTTTTAATCGTTCATACCACAGCGTAATGACTGAGATTAGTTAAATGGCGCTGTCATATCAACGGGTCCGTCCATTGTTCTAGTGAACGAACGTTAATAGAGTCTGCTTTAAACCGTTAGTTAAAGTAGTAGTTGAAAGGGAATTTGTAGAGCAAAAAAATTTTAAGATTTGATTAAATTAATAGATACGAGGTGGGTACGGCATTGTTATGCGACGTCCTTTCATTTGGTAAATATATAGGTACACATAAGTAGTTAATAATTCGTCCAATTTAGAAATTATATTTAAGATAATTGATATTTCAAGATTTCGATGGTCGCATGCGTAAATAACAATCACTATCAATTAATCTATAAACATTAAACATTGGTTGGTGTTTTAATAACTTGGCCAAATCACTTTAAATAAGATTTTTATATAAAGTCACCGAATATTATTTCCAGATTTATTATTCATATGATACAGGATTCACCTGCACCATAATAATAATAAAATGCAATGATACGAGCCTTAAAATTTCTCATATTATCCCATACGAAGAACCATTCAAGCTGAGGCCACATTAATCTTAAGTACAATCTACTTAATTACACTCTACAGACACAATAACACTAATTTGTGTTTACCAACATCAAATACGCCATCTTACGGGTGGCCCACAAATCAACGCCTACGATCCATTAAAGCACATCGGGCTTCGCGTTTTAATTTATTTATCGTAAAAAAATGCTAATACTCCTTTATTACTGCACCAAGATACAGTATGCCAGTATAGAAGATAAATCAGTGACGCCCGGAATTGGTTAACTCAAACAACTTCTTTTTCAATGATTCGAATAAATCTGCCGTGTAAGTAATTAAACAATTCTACCTATTTGCTAATAAGTAATGTACTTTTTATATTTGTATGCTTTGATAAAGATGTTATAATAATTATAACATAATCATATCATAGATATTCCATTCAGATAATTCCGACAAACAAAAAAAATCAAATGAGAATTTATATATCAAACGGTCGACTATCTAGTACTATCAAAATAAGGTACATGAAAATTGATATAAAAATAATACGAATAAAAATATGATAGATATCAAAAGCTCATCTTTATATAAAAGAAGTTTTGTTCGTCTATCAAAGTGGGTTTGGTGAAGACTCACTGTATTTAACTTTACTGTGACCAAGCGTGTAATTAAACGAAATACATTGGTATTAAATTAAATGTCTTTATTAAAAACGACTGCTTGGCGCGCTTGGCATGTAATTATCATAAACATTATTAGCCATTAAGGTTTACGAGGATTGAACAAAGAAACATAAATAACTGCATTCTTTTAACTTAGTAAGTTTTTAACAAAATTGTGACTGTTATTATGGATGAAATTTTATATTGTAACATCCTGTTTTTAAATTATTTTATTAATAACAAAATTGGAACTGGAACTATACCAATCTCCAATTGACTATAAGATGCATAAAGTTAAATATCACCGATGGATTTTTAATACTTACATAGGTAAAATTTGATAGTAATGTACGATTTCATTGGAATATTATAGAAATTAAGTATTTTTGAATGAGTAAACTGAACCATAACTTATTGACCTTCGTCTTCATAGGAGACTACCTCAAGGACAAATACGAGGGGGCGACAGAGGTGAAGGTCTCGCGGCGAGGCAAGCTGCGCCTGAGCAATCCTCACTACACACTCCCCACTGCGCAGGACTTGGTCTACTTGGAAGAATCACCCAACTATTGCGTCAAGAATGACACTTTGGTGAATATATTTTTCTTGTTTTGATAATTATCAACTTTAACAAGTTCTTTAATAGATAGCATCAACTCAATCCGGGGACCACAGACTTTGACTTAGGGACTTACCAAAAATATTATTGATAAATAATTTTCGTAACCAAAAAATTCAGACTTATCAAGAGCTTCTTATCTCAATTGCTAATTGTAATTATATTGATGGCATTAATTTTAGGGCTCCTTAGGCACCTCAGGCCGTGAATGCAACCGAACATCCCCCGGTGTGGATGGGTGCGCACTCTTATGCTGCGGGCGAGGGTACAACACCAAGAAAATATCTGTTAAGGAGCGTTGCGGGTGTAAGTTCCACTGGTGCTGTCGCGTCGAGTGCAACACTTGTGTCAGAACGATCGAAGTGTACACCTGCAAGTGAGTTACGGACAAAAACAAAAGTCTAACTTGCCGGATTGATGAATAAAGAGCCCAAGCCTAGCACTTTCTTTAATTACGATGCAATAAATGTAAACATTGCCAAAAATCTACTTTGTTAGACTTCCCAATGCCATATAATCCAGCGCATTCGTAAAAAAAAAAATTGTTTTGTACCTAAATCCATATTTTTTAACAGAATAAATGGAATAGCTGTCTGTCATGATTATGGTGATTATTGAAATTGTATAACGAAGTTAATAATAGGTTATTATGACTTCTGCTCAAGGCATCAAGCTGCACAAGACAAATAGGGTTTTTCCTTTAATTTATGAAGAATAGAATCGCTCAAGGTGTTAATAAATATTTGTGGAGTAGTTCATTATATTCTAAAAAATAAAAAATTAAATTCTCGTAGATCTCTTACAAACATCTTCCTTACAACATAATATGATATTTTTAGCAACAGCGAAAACATGTATTATTTGTTATTTATATTCTTTTGGTAATTAGTAGGTATTAATAAATAAGTGTGGCATAAATTTTCATGTATAGTTTAAAATTTAATAGCTCTGGTAGCTAACTATTGTACAGACAACTGTAGATTTAAGATTAAGTAGATAAGCTTAATTTATTATTTTATTATTAATGTCAAATAAAAATACTCAACTGTAGAATCACATAGGTAAGACAAAACATATTTTATTAAACAAGAGGCTTCATATAGAATACGATAATTAATAAACAGAAACTTCCCATGTTGGTCTGGGACTTAAAAAGAATGTGCCAACTGTGTTTCTTGCCTAGCATGTCGTAATAGACGACTAAAGGTATATGGGGTTTTGAGTATGTGATTGTGTAGGCTAGCCACTTGTCACCACTTTTTCACAATTTTCTATCTCACCCAGCCCCGTTTTATATTTGGCTAAATGTGGTTAACGGGGCCTGCGGCCCCTTTATCTGCCTATCCCTTCGGAGATTATGGGCGTAATGTTAATAAACAGAACCAGTACCTAGTTTTAATTTGATAATAACCATATAAATATTTTAAGGCTCTGTAAAATCAAATTAAAACTGCATTGTGATTTTTTAAATATTATGATTAAAATAGAAATCTTACTTCTTCAGGCTATTCTCAGCTCTTCGATTGGAGATAAAATATTTATTTATTTTTAGATACTCTATAAAAATTAAAGGTTCTTCATTTTATCAAATTTAAAACATCTGTATTATAGTTAATAATTATTCTACACTGCGGATTTTGAGTTAAGTACATAAATTAAAGATTTTACCTTCCTATGTTTATGTCAAAGAGGCTGTCATTTGAATAATTTGGATCTGTACATAAAAATTATAATTTGGGAGATGTTTCTTTCTAATCGTCCTAACTCTATAGAACATTATAAACTTGTGGTTTATTAATATAGGTTCAAGAATAATTATAGTCTCAATTGTAAATGTATAAAAAGTGTGAGCTACTCTGTGAATTAAAAATGCTGTAGTATAAGAATTCTTTTGTCATGTCTATAAATCAAAAAGATAATTAAATAAATTGCAGTTCATCATGTGTTTGCTCTTTTATTATTACAAGCTTTTATTTATGAAATCTTATTAATATTATACCTACGAGCTCCCCCATAAGAAAAAGGCGTGAAATTATGTATGTATGTATGTACGGTCAACAGCAGGTCGAGTTACCCATTTGCAGTCTAATATTAGCACTTATGCCCCCGACATAAGGGTGGCTACAAAGTGAATAGTCTGAGGTGCTGTTGTCTGTATTAACTAATATAATAAACGGGAAATTTTGCATGGGTGGATGGATGGATATGTGAATGTTTGTCACTTTTTTATGCAAAAAGTACGGCACGCTAGCATAGCCGCGGGTAGAAGCTAGTAAACTTAAATGTTCTTTTAACTTAAAATTTGTGAATATTTAACAATTTAACACTCTTATCTCCAAAAATATATGCTACAAATACATTGGCATAGGAGCAGGCACACACACCCACACTCCTTTTTAATTTAATGTATCCAAACATATTTCGTTATCTGTGAATAAAACGGAAGTGTAGAAAAACAAGTTAAACAAGCATGCGCCGCCATATTGACAGCAGCTGACAGCTCTTCTTCTCTAGGTCTGTTTCTGCGTGAGGTTGTTTGTTTACAAAATTCGAAACGGTTTTAAAGATCAGTGAAATTAACAGTACTTAATTATTAAACTGGAATAAAGTTTTATAGTATCCTTTGAAGAATATTATAATGGGGAAGCCATCCAGCACACGGTTACCTGTTAGTTACCCACAACATTTTTTATTTTATTCCTAACTTAACAGGTAAAAAGTTTATTATTTGTAAGCATGGGCTGCATGGTGTCTGCTTCCACAAGACTTGTATTGTCGGCACGTAATTATAACAAGGTCAAATAAGATTTTCTACTATCAACCTAATAGGTGCCTAAAAACTTTCCAAATAAGAAAAATGTGCTTGAAAATTATTTATTATGAACCCATAAATAAGTTATGTACTTAAGTACTATTACATGTTTCGAAAAATCCTTACACTGTCCATGTTTTCATATTTATACACATTTATTTGAACCGTAAAATTGAAAGGTTCCACAATTATTATATAATGTGTAAACAACACAAGGTAAGTAATGAAAGCAATAGGACTAGTACATTAAGTTTTCATATTGGAATTGTCTGGTTTCCGTATCTTAGGGTTACGAAGGTCAGATCGGCAGTTGCTTCAACCAGACTCGCTAAATCCTGGATCATGGTCTAAGCGGACCCCATCTAAGCATGGGACACAACGCTAGGAAGATGATGATGACATTATGTTTTTATATGCCTATTGACCAGTATAAGAGGGAAAATAATTTTCTGCCTTTAAAGAGCTGACCGAGATCCTACCGTCTGACCAGATCAAGCTTTATGTGTTTAATTTTAATATGGTGGTGTGTTTTATGTTTGTAATTCTTTTTATGTCACATGCATTGCATAGTTTGACTCTTGGCGCAGCTGGTTTATGGTTAATGTTATAAAGCCTATCTCGTGTTATAAGCCTTCCGCGATAAGGAATGATACAACAAAAATATAATTTTTCGTTTTGAACCAGTAGTTCCTGAGATTAGCATGTTCAACTAAAAACACAAACTTCAACTAAAAAATAAAATAGTAAAAATGAAAACAGAACCAAGATTTATTAAAATACCAGCGAGATATAACAGTTTAAAACAAATATATACATCTCTGAAGAATATGCACATTGTAAGGGGTCCGTGTCATTTGACATAACGGATATCTCTGTATTACGGACAACTTTAAACCTTTATAACTTGGACAATATCAAGATACGAAACAAATCTTCTGGATTTGATTACCTATTCTGTTTGTTTGTTGACTTAAACATAAAAATAAGAAAAAGTCACATATTCTAGGGAATATAGGGGATACAATAGGTTGTATCATAATATTTTTGTGTGATCATGAAGTTAATTAGCTATTAGACTAGCTGATAATTGAAAAGTATAAGAAATATGTTAATGTTATTATATGCTTATATTTATTAGCTTTATGTTCTCATAATTTATTTTTTAACATAACAAAACAAAATCATATTTCAGAAAATATCACATTCGGAAGAATCTTTTAAAGAGACCAATCAAATGTCGGGTGTGAAAAAAATACCAATCAACATCCCAAAGATGGATGTGAAGAACAAAAGGAAACGTAGAAGGACAAAGAAGAAAATAAAAAAGCTATTTGATAAACTGCGGGATCAGAGCAACATTACTATTGATTCGTCAACAGACAGCACTGTGGTCTTATTAGATGATACGATAAAAGAACAGGATATTAGTTCGAGCCTAAGTAGGAAACGAAAATTTTCTGAAAGTTCTTTGGTTGTAAATAATAAGTGTTTAAAAACCAATTCAGCATCAGTTATAATTACCGATGATGTTGTGTTGGTGGATAATGCTGAACCTTGCAGTTCAAAGAGTAAAGATGATCTGAATGAAGATATAATAAAAGATGATGATATCCTAATTACAGATAGTCAGCCTAAAAAGGATGTAATAATTACAGAATCTAATTTAGAAAATGACATGGTCAATACAAATGCCGTTCCTTCTAGTTCGAAAACTCCCAAGAAAACCTTTGCGCCCCCTATGAATTGTTCTACGCCAATATCCAAATCGAATACAAACATTACCGTTAACAACAATGACACTGCCCAGAATTTCAACATAGACAATAATGTAACAAAAGAAATTAACAGAGATTCATTTCTAACAATAGATTTGACAACAGAAACGGATCCAAACCGTTCCAGTGTCAGTAAAACGCAGTTCAATACCGTGATAGACTTGGACAATACGCAGGAATCTCAAGACTGTACGTTTGTATCAATTAGTAACACCAGTTTGTCCATGAGCGGAGATTCTGATGTTACTGTAATAAGGAACAACTCTCGCAAGAGAGTAAACAAGTTTGTTAACGGTATTGCGAAGTTAGATGCTTCTGAGAAAGGCAGATTACTGGAGCTGATCACACAGAAAATATTTAGTGGGTGTAAAGTACCAGAGAAAGTTAAAAATAATATTTCTAATACAAGGGTAAGTGAGAATTATCGCACTAGTTTACTTACCACACATTCCTGTCCTGTTTTATTAAATGTGTAAAATAATCTAAATTTACAAAATTTTATCAATGTGTCCATATTTTTTTTTATCATAGGCAATTTTTTACCTTTTTCCATTATTTAAACTATTTCTCTTTTCTTCTTTTATTGGGTGATCGATTTATCAAGAGCTGATTGATTAAATAAAATTTGAAACCATAAAATACATAATAAATAGGTAATCTAGAAATTTTGTATAACCAACTCATCAATAATGTTTTTTTTACTGTCAAATACAATTACAGAAATAAGTTAATGATCATCTAAAAACCATGTCAATAATTCCAGAACTCTGCTAGCAAAGGCTCAGAAACAGTAGAGAACTCATACATCAAAGAAGTGATTCTCGGTCAGAAACCGTCTCGGAATAGCATTGGCAGCAACATATACAACCCAGGGAAAGACCAGAAGAACAAGACGGGACTCCGGATGATTGTTATAGATGGTAGCAATGTCGCTATGGAGTGAGTATGGTCAGGGCAATCCGTAATGTAATGGAGCCCTGGGCTAACCCTATTTAGGGCCTACAGATTTTCTAGGTTTTAATAGCGACTTGGAATCCCTAGTTCTGTTAGGTGCATTGGAGTTTTGTCTTCAATAATGGGGAATCTTTTGTCTATGGGGCCTTGCGCTGCAGCCCAAAAAGCACCTATAGTAGATCCGCCACTGAGTATCATGTTCACGGATAATGTGGAGTGTCACCCTGGTTCCCTGCAAGTCTGATGGTAACTGGCTTTTCTGCTATTTTTATGAAGTGGTGACAACTAACCACTTTCCTGCTAGTTTGGTAATGATGTAGCCTTCAGTGAAGGTTGGCAAATACTAAGTCTTTGATGTGAATTGTGGAGGCTCAATGGCGCATTCAGTAGTGAACCTGCCCCATGCGCCAAGAGTTGTGGGTTCGATCCCCACCCAAGACAAACATTCGTGTGATGATTACTTGTATTTGTTCTGTGTCTGGGTGTTAATATCTAATATTTAAGTATATATTTGTAATACCACTGTTGATTCTGATATCCATAACACTAGTGCTTTAGCTACTTACCTCGGAGTCAGATCAATGTATGTGATGTAGTCTGATATTTATTTATTTATTTGTATATGTGTATGTACATAATATTGAGAGGCATAGTTTTAAAAGAGCATATTTTAATGATAGTATGTATTTATTTTAATAAATATGCTTAAAATCCCTGTCAGTAAAAGGTGAAGGAAAGCATCGTGAAATAAAACTGGTTGTATTAGCCAGTGTGGGAAGTGGACATGGTAATTGATACAGATTCTATCAAGAATTTTTAATATTTTACATTTTCAATGTAAATTTGAGTGGCGTAAATAAAGCTGTTACCCTTTAAAAAAAAGTAAGTTGTATATTTCATTTCAGATCAGTGACAAACAACAAATGCTGTTCAGGTTGACACACAAATGCGTTTCTAATTATTTTTATTCTTGTGTCAAAGTAATAGTGTTTAATGTGACAAAGTTTGTTACTGATGTAAAGCCTATTTTCATGATTTGTTGCAAAAAAATTTAAAACATCTCATTCTTACAACCCATATTAAGTAAAGATTATCAGACAATCATGTCGGCAACACCGTTAAACGGTTCACCCATTTTTCTATACTTACCAATATTGAATTTATAATTCAAAAGTAATGTTTAGACCACTTGACTGATTGTTCTGATATTGCAGTCACCAAATGTTTTTAATCCCTTAGGGTTAAAAACCTATAGCTAGCCTATAAAACCTTACTCTTTCTTAAATAGCATAGGCTAGTTTTTATTGACTGACTGGATGGCGCATTTAGTAGTGACCTTGCCCCATGAGTTAAGAGTTGTGGGTTCGATCCTCACCCAGAACAAACATTCTTGTGATGAATATTTGTGTTTGTTCTGCGTCTTGGTGATAGCATGCAATTTTTAGGTAGGTATTATATTTTTATTACCACTGTTGATTCTGATATCCGTAACACAAGTGCTTATGCTACTTACCTCGGAGTCATATCAATGTATGTTTTAAAGTCTGATATTTAGGTATTTAGTCTAATATTTACCCTGAAAAATTACATGATAAAAATTGCTTGGGTTGACTTTTATGGCAGAATTAATAATAATTTCCACTTTTCACACTGTCTAATACTGTAGCCTGGGTGTTGCAGCTGTTTATCACTTAACGGTGAAGGAAAACATCGTGATAGATTTATTTACTGACCGAGATGCTCATCACTATGAATATTGTCAACAGGCCGGTTGGTCGAGTGGTCAGAGACCCTGGCTACGAAACCAAGGGTCGCGGGTTCGAATCCTAGGGGCAAAAGTTCCGTGTGATGAACAAGAAACATTTGTACCCAAGTCATGGATGTTTATAAACGTATTTAAGTATGTCTATCCGTTCACCTAGTATCTATAGCACAAGCTTATTGGAACTTTAGAAAATTCGTGTGAAGTCAGGGAGTTGTTATATATGGCGCAAATTAATGGTCCTCAAGAGAGCAGATACCGTTATGTTACATACTAAGAGTTTGAAGAGGTCTTAAGGTATGTTGAGACTGCTTCAAACTTACAGCAACCATTTTTTCTATGACTAAAACTGTTTAACTTGCAGACATGGGAAAGGCAGGGTGTTTTCTGTGCGGGGCCTCAAAATTTGCATTGATTATTTCCTGAAGAGGGGCCATGTGGTGAAGGCGTTTGTGCCTAGATTCAGGTAAATATAATTGCTATATATCAATAATGCCTACTGCTTACATTTGAAAATATCGGAAGAAGCGATGAAGCGGAAAAAATCTGTCTATTATTCTTAGTAGTACTGTAGGTTTTGAGTTTTTTTTTTTCTAAAAGACCCCATTCTGTGACCATGTATGATTGATAGTGATACTGATGCTGGCGAGTTTGGCTATTACATTCTACTTTGTAACTCTTAGGAGAATCAATCAAATTGAATCATGGCTCACACATCCATAGCTGTTTGAATGGTCAGGCTTCCGATGATCATCAAACACACTAGGGTCATTGGAGTTAAAAGAAGTATTGACACCTATATGTATCTCTTTTATAAGAAAACTTCAGGTTACCCTATGGGCATCCCAAAAAATAGTTTAGCCTCATCAGTTCGAAAGTTAGGAAACCTAGAAAACGAAGGCTAGGCAACGGATAAAACTTGTCAGGAGACGTGGATGTTAAGGCATATCCGAATTCCCATAACACCCCCAATCGGGCGATGGGGAGCCTAGTGTATACGCCAACTATCTATGACCAAAGAGGGGGTCTTTGACTCAAATTCACCTACCACCTTGCTCTCATGAGTTAGGGACCTACCGAGCTTAGGAGCCCCGGGGCGTTACCCTTGGTAGCGACGCCCACACCCTGGCTGGTCTCGTCCGCCAGCCGCTAGCGAGTCCCTGCGAGGCTGTCTGTCGCAGGTGCAAGCTGGGCAAGAGCTCGGAGCCGCGTCTGCTGGACGAGCTGGAGCGGCGCGGGCTGGTCGTCTACACGCCCTCCAGGGAGATACAGGGACGCTTGATCACCTCCTACGACGACAGGTCAGCATATTCGAGACATTAAATGAGGTGGTTGACACCGATCATGTGTTCACTCTTTATGAGCTGTTAAAACGTTACGTTTCCATAGATTTTGTATAGATTTACTGAAACGTGACTTAACGCCTTACCTACTAGGGTCATTGGAGTCAGAAGAAGTAAGGGACGCTGAGAAAGTACGCCCTCCAGCACGTCTAGGGCAAATTGATAAGATAATTATAGTGTCAGGTGATTGGATATTCGGGGGATTGAATTGTACTAGTATTGGAGCATTTTTCGCACCTTTGCCAGCTCAGAGGACCACGGGCACATTGGAAGCTAAAAAATATATTGTTTAACTATTGTTTTTAATACGCACAATGGGGTTAATACTTACTTATATTATATTTCTTACTTATCCAACATTACAGATACATAGTCCAATGCGCAGCGGAATTCGACGGGGTCATAGTATCCGGGGACAACTACCGCGACCTTCACCGGGAGAACCCGCGCTGGCGCGCCGTGATCGAGCAGCGACTACTGCCCTTCACCTGGGTCAACGACATGCTCATGTTCCCCAGGGACCCTCTGGGAAGGAACGGGCCGACACTCGACGCGTTTCTGAGGCACTCGGCAGCTACGAGTACGAACATACCTAGTATTGTGCTGTGAATTTTGAGGGTATACCTAGTATTGTGTAAGTGACTTTTGGTGGTCGTTTTTTATTTAATGATGTTTCGGTTTTTATATTCAATCACTTGTCAACGACATGCTCATGATTCCTCGGGACCGCGGAAGAAACGGACGACGGCACTCGGCAACAACATACAGAATTGGTTCAGCTATTTTGGAAATTAGCCTCAATGACAAAGACAGATAGACTAACTTGAAATTACAAACAGATATTTTAATTTTATTTATCGGTATAGATACTTTTATTAATCGGCATTTTTTTTATATGAAACTAGCGCGACCACTGTGTTTGATCAAACTTGTATGTCCCGTTGCTTGTGAGTCGTTGGGAACATGAGCCTAAATTAAGACGTGACTAAGTGCCGGTGTAAATCGTCCTTAATGAAATATTCTCAATTCGCAAATAGGCTTTTTATAGGATGTTAAAATAGCCGAATCGACACGTATTTGATAAGAAAAACAATAAATTATAAGTTAATAGGCTTTTATATATAATACTATAACATAACCATACTAGATTTAACTGATATGGTTTTATATATTGATTGAAGTGACTGCAATTGACCTTTGTAACCCTTAAACCGGGGGACCAAAATTGGATCATAGTTTGACATCCATAGTTATGTAAATATGCAACTTTCACAATGTTTTCCTCGCCGACCTACTGGTATAATTTGTGCATAGATTATATGGAAATTGATATGGACCGGCACTAGAACCAAACATGTATGACGCAGTTATAACCACTAATCACTAGCGACCACCAAAGCTAAACTAAAGTAGACATGGACAGTAAAATTGGTGGTTAACTAAATACATTCAGAGTTTGGTCTTCATATAAGTCAGTCGATTGTAATGTATACCTCCAACAAATTGTAACGTTATCTTATTTTCGCTGTAAATACATATTTTTAGGATTTACGTTTGTTGCACTTAATGCAGCTTGTTTTCGCAAAATGTTTTGTAGTTAAACACTGCAAATGTACAGAATTGTAATTTTTACGTTAATATTATTTTGTTTTGGTTTTATAGCATTTAAGAAGCATTTGGAAACGATATATTGTAACTGAGTTACAATATATATGTTTTTTGTGTTTCTCTCGGGTTACCATATTAAAAATATTTTATTATTGGAATAAGATTTATGCAGTCTTTGTGGCACAATATTTTATGAATATTGGTGGTGTTTTCATATAAATAACTTGGTTAAAATAATAATCTGTGGCATTGTATAAACACGAGTTTTTAATGGATTAAAAATAACTGTTTGATACAATAGAACATTTTATGACCTGTGGGAAAAAACGTTAAAAATTGATACTAAATTGAGAAATGAATGTATAGTCATTTATGATTGAAGTCTTTTTAACTAAGTACATAAAAATTCTCAACCAATTTCATTTAAAACAACTGGTATTTATTAAAAAAATATGAGCCTATGATTATGATATCAATGGAATTTTTATCTCCGATCATCATAAATTATGAAAATTATTTTAATCTCTTCCCTGGACAAAATATTGAATTTCAAATATTTTTATATTGTGTTCCATAATTGTCTGTAGTTATATGTGTTATCATAGTTTCACAAGTTCTAAGACTGTTAGAGTAATTGAAATATGTGATAATATCTAGTTGTCAGTTTTCGTATATAATACTCTGAACTTGTGTATAAATTAAGTACCGTCGGTCTGATGTCGGAATTTGTTAGAAAATGTTTATTTTTTATAGAATAAAAATGTTTTAACTGTGTAATTATATGTTTCATTACAATCTCCTATGACCATTTAATTAGATGTCGATGACAACTGAAAAATAAACTGGATGAGGATCCGAGAACCGTGTACGATTTAACTCGTTCAGAGCCACCGACTCACCTGGGGAGTTCACGTTAATCTTATTCCAGTGCTGAGGACTCGCCCGGCGATTTCAGTCTTTCGTTAAATGCAGCAGTTATACCAACTGTTGTCTCAATTACTCCTGTCCCATACTTGGTAAAAGTCGAAAAAATTTATAGTTCGACGGTAAACAAATGAGAAAAAAATCTCACTATAATTCGACGTCGTACTAGTGAGAACAAAGGCTGATAGACATCAAGGAAATCAAAAGCCATCATTTTTCAAAACTGTTTATTAGATCATAATTTGATTATCGACATATTTGGATACCAGATACTAGCTACTACTATGAAATATTTATTGAAATGTTGTATTTATACATTTTAGGTGAGGCCATATTTAAAACTGCCATAGTATCATATGTGTATGTTAAAGAAATATATTATAGATGTATGTAGTCTTTTAGGGAGCGATAATTCTTCAAAGATTCTCGAATATGCACAAGATCAAATTTTTTTCTAGCAAAATACATCATATAATTAGCAAAAGAATGCTCATTTACTGCAACTTTTCCAAAACTTAAAAAAATAACGTTCATAAAGACTTAAAATTATTCAAAACCAAGAACAATGTAACAACTTAAAATAAGTAAATACAATTTTAAACGTTATAGACCTTAAAAATATTAGTTTTTCATGCGTAGTACAAAAAGGTTTTGACTTTCAGCATAATGTTTGATTCTTAACAGTACAGTCAATTAATTCTAAAAGTGCACTTATATTAAAAAAATTGGCATTTATCGTATAACTAAAAAACGTGTAAAAATATTGTGTTACGCTTATTTTGGACTTACAGAAGAAACGTCATATACATATATTCGAAAAATGTATCAATTGTGTAATCCAAATGGGCCATAAAATCTATTTGTTAGACAATTCATTAACGTTTAATTAAAATTATCGAAATTTAAATTTTTACTAAGATTTATGCACTGGTACATTATAATCTTAAATCAATATGCCAGATAATGGCATAGCCAAGAAAAAAAGCTGATTCCGATTTAATTTATTAAGTAGGTAAAAGGAATATCAGATCAGTGGCGGACTAATCGGGGGACGGAAGGGGCGGTCCGTCCCAGGCCTCTGGTCCCGGGGGGCCTCATATTATCCCTTAAGTTCCTGTAATCATCCAATAAGAAACAGCTCTGGAGCCCCGGGCCTAAAACAGGCTTAGTCCGTCACTGTATTAGATATTACATAATTAATAATAAATAATGCTGACCCAGATGAACTGGAGAAATAATAGGCAATAAAACGTTTTTTGTTTAATAATTATATTTAAGAATTACTTAACACAATAGTAAAAAGCCCATGCTTAGAATTAAAACAGAATCGATTTTAGACTAGAAAGTCTATGACGTTTCCTCACACCTATATACTATATAAATAACCCTTACTCGACGCCTTATCATAATCTCACTTTCCTTGCTCCAAGCTCAAAGCTTTTACTTCGCAGTCTTTCAAAAACAGACATAAAGTGCGCCCTTACAAAACCACTTAACTGAATCAATGATTTTTTTAATCTGGACTGATCAACTTGCTGATTTAAAGAGATTACAATCTGTGAAAAGTGACATCTTTCGTTTTCGCCATAAACAATAACCAGGCAAATCATGCTTATACCACAACATTAATTGAATAATAAATCAAAGGGAAACTTTCTAAAGAATATTTTAAATACAATATCGGTAAAATTAAATAAGATTGTAAAAAATCAAAACAGGATCCAAATGTATTCAGGTTAACACAGTGGAAGAAAGTCTGATACACGTCTTAATCTTAGGTTTTGATAAGATTTCAGCAAGTTATATTGGACTGAGGTCATACTTATTTAAAAAAAAGCTTTAAAATTTATATGCTTATTGGCTAACGATTCTAATTTCAAAGAGTTCTTAACTTAGAGATTATGCCTGGGTTTTATAGGAAGATTCGTATTATTTTGGCACTACTTCTAAATAGCATTTTATGTTCAGCGCATTAATTAAAAATACAAAAACACAATTAGATTTAATTTGGATGGATAAAATGGATGTTATTTGCTTTCTCTAATTGGGCACAGATTATTAATTGAATTTGTTAATAATTATTTTATCAGAAATGTATTGATTACCAAAATATAACTTGTATTCCCATTATTTTAATTTACAAAAATAATTACTCACAATTTTAGTTACATTTCAATATGAATGGACGATTTATTAAATTGTATTATAATGATAACAGTTTGGAAACATTTGGAATCTAAGTCATCAAATTTAGTTAATTTATAAACAATCAAGTAATTTAGCTGTAACAAAAGTATTAATAAATTGAAAGGAAAGGCAAGTAAGGGATTACCAAAATATCGATTTTCTATTCAAAATAGTTTGTATCACCTCACTTGCTTGATAAAAATGTTTTGTAGTTTAACAATTGATATCAGAGCAATATGTACACCGAATGATTTAAAAAAGTACAGCCTGTATATTTCGTAGTTAAGTTGCAATGAAACAGCTCCTTCGGTACACACTTTTACACTTAAAAATGCAAGTCTGTTTTTTCTAAAAATGCAATTCAAAATAGCATATTATATATACCATCACGCCCATAATCCCCGAAGGGGTAGGCAGAGCCAAAGGGGCAGCAGGCCCCTTTAGCATATTATCATCATTTGAAATTAAATATATTATTATTGAATTAAAAAAATATATTATCTGCACTGATTGACCACTATTAAATTATTTTTTTATCAAAACTACAAAACAATTATAAACATATTTATTAACTAGCGCCCACGACTTCGTCCGCTTTAATTATACCCTGATATAGGTTAATTATTTGTGAAAACCGCTATAACATCCGTTACGTAGTTTTGGAGATTAGCGAACACAGACATAAAATCTACTTTTTTGTGTTTAATTACTCTTCTCTGATCGTCAAAACTCTTTTTATTTATTTTTTTATTTATTTAATGTACAGACACGAACTTTCTACTGGTTTATAATATGTATAGATTAACTCCAGAAACGCGACTGCACAATCTCTGTAGCATTACTTTAAACTCAACTTAAACATTAAATAAAAGATGAGATCTTTGAATACTTTAACTGTTTTTGAAGGGAATTATTTACGATTACTGGTTAACGTTAAACTTACGCTAAGTTTCACTAAGTCTAACTTAATCCCAACTTATCATCAAGCCCATAAATTCAGCACCTTTTTATTACTTACTTCATTGCTACGCCTCCTTGATACTACGGAGTTCTCATTAGCAACACAAGACGCATTTCAGACTGGTCTTAGAGAAAAATCTCTATCCATTCTCGCTAAGACACGATAGTAAGTATTCGAAGCGTTACATATCTAAATATCTAAAGGGAATAAAAACGATTTTAAATATTACTTCTTTAAAAACTATGATTAGTTTGAGATGCGTCTTCTGTAAAACTGCCGAGGTAACCAACTACATCCTAGCTATGCCATGTGGTAGATATTTCATTTAAGCTAAGCAGTATCTTCATCTTTAGATAACCCATCCAACTTAAGTTGCTCCAACTGTAGTTGCCTTCTTATAGAACCCAACTGAGTCAGTATACTCACGTTCTTACCTTCATCATTTGATATCGACTTCAATATATTCTTCTGCACCGCCGGGACCTTCCATTTGTCATCAACTTTCTTCATCGCGTCGCTAAGATCCGACCCACTTTCGACTCTATCCAGTTGCGTTACAGGCGAATGTCGCAAAACAGGTATCGATAATGAGTCTAAAGACTCCTGCGGCAGGAGAGACTTCCTCTCCTTCGGGATAGGTTTAACTCTATCCTGTTTCACTTTAGGCAGATCGTGAACTGGAACTCTCTCAACGCTCTTCCCATTAGTCCCAATACTTTCCATATCAAATTCCTTGCTCAACTCGTACGCTTTGAAATTCAAATTTCTCCTTAAATAACCGTCTACATCGTAATTTGGGGAAAATATAGAATCGTCTGGTATATTAGTGGAGTATGGTTTCCTCTCTGTGTCTTTAGATCTCTCCTGCAGGAGAGGGCTCTCTTTAGCTCTTTCCTTGTAGCTTTCTATAGGCCTCTCTTTGAAGTAGGCGCTTTCTATCGACCTCTCCTGTAAGAGAGGAGGGTCCTTGTTCCTCTCCTGTAAGAGAGGGTAGTAGAAGGGTAGTTTGTCGGTGTCGCCGCGGGAGGGGTGCCTCTTGGGCTGCTGGGTGAGCGGCGCGCGGGTGAGCTTCATTTGTTCCTGGTCGATGTCTTTTTGGAGTTCTTTGCGTTTCTTGTCATATGCTCTGTTGTCTTCTTTTATCTGTAAACCAAAATAGGTTATACAGATAGAGTTACACAGTATAAATATTAAATTATTTTAATATTTGATACCAAATGATCTTTGAAATATATGTAATAGTTATGATCATCATCTTCATCTTCCTAGCGTTATGTCCCGTGTTTAGACGGGGTCCGCTTAGACGATGATCCAGGATTTAGCGAGTCTGGTAATTACATTGAAGCGACTGCCGATCTGACCTTCGTAACGATAAGATAGGGGAACCAGACAATTTTTGGATCATGGTTACAAATCCAAAGTTGTTTGAATTTGCAGGTTTCATCACGATGTTTTCCCTCACCGTCGAGCTAGTGGTATAAATACGTACATAGACTTGAATAATCCAGAGGTGCGTGCCGGGGTTTGAACCCGCACTCCTCGGTTAAGAGGCGCGTGTCCTTACCATTGAGCTACCACCGCTTATATGTAATAGTTATGATATTACCATTTTTATATAAAAAAAAATTTAATAACATTTCTTAAAAGGCCATTGATGATGCATTAGAGTTTTCTTTTTTTTGAAGTTTTGTAGGCGTTAAGTCAGCTATTCGTCACTGCTAATGTTGCCGAAAAATCATCACAACAACAATCGATACATCGATAGTATCGATTTCTCTGTTAGTGCAATACAATACTATCGATAGTCTATACGATATTGAAGAGCAATACTGTCGATAGTATCGATACTATCGATAGTTAATTGGTTGGCAGCGATCGAAACTATTGACACTATTGATATTGCTGTTTACCGATAGTTTTCAGTATCAATAGACAATCGATACTATCGATTTTCTTCAACTATCGATAAGCTATCGATACACAATCGATATTGGCCTATCAAGTGGCAACACTAGTTACTGCTTTTTCACAAGATTCCTAGATGGAAACCCAACTCAATTTTAGCCAAATGTGGTGGTTTAAGGAGCGCATTTCTCCTTAACGTAAAGCGTGGTCAATGTAGGTATGTATGTATGTATATAGGGATCGCAATCCAGCGTCTGTGGATCCAGCAAAGTTAAGATTGTGCTGAACCCATCTAGATTGCTTGATCCAGTATTTCAATCTATACTAATATTATAAAGAGGAAAAATTTGTATTTTTGTATTTGTGTGTGTGTATGTTTGTAATGAATAAACTCAAAAACTACTGTGCCGATTTCAAAAATTCTTTCACCATTGGCAAGCTACATTATCCGGTAGTAACACAGGCTATATTTTATCCCCATATTTCTACAGGAACGGGAACTACGCCGGTGAAACCGCGGGGCGCTGCTAGTCCCTAATGTAGGAAAATTAACAATTATTTAGTTCCAAGCATACATACAGCTCGGTCCATGTCCTGGTGCCTCGTCAGCTCGGCGTCGTGCGCGGCGCGCAGCATCCGCAGCTGCTCCTCCAGGCGGCGCATCTCGGCCGCCTCCAGCATCCTGCAACACAACATCACTTTATTCGACTGGCCCGTTGGTCGAGTGGTCCGAGACTGCTTTCACTGTTTAAAGGATGATTGCAGGGGATGTTTTATTTTATATTCGTTTCTTATTGGACCATCAGAGGGCCTCGCAATATAGAAGGTAAATAAAGTTAAGGTTTTGCCACTGTTTGTGACAGTTAATCCCTCCTTCCAGGGATTCGGGGCCACCTTCCAAAGAGTACTTTATTCAAGGTACGTTTACTACGGAAGAACAATAACATAGTTACAGTACTAACTTCTCCCTGGTCTTCCTCTCTTCTCTAATGCGTTGCTGTTCCAATATCTGGTTCTTCAACTCCTGCTGGTAGTACTGGCGACGCTCTGCCGCTTCCTGAAAGATGCATATACAAACAATATACCTAAATATATATAAAAAGAAACACAGGATAGACTGTCCTAACTAACTAAACTTCACGCCACTTCCCTAGCTGGGTAGGCAGAGAGAACCAAACGCCATATGGCACGATCCTTACACACCTCACTCGCCTCTTTAACATTCATAATCCTTTTCATACCAGCTCTACGGTTTTTATGACTCCTAACATCACCTTCTGTTAATACACGACCAATCTGGTCGTGGTAGATGAGCCTGGGCCTTCCGCGGCTCCTACATCCTTCCTGTCCTATATATAAAAAAACGCAGTAACGTAGTGAAAAACGCGAACGCGTTCTCGAGTGAAAAACGTAGTAACGTTAAAGCTATAGTTATATTAGATTAATCGTCGATTCTACGCCTGACATCTCTCCGGTCACATCGAATTACCGTCTCAGCAGACTATGAGAGTGAAGGAATAGGCAGTGCACCTGTGTTTGCGCACACACTTGTGCACTATAGTATCTACTACGGGCTAATCCTCTTGAGATTAGCCGGCTTGATCGAAATTGGTGACGCCATTATTATTACCACAGACTAATAATATACTACGTACAACAGAGGGTCACTACTTGAAAAGTTACTGCTATAACTCGCGCAAGAACATCGACAGTGGTGAGTAATTGGAACTACAGCAAAGTTTAGTATATTTGTCAGGAATAATACAAGATGGCGCTACAAGCACAGGTTAGTTGTTTCTTAGTAATAATACGCTGTCTGTGTAAAATTCATCGTTTTAAAACAAAGATTATTTTGGTTTGCTTCTGAAGAAAATATTTTATATTCATGTTTTTCACCTAAATTTAATAAATTATCTTAGTAATGACGTAAATAACAAATTTTATGCAAAAACTTTTTTTTAAAGTGAAATAATAACGTTTTTATTCGGTTTTATCTCTCAATCAGTCTAAATGATGCCTGTAGCGACATCTGTCTGTGTCAAGTCTATACGAAATCTAAAATGTATGTGACTGACCAGACATGTTATTACTATTACATCTTATGATAATGATAACGATGATGATAATGGTGATGTTACCTTCTCCGCCTGCATGTTGCGCAGCTGTATGGCGTCGGCGTCGAATATGGACGGCATGTACGAGTGGCGCAGGTCCGAGGTCAGCTTGTCGCGGTTCGACTTCCGGATCAGCGTTGAGGACCTCTCTGGAAAAGTTTGGGTCTCAAAAAATGTGACCAGCTGTGACGAGGACGGGGAATGACTCAAAAAAACATGAAACACGTGTAACGTACTTACATACATACATAACATCACGCCAATAATCCCCGAAGGGGTAGGCAGTGTCAAAGGGGCAGCATGCCCCTTCAACCACATTCAGCCATAAACAAAGCCGGGCTGGGTTAGATGGAAAATTGCGAAAAAGCCCAGAACCCGATATACTATTAGTCGCCTTTTACGACAT
Organism: Glyphodes perspectalis; assembly: GCA_951394215.1. Taxonomy (NCBI): domain Eukaryota; kingdom Metazoa; phylum Arthropoda; class Insecta; order Lepidoptera; family Crambidae; genus Glyphodes; species Glyphodes perspectalis. The sequence continues at coordinate 8,897,957 of OX596223.1, forward strand.
GGTAGGCAAGAACCACAGTTGGCATATTCTTTTTAAGTCCCAGACCAACACGGGACAGTGGGCTGGGTTGGATGGTGTAACGTACTTAATGGATGGATATGATGTCTCTGACCTTAAGGTGGATCAAATTAATTTCCATACTTTGTCCAACAACTGATCTGACAGTAACACAGGTCTCATAATACTCTACCAACACTGACCGTCAATGATTTCTCAGCGATCTCTATAAATATATATCCATCTATATGGCTATAGAATAATTTGGATGCACTTGTTTTACATGTTTTACTAACAGTAGTTTATGTCTTATCTGTGACTAACACACTGATCCTAGTTTTGGTCCCACTATGACCTTATGAGAGGCAGATGTAGGAGGTACTCTTCTTACACTGACCGTCAAAATCCCCGTAACTCCTCCTCCTCTCCTGCTTGTCAGGCCACTTGTCGCGCAGCGGCCAGGCGGCCGGCTGCAGCGGCCGGTCCGCCGCGTCCGCCGCGGTGTGCGGGGACAGCTCCCTTTCCGCTTGCGTCAGCTGGCTTTTTGGGGACAACGGGAGCTGGGGACGGGAAAGTCAAAATTGGATGCTATTGATGTTGCACTATCGTGCTTGCAATCCACGAAGGGGTAGACAGAGTACAAAGAGCGATAAGAAGATAAAACTTTGGCACGTATTTTTATAATATTTGATTGTAATTGTATTCAATATTGGCTACTTTAAAAAACAAATCCGTCGTCTTTAATAAAAAATATATTATACCTATGTGCTTGTTTATGGTTTACGTGAAACCTATAACCTACTGGTCTAAGGAACTAATTAAATATAAAGGATTTTAGATTATGTTTTTCTTTTCATACAAAAGGTTTCGCATTGTTAGTAGTCATAATAACCGTAGAGCCGGTATGAAAAGGATCATGAATGTTGAAGAGGCGAGTGAGGTGTGTAAGGATCGTGCCATATGGCGTTCGGTTCTCTCTGCCTACCCCGCTATGGAAGTGGCGTGAAGTTTAGTTTTAGTTTAGGTTTCGCATTGACTAAAAATAACCTTGTATATTCGTAAAAAATCCCAATACGCACTTACCCTAAACACATCAGCATCATCGGTTTGGACGGCGACCGACAACGGTGCTGTCCTGCAGTCCACTTGGACGCCGGTATCCACTCTGCTGAATATAAAACAAAAAAATATATAATTTACATACACACATACCGTCACGCCAGACCAGACTGCCTCGTTGGTCCAGAGCGGTAGCATGCGACGCCTAACTAAGAGGTTCCGAGTTCGTATCCCGGGTCGAACCAAACATTTGTGACTGGTTATTTCATACGTACATAACATAACAAAACATCACGCCCATAATCCCCGAAGGGGCAGGCAGAGTCAAAGGGGCAGCAGGCCCCTTTAACCACATTTAGCCGAAAACAAAACTAGGCTGGGTTAGATGGAAAATTGTAAGTAGTGACAAATGGCTTGTCGCCTACACAATGACACACCAAACACCCTATATACCTTTAGTCGCCCTTTACGACACGCTAGGCAAGAGACACAGTTGGCACATTATTTTTAAGTCCCAGACCAATATGGGACAATGGGTGTTTCAATATTTAAATTACTCAGTAACAGTCCGGAGTCAGGAAGTTGGCGGTTTAATCACCCCCGTGCCTCGGAAAGCACGTTAAGCCGTTGGTCCTGCGCCTGACCTCTCTCCGGTCAAGTTGAGTTGCCGTCTCACCGGACTATGAGAGTGACGCAACAGAGAGAGCATCTGTGTTAGCGCAGACACTTGTGCACTATAATATCTCCTGCGTAGGCTAATCCTCGTTGAGATAGGCCACTTTGGCCGAAATCCATTACAAATATATTATTATACTGGCTCGATGGCGTATTCGGTAGTAACCCTGCCTTATGCGCTAAGAGTTGTGGGTTCGATCCCCACCCAGGACAAACATTCGTGTGATGAATACTTGTTGGTTCGGTGTCTGGATGTTAATATGCAATATTTAAGTATATATTTGTAATACCACTGTTGTTTCTGATATCCGTAACACAAATGCTTTAGCTACTTACCTCATGGAATCAGATCCATGTATGTGATGTAGACTGATATTTATTAATTTAGTATAGGTAACACGCTAGGGAAGTGGCGTGAAGTTTAGTTAGTTAGTTAGTTAGTATAGGTACCACTCACTTATATGCCAATGAACCGCCATACTGCACATTACTGACACTCGCCCGCCTGTCAGGGCTTCGCCGCTCGACCTCTCTGCGTCTGTCTCTCTCCCTCTCCCTCTCTTCGCGTTCCCTCTCCCTCTCTTCTCGCTCTCGCTCCCTCTCCCTCTCCTCTCGCTCGCGCTCTTTCACCTCTCGTTCGCGACGCTCTTTCTCTGCTTGATCTTTTGCTTCTTGCTTCTTTTTGGCTTGCTGGAATGAGTTAATAAGACATATTTAAGTTACTAATAAAAAGTTACTAATAAAAAAAAATAGTAAGACCGAGCTAAGACTAATTGATTATCATGGCAGTATTCGAGAAATATTCTATATTTTAGGTTCTGTCCATCTAATAAGACCGGCTGAAAAATTCACTTGGACTTTGAATCTTATACTTGGTCCTTCAAACAGAATACTTGCTTAGTTCAGCCCGACATATGATCAGAATATGTATATGGTCCTACGAACCAGATATATAGTCGTACGAGCCGGACACCTGGTCCTTCGAGCCACACACCAAATCCTCACTCTCACCTCGTCAAGATACTCCCGGTACTGCTGCTGCCGCAGCCGCCTTAGCGTGTTGCGCCTGCGCTCGTACTCTCCTAGCCCGAGCAGCACGTCGCCGGACGAGCGCTCGCCCCGGACCAGCGGGTTGTTGGGGGAGTACTCGCCCGCCTTCAGCATCACGGGGAGGCCCAGGTACCGCTAGAACGGAAAGCAGTTAGTTACGGATAATTTAAAAGACATTAGGAAGGGAAACCAGCAGATTTTTATAAAGAGGAAAGATTTGATTGTTTGTTTGTTTGCATTGAATAGCCTCCGAAACTACTGGACCGATTTGAAAAATTCTTCCACCAATAGAAAGCTACTTTATCAGCGAGTAACATAGGCTATATTCTATATCCGAATTTCTCCGGGAACGGGAACTACGCGGGTAAAACCGCGGGGCGCTGCTAGTTTTAATATAAATAGGTAAGCATATTTATTGCATGTTGATCAGGGATTTAAAGAGAATGTGCCAATGTGTTCCTTGCCTAAACATGTCGTAAAAGGCGACTTATAGTGGGTTTCTAATTTTAAAGGGGACGAGTTAGCCACATATCACTACGTTTCCGCAATTTTCCATCTAACCCAACACGCCTCAATTTTGGACTAAGTGTGGTTTTATGAGCTTTGTTCTTTGGACTACCCTATCGCGGAGTATGGGCGTGATGGTATGTTATTAATTGGTAGCAAGTTTCGACTGAAGACCAAATGGTATCAAACATTAAAAAACGAATTTTCAAGTTGCGTGATTTTGAATACGTAGTATCTAAACACACGTCATCATCTTCTTAGCGTGATGTCCCGTGTTTAGACGGGGTCCGCTTAGACCATGATCCAGGATTTAGCGAGTCTGGTAATTACATTAAGCGACTGCCGATCTGACCTTCGTAACCCTAAGTTAGGGGAACCAGACAATTTTTGGATCATGGTTGCAAATCCAAAGTTGTTTTTGAATTGGCAGGTTTCATCACGATGTTTACCTTCACCGTCGAACTAGTGGTACAAATTCTTACATAGTTTTTAAAAAATCCAGAGGTACGTGCCCGGGTTTGAACCCGCACTCCTCAGTTAAGAGGTGCGTGTCCTTACCATTGAACTACCACCGCTCTAACACACGTATTATATAGATAATTATTTACTCAACTGTACATAACGAGATGAGCCTGTGAGTTTATTTCGTAATTTGCACACAACAATGTGATGGCACTCGAAAATGCCGAAGCTTTGTCTATTGTCTTTTGAATTGACGACACAATGAGGAATTAAGTATTCCAGGTCAATGATCTCAAGCTAATTCCGTGTATGTATGTAATCTTTAGTCTGGAATTCTGCACAACATATATATATGAGGTTTTACCTCTTTTTGGCATATTGTACGCATTGGTCCGTGCACCTTTAAGCTAGTTGGCTAAATGGTCACAATAAACTCTTTAACTAACAGGCTAACAGGGACAAGTTAGCCACTTCTTACTACTTTTTCACTATTTTCGATCTTACTTAAGAATATATTTTTTTAAACAAAATTAATTAAAAAATGTTTGTTAATTGGACTCTACCGAGCCTTACAGGAATCGGGATGATGACTACATTAAAAAACTAATTCTATTTAGTCCATCAGTTAGATTATACAAAAATACTCAACACATATTTTTCGCTTTATCAAATTAACAAACAATCACAAAGTTAGAGAGCATCAAAGTTTTGGAGTGGGGGCTTGCGACGTCACTATTTCGTAAAAATTGTACGAAAGTGTGACGTCACGCGCAACTTGAACGCATTGTATCTTCGTCAATGTTTGTTTGACAAATAAATAAAAAAATACGTGTTCAATATTTTTTTATAATCTAACTGACGGACTAAACATATTTCTTTAGTCATCTTGCCTATTCCTGTCATGATGATATATATGTACCTACTTGTACCCACTTTTTGATATGTAACTAAGTAAGCTACTTCACTATACAATCTAAACTCAAATACAAGTCGAAATAAAACCCCCAGCGTAAGCAAAACAAGGAATTAACTAAAGGTCAGAGACCGAGAGGAAAGCAGAACCGATCGTACGTACATAAGCGAACGCCTATACTGGAACATGTAAATGCGGTATGCATATTAAAACGGCCTAATCGCTGTGACACAATCCGAATAACTACAGTGAAGTCGATACTGAAAGAGTTTTAGAAGAAGTTGGAAACGCCAGCGAAATTAAATAAGTTAAACGCTAATAGTTAACTATGAATATTCTCACCCTCTGGGCACTCGGGGCTCGTGCCCAGGGCCGTTTCGTTTTGGGCAGGACAGGGCAATTTCAGAAATGATTGATGATTGCTGAATCAACGAAGTGAAATAAGGTATACAATAGTATATGAACAGATTGTGACCGGCCTAGCTTGGATTGCGGTGAAATGGAACCTATCAGGATATTTTGGACTATTCAAATGTGTTTAGAAACCTCGTGCTATAAGCTTTTACAAATACATATAGAATTACTAGCTGACCGGCGAACTTCGTTCCGCCTAACAGTCAATGACACATAATCAGATTAAATAAATTGAGATGTAAGCTATCCTATCTTTCAAGTTGGATCAAACTGCACACGGTGAGCAAATTTGATTAAAATCGGTTAAGTAGTTTCGGAGTCCATTGCGGACAAACAACGTGACGCGCAATTTATATATATTAAGATTTTTAATATGCCCCTTTGACTCTAAAGCCGGGGTTCGGGGTTTACGGGCACGATGTATGTATGTATTAATATGATACACCGCAGTTAGAAATAGAAATCTCGTGTTTACCTAATATTAATAGACCCTGTTTTAACTATAGCGGATTATAAAATGGTAATAATCTGAAAACCGAATCACCTTTCCATACTATCTTCCTAGCGTTATGTCCCGTGTTTAGACGGGGTCCGCATATACCATAATCCAGGATTCAGCGAGTCTGGTAATTACATTGAAGCGACTGCCGATCTGACCTTCGTAACCATAAGAAAGGGGAACCAGACAATTTTTGGATCATGGTTACAAATCCAAAGTTGTTTGAATTTGCAGGTTTCATCACGATGTTTTCCCTCACCGTCGAGCTAGTGTTATGAATACGTACATAGATTTGAAAAATCCAGAGGTACGTGCCCGGGTTTGAACCCGCACTCCTCGGTTAAGAGGCGCGTGTCCTTACCATTGAGCTACCACCGCTCAATCACCTTTCCATACTGCTATTCATTATATCACACAATTGTAACCGTCGCATGCCACACCGACATTAATCACACTACACACGCCGATTAACGAGTTAATTAATTGATACAAGCGTTGTGGACGTAATTATGTTGTGGGAAAACTGTGTGATTACCTGTACTGTACAGTAATTGCCTATTACTTTTTGTGCCGTCACTTGTGCTTCAGAACGAAATAATTTGTTAATGTCTTCTTTCATAGTTTTGTTCTGGCGAGTTTGGAGGACTTTCGTTGTCATCGGATGATGGAATTACAAATATGTTGATGATGATAACATTTTAACCCCTCAGAAAATACACGAACTGTTATCATTTGACAAGTTAGATGGCGCATTCGGTAGTAATAACAATAAATATCCGACGACATCACATACATTGAACTGACTCCGTGGTAAGTAGCTTAACTTGTGTTACGGATATCAGAATCAACAGTGGTATTACAAATATATACTTAAATATTGTATATTAACACCCAGACACAGAACATATTATTATTCGTATGATGAATACTTGTGTTTGTTCTGTATCTGGGTGTTAATATCCAATATTTAAGTATATATTTGTTATACCACTGTTGATTCTGATATCCGTAACACAAGTGCTTAAGCTACTTACCTCGGAGTTAGATCAATGTATGTGATGTCGTCGGATATTTATTATTATTTATTTATTATTTATTTATTGCATTGCATATTTGCATATTTATGGTGATCCCGTAACTCAACATTTAAACAAAAATCGATTGTAGGACATTCTCGTTCATATCCGTAAGTGTTATATTTGTCGAAAGTAAATTCTTTAGATTTGGTTTATTTGTAGTAGTAGCTTACTCGCTAAAAATTGTGCTGCAATCTGAATTTCGAGTATTCTTGAATTTTTACATTTTCTAGTTTTTTTTTTTATAACGTGGTCGGATTTGAACCAACTCCCTTCGCTTATGAGGCACCGGCGGTCTTGGTACTGAGATACAGACGAAAACTACCTACAAATATCTAACTATCTATATACCACACACTATGTATTAATATACACTACACTAGTCACGCCTCGTATATTTTCTACGGTAGAAAAACGCACACGCAACCAGCAACACTATTGAGTGAGATATACATTGTTTTTAGAGTTCCGTACTACAGAGGGAAATAAGAAACCCTTAACCTGAAAGATGTGATCCTATCAGATCTGTCCCCTTTTTCTAAGAAACGCATAAGGGTATTGTGTTCAAATTAATGTCAAATGTTCAGATCTACGGCCCCACGGACCTGTGGAAAAAATCAACGCAATCAGAAGATGAGGCCTTATGCATACAAATTTAGTATCAACACTCCCAAATTAATCAAAAGCTAGGTTATTTCCCGTTGGTCTAGAATCCATAATGTCATATATGACATTATGCCAAATTTAAAGATGCTATATGCTAAATCGTAAAAGGTTTTTAATTTATTCATTTTATTTATTTCTTAATAAATAAACAACATAGCCATATATAGATATAGATAGCCCAATGCGATAGCGCGGTCAATTATTATACAAAAATTTAGAATGAATTATGGAAAAACTACATTTGTTATTGTTCAGACTTGAGAATTACAAGCATGGATATGTATCTAATATGAGAGCTCAAATAAAATTACTTCATGAAACCAACTCTATTGAATGTCGATTTCTTTCATTCCCATGACAGATAAAGTACAGAACCCTCGTTGCGCGTGTCCGATACGCACTTGACCGCTTTTTAAGATTGTCTATTAAGTGTTGATTGGTGTTAACTTTACGACTGTATAGCTTACTTAACGTCTTTGCATATTCAACTTGGTGCAAACTGCATGTGATGCATTTGCAAACATTACGATGCATTGGTACATTCGCGGTATTTGGAGCAGTGATACGTAACCGAATACTGAACTAGTATTGTAAAATACTAAGTAGCTGTGCAAAAGGTATTTTGATGAAACAACCGATTTTGTACAGGATATTTCGACGAACCATGTACAATGTCCCATATTGGTCTAGGACTTGAAGAATGTGCCAACTGTATTCCTTGCCTAGCATGTCGTAAAAGGCGACTAATAGTGTATTAGGTTTTAGGTATGTGATTGTGTAGGCGACGAGCTAGCCACTTGTCACTACTTTTGAACAATTTTCCATCCAACCCAGTTTTGGTTTTGGCTGAATAAAGGCAACATCCCAATTGAATCTATCAAGTAAATTGTATTTAATTTCAATTGTACCTACAATTATGTTACTTACTACTTACTTCCTAAGATCTACGTCTAATAACAATGATACGCAAATTTTTATGGGAGCCGATGGTCTAAATCGTTGTTATCGGACAACCTTGTAAGGGCTCTGACATAAAAATTAATGATGTAGAAATGTGGCTCTTCGCAACAATAGGTCATGGATACGGGCTTCCCGGAAGCAAAACATATGGGCCAATGCCACGTCTATGAAATACCAGGATGAAACGACAGTTTTATGACGTTAAGGCGGTGAACCACCACGGTTTCGGCCGTTTCGGGGTCTGGACGTGTTATGGCATACCCTATGTACAGACTTGGATGTTTTGATTATTGTAATAGGATATACGACACCATACATTAGTAATCATAAACAATTTATTTATATTATTTGAGACTATAAATCGTTTACCAATTTTATTATCTGTGTATGCCCCGTGTTGGTCTGGTACTTAAAAAGAATTTGCCAACTGTGTTTCTTGCCTAGCTTGTCGTAAAAGGCGACTAATGGTATATCGGGTATTGGGTATGTGATTGTGTAGGCGACAAGCTAGCCACTTGTCACTAATTGTATTTTATTTAGACTGTTTTATATACCTACAATTATTGGTCAATTGAGTTTTGTAAGCCTGAATAATCTAAATAATTAAAGGATACAAATTGTATTTAAACAGTTTATACAAGGTATGACAGACTGAAGATCCCATTAAATATTTTACACTACTATAATAATTCCAAAAGCAAGTGAGGTGTATAAGGATCGTGCCATATGGCGTTCGGTTCTCTCTCTCTATCCCGCTAGGGAAGTGGCGTGAAGGTATAATAAATTCACAATTTTTCTTCTAATCCAGCCTAGTTTTATTTATGGCTGAATGTGGTTAAAGGGGCTTGCTGCTCCTTCGACTCTGCCTACCCCTTCGGGGATTACGGGCGTGATGCTATGTATGTATGTGCACTATTTAAATAGAATATGTAATTGAATATTTATATTAAACTTAATTGTAAATAAATTATATAATATACACTTACTTCTCAGGGTTCGAACGATAAAGTAAAGACCAGCAACACTATATCTAGATTACTCTCACTAAATGAATTATTCAGACTACGGGTCGCAAATTCTCTTTGCAACTCCACAACTTTATTTTTGCTGCTTAAAAAAGTCTACACTAGAAGTTTTGGTAGATTCTATTTCTATTATATATATAATAATAAATCAACTAAAGGACGATCGTAAAATATGTAGCTCACACAATATTTTCCTAAGCCACAGCCACTATTTTTATTTATTTACATTTTTAAACTCCATTATGCAAATGTGCTTGCTCCTCCCAAACATAAGTCCATAAAAAATTTCATTCCATACACTAAATTTAAGAATATTACGATAGAATACATCCCCAAAAGATAAACAATAACATTTACAGCACCAAAAGGCCCAGACACATAACAACTTATCAATAATATTACACCAACTTGATAAAAAAAACCAAAGAACATAAGAAAAATAAATTCACAATTTTCCTCAAAAAAATACCACTACCACAATATCTCAAATCACAATCGACAGAACACAACTCGATAAAACTCGATTCGATTCGAACGACGAAGACGGGACCGTCTCCATCAAAGCTGCCGACTAACTATTCGCCGGCACGCAACGCCTTAGGTTCAACTGCCGGTAAAATCATACTAAGGGGCCATCCATAAAGTACGTCACACGTAAAGGGGGACGGATGGGGTCTACGATGTGTGACATGGTGTGATAAGGGGTGGGAGGGGTCCTAAGTTTCGTGACATCACGTTTCAAAATCTAATATATCATAATACATAATTTGCAATTTCTGGATGAAAAATTGCAAAATATGTGATGTCATACTAGGGAGGGGGAAGTCCCACAAATGTGACCAGCTGTGACAAGGACGGGGGGGAGTCAAAAAATCATGAAATTTGTGTGACGTACTTTATGGATGGCCCCTAATGAGCTGTGTAAAAATAAGACTCGTTTATCGCATGAATAGTTTCAGGCGTATGGCTACAGTATAGATCTATAAACGGCTTGTTAGTAATTTAGGTATGTAATTTCTTTAAAGTTTTTTTTAAATAAATAAATTAATAAACTTTGTTAGTAATTTATGTCTTTTCTTTAAAGTTTTATTAAATAAATAAACTTAATTGCCTCTGGGGTGGTGGCGTAATGTGACGGGTCGTTACATTCCCTCTGATATGGTTGAGCGAAGCGATGGCTGACACATGCGTCATACTTGTGCACAGGTCCACAGGCCACCTTTGGGGGCTGGTCTGCTCTGGTTGATCTGGTTAATCTTACACTTTTATTGTTATCATATTATATCATCTCCCACAGTCATTGATTGTATGATTTGGTTTAGAACTTAAAAAAGTGTATTTTTGACGCTGAAAAGAGTAATTACCGAGTTTCTTGCCGGTTTCTTCTCGGAAGAATCAGGATTTCGAACCGGTGGTAGATTCACATTGCTCTACAGATTTTTGTGTAATTGACGATTTCTAAGTGTTTTTTTGAGGCCTACATAAATAAAGACATTGTGAATTTAGATTATTTTTATTTTATGAAAACCCTTTCCCCTACTTACTAACATTCAGTAGGCCTAATTAAATAAATCTAATTAATAATCTATTCGATCTATTTAACTAAAGATAAGATACAGTTAACGTTACGCTTACATAATATCTATTTCACTTTTACATTTAAATTACGTATATTGGTATTTTTATTTGAAAAAGATGATAACTTGTGTTTTTATTATTTAAAAATGTGCAGTTTTATTCTTTATCATCAGAAAACAACATTTTCTTTAAAATCTAAATCATTTCATGGCTAGCATTTGAATAGAAAGTAGATTCATCTGTACTATACCTTTATAAAAAATCAAGTCCGTTTATTCGAAACGTCAAAATATACAAAATAAATGGAACAACAAACTAAAACACAGAAAGTCCATTTCACCAAAAAAGTCACATTTTCAATTACTGAACTGAACTTAGATTTAATCGAAAAGAAAAGATAAAATATTTGATATCAGATCCTAGATTGTTGATCGGATTCCATGGCTGTTAAACTGTGAACGTTCATGACGATAATACAAACTGGGAATTTGTAGAATAACTAAATGATGAAGACTAGTCTACACCGCAGCTAGCTTCTAACTGAGAGATGGCATGCTATGCCGCTGCCGTTAAAATGGTGTATAGGGCGCGTCCTATCGCTTTATTTGCGAATTGCCTTTAGGGAGAGAATAAAAAAAATGCTGCCATAGATAATTAATTTGCAAACAATAAAAATATGGGCTGATGCCCTTTTTTTTTTATTCCCAGACCAACATGGGACAGTGCGCTGGGTTGGATGGAAAGCTGTGAAAAAAAGGAGTGACATGTGGTTCTTGCCTAGCATGTCGTAAAAGGCGACTAATGGTATATCGGGTTTTGGGTGTGTGATTGTGTAATTGACAGGTTAGCCGCTTGTCACTGCTTTTTCACCGGCTTTATTTTTGGCTGAATGTGGTTGAAGGGGCATGCTGCCCCTTTGACTCTGCCTACCCCTTCGAGGATTATGGGCGTGATGTTATGTATGAATGTATGTATGTATGCCCTTTCTTCGGTAGTTATAAACTGTGCTGAATTTCAGGGGAAAATTCTCGTAGTAACGGAAGATTTCTGAGTATCGGAATATTCAACTTATTGGTTGATACAAATACATACTGTACTTTTTGACTTATATACATATCATCACGCCTCTAATCCTCGAAGGGGTAGGTAGAGTCAAACGAGCAGCAAGTCTCTTTAGCAACTTTTGACCTGGCCTGAAACTGGATTCAGTGGCTAGTTCATCGTCCACACAATTACACACCCAATACCCGATATACCATTAGTCGCCTTTTATGACATGCTAAGCTAGGCAAAGTTGGCAAGTTCTTTTAAGTCCCAGACCAACATGAGACTTCTTTGGGATGGTCCCAAAAAATAACTTCTAGCCTAGTCAAAAAAAACACTTAGGTTAAACTTAACTTAAAACTTGCAACATATTTAGGAAAGAGGTGACTGACGTATCCTTTAATTATCCATCATTCGTATAATTACAGAGCAAGTTCCGAAAGGATACAACATTTAGCCTTTTTAGATATAACACTTCCGATATTTTTAGTATATCTATGTATATATTTGACAAGCTCGATGGCGCATTCGGTAGTGACCCTGCACCATGCGCCAAGAGTTGTGGGTTCGATCCCCACCAAGTGTTTGTTCTGAGTCTGGGTGTTAATATCTAATATTTCAGTATATATTTGTAATACCACTGTTGTTTCTGATATCCGTAACACAATTGCTTAAGCTACTTACCTCGGAGTCAAATGAATGTATGTGATGTAGTCTGATATTTATTTATTTATTTATTTATCTGTTCTTGAATAAAAAGCCTCGATAGCTCATTGAGATCTCGCAAAGTCAGCAAGAAAAGTTACAAACATAATTCAATGTCGTTACGAAAATTAAGATATAGATGTTAAACTACTTTTTTAATTGATCAATTCGATCTTTAAAGATTTAAGTAGATGCTCTGCCTCACAGCTAAGCAGTTATAAGTCTATTAATCTATTAGCTGTGAAGCTGTTAGTAAAGGAAAACTTCGTCAGAAAACCTTGGACCAGCCAGATCATAACCCTAATTATAGTTGTTCGATAAAAAAATTATGAAAAAATCAAGGAAAAGCAAACAGTTTCCTCAAAAAATATTCTCATATACGACACGAAAGGCACACAAAACCACGTTCAGTAATAAAGAAATAACATCTGTCACAACGATATTTAATACCAGTATTGGGCAAATGTTATGTGTTCCAACTTCTTCAACCTTCATCAGCATGATTCGCAAACGCCGGGGGTCACGCAACGCGTACCGATATAGGCCACGGGGTGTGTTCGTCTGACGTCACGAGATTGCCGAGCCGATAGCAGAGTCGAACAAAAGTGGATTCATAACTTTCTTTGTTCCTATTACAAACTTATTGAAAGGTTTTCTAACGAAACTTTTTTTTAACCCCGATTTGAAGACTTTAACTGCCGGAGCGGGAACCTTTCTTCACAAAAACTCCACGAAGTATTTACACATCTACCTCTAAATTCGAAAAGCTAATTCTACCGAGAGGAACCAGAAGGTAATAGACACTCTACGACATTACATATTAACACTTGAATCCTGAGATTTTTGGTTAATTAAAGTAAGTAATGTAAGTACATCTGTATTATCAGACAGAAAGGTATAATACACACAATCCAATCCGTAGACTGGAGCTAGATAAACTCAGGAATATTTCCACAAAGATAACACACATGTCCAAAGCTACCACTAATTTAGGACCGGACAATAGCGTACGAATCAGTCCACCTTGAAGCCAAGGTCCATTATGATTGACACAATACTTGTAACCCGATAACGACAATATGCAAAAACGGTCCTATTTATTGATTTCACTATCTGCTATCGTTAATAAGCGGGACATACTATGCTCTGTACACAATAGAAGGTGTGCCTCAGGGAGTCAGCCTGGGTGCGGTAAGGCGGGGCGATATTAACGCAAAACATTAGCCGAATTAGATCATAACGTGGCTTTTGCACGAAATGAAAAAAACGCGTACTCTGGCCTCTTTTTTTAAAATGGAGCATCCATTACCTGCTAATAGAGTGAACTAAATTTTATTAGAGGATTTAAAGCCGAAATCACACTTTAGGTCAAGCCATTTAAAAACACAAAGTTTACTCGGATGTATCGTGTTTTTAACACGAAAAATACTAACCTCACTTTATGTGGTGATTGTGATTCGGTGACATTCTGTGAAGATTAAAAGATAGCAGTGCTTAACGACTGAAACGGCCTTGATAAAGTTTACTATAAGCAAAGTTTCCACCATTGTAATTATAAAAATACGCTTGATGGCCAGATTTATCGCTGAACGTCTACATTCTATGATAAACCATAAACTACGCGAACGCAAACGGGACACGCTACGGGAACGGCTACCTAAGCTGTTATTATTCGACAGGTCCGTTGGTCGAGTGGCCAGAGCCTGACCAACGAAACCAAGGGTCGAGGGTTCGAATCCCTCTAGGGGCAAATGTTTCGTGTGTTGAACATGGACATTTGTACTCGAGTCTGTTTATAAACGTCCCGCAGTCTGTTAAATAATTTGGGGTACCTTTTTACCTAAATGTCCGGCCAAACCTGTCTGTCTGTTAACTGGCTTGTCTGTACGGCTATTAGGTTTGGCGAACTGGCCTATGTGTGGCAAAGGGACTGGAGATTTATTGTGAATATCAAAAGACAATAACAAAGAAGTTAATCTTGTTACCATAACAGTTAGAACAGACAACCGCAGGTTTAGTTACACAACACCTTTCTGTGGCCGCACTCGTAACAGTCCACAAACAATGAACACACATACATTATTTCCCTGTGTAATCTATTCATATTTTTGCTGTTATATAAATATCGCTTTAATTAACAGACTTAAAAAAAAGGAGGAGGTTCTCAATTCGACTTTTTTTTTAATTCCGTAGCTTTTGCGATTGCTTTTCTTATTGGTATCCACTAACGATGGCATGAATAACTATCACACAACATCACATATGCACATCCATCTGTCTCAGAGGTAAGTAGCTTAAGCATTTGTGTTACGGATATCAGAATCAACGGTAGTATTATAATTATATAATACTCAGATATTACATATTATTATTAACACCCAGTCGCAGAACTAACATATGAATATTTGTCCTGGGTGGTGATAGAACTCACAACTCTTGACGCATCGGACCGGGTCACCATCAAGCAAAAAGGAAACATATAAATTCCAAGATATACTTAATATCTTTAAAATACTACATATTTTATGTAATCGAAATCTTTTTGTGAGAATGACCTTCACATTTCGTTTGAAAACATAAAACTGTAAGGGTATAAGTGTGATGAGCCGTGGCGATTCTTTACACTATTGTCATCGACGCGCCATTCTGGATATGTGTTACCTCTACAAGTTGCTGAATGACCACATCGATAGCCCTGCATTGCTGAGTAAGTTACAATCCAATGTACCAAACAGAGTACCACGCCATCCTTGTGGGCTGTTCAGAAAGAGATTTTGCAGAACCACAATGGGTCGCAATTCACCGGTTGGTCGTCTGTCTCGCATGTATAATGACCTTACTGGGAGAATTCCCAATCTCGACATATTCTCCCAAACACTTCCCAGGTTCCTGTCTTTACTAAGAGAATATGACCTACCTTAGGATGCTTTAGTCGCTTTCCTGGATTTTTTATTTTTTTATTTTTTACTGTTCTCTACATATACATACATATATAAATTAATTTGTACACTACTGTTTTGTTCTCACTTTTTAACAATATTATGATAATTGCATGCTGTAATTACCTATAATTGTAAAAACAGTTAGTATTAAGCTTTTTTATTGTATGATTACTTTACTTTATGCTGTATCTTATGTTGGTAATTCAATAAATAAATAAATATTAAACCTATGGAATCAAATCATCAACCTGTGTTATTTATTCAATTATAAAAGAAAAATCAAATAAGATTATTCGAAACCATTCAATCGACTGGGAAACTAAAATTATTATGAGTTTACGAAATGTAAAAAAAAAAAATTACTATACTTTCCGCAATATCAAATTTATAAACGTATACAATATACATTCACGCTTCATTAATTACTTAATCAATCAAATGCCCAATGATTCATCACACGAAACATTCTCCCCTAGCAGGATTCGAACCAGCTACCCTTGGTTTCGTGGCCAGGATCTCTGACCACTTGACCAATGGGCCAGACAGTTCATTATAATCGGCTGCTCTATAGACACTGCCGCTTAGTGTTGCTGTCCGATAGTCCACTATCGATAGTCTATCGATAAACTATATCAACTATCGATAGTACCGTCAGTATCGGCAGGTTTATCGATATCATAGAGGTCAACTATCGACAGTTCGGCAACACTACTACTGGATAGCGACTGTCTGACAGCGGCTGAACACACCGCCATTTCTCTTTCGCGTCGCAATTATGCGATAATCGCACCTTCGCGTAACACAGCTGTCGAACAATAGACACGTGTTAAACAAAGACCGAGTGTGAAGGGGCCTTATTAGTTGCTAGAAAACGGCTCATTATATCATTCTTATATACAAGCAAGTCGACTTTCATAGACAAGCGAACTTCAATCTAAATTAATCCCGAACCACTATTCGTTTTAAAGACATTGATTTTTAGTTTATGCGAAAGCTGCTTATTTAATTTATTATTCTATTACTATTTTTGGCTGAATGTGGTTAAAGGGGCCTGCTGCCCTTTTGACTCTGCCTACCCCTTCGGGGGTTATGGGCGTGATGCGTAGTATGTATTCTAATGAACTAATTGAGAGGAATATAGAAAATGAGAAAAAAAATTGTTTTATTTGCCATACAAAAGTTGTTTTGCTGATTAGCTATTTTGTATGAAAAGTAAAAAAAAATACAATATATTAAATTGGTTCCTTTGAATAATGAGTTAAATAAGAAGATAAGAGGTTTTGCATAATCTAAATATTACCAATATTTAATACATATTTAATCGCCAAAGGGTAGGCACCATTAGTTGGCTTTTACGACATGCTAAGTCTGCGTCCACTGCTGGACATATAACACAACGAGAAAATTGACTGTCACTAAAAATAATGTACCGATAGTACATTATTTTTAGTGCCACACCAACTTGAGACTTCGATTGAATAAATGTTTTATTAGAAATGATAACAGTCTGAAAAATATGTCTTATATTTTTAATAATCAGCAAAAGGAGGTATTCCTCGAAACGCATGTAATCTGAAACGCATCAAACGAAACGCATTCAAATCATTGCTCGAAACGCATGGTTTTGATGCGTTTGGAAATCAATAAAAATAAATTTAAATTTCATTCCTCGAAACGCACCACCGGTTAGGGGCTGGATAGGGATGGGTAAAAAGTCGATACAAAATCTAGTTTAGACATAATAGGATAACGCAGATCGGCAAGCCGATTCAAGTAATTCATCAAATCATAACTAACTAATTTCAAATCGACATTAAACAACAGCTAATAGTAACTTCAAAAAAGAATACGTTAAGATGGTGTAAAGATTTGGAGAATAGAATTTCATTCGCTACAATGTTTTTTTTTAAAGATTAATTACTTTCAACAGACATTAATAATAACACATTCCAGTCCAGCTCGTTGATATATGCTATTTCATTGACCCGAATTAAAATACAATAATGGGCCTCCATCTTAATCTGACATTACCAAGTTGGAAAATATACATATTGCTAATTTTGAAACGACCTACATACATAATATTATAAACATCATATATCCTAACTCTATCTACAACCAAGAAAGAACAATACCTGTTCACACATGTTTAAAATCTTCAACAACCTTATCAATTACACAATCACACATAACACTCCACAATTGTCATCGTGTTCCCGAGAGCCCGATATAACTACCGTTACTACAAACACTCACTCATCAATATTATAACAACAAAATGTCGAAAAGCAATCACACGTCTTTATAAACAAGCCGGTGTACAATAACAAACGGTGTCCGGTGGCACACGACAATGTTTCATCGCTAAACATGTCGTTGCCTCGTTGGGACGACGACGCTTCTGAATACCAAATTGGTTGCGAATCGGTGACTCCTACGCTCTGCTGGGAGCCTGGTACGCTTATGCACAAACATTTGTCAAAACCACGGACTAGTAAAAAAGAAGGACGCCGTGCCACTAACCAGACTTTGGAGCTCCTCAGGTGCTCCAACTTGACACGCAACTTTCGACACACATCGACATAATAAGCGCTCCAATTGACAGTTATCCGATATCTGGTATCCTTAAGTATCTCACTAACACATGCATAAACGTGGATTTACGCTATAGTATGACAGCGTCGTTCTTTTTTTACTAGTCCGTGGTCAAAACATGTACTTTTTACTTGACTGCGACGAAAATAAGAAGAATTAGAAGATAAGCAGTATTAATAAGAAGAAAAGACTGGCTCGATGGCGCGTTCGGTAGTGACCCTGCCCCATGCGCCAAGAGTTCTAGGTTCGATCCCCACCCAGGACAAACATTCGTGTGATGAATACTTGTGTTTATTCTGTGTCTAGGTGTTCATACAACAGACATGATTTTTGCCGTTTTTACAGATAACGGAACCCTTCGTGCGCGAGTCCGACTCGCATATGGCCGGTTTTTTTATATATTAAAGACACAAAAAAAATATTAACATGATATGTAACTATTATCAAATTTATCCGCTTCTCCTATCAAAGGATTATAAAGGTTAGACACTCGTCGTAATAACCAAACTCACTTAAAATCCAGAATCATGGTCTTAGCAGACCCCGACTCAGCACGGGACATAACTTTCACTGGCCCGATGGTCGAGTGGTCAGAGACCCTGGCCACTTAGTTTGGGACTAGGGAATTGGTGTGTCAGTCTTGAGAATTTATTTATTTATTGTAACGCTAGGAAGATGATGAAGCGTGAAAACACAAACAGTTCTACACGACTGTACTTACGATTGCCCAGATGCATGTGATGCACATAATCTGATATATAATAAGCTACTTGCATAGTCTTAGCCAGTATTTGCTTTGTCGGGGAGTGTTCTATACAAATACAATGGATACTATTTCATGAGCGCAGCGACGCTTGGCCTAATGGTAAAGGCCTTGGCTATGAAACCAAAGGCCATGGGTGCCAATGTCGCCTTGAGATAATGTTCTCATGATGGTCATTTATACTCCGAGTCATGGATGTCTCTAAAATATGTAAGTAGTGTTCTATATTTTTTCTAGGGCTGCGCCCGCGTGGAATTCGGTCTCCTTCAGTAACTTATCTTAGGTATGATGGGATTAATATTTTTTTCGGGATTTAAAGTAACCTAACCTAACCTTTCGTCCCATGTTGGTCTGGGACTTAAAAATAATGTGCCAACTGTGTTTCTTGCCTAGCATGTCGTAAAAGGCGACTAATGGTATATCGGGTTTTGGGTATGTGATTGTGTAGGCGACGAGCTAGTCACTTGTCACTACTTTTTCACAATTTTCCATCTAACCCAGTTTTTTTTTGGCTGAATGTGGTTAAAGACTGCTGCCCCTTCGACTCTGCCTACCCCGTTGGTGTGATGTTATGTATATATGTATTTATAAATTAACTTATTAACTTCCTTCCCATGATCCAAATTTGTCTGGGTCCCTTATCTAAGGGTTATGAAGGTCAGACCGGCAGTCGCTTCAATGTAATTACCAGACTCGCTAAATCCTGGATCATGGTCTAAGCGGACCCCGTCTAAGCGGACATAACGCTAGGAAGATGAAGATGATGTAAAGATATATACTATATATATATAGTAAGGATTTGTCTTAAAGAATGCGGTTAAGTATCAGTCGCCTACGTAGGATATTTTTATTAAAACTGTAGCAAAAAGCAAGACATAAATTAAATATTCGCCGCTTATATTGCGTGTGGTGTCTGAGCACAGGATGAGTGTTAATTTATATCTTTGTGTGGGATTTAATCTATCTGTCCTTTGTTGAATCATGTAATCATTTTAGTAGCAGATATTCCATGCTATGCTAATGTATAAACAAATAGGATATTGATCCCATACACTAACAATTCTAAGGAAATAGCTGTTGCCCGCCGCTTCTGCAAAATATTTATCTTTGTTAAAATATATAGCTATAGCTTACTTATTATCTAGGTAAGCTTAGACCCGAGTTCACCAACTACAACTTAACCATTGATTACATAACCGTCCTGTTAGTATTAAACAGTCGTTTAAACAAACCGCGTTTTTTTGGAGTTCACCATTTTTTTCTAACCAACGGTTAAGTAACCAAACGTTTTTGAATGAGTGAGTCGAAAAAGACCGAATGATCGAATGGTTTAGCATTATTGTGTGAATGTTGAATGTCAACGTCAATCAATTTTCATTGTCAATGTCAAACTGTAAACTACCAAACTTGTTGAATCGATCGTGTTATTTTTTTCATACTTATTAAATCAGTGATTATGGCAGAAAAACGTAGACGTAATGTAAATTTCACCAGTGACGAGAAATCTGTTTCCAACTTCCTTTCAATTAAATCAAGTAATTCCAAAGCACTACGTTTATATGAACGAAATCTGGTACCAAATGCTTTCTCGTCGTATTCCTCAAAATAATTGCGCCTTGTTTGGAATATACGTGGAGTGCGCAGAATTCTTTCTATATCTTCAAAATCATCTAACACGTTATCCTCTTCAAAGATATAATTCAAGGCGTCTTGCATTTTTATTTTGTAATCAGAAGTAATGCACAATGCAAAATGTCACGTCAGGAAGCGTAAACCAATGGTTAAACTGAGTTGACTACTTCGTTTAAGTTAATCATTCGATTACAGTACTTAATCAATGGTTAGTGCGTGGTGAACAGCAAAATATTGTTAAACAGTCGTTTATGGTTTAAACTGCTGATTAAAATTTAACCATCTGTTGGTGAACTCGGCCCTTAGTCATTTTTAAATGATTTGTAAAATTCGACGTCTATTGTTTTGAAATCATTAAATATTTTGTGTCGCATAACATTACGTCACAGTGTCCTAATATACAAAATCTACTAACGCATCGCTAACATTATTTATGTACTGATTATGCCACTGTTAGTATATATCATGTTATATGAGAGCAATAAACCATTTTTTATTTATTTCGATAAGCTTTTAAAGAGTGTTTATTCACTCATTCACTCTCTCTCTTTCATACTTCCAATGATTTAAAATTTATACTTATAATAAATCTGTAGAGAGGTCAATTCTGTACATGAAATATATTTTCAAAATAACTATCAGGGGGTGATTAGTGATCGATACTGATGCCAAAAATGCAATCAGTAAAATTTTTGTCTGTCTGTCTGTCTGTATGTTCCTTATAGAAACAAAAACTACTTGACGGATTACGAAACTTGGTACAATTATTCTTCATACTCCTGGGCAGGTTATAGTATACTTTTCATCACGCTACAATCAATAGGAGCAGAGTAGTGAAGGGAAATGTTGGGAAAATGGGAGAAGTTACTCCATTTTTTAAACTTCCGTCGCGTGTTCAGCCTTAATGGTTAAAGTTACATAGAAATCATGTATGACGGAAATAGTCTTTAGAATATTAACCATAAACGCGGGTGACACCGCTGGCACAGCTAGTGATATCATAAAATTATATTTTCGTCGTTTGTGGCTTAACCTTTCATCTTCTTGCGACCAGTTCATTAATAGCATATTCACATACTTTCCCGAAGGTAAAAAGCAGACAAGGAAAACATATACTTACACAGAACAGCACCTTTTGTTTACAAACACAATCACACGTTTTTCATACTAATAAAACTCGCCGATACAATCTTCATAACGTCCGAGGTCAGTACATACATAAGCTTATTACGGCGTAATTTAGGTTCGCAGTGGAAACCAGAGTAATAGTTACTACAAATTACAAACGATTAACGGTAAAAAATCCTGCCATGTTGGTCTGGTACTCAAAAAGAATGTGTCAACTGTGTAGCCATATCTAGGCGTCTAAAGGCCACTTGCCACAACTTTTTCTCCATTTTTCATCTAACCCAACTCGATTTCCAGCTAAATGTGGTTAAGGATCTTATTGCTCCTTGAACTCTGCCTACCCCTTAAGGGATTGCAGGCGTGATGATACATATGTGTGTACTAAAACTAACTAACTAACTAAACTTCACGCCACTTCCCTAGCGGGGTAGGCAGAGAGAACCGAACGCCATATGTGTACTAATTGGAGCAATTAAAGTTGACGTTGAAAAAATTCTCTTTTACAACGCTTCAATCTGATATGACCATTAAAATAAATTGGCACGTCCAACCGAGTTAAAGAGATGAGTTTATCATTGCCAATGCCAAACCAACTAAGGAGCAATAAACTAGTCTCCTTATCTGCGCCCACGCAACTAGATTGATACAGATAGCATGATATGGCATAGCTTAGATTCACAGTTAGTCTATCTATACAACTATTAAAAAGAGGAAAGCTTTGATTGTTTGTTTTGTTGAAAAATCTCCGAAACTACTGGACCGATTTGAGAGATTATTTCACCAATGGAAAGCTACGTTATCAGCGAGTAACATAGGCTATATTTTATCCCACGGGAATGGTAGCTACGCGGGCGGACCCGCGGAGCGCTGCTAGTATCATATATGTTGACCTGAGTCCTGCCAGGTACATAAAAAACGGCCAAGAGTGAGTCGGTCTCGCGCACCGAGGATTCCAGATGAACTGGTGATGCAATTACAAAATGGTTTTTATATTATTTTACTAGTGCTATATGAAATTACTTGTTGCTAAATTTCATGACTCTGTGGCAGTGATTCCCAACCTTTTTGTAATCGAAGACTACTTTCATGTCATCATTGTCAGCAGAGAACACATGGTTAAAAATGGGTTATTGTACATTTGCTACAAAGTTAATTCGTCAGAAAAAAATGCATGTGTAAATTCGTTATCATTCTAGTTTTGTGTAGTAAATTTACCGTACTCGTCTTTAGAATTGTAGCGAATTTACAGTACCGTGTAGGTACTTATGACGAATTAACTTTCAATGTATGGAATGTTTTACATTGTTTCGCCAGAATGTAAAACATTCATTTAAATTTGTGGCAAATGTACAATAACCCAATGAAATGTGTGAATAACACTATTTAGTTAAATCTCGCGATGGCAAAACGTGTTCTACAGACCACCGGTGGGTCGCGGACCACTGATTGAGGATATCTGTTCCAGATCAACGGTGATTCCTGTCACCACATAGATTATATTGCGAATGTCAAATGTGGTGCAGAAACCGCTATACCTTATTATGTTATTAACTTGGAAGTTTAGTTTTAATTTGACTTTCCCGTTGGTCATCAGAGACCCGGCCACGAAACCATAGTATCCATAGCACAAGCATAGGCTTAGTTTGGAGCTAGGGAATTGGTATGTCAGTCTGAATAATTTGTTTATTTATTTTGACAACTTAAAAGGTTGCAGACCATTATATGCATATTCATTTCAACATGATACCTCCACAAATTCCATAGAATCAAGTTAGAATCTTGTTGAAAAAGAGACCAGTCTAGACGTTTTTCATTACCGCATGCATACCGCTGCGTCGTGCGTTACGATCATTAGATCAAAGCTTAAAATTAAAACAAACTCACCCTAATATATCTCTCTAGATCAGACGGTATCTCCTCCTGTTCTTCCGCAGTGTCGCCGTCTCTTTCTTTCTTCTCCGCGGCGCTTGGCACATTGTAGGCGCACAGCTCTCTTCTTTGCGGAAAACTCACTGAACGTTTGACTGCCGGTGGCTTGGGGACCCGTTGGGGGACATCTTCAATCTGTAAACAAATGTTCTTGTTTAATGAATCTCCTTCTATACGAAAAATGCATATTTTTGTACATTATCCCATGGTGTAATTGTGTAACCATGGTCCAATTTGTCTGGTTTTTCTAAGGGTAACGAAGGTCATATAGACAATCGCTTTAAGGTAATTATGACTTTCATACCAATTTCGTAGCTTCAAATTAAGCATGAAGGCTTGTGCTACGGATAGATTAAGATATGCTGAAGTATTGTATAAAGATCCATGACTCAAGTACAAATGTAAGAGGGGCCAGAGTCTCTTAACACAGGATCAATTTCTCGTACTTAAAAGGTTATGTATGTATTACTCGACTATGCCAAAGCCAGGAAGAGACATAAATAACTTACGCAGTCTATGTACGTTTGTATATAAGTAACTTCACGGTTACAAGTTGCAATTACCTTTTGTGTTAACATCTACTGTACTGATGAGTACATCTTCTATAATATAAAAATGAATCGCTGAATGTGTTGCTAAACTCAAATCTGGAGAACAGCTGAAACGATTACGCTAATTCTATTTTAATTGTGTTTGTTATTATTGTTATTATTAGGTGAAGGTTCTTATGAAAGAAAAAAATAAAAAAGTTGCACGGAAAAAAAAAACAGAGTATTGAAAATCCGAGAACGGGGCGTTACAAAGTGCCAAGGTCAGCTAGTAAAAATATATGTTCGAATCGATTACATGTGATTTTACTAACAATATCGTGGCCAAATCGTAATAATATTATAAATGCGAAAGTTTGTATGTATGGATGGATGTTTGGAACTTTAACAAAAAAACTACTAAATGGATTTTAATGAAACTTTAGAATAATATAGATCATACACCCGAATAAAATATAGGCTATGTTTTATCGATGTACTACGCGAGCGAAGCCGCGGACAGAAGCTAGTAAGTATTCGATATTCGTCAAAATCACTATTCGTCGGATAACTGGAAGATTATTAATAGTGGCGTTATCAATATTAAGTAATCAAACCAAATTATACCCGACAAAGAGGATTACATCGCATACAGTAACAATTATTCACGCCAAAAATACATTGACTACAGCTATTTACTTTCCATGTCGGTGCCAAGGAGCGCGGCGACACACCGCTCAATGTACACGTTAACATTAGTTACGTGTTCGACTGTACATAATTGCTTGTTTAATCTACTCATCTATACAGAGTTTGTCCCGTGTTGGTCTGGGACTTAAAAAATAATGTGCCAACTGTGTTTCTTGCCTAGCATGACGTAAAGGCGACTAATGGTATATCGGGTTTTGGGTGTGTGATTGTGTAGGCGACGAGCTAGCTACTTGTCACTACTTTTTCACAATTTTCCATCTAACCTAGCCCAGTTTTGTTTTTGGCTGAATGTGGTTAAAGGGGCCTGGTACCCCCTTGACTCTGCCTACCCCTTCGGGAATTATGGGCGTGATGTTATCTATGTACACTTACAGAGTAATGAATAATTTAAGTATAAGTATAGTATTTAAGTTCCAGAAACATTGTCAGTATTATCACCATAGATGCGTCACTGGCGATTGACCACGATTTCGCCTGCGTAGACCGTGGAATTAACATACAGGAATATTATTCCACGGAAAAAAAAAGTTACATACATACATAAATAAAAAAGAGAGATGAAATCATTTTCAACACTCAATAATTTATTGCTTCCATAATGTTTACAAGGTGTTGGCGGTTATTAATAAAGTACGTTATAGACCATGTGAGGGCACTACAATTGAAGAGAGGATGCTTTATATTCATATTTTAATGTTATATTATAATACTACCTACTGAATCAATATTTAGTTCAAAAATTCTTATCAATTTAAACAAATAGAAGTAGTTCAGTTATTTATTATCATATTTTTTCCTTTTTTCTTCATTCCATTTCAATTCAATTCCCAGGCCAACATGAGTCGAGTTCTATATCTTTAGTTCAGTACACCCGTCCTTGTGCAAGCGTTACGATGAAAGCTCTGCAGCTTTAAAGGCACTGCACTCAAAATTGGCTAAGTTTCAATGTCGCCGCAATAACGGTCGAAGGGTAAAGGTCAAACGGGATAACTTTCCAGCGGTCCCGACCGGGCAAGGTCACTTGTGCTTTATTCGAAGATATTTGCCATAAAATTACGAGTTTAGTATTTTATGCGGCAACATTAAACAGCTGCCAAGATTGGCAATAGAAATCCGACTACTAGGTTTAAGAAATGTAAACATTAGGGATTAGCAATCCAGCGGATTTTTAGAGGTAAAATTGTACTAGATCCAGCTAGATTGCTTGATCTAACGTACCAATCCCTTTGTCCGATATGGTCTGGGACTTAAAAAAGAATGTGCTAACTGTGTTTCTTGCCTAGCATGTCGTAAAAGGCGACTAATGGTATATGGGGTTTTGGTTATATGATTGTGTAGGCAAAGAGCTAGCCACTTGTTAATACTTTTTCACAATTTTCCATCTAACCCAGCCCAGTTTTGTTTTTGCTGAATGTGGTTAAAAGGGCCTCCTGCCCCTTTAACCACATTCAGCCAAAAACAAAACGAGGGATTAGGGATTGAAATTGTGCTGGGCCTAGCATGATTGCTGGATCCAGCATTGCAATCTCTAGTAAACATGCGTACCGTTACGCCCGCAATCCCCGAAGGGGTAAGCAAAGTCTAAGAAGCAATAAAGCTCCTAAAAAATTAAATTTATTTGGGTCAGCTGGAAAATTGTGAAATAGTATGGTAAGCTTAGTGCCACATTTATTTTTTGTATTAATATTGTTTCAGCTTATTGTTCTTCGGGGATTACAGGCGAGCAAGTATGTATATTATTTATGTATGTTTTAATTAGATTCCATGAGCGTAGCTGCCGAAATATCTGCTGTATCACTATCGGCGGGGCACCCTATAAACAGGGCCCCCAAAATTTGTTAGCAAAAAATCCGCAACAATATATTTACTAATAACTCGTTGGTCTAGTGGTAGCATGCGCTGCGCTGGATCAAGAGGTCCGAGTTCAAATCCCGGGTCGGGCCAAAAATTTGTAGCTTGGTATTTCAACATTGAACTACTCAGTAACATTCCGGAGTCAAGAAGTTGGCAGTATAATCACCTCCGTGCCTCTAAAAGCACGTTAAACCATTGATCCTGCGCCTGACCTTTCATCAATCATATCGAATTGCCGTCTCAACGGACTATGACAGTGAGTGCACTTGTGTTTGCGCACACACTTGTGCACTATAATATCTCTTGCGCAGATGGCTAATCCTCGTTGAGTTTGACCGCTGTTATATCACATTTGATACAGGACCAGACCTTACTAGGTTACCACAGGATTCAGAACCTAGATTCAGTCGTAACAACCTTGACTCACATGTCTACAGACAACGATCTTAAAAGCTTCTAGACATGAATTCGACTTCATGAAATAACAAACAGATGACCGAGAAATGATAAGGGTAATGGAATGAGCGATATAAAGATTTTCTTTATATTCGACACTAAGTAAACTTAACATAGAGAAGTGGTGAAGTTTAGTTAGTTAGTTAAACTTAACATCTTTAGTAACTTTTGAAGGTGAGGCTCTGTCTGATACGTTCTCAAAACTGTTTGTTGTAAATTTCTTTATTGATAGAACTTATAGATTAATACAAAGTAATAGTGTACATTAGGATCCTATTAAATTATAGTAATAAATTATAAACATACGTTTTACAGGTTTTAAAAGTCCTTTTAGAAAACTATTTTCTGCAGAGTAGATAAATAACTGATGCATAACTATACACTTTTTTGTATAAGACTTAGATTTAAGGCACTGTATGCTTAGTGGTGGCACTACAATTTTTAATATATTAATGGAAAAGGCTACATTATCTCAAACTAAACCCATATGAATATCAATACATAGCATAAAAATAAGTCCCCCGACGCGTATATCCGTCTGTCTGTATAATCTCAGAAACTACCGGACTGAATTTGATGAGGTTTTCTCCAGTAGATAAAGTAAAAATCGAAAAAGGTTTATGTATACAATTTGTATTTCAAATTTAAGGTTTTATCTAGAAAAAACATGCTTCTCTACTGGTGCACATACCTGTGCGAAGCCGGAACGGCCGCTAGTTACAAATAAATAGAAGAAGGTATGTAATACGAGCGGGCCATGTGTAGACTCGAAAACGTCCCAATTGGGACGTTTCATGACATTTCTTTTCAGTTACGGATAATGTGATAGATGCTAGCTGACTTATTTTGCGTACTGACTAAATCTTTGTTAATTTTTGGCTAGGAAACAATGAGCTCTGGAAGATTAATTAATTTAAATTTGAACTGGTATTGAACAATAGTTTTTTAATCAGAAGTGATCACAATCATCTAAACAGCAATATCATTACAACGTGTAATATAACAGCTACGTTTAAATTGAAATATTTCGACCATTAACGAGTTTTATCGGTACCAACCGTGAAAACCACTTATAATCCCATCAAGCGAACGTTTACCGTATTTTCGTAATCTGGACCCTCGATCGGTCGACCTACTTGAGGTAAATTTCACGGAACCTTGAGTATACCGACTCCTTGGTGTAATGTCGCTTTTTATGGCGTTAAAAAGCTGCCTGGCATATCTTTTGGATCTAGCATGGAGGTTAGAAAGTAGGTCGGTGGGGATATTTTCTGCGATTGAATTACCTAATATCCATTGTGGTTAAGTAGTAGTACCATCTGCGACTAAGTGTGGCAATTGCCGTCAGGGACGCTGAGACGGTCAGGAACATTTTTTTTTTAAACTCAAGAGAAATGTTTTATATGCTTAATACTTCGCTCCTACGAGGCGAAATAGTATGAGTAACGAAATACTCTGGTCTCTGGTTATGATGGTATTGTTTATTAAGATGGTAGCGGCCGGAGTATACCTACCCACTAAAACTCCGGGATGCATTATCTACGCCGACTGAGGCGTCGCGAGAGCCCCTTTGGAATCGTTCGCTAAAGAGGACTGTCAGCAACCGTCAGCAACCGTAACCGACAATATGCAACTAACTTCATCAAGTTAACAATCTTTCAAACAGTTAACAATCTTTCTTCATTAACTCTTAACCATTATTGCGCCGAAAACTGATGTCGCTGATTTTTAATTAAATGAAATTAAATTAATTGACATCAGTGTAAGTTAATCATATGTATGGGGTGGCAAAATAACAATGGTTGAACAATATAAGAAATCATTTATATAACTTCATTACAAAAAAAATTTCTTGGACAAAGTATGGAATATTTAAACACCCTACACATTATTTATGCAATCTCACTAGACCAATATCCGTTCCATACGGACTACTAAAAATTCCATAACATGCCACATATGGAGCAATGTACTCTTAATGTCAAATCAATATATCTTGGCATTTGAGCAGCCGGTCACTATTTGCCGACTGGCCGTAAATAATTGACTTCACTGTAATGAACATGTGTGAAGTTACTTCATAGGCTAGCGCCTTTTATTGGCTTTGTGGGTTACGCCTGGTTAATTAAATTTTTATTGATAAGAACTTGTCTAGGACTAAGAATGGGGGCAATCAAGAAATTAACACTTCATACATCTCCTGATCTTAAAAGACAATTTCTAAGTTGCCTATACTTGTCCAAATGGGCTATCTTAGAAAATCAAAGTAACTTAGCTACTTTAACCAAAGCCCAGGCCTACCCTTATAATGGGAATCAAAAAGGTTTACAATAAATTCTGCTCTCATTATTCATTTAGGCTAAATCTGGCCATAATTTAGCGTAAATCATAGTAACTCAAACATAAATTTTCAATTGTGGCTAAGTATATTACTCGCCATAATGAATTTGATTTATCCCAACATACTTGTCTTACAAATAAGTAATATACATAACATCACGCCCATAATCCTCAAAGGGGAAGGCAAAGTCAAAGGGGCAGCAAGCCCTTTTAAAATGATACAAAGCTATTAATATCCTCTTGTTTTCATTAGCACTACATAAAAATCTTTCTCTTCATCTTGAGCCGGATTTAATGAATCTCATCTTAAGGAGAGCAAGTCAGTCAGGATGACTGGATAGAACGACTAGACTAAGTGTTAGGATGTCTTGTTATATGCAAATTAACATAATGCCACTCCAGTTGTTGGTCAACGTTATCATTAATTTCATCTATTTGGGCAATCGTATATTACAATATTTTTTAGTCTATATAAAATAAATTTTAGCCATAAAAAAAAGCACTATTAAAGATTTGATTATTTTGATGCATTCTCAAGTTATTATTTACCTATGAAAAATTCTGGAATTTAAATGTAATAATATATTGTTAGATTATAATGTTACCTACATTATAATCTAACAATATATTATTATTAAAAATTATTTCAATGACACATTATTTGTTCCTTTTTATTAAGTAAAGTTTTCAAACAAAACATGTTATCATTTTATGAAGTACTTAGTTAGAATTTTCATTAAAAGTTGTTTACTTACATGATAAAACTTTCAGCGGCCACTTTTCAGAGACAATTACATTAATTCAGACCGCAGAACACAGCGTGATTAAGTAAATTGCCCACTTGAAATAATTTGAGACGGGTACTTAAAATTAGCCGGTGGAACGTAGCGAATTATTTACAAATAAGCAAATCGTACCGTTTGCCGAACACGAACGTGGGTTGCGTGCAGCTGAATCGATACGACGGAGCCGACTGCGACACAAAATCGATACACGAGTCCGCAATCCCGAATCAACAAGTTTCCCGTAATCACAACATTGAAATAGGTTACAAAGTTACTCACGTTATTGTCTGGCGACGAAAGCCCCAGGAATGTTTTCTCCTTCTCAATCTCAAGTCTTTTCACTGCAATTAGCCTTTCTAAATCCATCGCAGATAACATTGTTGTAGCGTAAATAAACAATGCAGGTGAAACTTTCAAACGCGGGAAAATGTTAGCCGGTTTTAAAGCAATTCAATGAGTCATGTGTAGTCTCACTCTGAGCGAAACAACAGATATTTAAAAGAAAAAGGCGGTAATGGTAATGTAAAAGTTGAAGATTAATGTGATATAAACTATAAAATCAAACAAACAAATTAACTAAAACAAAACCTCCGGTTATATTTCAAAACTTGACGTTGTCATTTTGACATAATAATGACAGGTCCATTTTTTTTTAGGTTAAAAGTATTTTTAAATTATGATAAATCAACTATGATTACATGGGTACTTTAAAACTATCTAAACTTCGTTTTATCAAAATTATATGATCAATGCTTTTTTGTCTCAATAAAATAAATTGGAGTAATTTGTGTAACAATACCGGCGTTATCGTAAAAATATCGATAAAAAACAGTAAATTATACCTTTTTTTATCGATATTTTTACGATAACGCCGATTAATAGTATATTTATTAAAGGAAGGCTATAGTTTTTAAACATCACGCTACGACACATCAACCATAAACGCGAGTGAAATTGCGGGGCCACAACTAGAACATAGATGTCGATAATGCGGCTTGTCGAATGAGTACATCTTTATGGTACCTAGGTAGCTGTGAGTCGGACGTCAAACTAGGGATGGGCAAATGCATAAAATATATCGATATATATCGTATCGATACTTATCAAATGTATTGATACATATATATCGACATAAAAATATCGATATTAATTGCCCAAGAAGCGGTTATTACATGTAATATGAACGGTTACATATAATATTTGATCTATGTCGCAGACAATTTGTATGATTCCGCCGTTTACATACGGCGTCGTCAGTTTAAAAATGCTCGCAGTTATGTATTATGCCGAAGGCTATAACTCGGTCAAATGATATAATTTCGACGTTGGTTGTTCTTCTTCGGTTCTGGCTGTAGGGTCGCAGTTGTACCTAACACTCCTCCTCGCTTCGCACGTTGTCGTACCTATTATTTTAATTACTACCTAACCTGACCTAAACTAAATACTTGCGGCATACCATATGACCGCAATATACGTTTTGCCTTCGGCATAATACTTAGCTGCGTGCGTATGTAAACGGCGAAATCATACAAATTGCCTGCGACATCTATAGGAACAGACGTTTTGCATAAAATGCAAAAAAAACGTTGACGGGTAAAAATATATCGGTTTTGATATCCGCAAATAATTATGTGCTGGAACAGGTGAATGAAATTGTATATCTAGGATCTGCATTTAATAGAGATGGAAGGTACTCCGCTGATATAAAAAGAAGAGTGAATGCGGGGAATAGGGTGAATGGAGCGTTAGGAAAACTTTTAGGCAGCAAAATCTTAAGCCAGAAGGCCCAGCTCGCCATACACAATGCGGTGCTGATTCCTACGCTAACATATGGAAGCGAGAGTTGGGTATGGCAGAAAGAGCATGAAAGTAGAATAAACGCGGTCGAGATGCGTGCGCTGCGGAAAATCTGCGGTGTATCGCTCACAGACTGCGTTCGGAATGATGATTTAAGAAAGAGAGTTGGTCTGAAGGACAGTGTTGGAGTCAAGGTAAGAAGAGGCATGCTCCGGTGGTTCAGACATGTGGAAAGAGTGGATGACGAAAGATTGACTAAACAGATATATAATGCGAATGTGGAAGGATGTAGGAGCCGCGGAAGGCCCAGGCTCACCTACCACGACCAGATTGGTCGTGTATTAAAAGAAGGTGATGTTAGGAGTCATAAAAACCGTAGAGCTTGTATGAAAAGGATTATTCATGTTCTAGAGGCGAGTGAGGTGTGTAAGGATCGTGCCATATGGCGTTCGGTTCTCTCTGCCTACCCCGCTAAGGAAGTGGCGTGAAGTTTAGTTAGTTAGTCAAATAATTATCGAATATCGATATATCGAATAAAATAAAATAGCCATAAATATATAACGATTATTTTTTTGAAAAAATATCTATATTTCGATATATCGATATTTTTTAACCAAGTCTACGTCAAACTGTCACTACTGTTAGTGTCAAGTCAACTGTCATGTCATGTCATATCAATGTGATGTGATGTTGTATTAAGTATTTCTTAGCGTGTTGGGTGGTGTTTGCTGGGTAATTAATTTATAAGAACGTAGTATTTATTATTAATATCAGAGAACTTAAAACATTAGTTAAAACCGAGAGGCTATAAACGATTTTCCTTTTCTTTGGCAAGTTTATAGTAAATTACGAAACGTGAAATAGTTAAACAAAGTTTGCAGCAAAACTTTTGATATTTACTTAAGTAAGCATTTATCATGAGTTCTGAATATGAAAAGAAAATCGCTCAACTCAAGAGCAAAATAAAGAGTTTTCCCGACTTCCCTAAGAAAGGCATATTGTTCTGGTAAGTATCTATTTAATTTTTTTCCTATAACCTATACAAAGTTTTCATTACAAGCAATGTAATTAAATGATAGACTAATCATTGCTGTACTATTATGCGGCACCAACATAATACGAAGTAAGAAATTTAGTTGGGAATATTGTTTCAATTTATTCAAACTTGATCTTGCTAAGGTTATCTTAGGTTATCAAACATTCAAGGAAAAAAACTCGGACCATGTATTTACCTCGATAATACTTATTTGTAGGTATAAGAAACCTCTTAGAACATACCTACAATAGTATTTTATAAGTTATCTCCTTCTATTGCATACAGTACTGACTGAATGGAACTTGATAATTACATTATAAATTCAAATGTAATTCTGTCTGTCTGTTCAAAAAATTTTTAGGTCCTGTGAAATCTTCAATAAAATTTAATGTCATGGATAGATGCTATTATTTTATATAGGCTCAGTAGCTGGTGGCAAGCATCAGAGATTACTAACTAACTTAACTTCACTCCACTTCCCTAGCAGGGTAGGCAGAGAGAACCAAACGCCATACGGCACAATCCTTACACACCTGCTTCTACAACATTCATGATCACAGATCTACTACTGCTACTATCTTTGTTAAAGATGTTCTATATGTTTTTCCAATTTATAAATCTATTTGACAGCCTTTTAATGCACTTCCCAATACTTCCCATAATGGGATAAATAGTTATTGATAAAGACTTTGGTTCATATCTCTGTAATAGAAGTTTATAATGTATTCTAATATCTCTGTAATAGAAGTTTATAATATATTACTTTGAAACTGAATCAATGCTTGGTATGTTGACTATATTTATTTTTATTTCATTATTAAGTGTTGTGGTGATAAAATCCTTATTATTCTTGATTGTATATTTATTGCTTGCTTGCTTTCCAGGGATGTATTTTCAGCGATGGCTGATGGGAAAACATGCACACTTCTTCACAGTTTGATGGTTCAGACAGTCAGAGAGAAATTCCCTCAGGTATGTGAAGATTTAGTATTGTATGTTATTGACACAGCTTCCTTGTTGATTATATTAATGAAAGTAAATTATTAAAGAGAAGAAAAATCTGTTATTATGGGACATATTTTGTAAGATGATAGGCTAGTTAAAAATACAATGCAGCGCGTTTCGCAAGTCGCCGGTGTACATCTGATAATATGATACTTTATGATGACAATTACTTTTATTACGCATTATAAAGAATAATGTATAATATCGGTTCTCTCTGCCTACCCCGCTAGGGAAGTAACGTGAAGTTTAGTTAGTTAGTTAAGAATATTAACAATTTATAGGTTTCATACATGTAACTTAAAGTAAGGATATGAATGTGGATTAATATTGAACTAGATAAGATAATTTATTGTTATCTATTTTGTTGTCAAAATAAATAAATCATTTTATCTTAGAAAGGTTTAAAGCCAAGATAAATACCGTGATAATGTTACCAGACCATGGCTTGTTGCAATAAACAATAGATATCTTGAACTACGCAAGGGATTTTTATGCGGTTTTTACCAAAAGATCGAGTGATTCAAGAGGAAAGTTAATATGTATAATTTCATATTGTTTTATGCTCACTGTGCGAAGCCGGTCGCTAGTATGATTATATAAACAATAGGTAGGGCATGGTAATCATATAAAAAAAAAATTACAATTCTGAAACAATAAATTTAGTTGTTGAAGACTGAATTTCTGTATACTTAATTTGATCGGTTGGTCACTTCACAAAAGATTAAAATCCATTTTATAAATTTTCTAAAATTTATTTTTCAGGTTGAAGCGATAGTGGGCTTGGAGTCCCGAGGGTTCTTGTTTTCTTTCGCCCTGGCGGCTGAGCTGGGGGTGGCCTGCATCCCGGTCAGGAAGAAAGGGAAGCTGCCCGGAGATGTGGTGTCATACAAATATGACCTGGAGTATGGTTCGGTTAGTAGAACGTGATATCTTAATACTCTACTAGCGAGCTAGCTCACCCGGCGCATTTCGTAACGGCCCGTTCTCGGGTTATCAATAAGTACCCATCTTTTTTAATTTTCCACGCACCTTTTAATTTTTTTCTTTCATTAGAACCTTCACCTGTTAATAACAAACACAACTAAAAAAGAATTAGCAAAATCGGTAAAGCCGTTCTCAAGTTACAGCGTGACTAGGAGAAATAGGGGTTCATCTTATATACATAGATAAGTACTCATTGATTTGAAAATTGTATATATCACTCAATCATGCTTATAAGAACAAAAATAGTTAAGAATTGCCACACACATACAGATTTACTATGTCTTATAACAACACTAATATTATAAAAAGAAAGATTTGTATTGAAAACTACTGTCGAGTTCTGGATGAAATTATTCACTTACATAGACTATAGACTGTAATAACACATATGCTGTGTTTTAGCAATCTACCGCGCGAGTGAAGCCGCAGGCAGGTTTTTTTTCTAAATGCCTGTTAATAAATCATTTAAAAAATACATGTTCAATATTTTTTTATATTCTAACTAACTGACAAACTTAGTCACCTTGCCTACTCTTCCATTTCAGGACATCCTCGAAATCCAGAAGTCCATCAAGCCAGGCCTCAAGTGCCTCGTAGTGGACGACCTGATCGCAACAGGCGGGTCGCTCAACGCCAGCATAGCGCTCCTGAAGTCTGCTGGAGCGAGCGTAGCGGGGTGTCTCGCTGTTATAGAGCTGGTGTATCTGGATGGCAGGAGGAACATACAGGATGGCGTGTCGGTACATTCCTTGATCCAGTACGACTCATAGGCTAATCTTTACGTCACTCGTTGAATGTTAGAATGGGGGAGAGGTAGATTATCACACATCACACGTTAGAATTGGAGGGGAAATTTAAGAAATGTGACGTGTATTAACTGTGAAGTGAGTCATAAGATTTGTGACGTCACAACGAAAATGTAAGGCATTGAAGGGAGAAAGACAAGAAGCCATACTTGCTTATTAAGGGGGGTTCTAAGGTTAAAGCGATGGCCGAAGCCTATGAATATTTAGAATACCAGAGGTGTCACTAGTGTGTTACCATTAAATGTGACATCAGATAATTATTTACGTGCGCATATAAATTATTCGATTCGTTTAAAAGTTATCTTTGTAACTTTCCCTGTGCCATTTAGATATTATTAAAAAAAAAACTAACTTCACTCATTTGCAATTGAAGAAAAATTAAGTATTTTTTTTAATTACTCACATACATACATAACATTACGTTAAGTAGAGTTAAAGGGGCAGCAAGTCCTTTTAACCACATTCACCCAAAAATAAAACTGGGCTGGGTCAGATGGGAAATTGTGAAAAAGTTATATGTTTAATACCCGAAACCCGATATAGACCCCTTAGTCGCCTTTAGGACATGCTAGGCAGTAAACACGATTGGGACATTCTTTTTAAGTCCCAGACCAACATGGGACTAATTACTTAGTATTTCCAAATACATTGACAATCAACTTACACTGAATGTAAAATTCAAATAAGTTTGAGCTCAATTAAATTCTAACTAGGTACAATTTAAATAGCATAATAATAAGCAGCTATAGATCATGAACAAGTTATGATCGCATCTCGAATGATAGATAGTTCGTAGATGAGCTCAATTAGTTAACATTTATATAATGGTATATGTGGTAATGAGATACAGTTATTGTTAAGAAATTATGAATGGAGTCCCACTATAAATAAGATGTAGAATTTAAGTGGGTTAATTTTTTTTTTCTCAAGAGTTTTACATTCGAATATTAAATTTTGACGGCCTGATAAAATCAAGGCAAAATTTACACCCATTTTAAATAAAAACTGTACATATGTGACTTTATCTGGATTTATGTAACAAGGTGTAAATTTTTTGGTTTTTGTTTCGGCTTTTTGTAATAAACAATGTTTTTAAATTGGATTTAAAGTCGGTTTGTATAAATATTTTGTGCCTTTTGCGATTCTGGCCGTATTTCGTCTTAAAATAAATAAGAGGTGTTTTTTGTCATTAATAAATGTTTCCAGGGAAAATAGTTACTGTAAGTAGCATTACCTATATACATACTCGTATATTAAGTTTGATATTGCATAATATTTTAATGAATTAAGTTTATTATTAGTATGTAATTATATA
Organism: Glyphodes perspectalis; assembly: GCA_951394215.1. NCBI lineage: Eukaryota > Metazoa > Arthropoda > Insecta > Lepidoptera > Crambidae > Glyphodes > Glyphodes perspectalis. The sequence continues at coordinate 8,935,192 of OX596223.1, forward strand.
GGAAATTCAATGCCCCACTGCGGTAGATACCATAAATAGTTTGTATTCATCTGCTTATATACTTAAAATCTCAATACATTAAGGCCTTTTATCCACAAATAAGCAATAATCTTATATGTATACTGGATCATTTGTAAAAATCAACAACGTCGCAGGAGTTGATTACTGACATACAACAACGTTTGTTCTACGATTTTTCGTAAACGGACCAAAAAATTAGTTGTTTGGTCATTTAGTATAGAAAGCCGTTTTTTTTGGCAATTTAGGAAAAGTGGTAGAACAAACGTTGTTGTATGTCAGTAATCAACTCCTGCGACGTTGTTGATTTTTACAAATGACCCTGTATAGAAATATTATATCACGGTGTTTGTGGTAGAAACGTCTTGACCGATTTTTATGTTTTTTTTTTATATTTGGCAGGTATGAGAATAGAATAGGTATCGTAAAGTATTTTTCACCCTCTTAACCCCAACCCCTATATTTATCTCGAGAATGGGGTGGTGAGAAGTTCGCCAGGACAGTGTTTAATAAATATATTATTTGTCATTGCACACCAATAAGCTAGATGACTAAAAGAATCTGTTTAAAATTGAACACGTATTTTTTTATTTATTTGTCAAACAAACATTGACAAAGATACAATGCATTAAAGTTGCGCGTGACGTCACACTTTCGTATTTTTTTTACAAAAAGGTGACGTCGCAAGCCCCTACTCCAAAACTTTGATGCTCTTTATCTTGTAATTTGTTTGTTCGTTTGATAAAGCGAAAAATATGTGTCTAGTATTTTTGTATAATCTAACAGACGGACTATATATATTATTTTTTAATGGAGTCATCATCCCTATTCCCTAGCTCCACACTAGGCATTTAACTAAGCATTTATAAACATCCATGACTCGAGTACATAATGTCCTCCTAACCGATATTGGTTACGGCGGCCAATCTCAACGAGGATTAGCCATCTGCGCAGGAGATATTATAGTGCACAAGTGTGTGCGCAAACACAGGTGCACTCTCTATTCCTTCACTCTCATAGTCCGGTGAGACGGCAATCCGACATGACCGGAGAGAGGTTAGGCGCAGGACCAACGGCTTAACGTGCTTTCCGAGGCACGGGGGTGATTAAACCGCCAACTTCCTGACTCCGGGCTGTTACTGAGTAATTTAAATATTGAAATACCCAGCCACAAAATTTTGGCCCGACCCGGGATTTGAACCCGGGACCTCTTGGTCCTTAGGCGGCGCATGCTACCACTAGACCAACGAGGCAGTCAAATGTATGTACAAATGTATACTCGAGTATTAGTATGTACTCGAGTACAAATGTATGTACGGCCATGTTCAGCAGAAACATTTGCCCCGAGCGGGAAAGTAGCGGGTTCGACTTGTGACTTTTGATTTTGTGGTCTTTATTTATTCTATATGCAAGTCATTCCTCTATATTCTATAACAATGCAATCGATACACTTATTATCACACCTAACGTAGTATAAATATTTGTGATTGTCTAACTAGTTTATGACTGTATTAAGTGTTTGATTAAGTGGACTATTCACAACAAGGTCTCTTAAAGTTTGTTTGTTTATATTTTACAAATAAAAATTTGCAAGTGAAATATAAACTCGTTTAATAAGGCTTCCGGGATAATTTGCTCCGTTAATTTTTAATGTCACATCGGTCATAGAAGCATATCTTCTTCTAATAAATAAAATTCTCGTGTCGCGGTGTTTGTTCCCAAACTCCTCCAAACGGCTGAACCGATTTTGACAAAATTTTGTGTGCTAATCGGGTAGGTCTGAGAATCGGCCAACTTCTATTTTTCATACCCCTAAATGTTAATATAACTTGAGAACGGCTTTACCGATTCTGCTAATATTTTTTTAGATGTGTTTGTTATCGTCAATTGAAGGTTCTTATGAATGAAAAAAATAAAAAAGTTGCGCTGTAAATAAATAAAATGAGTATTGAAAATCCGAGAACGGGGCGTTACGAAGTGCGCCGGGTCAGCTAGTTTTTATAATAATGTAAAGTGTCACACATAATATAGTGTGTTTGGTAGCCCTGTATTTATTTATTTTTTTAATCAAGCAGCTATATTATTCATACTTTGTGAACATATTTCAAGTATACCTATCAATAAATTCGCCTGTGATATATGGACGAAAGAAAAGACAGGCTATACTTAGTACCTAGTATTGTCCTGTTGGCGTACGCAAGTCTAGAATGTTTTTAAATGTAAGTTTTAACTTTTTTGTATGTGGATAAAAGGCCTTAATTTTGGCATAAATATTTTATTAGACTCATACTAAAATTTACCGGTCTTAAATATAATTTCTATTGATTTAAGTTTATGGATCCCAAAGGTATATTATACTGCGCCGACCCCAGATGAACGGGGAGAAGGCCAATGCAATATTAATTATTCATATTAAGTATTGTAGCTAGGTTTTACGCATCAAATGTGATAAACTTACCTATGCCTTAAGTATGTAATACAAAGTTGAAAATGCAATTGTTCCATTCCAATACAGGTTGTTCTATTGTTGTTTAGTTTTTGTAATATTCTTTAATAAAACATAGTTTTAAACAAATTGTTTTATTTTGTTCATAATGTGTTATAACATTTATTAGTCCTACCTATAACAATGTTCTTTGGGTGTTAAAGATATTAGACATCACGGAAGCTAAAAAATACTAAGATTTAACAAGCAGAGAGGTAATACATTATATAAAACATCATCTTCCTAGCGTTATGTCCCGTGCTTAGACGGGGTCCGCTTAGACCATGATCCAGGATTTAGCGAGTCTGATAATTACATTGAAGCGACTGCCGATCTGACCTTCGTAGGTAACCCTAACATAGAGGAACCAGACAATTTTTGGATCATGGTTACAAATCCAAAGTTGTTTGAATTTGCAGGTTTCAGCACGATGTTTTCCCTCATCGTCGAGCTAATGGCATAAGTACGTACATAGATTTGAAAAATCCAGAGGTACGTGCCCGGGATTGAACCCGCACTCCTCGGTTAAGAGGCGCGTGTCCTTACCATTGAGCTACCTCCGCTCCATTATATAAATATATTATATAAAACAATACATTTTATAAAACATAATAGCAAAAATAACATTAAAAATAAATAATTCACATTCATTTGAACTCATTTGAACTATTTCAAAACTAGATTATTTACTTTAACGCTAGTGTACAAAAATACAAATATTCTATTCTGAATAATTTATTAAGATTATGTTCTGATACAAAAGTAGTTACTTATATAAATTAGAAAGCAAATAATGACACAACCAAAATTATTAAGTTAGTACGTGGGACAAATCCGAGTGGAAGCAGAGAGTAGTGGTAATTCTCTTAACTGTATTTCTTCTATCATTCTATAAGAGAAAGAAACAATTATACATAATAACAGTTCTCTTAAATGGTTATGGTCAGTTACCTACTCCCTCGAATATGCCACACGCACTGCCTTAATATTAAAACTAGTTAGTTTTTAATGAGTAGATTTCACTGGTTTCGGCTCAGTGACGGTGGCACTGTGCTCGCCAAAACCGCGGTGAACAGTTTTGAAATCACCTTCCTTTCCCTTGTGCAGTGTTGCCTCCTGCGTTTCAGTTTCTTGCTTGTTTTCAAACTTTGCAGGGGGTAATGTGGTAGTGGTGTATGGCAGAGGCTGGTACTGAGGAATGTGGCCTTTCACTTGAGTCTTCACACCTTCATGGTTATTAGTGATGGGTTTTATGGTAGTCGAAGCATGTCCAGACTTTGCAGCGTCATTTGTTTTGTTGGGCTCATCTTTCTTCTCCGCGTTCTTGGACAATGTTGGATTAACAGGTTTCTTGTCACTTTCAACACCTATTTTGATTATTCCTTCGTTACCAGAGTTAATTACACCGTGTGGTGATACGGTGTGATCGTGAGGTTTGCCCTTGGTGTCTTCATTTCCGTTCTTTGATGGATGGCTTGGCTGAACAACGCTTGGAGTAACAGTTTTGACTTCAGGTATACAACTGATTTTGTGATGAGCGGGATGTGTGCTCTTTACCCCAGTCTTAGTTGCAGGATTACAGTCATCTTTCTTCTCGTGCTCCGTATTGCTTGTCTCTCGTGGTCCGTCAGGAATGTTACTGGGTTTTTGTGTCGTAGATGCAACAGGAGTAGGTTTGATGATGTTTTTTGTGTTTATTGCTGGGTGTTGAATAGACGTGTGTTCGTCTGGCTTGGTCTTGTCATTTTTCTTATCATGCTCTGTCTGTTTGGCGTCGTGCTTGGTCGCATTCACGTCTTCAGGTTTGATTGTTGTAGATACAGCAGATACAGAAGGAGGGGACTTTGTGCCCTGGTGATTTGATGTGATCGCTGGGTGGGGAGGAAGAGGGTCTTCAACTTTAGTGTGGCCCTTGATATCAAACGTGTGCTTTTGTAGGCTTTGAGTTTCATCAGTCACCTTCGGGTTTAAGGCGTCTCTTGTTTGCCTCACTTGGCCGTTCTTGACTTCTTCTTTGTCGTGAGGTGTAGTGGTAGGAATGTTGGATGGCTGTTTGCCTACGAATGGTTCAGGTCCAGTGCTCAATTTGTGGTCTTTCACATCTTCGGAACCCTTGTGGGTAGTTTTTGTATCTTTGTTTACTTTCGTATCACCAGTAATTGGGGTTGTGTTGGTCTTAGTTGCAGGCTTATGTGGCTGGTTTTCGCGGACAGCTTGTGGCGGGCTTAAGGCAGGCTTTTGTAGATCTTTTATAGGCTTTTGTGGGACTTTAGTTTGAGCAGGAGTGTCACCCTTTTTGTTATGTTGGACGTTTTTTTCAGGAATAGTGAATACCTGGATTTGGAAGTCAAACCCTCTCAGCATGGTCGGGCTCTTGAGTTCCAAGGTGACGTTCTTGTGTCCCTCTCCTCCTTCAACGATATGGACCTCTCCATCCTTGTCTGGCCTCAGATCTGTGATGACGATGCGGCTGATGACTTCACAATCAGTGGCGTTGATGGTTACAATCTCCGATTGCTTCCAAATTGCCGGGCTTGCATGACTGGCTTGGTCGTAAATCTTTCGGCCAGCCGTGTTGTTGCCAAGAATTAAATCATGGCAACTAGCTATGGCCACTAGAGTAAGTAATATCACTGTGCTATACATGGTCGGTTGTTGTTAACACACTGACTATGATCGTGGAGTAAGAAGCTTATATAGGACGGGACGCTTGAGGAAAATTTGATTGAGTAATCATAATGTGAGTAACATTAGTGAATAATTTTTGTATGAAAACAAACACAACACATGATAAGCTTTTATATCAAATAAATTATGTAATGACCATAAAAAGTTGATAGTAAAAGTTTATTTTTTCTTTTATCGTATTTAAATAAAAGCTTGCTTTTAAAAAGGTTTTTACTTTTAATTTTTTACTTTTACTTTTTAATTATTCGGCTTATTCTCAGCAAGCCCTTTCTTTGATACCCATATTGTAGGAATGTATTAAAAATAATAAGTCCGCCATCTTGGATGTTCCATCATGTTGGATTTAGATTAACGTCAACTGCTGCAAAAGCTGCTGCCTTTTTTTTTTTTTTTTTACCCTGTAAATGCCTTACGCATAGCACTCCACCCGGGGGAGAGGAGTGGTTATGTGGAGCTCTCCCCCCGTGATAGAGGGGGGCCCTACGCACTAAAACCCAGGGGTGTTCCGCCGAATCGCTTAGAGAGGGGGCCTGGGAACGCATGGCCTGCCTACGATCCCCTCCTGCAGCGCTTGCCCCGTTCGGGCTCGACTAAAATTTGCTCCTCGAGCACTCCGTCTAGGCACCCCTGAAACGCGGAGGGCGCTTACGTCTGGGCTTCAAGCGCGGGCGACGGATCTATCGCCCGCTAGCCCTGCTAAGGCGGCATGTGGGCCATGTACTATGCCGCACGGCGATGTATTGTCATCCTAACCTAATGTGTATCTACATAAACAACATTTCAGCTCAATCAGTTTAATATATCTACTTCAAAATTAAATTTAATTTTACATACATACATTATATCACGCCCATAATCCCCGAAGGGGTAAGCAGAGTCAAAGGGGCAACAGGCCCCTTTAACCACATTCAGCCAAAAATAAACTGGTCTGGGTTAGATGAAAAATTGGGAAAGGTAGTGACAAGTGGCTAACTTGTCGCCTACACAATCACATAACCGAAACCCCATATACCATTAGTCGCCTTTTACGACATCCTAGGCAAGAAACACGGTTGGTACCTAGGTACCTACATTATTTATAAGTCCCAGACCAATAAGGGGCAGTCCGCCATATTGGATTGAGAGTGACATCACACAGTAAACCATGCATCGTCTTCCAAACTGAACGTATATGCAAAATTTCAGCTCAATCGGTTAAAGATATCTGCTTCAAAATTGAATTGGAAGATTTCACCCGAACAAACATACTTAAACATTGCATGTTAAAAAAAAAAGTTTTTTACTAATTGCAATTTTTTTATTGTGTGATACGTGCCTATAAATTGTTTTTTTTTAAGATCTCTGACGTCATCAGGGTGAACCACGTCAGGTCTCTTATCATAACAATAACAAAAGGCCTGAATGTATGAAATATGAATCATTTATTGACTAGACTGCTTGTCACCTTCATATAATGTCCTCCTTACCGATATCGGTCACAGCGGCCAATCTCAACGGATTGGCCGACTGCGCAGGAGATATTATAGTGCAAACACAGGTGCACTCTCTATTCTTTCACTCTCATAATCCGGTCGACATGACCAGAGCGAGGTCAGGCGCAGGTGCTTTCCGAGGCACGGGGATGATTAAACCGCCAAATGCCCAGCCACAAAATTGGTCCCGACACAGGATTTGAACCCGGTACCTCTTGGTCCTTAGGCGGCCCATGCAACCATTAGAGTCTAGACTAACGAGGCGGTTAGTACCTTCATATATGCCTAGCCATTTGAGTCATTCTAAGAATCAATTTGTTAGTTTAGATATTAAAACGTCAGTTACATAAATATTATTTGTTAAGTGATAAACGTTGATTGGTTCGGCTGGCCGGAGTAAGATCACCTTCCTAGAGTGAACTGATGTAAAGTAGCGGCTCTCAAGCTGTTGCCTTCTTTTTCTTCCTTGCGATATGTTCCGTGCTTAGACGGGGTCCGCATAGACCATGATCCAGGATTTAGCGAGTCTGGTAATTACATTAAAGCGACTGCCGATCTGACCTTCGTATCCCTTCGTATAATTTTCTGATTCCCGTATTTGAATACGGGAATCAGAAAATTTTAGAATCATGGTTACAAATCCGAAGTTGTTTAAATTTGCAGGTTTCATCACGATGTTTTCCCTCACCGCCGAATGCGTGGTATAAATACGTACATAGATTTGAAAAATCCAGAGGTACGTGCCCAGGTTTGAACCGCACCCCTCGGTTATGAGGCGCGTGTTCTTACCATTGAGCTACCACCGCTCCTTCTCAAGCTGCTGCCTCTCATACGGTAAGCATCTAGAGCGTGGGTTCCCTGTGGGTACCACCGATGGAAACTTTTGTTTTGTTTTTGAGAAAGGCCAGAATTTTTATTAATTTTAAATTAAAAAAGGTTATTTTCATATTAATACAGTTCATTTTCGACCAAACAAGGATAAAATATAATGCTTACCTTCTAATAAGTGGACTATTCAGAACAAGTTCTCTTTGAGATTGTTTGTTTAACTTCAACGAACGAAAATTAGCAAGTGAAATATAAACACTTTTATTAAGGCTGCCTTGTAAATAACAAAACATATATTGCGATTATTGTACAAGTCTCCCAAGATAATTTTCACGTTTGTGGTTTAATTTTACATTTTGAAAACAAAAAATATGGTGTTTGAAAGAGATGAAACCAGAACGAAAACAAGGATAACGGTTGATGATGTAGTGATGTAGTGGTGGAATATGAAAAGGTGAATCAAATTGTATATCTAGGAGATTGTGTGCATTTAGCAGAGATGGAAGGTACTCCGCTGATATAGAAAGCAGAGTGAATGCCGGGAATAGGGTGAATGGAGCGTTAGGAAAACTTCTAGGCAGTAAAGTCTTAAGCCAGAAGGCCCAGCTGGCTATACACAAGGCGGTGCTGATTCCTACGCTAACATATGGAAGCGAGAGTTGGGTATGGCAGAAAGAGCATGGAAGTAGGATAAACGCGGTCGAGATGCGTGCGCTGCGGAAAATCTGTGTGTCGCTCACAGACTGCGTTCGGAATTATGATATCTATTACCTACTAAGTATTATGACTATTAAAAAAAGAAGGACTCCTCGCCATCACCTAGACTTTTGGGCATCTCCGGTGCTCCAATTGACATTTAACTTACATCACACATTGAAATAAGTGCCCCAAATGACTGCTATTGTCAGATTTGTTTTCAAAGTGTCGCACAGTTTTGACATTTTACCAAAATATTAGAATGTCGACGTGTGGTGGAATGTTGTAAATAATATCATTTAAAAATTAAAAAGTTAGACAGAATCACACATCAGCACAGTACCCTGCCCCCACTAGGGTGGGACTCCCTGGGACCCTCGAGCATGGGGGGGTTCCCTGCTTCAGCCAAAGTTGGTAAGTGGCCGGGGTATACCCACTATAACGCGGTACCCCTCATCGCCTGAGTGAAGGTGTTTACGAGGATCTCGGTACAGCCTTCGCAGCCGCAAACACCTCCGGCGACAGGCAGGGAAGTGGCGTGAAGTTCAGTTAGTCCCTTAATATTAGATACACATTCTTCATTGGAATTAGGGTTCATTATAAGTAATACCTTAATTTTTATGTATAGTGTATTTTTAATAGAGATTAAAAAATTACTTCTGATATCTGGTATCCCTAAGAATCTCACTCACACATTCATAAGGATGGCTTCACTCTTTAGTATGATAGCCGGAGTCCATCTTTTTAGTCTTCCGAACCCAAAGGGTAAATAACGCGACCCTTATTACTTGTACGTAGTATATTATTACTCTGTGCTATTACTAACCGTCTGACAGACGGACAGTGTCCGTCACCAGGCTGTATCTCAGGAACCGTCTTAGATTAAACCAAGATTTAATCTAAGTGAACCGTGATAGCTAGACATTTGAAATTTTCACAAATGATGTATTTCTGTTGCAACAAATACAACGTTTTTTGCTCGATATTAATAACAGGTAGACGCTTGAAATATTCACAGAATATTTAATTGTATATTTACTTTAAAAATAAATTGTTGTGATAAAATTAAAATAAAATAAATATTTAAGGGAAAAAGGCGTGACATTATGTATGTGTTTAAGGGGGTCTCCCATACAACAAACGTGATTTTAGTTTTTGCTCGATATTAATAACGATAACACCGACACTTCAAATATATACAGAATATTTAGTTGTTTAGTGTCTAATGTGCGCACGAAGTCGAGTTCGTGCGCGAGTTCAACTCGCACTTGGCCGGTTTTTAAGACTTACCGCTGCATTGTAAGGACTAGAAGGCTAAATAGCTCTTAAGCCCTTGAGGCTCTTTCTATTTCTAGCTTTAGCCTCGCGAAGCTTGACGCCCAAAAATTTGAATGTTGTGCAATCATAAAAAGTAGGTACTTTAACGCTAGTATTATCAATGATTATGTTTGATTTTATAATAAACGAATCCAAGCTAAAAGTATAATAAAAACAAAAATTACTGTTTATAAAGTTACAAGTCCTTCAGCTGGTAATGAAAAAGCTAGGGAATATAATCAATAAGAGTTTTGAATCAAATCTGATCCTAAAAAGTGAATAAGGGCTTTTTTTTTTAAAAAAAAGGCTTTGGCAAAATTAAAACTTTTAGGCTTGAGTCTTAGTGAAGCCTAAACCTAAATAAATTATAGTGTAAAAAAACTAAAAAACTACGTTTTTATAGCTATTTTATTTCGTCTAAACCGAAATGCAGGCATGCGCAAATCGCGCGCTTGCTCTATCTCTCTTACTCCCTTACAGAGGAAATATATAAGACTTTATTAATATTAATCCTGGCGGTCCTAATATGGATAATGTTATCAAATTAATGCATTGTCATCGGAAAGTTTCAAATTAATCAAAGTTCTGGAAATTGGTGAAAATTATGCTCCAAGATTCCATTACATACATACATACATACCTACAACCCAAGCTAATAAAAGCGTGGTAAAAAGGAGCACGCCTTTTTCAACCGACTTCAAAAAAAGAAGGAGGTTCTCAATTCGACCGTAATATATTTTTTAGTCAGCAACTTGCAGTAGTATTTTATAAGTCCGCCTCTAAAAAAATACTAAGCTTTATATTTTGGACTAAAAAGCTCGAGTCTTTTCTATCACTTACTATTCTAAATGCAATATATTGAATAATTATTTTATGTATTGTAGCTAGGTTTTACGCATCTAATGTGATAAACTTACCTATGCCTTAAGTATGTAATACAAAGTTGTAAATGCAATTGTTCCATTCCAATACAGGTTGTTCTATTGTTGTTTAGTTTTTGTAATATTCTTTAATAAAACATAGTTTTGAACAAATTGTTCTATTTCGTTCATAATGTCTTATAACATTTAATAATATAACAATGATTTTTGGGTGTTAAAGACATAAGACATCACGGAAGCTAAAAAACAAAAAGATTTAACAAGCAGAGAGGTAATACATTATATAAAATATAATAGCAAAAATAACATTAAAAATAAATAATTCACATTTATTTGAACTATTTCAAAACTAGATTATTTACTTTAACGCTAGTGAACAAAAATACTATTATCTTATTCTGAATAATTTATTAAGATTATGTTCTGTTACAAAAGTAGTTGTATAAGTTAGAAACCAAATAATGACACAACCAAAATTATTAAGTTAGTACATGGGACAAATCCGAGTGGAAGCAGAGAGTAGTGGTAGCTCTCTGAACTGTATTTCTATCTATCTTTCTATAAGAGAAAGAAATATTTATATTACGTTCTCTTTAAATGGTTATGGTCAGTTATCTACTCCCTCGAATATGCCACACGCACTGCCTTAATATTAATTAAAACTAGTTAGTTTTTAATGAGTAGATTTCACTGGTTTCGGCTCAGTGACGGTGGCACTGTGCTCGCCAAAATCGCGGTGAACAGTTTTGAAATCACCTTCCTTTATCTTGTGGAGTGTTGCCTCCTGCGTTTCAGTTTCTCTCTTGTTATCAGACTTAACCGGGGCTATTGTGGTAGTGGTGTATGGCAGAGGCTGGTACTGAGGAATGTGGCCTTTCACTTGAGTCTTCACACCTTCATGGTTATCAGTGATGGGTTTTATGGTAGTCGAAGCATGTCCAGACTTTGCAGCGTCATTTGTTTTGTTGGGTTCATCTTTCTTCTCCGCATTGTTGGACAATGTTGGATTAATAGGTTTCTTCTCACTTTCAACACCTATTTTGATTATTCCTTCGTTACCAGAGTTAATTACACCGTGTGGTGATACGGTGTGATCGTGAGGTTTGCTCTTGGTGTTTTCATTTCCGTTCTTTGATGGATGGCTTGGCTGAACAACGCTTGGAGTAACAGTTTTGACTTCAGGTATACAACTGATTTTGTGATGAGCGGGATGTGTGCTCTTTACCCCAGTCTTAGTTGCAGGATTACAGTCATCTTTCTTCTCGTGCTCCGTATTCCTTGTCTCTCGTGGTCCATCAGGAATGTTAGTGGGTTTTTGTGTCGTAGATGCAACAGGAGTAGGTTTGATGATGTTTTTTGTGTTTATTGCTGGGTGTTGAATAGACGTGTGTTCGTCTGGCTTGGTCTTGTCATTTTTCTTATCATGCTCTGTCTGTCTGGAGTCGCGCTTGGTCGCATTCACGTCTTCAGGTTTGATTGTTGTAGATACAGCAGATACAGAAAGAGGGGACTTTGTGCCCTGGTGATTTGATGTTATCGCTGGGTGGGGAGGAAGAGGGTCTTCAACTTTAGTGTGGCCTTTGATATCAAACGTTTGCTTTTGTAGGCTTTGAGTTTCTTCAGTCACCTTCGGGTTTAAGGCGTCTCTCGTTTGCCTCACTTGGCCGTTCTTGGCTTCTTCTTTGTCGTGAGGTGTGGTGGTAGGAATGTTGGATGGCTGTTTGCCGACGAATGGTTCAGGTCCAGTGCTCAATTTGTGGTCCTTCACATCTTCGGAATCTTTGTTGGTAGTTTTTGTGTCTATGTTTACTTTCGTATCACCAGTAATTGGGGTTGTGTTGGTCTTAGTTGCAGGCTTATGTGGCTGGTCTCCGCGGACAGCTCGTGGCGGGCTTAAGGCAGGCTTTTGTAGATCTTCTGTAGGCTTTTGTGGGACTTTAGTTTGAGCAGGAGTGTCAACCTTCTTGTTATGTTGGACGTTATTTTCAGGAATAGTGAATACCTGGATTTGGAAGTCAAACCCTCTCAGCATGGTCGGGCTCTTGAGTTCCAAGGTGACGTTCTTGTGTCCCTCTCCTCCTTCAACGATATGGACCTCTCCATCCTTGTCTGGCCTCAGATCTGTGATGACGATGCGGCTGATGACTTCACAATCAGTGGTGTTGATGGTCACAATCTCCGATTGCTTCCAAATTGCCGGGCTGGCATGGCTGACTTGGTCGTAAATCTTTCGGCCAGCTGTGTTGTTGCCAAGAATTAAATCATGGCAACTAGCTATGGCCACTAGAGTAAGTAATATCACTGTGCTATACATGGTCGGTTGTTGTTAACACACTGACTATGATCGTGGAGTAAGAAGCTTATATAGGACGGGACGCTTGAGGAAAATTTGACGGAGAAAACATAATGTGAGTAACATTGGTGAATTATTTTTTGTATTAAAACATGTTAAATAAACGACGTCTTACTAACAGGAAAAAAATTGATGACAACATTTGAATGTACAGTCAGATATAATAGTTATATGACACCCAGTATGCACTGAAGGGTGAACTTTGTACTGTAGTAAGAATAGTAAATGAAAAGTCTAGATAATGAAAAGAAAGGCGATATACCTCTAGTTGCCTTTTACGATATTCTAGGCAAGGAACACAGTAGGCACATTCTTATTAAATTCCAGACCAACATTAGGTAATAGATAGGTAGGTTAACATTGAAATTTCATATAATTATTATTAATAGATATATTGTTAAGATATGCAATTAATTAAATATTATTTTAAAGTACTTATCTATTTATTGGATAGAAAAATAGACAACGTTTTTTTTTTATCTACTAATTGGAACATTTTTAATACTGTTGTATAAGTGATTATTATTTGTTTTTTTTTAAGATGACTGGTCTCTGACAACATCAGGTGAACCACGTCAGGTCTCTTATCATAACAATAACAATAGTCCAGACTGCGCATATTGAAAATGAATCATTTTTTGACTAGACTGCATGTCACCTTTTTATATGCCTAGCGATTTGAGTCACTTGTATGAATCGATTTGGTAGTTTGGACTTAAAAACGTTAGAAAAAATTATATTATTTGATAAGTGATAAACATTGATTGCCTTCCGCATGATGGGGTAGGTTGTACCGGGGTAAGATCATCTCTCTAGAGTGAAACGACGTTAAGTAGAGGCCCTCAAGTCTCATACGGTACTTAAGTATCTAGAGTAGATGTTCCCTGCCAATGGTTTACGGACCACCGATGGTCAGCAAGACTTATGTTCCACGAAAGGGCAATATTCTTTATTAGTTTTAAATTATAAAAGGTTTTTTTTAATTAACATTCATTTTCGCCCCTGATAACAATAATGAGATCAAAGTGGTCCTCAGTTCAGCTAAAAAAAGGTTTAGAACCTGTGATCCAGAGGTTTCATAGCGCCAATTCCGGGGGATTCCTACTTGTTCCTTACTCAGCCGGTAAGGTGATTTGTCAACAACACCTTAATAGGGTCAAACAAGTGTAAGTAAAATCTCTTGTGGGGTGCAGTTATGCGTGCGGTGCAGACCCCAGGGGATGTAAAGCTTTCTTGAAGAAAATATAACGCCTCAATAATTATTACACAATCTACTTCATTATACAACAATTCGTTAACTATTCATCTGGTCATATAACATTTTAACCTGTCATGATACACATTTCATTAAAAAGTTTTGGGACTCCTGGCTTAAAGACTACTGTGCTAAGCTTATTTGCTACCGTAGTATAAACAAAATATCCAGCTGTCTGTACATGAGAGTACGTAACAGATATCTAGCCGATCTAGAGGCACGCCGCGCGCATTAAAATTAGGACGAGTTGCGCACACGCAGTCATATTTCCGCACGTCGCGATGGCGGCGATAGAGGGCAATGTCAGTGTCAGATGGCTAATCGCTAATGTTATGGCCGGCTCAAAATTTACCTTATTATTTGGTTGGATAAATGGAAAACTTTAAATAATAAATTAAAAAAATATATTAGTCTACATCACATACATTGATCTACCTCCGAGGTAAGTAGCTTAAGCGCTTGTGCTACGGATATTAAAATCAACAGTGATATTACAAAATATATATAATGTAAATCATATAGGTAAATAAAATAAATATCCGACTACATCACATACATTGATCTGATTAGTTTTTTAGATAGAAGTAGTTTAACATCGAATATTTAAGTAGGTACCATATATTTGTAATACCACTGTTGTTTCTGATATCCGTAACACAAGTGCTACGGATATCAGAATCAACAGTGGTATAACAAATATATACTTAAATATTGGATATTAACACCCAGACACAGAACAAACACAAGTATTTATCACACGTTTGTTTGTCCTGGGTGGGAATCGAACCCACAACTCTTGGCGCAGGGGCAGGGTAACTACGTAGGTAAGGTACTTAGGTATTTAACAAAATTCATTTGTTATACAGAGCCATTCATCGCTTACTGATAAGTCCTCGATGATAGGTTGTATAAATTATGCCAGATATTTTAATTACAATTTTTGTTTAAGAGATTTTTAATGGCGACACTAAATCTGAAATCTAAATAGTATTGATGCTATTACTTCCTGCCTAACGCTTCTGTTTGGTGCCTTTAAAGATGTATGACTAATTGTAATTTTCTATTTCCTTAGTAATACTACATCGTATTCAAAGTCATGACGTCCTCGTAATAGTGACTTTACATTTTCTACCTATTCCACTGTTTCATACCTTACGAATGATTTTAATCTGTCATGTTCTTCATCATTCGGCATATTAAGTACACAGGAATGTAATATACCGAATGATGACGTCCACATAAATGACTTTGTATTTTATCTAGCGGTTAAGCTTTACATTATTATAAAGGAACACTTAATTCAACAGTAAACTATAGCATCGGATAGATACCGGGGTGCTTAGCCAAATGCGCGCCAGCGATTCCATAACGAACTTCGCTAACGCTCGTATCGCGCCACAGAATTATTCGGGTGGACAAATCGGGAACTAACTCCGAGTTCCGCACTATGAGTTCTTAGTAAACAAGTTTGTGGCGCGATACCAGCGGTAGCGAAGTTCGTTATGGAATCGCTGGCGTGCATTTGGCTAAGTACCCTGATATTATCAAGGACCTTTAGTAAATTATCGGGTTTTGGGTGTGTGATTGTGTAGGCGACAGGTTAGCCGCTTGTCACTGCTTTTTCACAATTTTCCATTAAACCCAGCCGGGCTTTATTATTGGCTGAATGTGGTTGAAGGGGCATGCTGCCCCTTTGACTCTGCCTTCCCCTTCGGGGATTATAGGCGTGATGTTATGTATGTATGTACCTTTAGTAAAAAAATTCAAATTCCAAATTTCCAATTCAGAAAATTCCAAAACATTTATTCAAAGAACAACAACAGTAAATACAATACAAAAGCGAACAATTCACTTGCAGTAGTCCGGCTGGGAGCACGGACACTTCTCCGGTATCTTGAGCCCTTTGGCCATTTGCTTCATAAACGGGTGCACTTCGTCGCTGAAGAATGGACTATAACATATAAATAGAGGTTAATTGACTCTCAATAATAGTAATAATATAGTATGTAAGCCTTAAGCACAAGAGGTCCCGGGTTCGAACCCCGACCAGAAATGTATGCCTGATATCTCTCCTGCGTAGTTTGTTAATAAAAATAGAGAGATTTTTCTGAGATTTGACTGGCTCGATGGCGCATTCGGTAGTGATACTGCCCCATGCGCCAAGAGTTGGAGTTGTGGGTTCGATCCCCACCCAGGACAAATATTCGTATGATGAATAAGTACTTGTGTTTGTTCTGTGTCTGGGTGTTATTATCCAATATTTAAGTATGTATAATACAAACACAAGTATTCATCACACGAATATTTGTCCTGGGTGGGGATCGAACCCACAACTCCAACTCTTGGCGCATGGGGCAGTAACACTACCGAATGCGCCATCGAGCCAGTCAAAATAGTTTATTTTTTAGGCTAAAATTGGTTAAAGGGGTTTGTTGACCCCGCTTACCCCTTCAGGGATTGCAGACGTGATTATATATCACATATCTATTATATATGCAATGCAAAAAAAACAGTTTTCGGATTGGGAACACCGAGATACCTAGGTGCGGCTGGATTTAACCATCGCATTTTCTGATTATATCTGTTTGTACATTAAAATCTAAAAAGAGTGCCATATACTTGACTAAATTGATTATTTATAAGTGCTTTTTTGAAGCCTATATAAATAAAGAGATTTTGAATTTGAATTTGAATTACTAGGCAAATAACTGGTTAGTTATTCGATTTCCGTTTATTGTATATTAATATATTTCCTTTTTCCCTGTCTTGAACTTGTTTTACTTTCCTTAAGTAATAAATAACTTTCTTACTTTAAAACACAATACAAACCAGTAGTAGAGTGTGTACCATCCGTCATACATAATTGTGGTTATTTAATGGTATTATAACATCATCATCATCCTAGCGTTATGTCCCGTGCTTAGACGGGGTCCGCTTAGACCATAATCCAGGATTTAGCGAATCTGGTAATTAAATTGAAGCTACTGTCGATCCGACCTTCGTAACCCTAAAATAGGGGAACCAGACAATTATTGGATCATGGTTACAAATCCAATGTTGTTTGAATTTGCAGCTTTCATGACGATGTTTTCCCTCACCGCCGAGCTAGTGGTATAAAAACGTACATATATTTGAGAAATCCAGAGGTACGTGCTCGGGTTTAACCCGCACCCCTCGGTTATAAGGCGCGTGTCCTAATCATTGAACTACCACCGCTCTAATGGTATTATACCATACTTACATATTACCTAAGGCAGAGTGTAATAAGCAGTAGGCTTTAACCACTTTTAGCCAGAAATAGCACAAAAACTAAGTTAGGGTAAAAACTAACTAACTAAACTTCACGCTTAGCGGGGTTCTCTCTGCCTACCCTGCTAAGCTAGGTTACATAGTAAAAACAAAGTCGCTGCTGGTGTCTGTTCGCTTAGATCTTTTAAACTACGCAAGTGATGTTGATCCGGTATTCACTAATACATAGAGCGATTCAACAGGAAGATTTATAGTTTCATATTGTTTTGTGGTCACCGCGCGAAGCCGGGGCGGGTCCCTAGTCGTAAATAACAGTGAAAAATGACCAGTTTCATCTTCCTAGCGATATGTCGCGTGTTTAGTTAGACCATGATCCAGGATTTAGCGAGTCCGGTAATTACATTGAAGCAACTGCCGGTCTGTCCTTCGTAACCCTAAAAGGGGAACCAGTCATTTTTTTTGGATTATGGTTACAAATCCAAAATTGTTTAAATTTGCAGGTTTCATCACGATGTTTTCGTTCACCGTAGAGCTAGTGGTATAAATGAAAAATGCCCAGTTCGCCGGCTACATAATCACAATCCCAAAACACCATTATTCGCCTTTCACGACGTGCTAGGCAAAGAACACAGTTGGCACATTCATTCAAGTCCCAGACAAACACGGGATTATCCATAACAGTCATTGAAACGCAATGTGTTATGGCATCGTCATCACATAGACATGAATGGGTGACTAACGGACCGCAGACACAAACAACGCAGAGGTAAACTTCAACTGAGAGTATCACGCGCTACTGATAAGCACTTTGGATAATAACGTACTCATTAACAAAAACATGCCCACTATAACCTACAGCTATTATTTGTTGATGTGGTCTTATATTTTTACGAATATTTCTAATCTAATTTATGAATAAATAAATTTAAGAAGAAAATTATTAAGAAGTAGATTAAATTGTTTTTATAATATATGTATGTTAGACTTAAGGTATATATTATATGGGCCAATATTGTTTTATAATAATTTATTGCCTGAAATAAATGAATTTATTATTATTATTATAAATAAATTATGCAGGCTTACACACCAAATTCATAGTTTTGAACTATAAATGTATACTTGTGCTATGGATACCTAGATAGCGAATAGACTTAACTTAAATATTATGATTTGCATTTTTAATGCCAATACGAATGTCCTATGTTGTCTAACATGGACTGATACGGACAAAGGCTACAATTTATTCCTGGAAATTAACAGATCTAATTGGAGGTATAAGGTAGAAGATTATTTAAATAATAAGCATATATAGCTGAGCGGAGGCCTATTTGGCTACATATAGTTTAGTCTAGTTATAGTATTAGTTTGTAAGCAAATTTTGTATTGTGCCAAATAAACATTTATTCTATTCTATTCTATTCTATTCTATATGGTTGTCTCAAAACAGACTGTTCGCCTACACTGATAGATTTAACTTGACCAAAATTTTTTAACTACATACTTAATAGAGACTTGGCATTTTAAATAGTAACAATTATGTTTCTTGTCGGCTTCTTCGAGGTTTCTACCTCGAAGAAGCCGCTCTGCTTTTTGAACCGGTTTATATTTATTTTGTTCTGACGATTTATAAGTGCTTCTTTAAAGCCTATGTAAATAAAAATCATTTCAAGAGTCAAGATAAGAATAGGCATGCTCCGGTGGTTCGAACATGTAGAAAGAATGGATGACGAAAGATTGACTAAACAGATATGCAAGGCGAAAGTGGAAGGATGTAGGAGCCGCGGAAGGTCTAAGCTCACCTATCATAGATTGGTCGTGTGTTAACAGAAGGTGATGTTGGGAGTCATAAAAACCATAGAGCTTGTATGAAAAGGATCATGAATGTTGAAGAAGCAAGTGAGGTGTGTAAGGATCGTGCCATATGGCGTTCGGTTCTCTCTGCCTACCTTGCTAGGGAAGTGGCAGGAAGTTTAGGTAATTAACTAAATATATAAACTGGTAACCCTACCGGCATAGCATCCTGGCGATCTCCTCCTCGTACTCCTTGGCTGCGATCTGGCATTTCTTGATCTGGTCAAGCTCTTCTTGTTTGGCTCGTTCCTGCAGGTATGTAAATGAATAAATATCCGACGACATCAGACACATTGATCTGACTCCGAGGTAAGTAGCTTAAGCACTTGTGTTACGGATATCAGAATCAGCAGTGGTATTACAAATAAATATATACTTAAATATAAAATATTAACACCCAGACACAGAACAAACACAAGTGTTCATCATACGAATGTTTGTCCTGGGTGGTGATCGAACCCACAACTCTTGGCGCATGGGGTAGGGTCACTACCGAATGCGCCATCGTCGTATCGCAATGTATATAGAGTAAAACTTTAATTAAAACCATCCAGATTTCGATTGAAATTATACTGGCTTAGTATAGTAGTAGTGTTGATTAGTTCGTTTTCTCGATATGTGCTTAATAACATTCTGAGCCGTATCAGTGATTTGTAACTGATAAAATGTCATCTCTAGCTCCAGCAAATATAACAGCTGCTGTAGCTGCGAGAACAGCTGCAGGTGGTAGTCGTCCTGCTGTGACATCACACGCCGCGCACCCACCTTGAGCATCTTGTTGTACTCGATCTGGTCGAGCAGGTTCCGCTGGTGCTGCTTGCGCGCCTGCGCGTCCGTCAGCTGCTTGTGGCCGACCAGCTGCTGCAGCTGCGAGAACAGCTGCCGGTGGTACTCGTCCTGTTCCTCCAGTTTCTTCTTCAATTCGTCGCGGGCGTGTTCACGGTCTTTGATCTGCTCTATCATCGCTTGGCGAACGTCCTGAAGAATACACGAGAAAGATTTTACTGCCATTACCTTCCTTCTCACTAGGCATTTTGGGCATGTGCCTTGAGCTCTCGTAGCCTTAGTTTTTTAATGGATCACAAATACTTATTAGGTACTGAAAAACCTAATATTTTCCTAATATGCCCAGGGCCACCTATGGTTTAAAGACGGCCCTGGTTTATGCTTCCCAAAAGCGTATAACGTTAGCATCTTCATCCTGTAGGTTACAGCTGACGCATATACTCGTAGAAAATATAGGTACAACGATTATATACACTTTTGCACAACCGGGAGATGTATAATTTCCATTATACATCTCCCGGTTGTTTCAATGGAATGGCTAGCATACGTAGTGAAATTAATATTGGCTGTTTCACAATCCAACTCCGGGTTCAACTTGAGTGTCAAGTGTCTTGACAGACGGACAACGAAGTTATCATATATGGCAGCGTCCCGCGGTTTCAACCGCGTAGTGCTCGTTCTTGTGGCAATATGGCAATAAAATATAGCCTATGTTATTCGCTGATAAAGTAGCTTCCCGTATGTGAAATAATTTTTATTTAGTGCTTAAGACACGGCGGGAACCACGCGGGAACTACGCGGGAACCGCGCGATTATGTCTGAATGATTATACAAATACCTGCGTGAATAGGACCCACGCGGTTCCTGCGCGATTCTTAAACCGCGTATTTCTCGCAGTGTCTGAAATAGCACTTAGGAGCTTATTTAATTCAAACAAATAAACAATCAAATCTTTATAATATTAGTAAGTAGGTATAGAATTTGTATAAGTGCCACAGGGGCCTAAAAATTACAGAAGCAGACTTCAACTATAAAAAACAAAAAAATATAGTAAAATTCTCGAGCATACCCTGTTGGTTTTCTGCGCCCAGGCGAGGTACTCGCAGCGCTTGTTGTCTATCTTCTCCTGGCGGCGGTGACCCTCCGCCTCGAAGAGGGCGTCGTCAGCGGACTCCAGGCGGATCATCTCCTCGCGGAGTTCAGCCATCTTCTTGTTGCACTCGTCCAGGTCTCTCTATGGGGGTCGTTTAGATAAAGGAGTATTAGTTGCGTTTTGAAACTTCTAAAAGAAGCCATTTTGAGGGATGGTTTCAATGGCGTTTAGGTTTAGTAACAATATACAATTTTTTTCATGAAACTTATGAGTGGAGCTATATTGAACAGTGGCAGCTCATCATCATCCTCTTGCCCAGTTCATCTGGGGTCAGCATGTCTTACTTTTCCATACGTCCCGGTCAGCCGTCATCAAGCTATCCACTCCCATTTCTCTCATATCATCTTGAGTGGTGGCAGTGGCAGCTCAGTAGTAAGGAATTGCCTCTCATGTAAACGATGCTCGTTAAAAACCTGGTCACGATTTTCCAAATCTAAATACAAATTTATACCATGTTTAAGATAAAAAGATGTGTAATGATGATCCAATTTATTTGTTTCCTCAATCTAAGACTTACGAAAGTCGGCTAGGCAGTTGCTCCAATGTCTACTAGACTCGCTAATTCCTGACTCATAGTCTAAGCGGACCTCGACTAAGCACCGAAGTCCAGTGTCCGGTGACTAGACATAACAATAGGAAGATGACGATGCGAAATTATGATTCATGGTTTAAACGGACCCCGACTAAGTACGGGACGTAACGCTAGAAAGATGGTGATTGGAAATCCTGGTTCATAATCTAAGCGAAATCCGACTATCCTTAATATAACATTGTTGATCAATACTGACCTCCTTCCTCTTCCTCAACTCCTCCTTGGCCTTCTCAGCCGCCAGCCCCTGCCCGGCGAGCGAGTCCCACGTGTCGGAGATGAGCTGCGCCTCCGCCTTCTGCTTGGCGAGGACCTCGTGACGCTCCTCGATCATCTTCTTGCGTTCTTTAGCTGTTTCCAGGCGCTGCTCTGTGCGCTTGCGTTCAGCTGGGAAGGGGAGAAGTGAGACTTCAATTGTACACGATCGTATTGAGCTACAAGCCATTAAGTTAAGCGAAGCTTACTTTTTCACAGAATAGTAAGCTTACTTTGTGGTGATAGGTCAATGGTAAGGACACGCGCCTCTTAACCGAGGAGTGCGGGTTCAAACCCGGGCATGTAAGGTGAGGGAAATAATATTGTGATGAAACCTGCACATTTAAATAACTTCGAATTTGTAACCATCATCCAAAAATTGTCTGGTTTCCATATCTTAAGGTTACGTAGGTCAGATCGGCAGTTGCTTCAACGTAATTACCAGACTAGCTAAATTCTGGATTATGGTCTGAGCGGACCTCGTCTAAGCACGGGACATAACGCTAAAAAGATGATGAGTAAGCTTACTTTGAGAAATTCAAACACACCATGTTATCAAACCGCCAATTCCTGAAGGGTTGGACACCATTCATACTATCATTCCCACAACTCCAGAAGCTTAGCCTTATCCATGCTATCACGCCTGCCACCCCCCATAGGGACTCTTGACCTTTGAATCAGCTATTTCCCAGTTTTTTCCATTCTGAACCTTAAACCATATGAGCTGCTAGTCTGGAAGACAAGGCTATACCAGCCGTATGAAGTTCTGGTAAATGCATTGTTTTACTCGTTGCTTCTGTGTAATGTTAAACCATCACCTTCTTCCTCTTTCTTGATGTCAGCGTCCCACATGGCGCGGAACATCTTGGCCTCCTGCATCAGCTTCTCCCTGTCCCTCTCCCTCTGCAACTTGCGCTGAATAAGCTCCTGGTCCGTGTACTGTTTGGACTCGTTGTCTTTGCGCAAGCGGTCGATCACATCTTTCTCCATACGAGCCGCCTGTTGACAATGGACTTCAAGTTAACTTTAGAATGTTATACATTTGAGGGATTTCCTATTTTTTTATTGTAAGTATTGAGTGTCTTAGGTAGAAATATCTTGGAAATGTTTTAATTTAATAAAATTAGAACCAGTGCCAGAATAACTGGAATTGAACTAATAAATTGATTGCGTCTCGGGGGCAGCAAGAAAGAACTTAGAAAGTGTTTCACGGCTACTTTGCCCCCCTCCTTCGCCTCAATATTGGTATACTTATAAGGTATTCAACGTATAACTAGACCGAGCCTGGGATCACGGGTACCCTAGGCTTCCCCTTCTAGATCTGTCGTTAAACTCTAAGACAAAGAGGAACAGACCAAAGCGTCAGACTCCTTCATGGCGACCTCATGCCACATCTTATCAAACTCCTTCTCCGCCAGGCGGATGGCCTCCTTCTCCTTCATCTGGTACAGCTGGATCTCCTCCGCCTCCTTGGCGCGCAGCTTCCATATGCACGGGAGCACATGGACGCATCGCGATCTGTACGAAAGGAAAGTTAGTAAGGCTCTCATTTCTGGATGCATACTTCTCCTTGGTACGTGTAGGTATATGTATTTTGAGTTGAGTGACTTAATGTACCTAACATTTTATAATTTTAGTACATTATATAAAACCACATAAGATGGGCAACATTTTGTTTATGGATGGTTTCACACATCTGGTAAGGGGGTAACGATTGCTCTCTTTTCTCGCCTCTTCGTACGCCCAAGAGAAAGACGGAGATAATTAAAGTAAGAATTATACATGGACGTACGCAGCTTTTGGTACAGGGGGAGGCAACAGATTTTTTTTTTGGTCCTGGGGGAACACAATAATTTTTGGTCCAGGACCAATACAATATTATTGATAGTAAATAGCCCAGCAGGTACTTTGGTACGAGTTCCTTCCGCCCTCCTTATTACGCCCATGGTATTATGTACCTATATACAAATATTTTGAAAGCGTTTACTTTTATCAACTGAATGACTCGGCAACTCTGTGCTAACAACTAAAATGCACGCTTAATTTTGGAGGGGTGTGTTGATGCACCCGACACAGTTAATGAGTAAGCTGCCACATTGCCTCCGCGCTCGCCTGCGCCTGCTCCTCAGTTGGCGCAGCCACGTAGCGCAGTGTCACTAGAGGTAGCGCAGACTCACAGCGGCGTGTCCTTGTAGCGGTCCTCGTGTTCCTTCTTCCGCTTGGCGATGAGGTGCGCCAGCCGCGCCTGCTTGTCCTGCCACACCGCCTCTGCGCCCGCCTGAGCCTGTTCCACAAACTTGCGGATGTTCTGCTCCTCCTCTGCAGCGAAGAGGTTCACCAGCCTGTATAAGAGAGGCTTATTATTCCTAAATAGAACTGGGAATGTTACTAGCTAAGGGATGCAAAATATTCACCATACTTACTTGCACAACTGACAACTAACAAAAAGTTATTATCAAGGGGTAACAACTTACTTACACAGCTTGGGCAGCCTGATGGCCTCGAACTAACTAAACTTCACGCCACTTTCCTAGCGGGGTAGGCAGAGAGAACCGAACGCCATATGGCACGATCCTTACACACCTCACTCACCTCTTCAACATTCATGATCCTTTTCATACAAGCTCTACGATTTTATGACTCCTAACATCACCTTCTGTTAATACACGACCAATCTGGTCGTGGTAGGTGAGCCTGGGCCTTCCACGGCTCCTACATCTTTCCACTTTTGCCTCAAAACAGACTCAAAAGCTTGGAATTGACTCATCATGATTATTTACCAGGGGTTACTTATGTGATGCGCCTAGTTGAGTTGGGTTTGCTAGAACTGTGATCCTAGATATAGTGAGTCCAGTTATATTCAAGTGACTGCCTTTTAACCTTCGTAGTCCTATAAAAGATAGGAGGATCAGACAAATTATCTACATATCTACTGAAGTCAACTTATCATCTTCCACTTGCAATAACTAAATAAATATTTCTATAGGATTATTATTATTGTTAAGGACGACATACTTCTTCCTTTTCTCCTTCAAATCTTCTTGGTAGGACTGCATGCACAGATCAACACGGCGCGCCACGTTATTGATTAGAGATCTACAGCAGAAACAAAGTTGTGACTAACTGTATATACCTACCTACTTACCTAATTTATTTAGTTATGACAACTTTGAAAAGAGCAGATTCAGACAAGAGTATTTTAAAGGTCCTCTTAAATCTTGATAAAAGTGGCCAGTTGAGTAGGTATACCTAAGTTTTGTTTTGAGGACTATACTGGGTGGTCATTGGGTAGTGATGTTCAAATGAAAAATCTGATTTTCTCCGGGGTGTCTGAAAATCAAACATGAAATAATTACGATTCAGTAAAGGTTTTTTGAGACGCCTGGAAATGAGAAACACATTTTTCTTCTGGACGTCACTATTGGGGAATATTTTACTTTACTTATATTTTATTTTAATTTGATTAAGCAAACCTGCGGTCGCATCTAATGAAGAAATCACTGCATTGCTTATCCTTCAGTTCCTTCAGCTTGATCTCAGCACCCTTCCTCTGTTCGTCCTCCAAAGCCCGTAACTTCTTGACGAACTTCACGTATCGGAATGTGGAGTTGAGGACTCGAGACGTCTAAAGTGAGATTTAGTTTAAAAAACGTATTTTTTTTTCAAATAGTTGAAATACTTTAAATAATTTAAAAATCTGAAGACCTACACACCATTAACTCAGTACCTATCAAATTAAGCATTCATGCTTTTGTTATACCTACCTAGATACCTACCAGGTAAGTAAGTACCTACCTACAAATGTCCTTGTTTTTTACACATAATATTTACCCGTAGCGGGATTCGAACCCGCGATTTTTGGGTCGTAGCCATGATCTCTAATCAGTCTACCATTCAGCCTGTCATTACCCCTATCGTAAGACAATAAAAAAATGATTTTCTAAGCAAATAATATTAGTCCCATGTTGCTCTGGACCTTAAAAATAATGTGCCAACTGCTTTCCTTGCCTAGCATGTCGTAAAAGCTGACTAATGACGTATTGGGTATTGTTTAAATTTGTTATTGTGTAGGGTGTGTATGTACCATGGGTCGTCTGTCGTCTACACGTGTTTTTATAAATAAACTAGCGGCCCGGTACGTGCTTCGCTACGTATAAAGTGATAAATGCAAAACCACTCTATCGATTTTGTGTAAACTTCACATAAACCATCTACTAAATAGTCCGAACAAAGCCTAAACATTTGGTTTGGATAGGTGAGCCCGTTCTTGAGTTATAAAATTACAACGAAAAGTGGCATTGATTTTTATATATATTGTGATAAAAAAAATTACTAGTTTTCCACAATTTTTCATTTAACTCAACCCAGTACTTTTTTTGCTTAAACCGGCTAAAAGAACTTGCTGCTCTTCTACTCTGCCTAGGTACTCGCCCGGGGAGTGCGGGCGTATGTCTCAGATCAACCTTTTTTTGTTGATCTGAGGCGTATGTATGTAAAGGCTTACGTAGTAACAGTCCGGAGCTCCTCTCGGCCCCGGCCCATCTTTGGGTATCTTCTGCCGCGGCGGCTGAGGCGGCTGCACATACATTTCCGGAGTCGACACAAAATTAACAACGAAATATAAACGAAACGGTACAAAGTCAATCGGATGACAGTTGGTAGTCAATGGATAACGGTAGTTGGTTTTAATGTCAAGTTTTTAAATAAATTGTCACCCGTGAAATAAAACAGAAAAGTGTCTGGAAAGTATGACATAAATTTAAATAAAATGCCCAGTTCGGGATTTAGAGTAATATTTTTTAAGTAATTTTATTCAATATGCATAAGAAATAAATATAAATAATGAAAAAATCAAATTATAGATATTTATATAATCTACAGTACATAACAGTACCTGCCTTCATATGTTTTTCTTTCAGTAATTTTAGGTTTTAAGCGTATACATTATGTTGTTGAAATATATTTAGGTTTTTTTAAGATATAATGTGTGTGTGAAGTCGTTAATTTTTTTTTTTAGACAACCAAAAACTTTCAAATTAGCTTATGGCTTTTGACGTCGATTAACATTGAGGAATAGAAAATAAATAAACAAGTTAGTCCATGATCATGTCTTTTAATCAACTTTAAAAATCAACATCTTAGAAAATAAAATATTTACAAACAAATGATATTCTTCAAAATCAACTCGTAATATCTAAGTATCAAAAAGGTAACGCGAAGTTAAGTACAGTTATCAAGTTAAACATTAAAAAAAATAGTAAATGTTTTAATGAACAGAACATTGACGTAGAACTAAGAAAAGTGATTTTATAATCCAAGGAAAAGTCCGTACAAGCCCTTAATCAGCCAATGAAAACGCATATGAACGGTAACTTAGCTAAAAGTGCACTTTCATATTAGTTAAAATTCAACGGTTAGCTTTATACATAGTAAATAACTCTGTCTGTAATATTACATACACGCGGATAAAATTCTGGGCAATAAACTCGTTCTAAACCTTGAAAACATAAAAAAAGAAAACATATATTTCTTCTCGCAATACTAGCTATATCATGATTGGAAACTAAACAATAATGAAACATGATTATAAAATAACATTAAAAGGATCAACGATAATAAAGCTTAACCCATACTATATACGTCTATTGTACGTATTGATATGGTTGAGGTGTTGCGACATAATCTTTCTTATTTAGGCGTACATTACATGTATACTTTAAAGGGATACCTAACAAAGTAACAATACTATGATATTTTGTGGATCCAAGGAGATATATGGTTTTAACGTGTGCATAAAGATATATAATTGAAACATATGGCACATGTTTCAGACTAGCATGATTGCTTAATAAAAAATAATCAACAAAATACCTACCTGATTAAGGTTTTTGGTAAAAAATAACATACACTTTATAGAATATACAAAAGAAAAAATAAAAAAAGTTCTAATGAACGCATAACAAATTGTAACTTAACTATGAGGAGATATTAGTTTGAGCTTAAGTAAACTAAAAAAATATTTACATTTAAGAATTATTTGAGCAGCTCTTTTATACCCTAATGGTAACTAACTCTCAAATACTGAAATTTAACAAGAAGATTCATAGTTAGAGAATATAAAAAATAAACCAATAATATTTTAGGCAACATGAAATTGCCTTTTTGGTAACAAAAATAACTCTTTCAGTCTTCCCTTTGAGATTCACTTTGATTGTAATTATAATACATCGAAGTTTATATCTTGCTGTAACAACAGTAGAGACTAAATTTGAAATAACGGTTACGTATTATTTGACTTACATACTAGTAAAGCAGGGGTTTCCAACCTTTTTGCATCAAACCTCATCAGATAAAACTATTTTACAGTCTTTTTTTGTTGAACATGTTGTTTGTTAAAATATATTGTGGCCCTCCAGAATTTTTACAGCCCCTTACGGAGTACACTCGAGTTGGAGAAATTTCTCTGGTAGATTGACGTAGAATGAGTGCGAGTATGATATATAGAATATGAAGGCTGTTATAGATATTACTTAAAACACATTACTTCACATGATCTGTAATGCTAGCCTTATAATGCTATAGAATGCAAATATAATCTTTAAACATAACGTGTAAAGATTATGACAATGCTAGCTTAAACTAAATATTAAATTAATACAGAAAGTTGGAATACTCTATAGAATGAAGTCCATATTACATTCGATGCATACCTTCATTTCTCCATCACACATTAATCTGAAATTTTCACATGCAACACTAAATGTATGTCATCCAACTCAGGCCTACCCACAATAACTCTCCCAGGCGATTTGATCACAAGTTCCTTATTAAGTAACTTTAAGTTAGCACTGTTAGGTAGAAGGTCGAGATCAGATATGCTTAGTTTTAAGCCGGTAGCTTCGGTGTAGTAGGGGAGGTTGGGGGATAAGGGTAGTATCTCCCCGGACCAGGAGTGCGGCTCGCCTGTCACTTTGTTGTAGATTGTTATTTGGCCCATTTTGGGGGTTGAATCTGATGAGAGTACCTGTAAAGAGTTATGGTTGGGTTTCATGCAGTTCATATTATACTGATGACTAGCTGTGTCCGAGGTTTCACCCGCCTTTATGCTTAATGTTATATAGCCTATTATAGCCTTCCTTGATAAATGGGCTATCTAACACTGAAATAATTTTCCATATCCGACCAGTAGTTCCTGAGATAAGCACTTTCAAGCAAACAATTAAACAAACTCTTCAGCTTTTTAATATTAGTATAATTAATTAACAGAAGATTACTGTAATGGTAAACGATAATCGTAATTATCATTTTCCTAGCGATGCTTTGAACCAAGATGACGGATTGTATTTGATTATTACATTGAAACTACTGCTATGACTTGGCGCTGAGCGCGCTCTCACCGAGAGCGAGGCCATGAGCGTGTCGGGCGGGTCGTACTCGGCGCTGAGCGCGCACTCACCGAGAGCGAGGCCATGAGCGTGTCGGGCGGGTCGTACTCGGCGCTGAGCGCGCACTCACCGAGAGCGAGGCCATGAGCGTGTCGGGCGGGTCGTACTTGGCTCTGAGCGCGCACTCACCGAGAGCGAGGCCATGAGCGTGTCGGGCGGGTCATACTTGGCGCTGAGCGCGCACTCACCGAGAGCGAGGCCATGAGCGTGTCGGGCGGGTCGTACTTGGCGCTGAGCGCGCACTCACCGAGAGCGAGGCCATGAGCGTGTCGGGCGGGTCGTACTTGGCGCTGAGCGCGCACTCACCGAGAGCGAGGCCATGAGCGTGTCGGGCGGGTCGTACTTGGCGCTGAGCGCGCACTCACCGAGAGCGAGGCCATGAGCGTGTCGGGCGGGTCATACTTGGCGCTGAGCGCGCACTCACCGAGAGCGAGGCCATGAGCGTGTCGGGCGGGTCGTACTTGGCGCTGAGCGCGCACTCACCGAGAGCGAGGCCATGAGCGTGTCGGGCGGGTAGTACTTGGCGCTGAGCGCGCACTCACCGAGAGCGAGGCCATGAGCGTGTCGGGCGGGTCATACTTGGCGCTGAGCGCGCACTCACCGAGAGCGAGGCCATGAGCGTGTCGGGCGGGTCGTACTTGGCGCTGAGCGCGCACTCACCGAGAGCGAGGCCATGAGCGTGTCGGGCGGGTCGTACTTGGCGCTGAGCGCGCACTCACCGAGAGCGAGGCCATGAGCGTGTCGGGCGGGTCGTACTTGGCGTTGAGCGCGCACTCACCGAGAGCGAGGCCATGAGCGTGTCGGGCGGGTCGTACTTGGCGCTGAGCGCGCACTCACCGAGAGCGAGGCCATGAGCGTGTCGGGCGGGTCGTACTTGGCGCTGAGCGCGCACTCACCGAGAGCGAGGCCATGAGCGTGTCGGGCGGGTCGTACTTGGCGCTGAGCGCGCACTCACCGAGAGCGAGGCCATGAGCGTGTCGGGCGGGTCGTACTTGGCGCTGAGCGCGCACTCACCGAGAGCGAGGCCATGAGCGTGTCGGGCGGGTCGTACTTGGCGCTGAGCGCGCACTCACCGAGAGCGAGGCCATGAGCGTGTCGGGCGGGTCGTACTTGGCGCTGAGCGCGCATTCACCGAGAGCGAGGCCATGAGCGTGTCGGGCGGGTCGTACTTGGCGCTGAGCGCGCACTCACCGAGAGCGAGGCCATGAGCGTGTCGGGCGGGTCGTACTTGGCGCTGAGCGCGCACTCACCGAGAGCGAGGCCATGAGCGTGTCGGGCGGGTCGTACTTGGCGCTGAGCGCGCACTCACCGAGAGCGAGGCCATAAGCGTGTCGGGCGGGTCGTACTTGGCGCTGAGCGCGCACTCACCGAGAGCGAGGCCATGAGCGTGTCGGGCGGGTCGTACTTGGCGCTGAGCGCGCACAGCGCGGCGGGGCGCTGCACGAGCTGGCTGCGCCACAGCGGCTGGCGCGCCAGGCTGCCCAGCGTGTACGTCACGCTGCACGACCCGCGCTCCGGATGGTAGATCTGGGACGAGTGCTCCTGGGACCATAAAGGTGTCAAAGTCAATAACATACAATACATATTATCACGCCCGTAATCCCTGAAGGGGTAAGCAGAGTCCAAAAAACAGGGACGTAGACACGATTTTCTCCATTATATTATATTAAAGATAAAAGGTAACTTAGCTTTATATATCCAGATATTTATCTAAATCTGAACTTTACTCAGGCATACAGATGATGATAAAAGTATCATGACTTCAAACTTGGTTTTCATAGGCTAAAATCAGTCTGCGCCCATTCTCTACTATACTCATACTAGCTTCTGCCCGCGGCGTTGCTCGCGTGGTACATCGATGAAATAGCTTATGTGTTATTTTAATATATAAACTATACTATTGTAAAGTTTTAATTAAATCCATACAGTAATGTTTTGCTTGAAAGAGTAACAAACATCCACACATCCATCCATCCATACAAACTATCACGTTATAATAGTAGTAAGACTAGAAGAATAATAACATTGCGCCTTTTGGAACGAAGGTTGATATAGAATGCACAAAATCACAAAAATAACCATACCTTTCTAATATGATACTCCAATATGAACCTGGGTCCAGCCCAGGAACAGAGTAAGCATTGCACTCGGATGTCCATTCCTATTCGTTCCATATAATCCTGAAATAATTAATTTATGTAGATTCATAAATCCCGTGTGAATAAGTTAAACTAACTTAAAAATGAGCTTTACGCCACTTGCCTAGCAGGATAGCCATAACGCCATATGGTTCGATCCTTATAAGTTAAGTTAGTGAATAAGTTATTTCCAGGTAAATAGTATGCATCATAAACATAATATGTAGTAGTAGAAGGTCCGTAAGACATTGGAGTGGGGGCTTCAATGGCTAGATGATAATAGACGGGCCCAAGAGAGGCGACAGCATGTCGTGGTCATGTTGTCAGCCAAGAAAAAGAACTGGATGAGCCAACATGGCGCACACACAAAGCAGGAACGCCGACGCAAGTCAACAGTGGACCCGGCACTTCCTGCTAGGTGTAAAGGACGACCACCGGGGGGTTTTAGTGAATAAAAGTTTCACATAACCCGTCTTCTCCCCCTTATAAGAAGTCGGGTATCTTCTGAAGATTTCCCCCTCGACAACAAAAAAATAAGGTAAATAGTATGCATATACTGCCTATGTTATTCTTCAACCATTCCGACACATAATGACGTTGATCCATTGCTATGTTGAAACATAAAGGAAAGTCAAACAAAACATACCTTTACATTTCAAATCAAATATTTATTTACTCAAAAAGTGTACACAGTAGTGTAAAAAATAATAATAAATAATTAACAACTTAGTTACCATTTGGGTTTTGCAAATTTAAGGACATGTAAATAAATAAATTCTTCAGACTGACACACCAATTCCCTAGTCCCAAACTAAGCTTATTCTTGTGCTATGGATACTAGGTGAACAGATAGACATACTTAAATACGTTTATAAACATCCATGACTCGAGTACAAATGTCCATGTTCATCACACGAAACATTTGCTCCTAACGGGTTTCGAACCCGTGACCCTTGGTTTCGTGACCAGGGTCTCTGACCACTCGACCACGGGCCAGTCAATGTGTTTTAATTATAGTAATATGTGTAAGGAAAATGAGTGAAGATAAAATATATACACTTACTCCATCTTGACTGATGATTTCTAAAGCATCTTCTACCATCTCAGGAATGGTGGCTGAAGAGCCTAATGCTTGGGAATTCGATCTGTCCAGTGATGAGCCGGATGTATTGAAATCTAAAATAGTTTATAATTATAGAAAATACTAGCAGCAGTGGTTTCAGTTATTTATTTTATTTTATTTTAAATAATTTTATCATCTAACCCAGCCCCATGTTGGTCTGGGACTTAAAAAGAATGTGCCAACTGTGCTTCTTGCCTAGAATGTCGTTAAAGGCGACTAATGGTATATCGGATTTTGGGTATGTGATCGTGTAGGCGACAAGCTAGCCACTTGTCATTACTTTTTTACAATAAACCCAGCCCATTTTTATTTTTGGCTGAATGTGGTTAAAGGGGCCTGCTGCCCCATTGACACTACCAACCCCTTCCGAGATTATGGGCGTGATGTTATGTATGTATGTATGTGTGTATTTAAATTATGTGTATATCCAAAATTGAGATTATGTCCTATTCCTGACTAGTGTCATCTTAAACCTTTGATACTCGGTGTTTTTTAAGATAACACAAGTTATGAGAACCTCCTCCTTTTTTTTGAAGTCGGTTAATGAGTGACGGTAGAGATATGTACTACAATGAAACTTGAAAAAGAAAAAATAATAATACCTTATTGAAACTGTGAGTAGGGGAGTGGACATGTTTTCCTTCGCAAAATGAGAAGCGATACCAAAACCAGGGGTTCTTACCCTGTTTTTGGTATTGCTTCTTCGTCAGGTATTAAGCCAAAATAAACTCTTATTAACTAAAGTGATAAAGAAGTTGAAGTAATTTGTACCTACAAATTATACAATTTATACCTATATAAAGCATTCTATACAAATTGATTGACATACCTTCATTCTGGTCACAGCAGTAATCTCGTCTTGTGTCCAGCTCTTGTTCAGCCATGTTAAGGAAGTCGTTCATGCGAGGTAGCCCTTCTTGTTCTAAACTGGATTGGCTATCCTGCTCGCACGCTGGAAATGTTGTTATAGGAATGATACTGTGTTGATAGAGACGCGGGCACCAATGTATACTAATATTATAAAAAAGTATTATTTTTATTTCTGTATGTTTGTAATGCAAAAACGCAAATGCTACTGGACCGATTTAAAAAAATCTTTCACCATCCTGAATAACGTATACAGCTTATTTATCCCAAAATGTTTAAAAAATCAAAGTCCACCATGCGAGGCTGGGCCTCTTGTCGCTAATAATTCCAAGCCACTACCCATATAAGGTATTTTTTGCGACATTAATATCTGAAACGTTATTTACTTCTCAGGTATGTGTAATTGATATTTGTTTGGCGATATTTTAATAATGAAGCGAGTTGACATGTGATTATTTAACATTTTTAAATGACTATCCGCGAATGTGGCGATTTAAAAAAGTGACGTTCTTCATCAAAACCTTGAATGATTGCTTACAATAGATATGTAATCACTGGATCCAATGCACATATTTAAACAATTATTTCACTAATAGCCCAGGTGTTCAGTTAAATAACGTAATGCAGGCAAAGTCGTAACAGATGTTGAGTGTTAGTAAAAAGCAAAACAGACTTACAGGAGACATTGTAAGCGTCGGTGGAGACGAGTGTGGAGGTGTGCGCCACTCTGAAAGCGTGCATGATACATGCAAGCGGTAAGCCACGCAATCTTACTACTATAACTAGCTAAAGATTAAGATAGGTTTAACATACCCTGTTAATATCATACTATATAAAAGTTTGCATATTATTGACGTCATATACATATATGTATATCTACCCATGTAGTAAACAGGTAAATGTCTATTATTCTCGACGGATTTCTTCTTTAGGTATTTGATATGTATTTGATGATTTTTATTTCAAATCAGAACGATATAGAGGCCCTATAGTCAAACCTTCCTTAAGATATGAGCTTAGTTATAAGTAGTAGCATTTTTTTAAATCAAGTTTAATGATACTTTAATAATTTTAAATATCATTAAGATGATTTCAGTGCAAGGTGCAATGAGTTAGCAGGAAGAAAAAAAAACAAGTGCAAAATAACAACATGCAGTCAGGAATGTCGGTGTAAAGATTGGACACAAATACTTTGTAATAATTAATGACTATGAACTTCAGCGGTAGGAGCGCTGGTAGTTCTATGGTAAGGACACGCGTCTCATATTCAAGAGGTGCGGGTTCAAATCCGGGCACGTAACCTCTGGATCTTTGAACATACCATTAGTTCGACTGTCAGGGAAATCATCATGATGAAAATTGCGCTACAAACAACTATGCATATGTAACTATAATTCAAAATGTCTGGTTCCTCTATTTAATAATATAATATAATAATAATAATATTCAACGACATCACATACATTGATCTGACTCCGAAGTAAGTAGCGTAAGCACTTGTGTTACGGATATCAGAAACAACAGTGGTATTACAAATATATACTTATATATTGGATATTAACACCCAGACACAGAACAAACACAAGTATTCATCACACGAATGTTTGTCCTGGGTGGGGATCGAACCCACAACTCTTGGCGCATGAGGCAGGGTCACTACCGAATGCGCCATCGAGCTTGTCGAATTTAAGGGACAGGAAGCTCAGATCGGCAGTTCAATGTAATTAATTACAGACTCGTTAAATCCTGAATCATGGTGTAAGCAGATCCCATCAAAGGACGGGACATAACTGTAGGAGGATGATGGTATGTCCTGTAGTCTATAATAATAATATAAAGAAAGATTTGATTGTACGTTTGTTTGTTAGAATAGGCTCCGAAACTGCTGGACCGATTTTCAAAGTTCCTTCACCGATGGAAAGCTACTTTATCAGCGAGTAACATAGGCTATATTTTATCTTCTTATTCCGACGGGAACGGGAACTACGCGGGAAAACCGCGGGGCGCTGCTAGTAGAAAATAAACATAACATAATATCACGCCCATAATCCCTGAAGGGGTAGGCAGAGTCAAAGGGGCATCAAAGCATTCAGCCAAAAATAAAGTCGGGCTGGGTTAGATGGAAATTTGTGAAAAAGCAGTGACAAGCGGCTAACCTGTCGCCTACACAATCACACACCCAAAACCCGAATTACCATAAGTCGCCTTTTACGACATACTAGGCAAGAATCACAGTTGGCATATTCTTTTAAGTCCCAGACCAACATGGGACAGTGGGCTGGGTTGGATGGCAAGCTGTGAAAAAGGAGTGCAAGTGGCTAGCTCGTCGCCTACTCAGTCACATACCCAAAAGCGCGTAAACCATTAGTCGCCTTTTACGACATGCTAGGCAAGAACCACAGTTCGCACATTCTTTTTTTGTCCCAGATCAAATTGTGCCAAGTCCCAGACCAACATGGAACAAAGGTAGTAGAAAATAATAAGGTTAAAAAGAGCCTTTGTGCAATGAGTATTCCGGGTTTCGTCTGAACAACATAGTCATAGATTTTGCGATCTTACTAATAAACATTTATGATTCAATATAATTGCCATGTTTGAGCATTCCATTTGAGTCACGACTGACCTTATAGGGGAACGTAATAAATTGTATTATGGTTACACATCTATAAAGTTTTTACTATATTTTCCTTTACTCCTTGGAGAAGCATGATAATGAATAAAACATTAATAAAGAAAGAAATAAACATTTATTACACTTGGACATCACAATCGATACAAATCATCATCTTCCTAGCGTTATGTCCCGTGTTTAGACGGGGTCCGCTTAGACCATGATCCAACGATTAGCGAGTCTGGTAATTACATTGAAGCGACTGCCGGTCTGACCTTCGTAACCCTAAGATAGGGGAACCAGAAAATGTTTGGATCATGGTTACAAATCCAAAGTTGTTGGAATTTGCAGGTTTCATCAGGATGTTTTCCTTCAGTCGAGCTAGTGGTATAAATACGTACATAGATTTGAAAACAGCAATCGGTACAAATACATACAAAAAAAGGAAACTTATTACGACAATTTAGACATAAATACATATGACAAGATAGTCGAGAAAAAAAAAGAATTTACGATAACCAGACACGGGTTTGCGATGTCCAAAAGAAAAGGGCCTCACTTAGCATTAAGCCATGACCTGCATGGCAAGCCACGGCGCTGGTTTTCAGTTTGCCCTTTCAAATGATGCCCACGGACGAGTACCCTGTTTTTTATATATCTACATATACATAATACAATATATAAAATTATTAACAAAATATTATATAAACATTATTAAAACGGGCAGTTACAAGCGTTAAATAGTGTTAAGTGTACACTATCATAATTCGCGTTGCGGGTAGAGAGCAGAGGCGGCATCGCCGCTGCGCGTGCCCACATCCTATCCACATACCTATAATTACATATCTAATTACATTTATTTTATTCTGTGGTAAGCAGGAAACAAGGTGAATCCATACTATTTGTATCTTAGGGTGGTTTATCGTCTTCCTAGCATTATGTCTTGTGCCGGGTCTAGTGTTAGAGTCCGCTTAGACCATAGGTTCGGTAGACCATAGGGGCGGTAGCGGGCCTAAGGCAAATGCCGGGCGTTATGACAGTTCAGGGTACGATCGTGGTATACTACTTACCTAATTAGAAATTTAACATCGTAAAATACTTGCCTAAGATAGAGGTTTAAGACGTTAACCCTCAGCCACGACCAGGAATTGTATGATTACAGGGAGATAACTAATTTTATTTGTAATTATTATATATGTATATGTATAGACATATGAAATTGGTTTATTATCAAAAGGGGGGCGTTGGATTATTTTTTCTTATAAAGGGAGGCGGTAATCCAAAAAGTTTGGGAACTTATGGCTTAGACCATCATCCAGGATTTTAGCGAGTCTGGTAATTACATTGAAACGATTGCATATTTGACTTTTGTAATCACTAGCTTCTGTCCGCGGCTTTGCTCGCGTGGTAGATGGATAAAATATAGCCTATAAGTTATTCAAGCTATATTATTGTAAAGTTTCATTAAAATCCATTCATTAGTTTTTGCGTGAAAAAGTAACAAACATCGATACATCCTCACAAACGTTCGCGTTTATAATATTAGTAATAACATGTCTGGTCAGTCACATACATTTTAGATTTCGTATAGTCTTGACACAGACAGATGTCGCTACAGGCATCATTTAGACTGATTGAGAGATAAAACCGAATAAAAACGTTATTTTTTCACTATTAAAAAAAGCTTTTTTCATAAAATAAGTTATTTACGTCATTTCTTAAATAATTTATTAAATTTAGGTGAAAAACATGAAAATAAAGTATTTTCTTCAGAAGCAAACCAAAATAATATTTGTTTTAAAATTTTACACAGATAGCGTATTATTACTAAGAAACAACTAACCTGTGCTTGTAGCGCCATCTTGTATTATTTCTGACAAACAAACTAAACTTTGCTGTAGTTCTAATTACTCACCACTAACGCTGTTCTTGCGCGAGTTATAGCAGTAACTTTTCAAGTATGGGCAGTGACCCCTGTTGCACGTAGTATATTATTACTCTGTGGTAGTATATTATTACTCTGTGATAGGAGTAAGTAGGGGATCCAGCTGAATTGGATCATGGTTACATCCATAGTTATTTGAATGTGCAGGTTTCATGACGATTTTATCCCTCACCGCCGAACGAGTGGTATAATATACGTACAGGCTTTGAAATATGCAGAACGGGTCTGAGTTCGAAACTGCACTCCCCGCATATGAGGCGCGTGTCCTTATCATTGAGCTACTACCTACTGTTCTCCACATTAAGGTTGTTTTAGTCATTAATTATGGTCGTTTTGAATTAAATAGTAATCGGTTTGGAGCGGTCATTGATTTATTATTCAAGATGATTTTAGCTACTTTTTCCTCATATATCAAATTCAAATTCAAAATATCTTTATTTAAATAGGCTTCAAGATAGCACTTATAAATAGTCAATATACAAAAAAGAACAAATAATACTACCACCGGTTCGGAAGGTAGAATCTATCTAGAAGAAACCGGCAAGAAACTCGATAGTTACTCTTTTAAATGCCAATTATACAATTTTGTAAACTTGATTAATCTACACTTAAGACTAGATATCACTGCAGATGAACAATTCATTATGAAATTAACCATAAATCTTTGTCATTGAGGAATTCTTCGATCTTGTAATAGCCCTTACTCATTAAAAATGATTTAATGCATAATTTGAATCCATGAAAGGGTAATGTTAAAATACTTTATGGTAGTTTATTGAACATTTTAATACTTAGACCAATAAATGAATAAGTGAAGTGTCGAAGGAGTCATAATAGCATGCATGGGCGTACGCAACTGCCCTTCCCTGGAACTTGTGTGCCAAGGTACCTGCTGGTCTATAATACTAAAAACCTATCAATAATATTGTATTGCCCCCTCCCCCCGATATGGGAGTTATTTATGCGCCGACAACGAAGACGTTGCTGTGGCATCATGCCCCAGAAGGGGCGAGTGACGACACAATACGCCACAATCGATACTGAAAACTATCGGTGAACAGCAATACTTTTGATGGTATCGATACTATCGATAACTCATTGGTTGGCAGCGATCGAAACTATCGATACTATCGATAGTATTGCTATTTACTGATAGTATTGCACTAACAACAACAACACTACAATGTACTAATACTTACACTAGGTCGAGCCTGTATTATAAGTACTGG